>LR812542.1:18018984-18623984 GCA_903798195.1 Danio kyathit
CATTTGATGACAATATATGTCGATCTGTTGTGTTCAAAGACAGCCATGGAAAAACAGAGAACTTCAAGCACCTAGTACTGACTGCAGGGTAAAGAAACAAAAAAAGAACATACAATATATTAAAGTCCTGTGTAGTGTGAAGGTCAAATTTTTCAAAAGGGCGGTTTGGGGCCTATTTGAAAGATGTTTGAGCTAGATGACAGAATGCTTAATCAATATTTGTCGCATGGTGTTACAAATGTGTATAAATTAGTTTTTCCCAAGATATTCAAAAAAACATTTAGGTCCATTTTGAGCTTTTTTTAAGCTCCTTTGAGATACTTTTGAGCCTATTGTGAAATAAAGTCAAATAAAACAAAATAAAAAAGGCAGGTAATATTAGGTATGCCAGTGTAGGGATGGATTTTACGCAGACTTAATGTTTCCTGCAATAAAACAACACGAACAACAAGAAAAAGGCTCAGGATAGACACATTCTTGCCCTCTTTGCTGAACTTTCATTCCCATCTGGTAGTGATAAATACTCAGATGTGACTGGTAACAAGATTTTGTTCAATATCTTTGATAAATTTTGATTAATCCCAACAGATGAGTAAATCTTTAAGTCACTGGTTAACTTTGACAAAATAATCATTCATTGCTCTCATACTCTCAAATGTCTCGGAGTCGCAAGTCTGTATCCAGACCAGCTCGAAATGCAGAGCACTCAAGCTCAACATTATGTATAATTTGGACTTCCATCTATACTCTTAGATTCAGTAATGGATGTTGTGGATTTATTTCTGAATTGGCTTTTACTGTTTGATTCTAAACTGGCATGTTACACCTTTTCGATTAATTCTGGAGTCTCCCGAATTCATTGAATTCAGTATATTATGTGAAGTTTGCGCTAAAATTATGTTGTGCCATGATTTTTTCAATTTTTAAGGCACATTTAACTGTACGAAGCCGGAGGTTCCTGGCTGTGGGCTATTTCCAGTTATCCCCCCTATGCCCTATTCGTTTAGAACATTCTAACATTTAAAATTGTAATTATACAAAAAATAAAACAAAGTCATCACTCTTAGGTGTAATTTGCTTTCAAATCATTTTTACAGTTCAGTTTTAGCGATCTTCATGTTTACAATTGCATTCCCTTCGCAGTGCCCTTTGAAAACATTTTCATTTTGAACACAGCGAGTTGTCGTTGTTTGGGAACGCACCCCTGATTGGGTATTAGTTAACCCTACATCCTCTGACTAACTTCAGAATGTCAAGATAATGTCCGTGAGAAGAAACGCAATCCTGGGGCGTGGAACTCTAAGCAGCGTTTGGTCCCCTGTGAACGTACAATTACGAATATCGGACCAAAGAAAATATCAAAAATCTAAATTATATCACAACTAATAAAATAATCAGCTAAAAACATAAACTGTATAATTGGAATAATCAAAACTGGAGTCAGACTGAACTCGGATCTGAAAACAAATTTAAATAAATTCTAAAATAACCAAATAATTTTTAGAAGCGCTAGAAAAGGCTTACATGCTTTTAACCATCGACTATTTATTGAATGTATTATTATATAGAATTTTTATTTTTTGTATTTTGTGGGGGGGGGGGGGGGGGGGGTGTCAAATAGTAGACTTACCCAATGTTAATGTGATTATATTTAACAGCATGTCATAATTTGGCTACAGATAATACATGTTGCTCAATGATGTCAGCACAAGTTACGAAAAACTGTCTGATTGTCCATCTTCTAGGTGAAATGAATCTCTTGCACGTATTGTTTAGGCACTTTGTGATTTAAAATGACAGAATTCATGAACACAGAAATCCTTCAGTGAGTTTGTGAACTCAAAAACTAATTTTCAGCTGTGACTAATTTACCACCACTGATTGGCTACTGCAGTCATAAGCTCAACATTAATGTCATTGATAATAAGGCTCAGCACTGAGAAAAAAAACACATTTAAAAAATAAATCTGATGCAATTATACAAATCTAAATGTAATACCACAAAAAACACTTTTTATTATTTTTGCCATTTTATTTTAATCGTTATTTTTGCCCCCTTATCATTGATTTGTGGGGGAATTTACTTTATTTTGCAGTGACCCTAGTGAGGACGGATATGAGAATGATTAATAACAATAATAATAATAACAATAACAAATTTGTCTTTGTCATTATTAACATTGAAATGACTGAAAAAGTCATGTCACTGAAAACTGCTGTAATAACTGTTATAAATGTTAAATTACATATTGATTTTAATTAGAAAAGAAAATATAAGCATTATAACTCTTAATGCATTTCACAACATTCCTGTTTTACTGCATCTTTGATTTAATAAATGCATCATTGTTCATTCATTCATTCATTCATTCATTTTCCTTCGGCTGAGTCCCATATTTATCATGCACTTCCAGCCGCAACCCAGTATTGGAAAACACTCACACACTCTTACATTCACACACACACACTATGGCAAACTAAGCTTATCCAATTCACTGATAGTGCATGTCTTTAGACTGTGGGGGAAACCGAGCACCCAGAACAATCGCGGGCAGAACATGCAAACTCCACACAGAAATGCCAACTGGTCCAGCCGGAACTCGAGTCAGCGAACTTCTTGCTGTGAGGCGACAGTGCTAACTACTGATCCACCGTGCTGCACCTGCATCATATTGTTATCTTAAAAAAATCTTTTTTCATCCAAGTGGTAGTATATGGCAAATGCAGTAAATAGAATAAATGACAGTGTATTTGCACAATTAGGTCTCTATTTTAAGGATCTAGGCGCAAAGTGTAAAGTGCATGGCGCAAAAGCATTAAGGGCATGTCTGAATCCACTTTTTGTATTTTAAGGACGGAAAAAAAACAATCTGTGCCCTCGTGCATTGTCTAACAGGGTTGTGCTTATTCTCTTAATGAGTTATTGGGTGTGTTTTGAGCATGGCGTGCATTAAATCAATCAGAGTCTCATCTCCCATTCCCTTTAAAAGTCAGTTGTGTTGCGCCATGGCACATTTGTTATTTACATGGCGGACTTTGTAAGTGAAAAAACTGAATGCTTCACTAGCGAGAAAACAGTTAAACAGACCATCTGCAGCCCGAGGATAAAGAACGAGCCTCCTCCATTTGGCATCTTTACTTTCTCTTTACTTTACTTTTACTCTTTACTCCTTTACTTTTGTGGATCAGGAAACGGATTTGAATGCACTTCACTGAAGACATCCATTAGCCTATAAATTTAATTTTGTTTGTTAAGCAAAAAGGAGTCAGGTGGACAAATCTAAACTTGTTTTTATTAAAACAAATATAAATATGCATATATTAAATAATAATAACATTAAAACAATGTAAATTATCATGAATGAACTGAAAAAGCCCCCCAACATGAAGAAGGCACGAAGGTGGAAGGTGGTCATTATATTTATGTAGAAAATAATAATTTTTGTAACATTTTAATCCTTTAATTTTTTTCACTTGTAAAGATATTTGTGTATTGCTGTACGACCAGGTTTTATTTGGTCAATGGCACAGTTCTTCAAAATAGCAACGCATTAACAATGCACCTTAACACACCTCCTTTCTAGACCAGAACACCCATGAGTCCACAAAGTGGCGCAAATGGATTTGCGGTTTAAACAACGTGGTGCAAAACATGTAAATTAGGGTTCCACTGGTCTGAATATAGCATTAAATCATGCCAAACACGCCAGGGGTATGATAGGGCTCTTAGTGTAATGTCTTTTTCACAGACGTTAAAGAGATAGCTCACCTAAAAATTACAATTCTGCCATCATTTACTCACCTGTTCTGAATATTCTGGAAAACTGTAACCATCGACTTCCATAGTATTTGTGTTTTTAACCATGTCAATGATTACAGGTTTCCAGCATTCTTCATAATATCCGCCTTAAGGCCGATTTATACTTCTGCGTCAAGCGCACGCGTATGCTGCGGCGCAGCCTACGCGTGGACGCATAGCCCCTCGCCGTGGCCGTTGGCGTCGTTGACGTGCACCACTCAAAAAATGTAACGCGTACGCATAGCGCAAGCTTTGTGATTGGTCGGCTTGGTAGCACTGACAAGTGTGGGCGGAGGTGAGAGCCGCGCGCCCGATGCAGCGAGTGTTTACAAGTATGGAGTCCCGTGAAGGAGCTCCGGATGGAGACTGTTGTTTTGTGTTTACCTTATGATTAAAGTTGTTGCACCTCCGCCGGTTCCCACCTCAAAATGAGCAAATTTGAGCCACTTGTACATTAAGGAAGTGTTCAGGAAACACAAAACACCAGCGAAGAAACTCGACACAGAGAAACATAAACACCTACTGCCAGCTAGCGTTTCGGAAGTGTTATTGCAGAGAAACAAAAACGGAGCGCACAAGTATAAATGCACTGCTACGTGCGAGGCTTGCACCGTGGGTTACGCCGATCACTTGACGCAGAAGTATAAACCAGGCTTTAATGTTCAACAGAATAAAGAAACTGATAATGCTTTGGAACCACTTCAGTGTGAGTAAATAGAGAGTACAAATTCATTTTTGGGTAAGCTGTCCATTTAAAATAAACTGCTGAAATCCACAAAGGAAAGCAAAACTGTTTTATATATATATATATATATATATATATATATATATATATATATATATATATATATATATATATACACATGCTAATGTTTTGCTATATATATATATATATATATATATATATATATATATATATATATATATATATATATATATATATATATAGCAAAACATTAGCATGCAAATCTGAATACCTCAAGCCAAATCTTGCCAGAATAATGCAACTGTTGATATTAGATTAACACTTGTTCCACCAGTCCATTTTTAAAGATTAAACGAGTTTATCTGCTTCCTAAAAGTTAGTTGAACTAAAAAGTAATTTGATGCTGATGTCACCTACATGGTACTCTGGGGGTGGGAGCATCTGTCTGCTTGGGTTTACTGCACTGGAAAAATCCCCCAGCCGCCGGCTCCTCTTCTGAGAACACAAAAGCAGCTGTAGTTGAAAAGCAAATCAGGAAACCAGCACTTTCATGCTCTCCTTTTGCCATGAATCAGACAGTCGACTCATGTTCATTCAGAAGCTGCTGTCAGACAGCTATTCAACAGGACTTTGACATTACTTCTAATGACATCGATATCTACAGTAATCTGCAGAACGGACGGATATAAAATCGATGTAATGTTTTTTTATACCTGTCTGCAAGTGTGGCTCATAGGAGGTGGTGGGTGGACAACTAGGAAGGGCCCCTGGGAGGTGGAAGAGCTGATCGAAGATGCCGTCTACGATTGTTCGGAGGCGAAGATCCACATTAGGCGAGAGTTGTGTTAGGAATTCGACAGCCCCGACCTCTCGAAGCATTTGGGCTCCGGTTGGGTGCTTTGACATGGCATGGAAACCAAAATTAGATACTGTTCAAAACATGTCTAGTAGAATAATTTGCCTGTGGATGTTGACAACTCATACTTTTTTCTCTCCGCCCAATCTGATTGGTAATGAATAGTGTCACTGTACAAAAGCCTATTAAAACATCACTTGCTGTCAGTGAGATTGCATAGCAGGATGATATAAAGACAGTCATTTTACATATTATCTTCTAGACATTAGCTATCTTGAATGCAATGCAATAATATGCAATTAGGGCTGGGCGATTTGGCCTAAAATCAAATCTCGACTAATTGAACATTTTAACTCGACTACGATTAATGAACGATTGTTTTATTTATGTATTTTAGATTTTTTGCCCTCCCAGTTCACTGACAATTTTTGTACAGTAAATGTGCTCACAAATTACAAGTGAGAGATTTTTGAATGAAGGGTGGACTACTTGATTTTAAAATAACTGAAGGAAACACACACTATTTACTATCTATGGTTATTTGTTGAACATCAACGTTGAACAGTTGAAATTAAAGCACACATTGCCTAAATAACTTGCACTTTTGGAAACAAAATAAATTATTTTCAGAAAATAAGCAGTAACTTTTCTAAATAAAATAACTCTTGTACATTCTGTAAATAATATTTTAAACTGTGCATTCCTTGCATCTAGTGTAAACAAATATTTTAATGTAAATATCATTTTAATATAATGGAAATTTTAATGTAATGAAAATTATATCTCAAGGCATCTCAGGTGCAGCTTACAATCATCGTCAATGTAGTGCAAAGTAAGGCTCAAGAATGGCTCCATCGTCCTACTTGACCAGATATGTGGCTGCGAAGTGGCAGGGGAAATAAATCAGCCTCAGCCTTAACAGAGGGGGGTCACGTGACCCCCACACACAGTAGGGAAAAAATTGACATATTGAGAACAGGCCAAAGTTGACATATTGAGACTATTTTACATTTTTGAAGGTTCTGCCAATCAGGGAAGCATTTTTTAAAATATAATAATAGTTTGTAAAAATAAATATTCTTTCATTTTACAATATGTGAATTTCTTTCCGTGGTCATTTATTCCTGATTCCAAGTTTTCAACAATAATAATTATTCAAGATTGAGAAGAACCAATAATAAATTATTAGACAATAAAGAGCAAAACAGCATATTAAAATTATTTATGAAGGATCATGCCATTTGACATTGAATACTGAATACTAATGATGATAAAATTTCAGCTTTAAATCATGCAAATTAAATTTTAAAGTATATTCACACAGAAACACTTACTTTTAATTGAAATGATATTGCACAATTTTACAGTTTGCATTGTATTGCATTGATAAAAAATACAGCAATCAATCAATAAACAAACAACAAATAATAATAATAGATCCAAATTTTTGACCAGTACTGTATAAACTATGCAACTGTATAAATACTATTAACCTTTATAACATGAATAACACTTACAGTGCAATAATGCAATAAATAGAGGCCCATTAAAACATCACTTCCTCTGGCTGAGAACATCCCACTAAATGCAGCCTGACAATAGAAGGACACACAAAACATTTCACATATAATCTGTACATTATCTACCTTTGAAAGCATGTCGACCAACTCCAGAACTTCCTCCTGCATTGGAACCTCCGGAAAATTAAACCACTCTAGGAGGAAAACAAACAGCATCTTCTCTTGGACCAGATCAGGAACAGAGATGAGGCCATGATCTAATTTGCTTCTGATGTTTTTAAGAGCCCGAACTCTGATTTCCACTAAGGAGTGACCTGATGGGGGGAAAATGCATAAAAAGGTTATGTGAGCAATTCCATGCAAATGTCAACCTTGCCATGGACAAAACTAAGCTTCAACCAAAATAGCAAAGCCTTTCTACATTTTTGGTGTAAGTACGTATTTTACAGTATACTTAAAAACCACTCAAAAATGTATCCGTTAATGTTTTCAAACTATTATATTTGATTTAGCAAAGTCAATCAGGGTATCTTCCGTCCATTCCATATTCGTTTTTAAATTAAAAAAAGGAAAACTAACAAAACGACTGCTTTTCAGTTTTTCTTTTGTTCACAAAAAAAACGAAAAAATAAGGAAAAAAAAAACAGATTTTTGGTTTAGGGCTTTTTTGATTTTAGGGTTTAGTTTTTTCCCAATTTCTGTTTAAGGGAGAGAAGATTTTTTTTAACACATTTCTAAACATAATAGTTTTAATAATTCATTTCTAATAACTGATTTATTTTATCTTTGCCTTGATGACAGTAAATAATATTTTACTAGATATTTTTCAAGACACTTTTATACAGCTTAAAGTGACATTTAAAGGCATAACTCGGTTAACTAGGCAGGTTAGGGTAATTAGGCAAGTTATTGTATAATGATGGTTTGTTCTGTAGACTATCGAAAAAAAAATTGCTTAAAGGGGCTAAAATTTTCACCTTAAAATGGCTTTTAAAAATTAAAAACTGTTTTTATTCTAGCCAAAATAAAACAAATAAGACTTTCTCCAGAAGAAAAAATATTATCAGACATACTGTGAAAATTTCCTTACTCTGTTAAAAATAATTTAGGAAAAATTAAAGAAAAAAAAAATTTAAAGGGAGGCTAATAATTCTGACTTCAACTGTACTTTCTCTGTGAATTTAAGTTTTGAGTTTTTACTGCAAATGTCACATCCATAACACCGGAATTGCTCATTTATCAATAAAGTATAATGCAACAAATTACAAAACTAGCAGTATATGCAAATCTCCAAGGTATGGATTTCATACAATCATTAATTTTTCATCATTAATCTTTTTTTTTGTTGATGTTGCTATTATAATTATATTATTATTATTAATTATTAATTATTATTAATTATAAATTAATATAAGTAAATTGTAATTTAATTGAGTTAACGTGATGTAGAAATTCTGTGAATTAAACTGCACAACCCGAAAAAAATAAAGGTAATCAAAAAGATTTGGCTTACTGTAAAACAAAAATGATTGATTTTATTTTATTTAACATTTTTGCATTCAACGCTTTGCTATGAATGTGACATCTCTCTGTTAAGGATGTGACAAATGTGAAGTTGCCCCTTATGTGACTTTTGTGACAAACAAAGATTGCAGTTCTACTCTGTTATTATGTTGTTATTATTATAATGTAAATTAATTGGGTTAACGTTAAAGTTGGCTTTATATTCACACATTAAGACTTTCTCCTTCTTAATATAATTTCATAAAAGTATTATTTGCAAATTCTAAATAGTGAAATCAAAATATCAGCCAATGACTATCAAAGTACATTGTTCACGGTTATTTAAATGGTGCTAATGTTGTTTTAAAGTCATATTTACATGCTATTTTAGACCGAATATTCAAAATAGTGTGGTAAAAAAAAATAACAAAGGTATATATAAGCTGTCACTGAACGAATGTGCGAATATAAAACCAGCTTTACCTCAATCGTACTCTACTGTAAATGCCAGAAAGTGACACATGAGCTTATATAGCAAAGCTACCAAAATGCACGCGCAACATCAAAACAGACTTTACATGCACTCAACAAATTAAAATAAGACTTTTTGCTAGGTTGAACAACAATATTAACACGATAAGCGAATATACATACATGTTTATACCAGATAACTGATCAAAACATACAGCTTCACTTCTGTTTAGCTTAATAGGCTACTTCACATTCAGCTGCGTGTTGTTTAACTTTTTAAAGTCGACTGTCTTTACACAAAGTTTCTTACCGATCTTCTTTATGAGTGACGACAACTCCATATTTCTTTATCTTACAAGTGGAAAACAAAGCAGACTTCATTGACTGTGTGCAACGGCGGTTTTCAGTTAAACGTCACATCCTTGTCATCATCATCACTGGCAGCAGCGCGGGTCTGTTTTCAACTAGCGCGCCACTGTCAGGCACTTCCGGTATATGTCAGATAGAGATATGTGGGAGACGTTGTGAAGATTTGTTTGTTCCTTTATTAATAAAAAATGTACATAGATTTTATAACTTTTATTAACTTTTAATTGCAGCAAAGGCAAAGGAAGTGATCTAAACTAACTAAAGTAACTAAATAAATAAACAAAAATAAAGTAACTAAATAAAAAAGTTACAATTTAAATAAATAAATAGTCAATTTGTTGTTGATCGATTCAGCTTTGTGTTGATCAGACTAAAATATATATATTAAGAATGTAATTTATTTGAAGGGCTGCACGGTGGCGCAGTGGGTAGCACGATCGCCTCACAGCAAAAAGGTCGCTGGTTTGAGCCTCGGCTAGGCCAGTTGACATTTCTGTGTGGAGTTTTGCATGTTCTCCCCGTGTTGGCATGGGTTTCCTCCAGGTGCTCCGGTTTCCCCCACAGTCCAAAGAAATGTAGTATAGGTAAATTGGGTAAGCTAATGTGTCCATATAGTGTATGAGTGTGTGAATGAGTGTGTATGGGTGTTTTCCAGTACTGGGTTGCAGCTGGAAGGGCATCTGCTGCGTAAAACATATGCTGGATAAGTTGGTGGTTAATTCCGCTGTGGTGACCCACTATTAATAAAGGGACTAAGCCGAAAAGAAAATAAATGAATGAAAAAGTCTCAGCTTTAAATTTAATGAAAAAAGAGATTGCTGTGAAATTCAATTAAATTAAACAAATTTTTAATTAGCCTATATTATCTTATTAACTTTGATGGAGGACCTTAAATTCACACAGAACTCCTGATGAACTACTCCCTGATGAAAATCAAAGAGCAAAAATTACCATAATGAAATTCGTCTCTTTCGTTTTGTTTCATTTTGTTTCATTCTTTTCTGTTCTGTTCTATTTCATTGTGCTTTCCTGGAACTGGGTCGGCTTCTAAATATTCCGATTATAATATGTTCTTTAATACTCATTAAAATAGAGAAACCCTTAATTGTAATATAGAATAGATATGTTTTATTAAAAATCTATGTGTAAATTGATTTCCATTGCAAAATATATCGTAAAGTATATTGACAAAAAAAATTTATGAAAAAAATGAAAGAAAAGATTATTCATTCATATTTACATGCTTAAAATCT
Source organism: Danio kyathit (assembly GCA_903798195.1). Classification (NCBI taxonomy): domain Eukaryota; kingdom Metazoa; phylum Chordata; class Actinopteri; order Cypriniformes; family Danionidae; genus Danio; species Danio kyathit. The sequence continues at coordinate 18,029,462 of LR812542.1, forward strand.
GTCAAATTAAATATTACATAAGCTGTTGTTCATTTATTAATGTTGTTGTCAGTTTTTGCCAGCCTGTTACAAAAATGCATTCAAAAAGAAGATTGTCCTTTATGTTCCACAAAAGAAAAACTTTGAACGATGTGATGGGAAAAAAAACAACACAATAGAACCCATGTTGGCTTTAATGATTTTAATGGAAATTGCATAGGTTGTAATATAAACTGTAATTGTCCATCTGGAAATTTGTTGTTAAAACAACTAAATCCTACTACTAAATCATTTTGTAGTCTATTTTTTGGATACACTGCTTAAAGATATGTTTGATTTCTACTTAGTAGTTTATATAACATTTATTACAACTTTCAGAGCAATAAGTATTTGATTTCTGCTGTTCAAGCTTAAAAAAACATCATGAGACACCAGAGGGTATTTCATAAATGACTTTATCCAGCCGCAATAAGGACAATATTTTCAGAGGACTACTTCAGTGACCTATACAAGATATCCATTATTGATTTCTTGGATGGCATTTGCCCTGTGACTAACTGTCCGTGTTCATAACAACACAGACACCTTTATCAACTACAGTGTTTGCAAAAGAAAGCACAGTTCCCTGTTATTTCCCATATATAATCTGCATGTGCAGTAAAAATGTCTTGATAACAAATTCTATTTTAATAAACATAAATGTAGTATGAAAAGGCTATAAAGCTATAAATGAATTTGAGGGTAATTAGCAAGCATATTTATTTGGCGATTAATTAATTTTCACTCTCTAGGCGGTGACATGATGGCACAGTGAGATCCTCAAAAGTGATAATTAAAAACTTCTAGATTTTGATAGGCGGCTCTCCAGACACTTGTATTTTTATCTGAAAGGGGTCTAGATTATTAGCAGCAGATGATAAATGATGTCTCGTCTGTGATAAATATTTAAATTATTAGTGCTGCACAAGACCAACATACTGTTCATTACAGGTAAAGGCAGTTAAAACAGTAAGCTGATTTAAAATATTAATTATGGAAAAATAAGTGTAATAGTAAACATACCTACAAACCATTTATTATTTAAACATCTAATATACCATTAGAAAGTCATATTGCATCTGTTAATATTATTGAATGCATTATTATTATTAATGTTTTGTAACAATAATTAATAATTAACAATGTAAAACTGAACCTGTGGAGGTAACAAAAATGTTGTCATATAAATTTTTCACTATAAACTGGTAGACTAATAATAAATGAAGATGTGTTATATTTGTTTATATCTGTTAATGCTTACACAAGTAAGAACCCAGTAGTTTGTGCTGGTTATTGCATTAATACCATTTACAAAATAATGAACAATACCAGTTAAATAAATCTTGTTTTAACAATAACTAGCAATGGATTTTTTTTTACAGAAGTTAGATTGCTCATCATGGGGCATATTATAGCATAAATATTAATAGATACATCTCTTGATTTTGAAAATAAATGTTGAAATGAGTTTAAATGGAAAATCTCTAAGTGCCATGTGAAATTGTCTTCTAAAATGTAATAAAATTAGCTTTTTTCAGAGCCTCCTGTGTTTATGTTCAGTTAATTCTCTTTAAAGACATACAAATGAAACCTTTTGTCATAAAAGTTAAATTACTAAACCTACACACAGGAGGCATGAGAAAAATGCTCTTTTTAGAAGAAATTTTCAGATGGCACTTGCAGAGGCTTTTGCATCTCGTCAAATATACCAATAAATGCATTGTTTACAACTAAACTTCAGTCTTTATTCATTTTAATTAAAGTTAACAATATATATATATATTTAAAATATAAATATATATATTTAAATTGCCCTTTAATACAAAAACTGTTGAAATTGATGCCTTTTGTGTCTGTGTTTAATAATCCCAAATCAATAACAGCACAAACTGCACAGTATTTTCTTCAATCCAATGAGCCTATAATCCACAAAACAATGATTATATAACTTTTTTGGCTGATCTCACAGGATGGGTTCTTTAAAATTACATTTGATTCGTTTTTTTTTTTTTTTTCACTCTATTTACCATCTTTATATCTGCACTAGGCCTGTATTTGGAGGAAGAAATGTAGCTTAAACAAGTACACTTTCATCATGTGTTCACTGATAGTCTGATGATAACGACAAATGCCAAAGATAAGCAAAATAAATCAAGTATATGTGATATTAGTAACACAATTTACAGCAAGGTTTCATTATTGGAAGTTCATGCAAAATTCAGTTTTCTCATCATTAATCCACATTTAAGTGGTTCTAAACTGTTTCGTTCTTCTGTTGAACACAACACTAAAAAATGCTGGGTCATTTCAACCCAATTCTGGGTGTAATATGGACTAAACCAACTGTTGGGTTATTTTTTAAACTAATATACATACAGTTGAAGTCAAAATTATTAGCCCCCCTGAATTATTAGCCCCCCTGTTTATTTTTTTCCCCCAATTTCTGTTTAACGGAGAGAAGATTTTTTCAACACATTTCTAAACATAATTGTTTTAATAACTCATTTCTAATAACTGGTTTCTTTTATCTTTGCCATGATGACAGTAAATAATATTTTACTAGATATTTTCCAAGACACTTCTATACAGCTTAAAGTGACATTTAAAGGCTTAACTAGATTAATTAGGTTAACTAGGCAGGTTAGGATTATTAGGCAAGTTATTGTATAAAGTTGGTTTGTTCTGAAGACTACCAAAAATTATATAGCTTATGGGGGCTAATAATTTTGACCTTACATTTTTAAAACCTTATTTATTTATTTATTTATTTATTGTGTTCAGCAAAAAAAAAAAAAAACTAGGTTTGGAATTACTTAAATGATGACAGAATTTTCATTTTTGGCTGATCTACCTCTTTAATGTAATTGTTTTATTAAAATGTTGTGGTCCTCTAATACTAACCCTTTCTGTTATATTTTGTATATTTTAAAATGAGTAAATAAAATAAAACAGTTTCTAGCTTTCTAATTCAAACACTCTACAGACTTTTTATATTTACTTTACATTTAGTTCAGATATAAAGACAGATGAAAGTGGTATAGGGGGCTCATCTAATGCTATCTAAAAGACATGAAATCAAAGTAAAATGTTATATAATCAATGTTTGTGGATTGTAGGCTCAACAGACTGAACAAAGTGTTGTACTGGTTGTGCTGTTATTGATTTGGAATTATTAATAAAGAAACACAGATAAGACACCAGCTTAATCAAGTTTCACACTAAAGGACAATCTTGAAATGTTCCTCAGGGATAACACAAGGAAATAAAAAAACTCTAAATTTCAACATACTATATTAAAAATTGTATCTGTTAATACTGTTTAAAGGGATAGTACACCCATCACTATTTACACTCCTTCAAGTGGTTACAAACCTGGGTTTATTTATTTTGTTGAACACAAAATAAGATACTTTGAAGACAGCTGAAAACCTGTAACCATTGACTTCTATAATAATAATTAAAAAAAAAACAAATATGGAAGTCATTGGCTACAGGTTTCTTCAAAATAGCTTATTTTGTGTTTAACAGATTAAAGAAGGTCATAGGTTTGAACAAGTAAAGGGTGATTAAATGATGATTTTCAATTATGGGTGAACTATAAAACATAACATGAGCTAATACACAGTATTTTATAATTGTTTAGGCTATAGGGCAGTGGTGAATAAATCTATTGAGAAAACAAAGCTAAGAATCTATGAATTGATTTCTCAAATGATTTTTCACCACAGCTCTACTAATCGAACAAATCCTGTAAGTTATTGTTAACTAAACATTAACAAAGATACTACAAATGTACTGCTCATTAATTGTTAGTAAGGTAGTTTACATGTACGCCTTTTCAATTAGCAGATGCTTTGACAGCTTACGAATGAGGACAATAGAGGTAAAAAGGACAGGTCTTTTGGCTTGCAGTACCGTAGATGAGTTCCTCCCTCTTTTCCATCTGTCTCTATATGGGAACTGAAGGCCTGTATGTGGCGGATGAAATATGGCTTAAACACCTAAATGTTCACCATGTGCTCACAGTGATAGACCCTGCTGGTAATCAGCCTAGATCTGAGATCAGTCATTCAAAGCATTCGAGCCCGAGGAAACAGACTGCACCTTCAGATGAATGTGTCCAGGGTTCGCTATGATTCATCACTTCTTCTGGTACACCGAAAGCTTCACTGTCTAAATCAGTCTATTTGTCTAAAACACCACAGGTTTTTTGCTGTGTTCTTGCTCTGACCGCTTGATATGACTCCTAGCACATCCCTGACCTGGAGACCTTTGGACTGATTTCCCTGTTTTATTTTCCACATGGCTGTCTCTTTCTGATATGCGAACCTGTGATTACGGAGAGGATCGCTCTCCGTTTTTTTTTTTTTTTTTCCCACTGTGAGATAAAGTGCTTGGCTGATGAACCAAATCTATCGGCCTGACTTGCACCCATGCTCCAGCCCGGACTCATCATGAATATTCCGCACTAAGAGTCCAATATGGAACATGACCTAAACACTTTTGATATCGCAGAGACCAGGCAGACTCTTCGGTTTCTCATTAACTTATTTGGAAACATTTTAGGCTTTCTGTTTGACAACGAGGAGGATTCAGAAGGAGACAAATAAAATAATTTATTTATTTATTTATTTGACATGGACATCACAAATACACTGGACAACCAAATGCGTTTGTTTAAGTGTTTTAGCAAACTTGCTAATTCTCAACACCTGTCCACAGGAGGCTTGACAAAATTGACAGAATGGAAATAATACATATACACAACATTATAATTCTTTACATGAAATGACTGAAGGCAAAAGCATAGGCCACATGATACAACAACATTATAGTACACTATTTGAGCAAACACAGCTGTTTTGTTTTTAACTACTTTTTAAGAACACTACTAAAAATACTGATATTACTTTATGATTTTAGACTAACGGGTAAATCATTCCACAGTTTGGCTCCCTTAACAGAGAAAACAGATTGACCAAATGAGGTCTTACACTTTGGCACTAGACAGTCACCATTAACAGTTGCCGGTGTAACTCTGTGAGAGGTTTGATGCCTACTGATTAGATCAGAAAACAGCATTAGAACATGATTATTTAAGCATTTAAAAACCAATTTAAGATAATGAAATTTAATAAAACTATCAAAACTAAAATGGTTGTGTTTACATAAAACATCACAATGATGTCATCGCATAGGCTTTAAGTCCATAATATTAACTGCTTGTTTATATATTGAGTCAAAAGGCTTCAATGTAGTTAAGTATGTTGATTTTGCTTCGTTTAAGTACACATGAAATCAAAACTATATTCATTTTGTTAGCTCGTATTGCAAGTTTTGTGGTGAACAATTCATCTGTGCATGTCATTAAGAAAACAAAATGTTTGCCATTGTAATCTAAAATTGAAAACTGAAAATGCACTTCCTGTTTGCTTTTAGAAGCAGCATGGTGACTCAGTGGTTAGCACTGTCCCATCACAGCAAGAAGATCACTGGTTCAAGTCCTGGTTGAGCCAGTGTGCATTTCTTTGTGGAGTTTGCATGTTCTCCCCATGTTCGCGTGGGTTTTCTGCTCCGGTTTCCCCCACAAGTTCAAAGACGTGTGGTTTAGGTGAATTGGGTAAGCTAAATTGTCCGTAGTGCATGTGTGTCAATGAGTGTGTATGGATGTTTCCCAGTACTGGGTTGGGCATGCTGTGTAAAAACCATAGACTGTAAAAGACATGGACGTAGTATCCGTGACGTCACCCATAGGTTTATGAAGAACCCAAAAGAAGCTACCAGAAGGCATGCCCGACCGTCGCCATTTTGTTCGCGCGTCATCGCACCAACCCCGGGCATACCATACAAGGGCAAAGAGGCGGAGCATGAGCGGAGCTACAGACGCATGCTGGCATTCTGCTTAGACGGGCTTTCCTATGGAAGAAACGCTTAATACTTCATCACCTGCGACTCATTTGTGTTCTGACCACATGTGCTTGGTTGTACACTTTATCAATAAATTGTTTAGACTTTTAAAAACACTGTTTCATAAGCAACTACATAAGCGCAATGCTTAGTGGCTCAATGCATTACACATTGAGCCACTAAACATTGTGCTTATGAAGTTTTTCAACAGGAGGAAATTGCGAATTACTTCCAAAAACTTCAGATATAGTCTGTGTTAGTAAATGCAAGACTAATTATAAAGTCCAGGCAGAACACTGTATGACAACGCTTCAGATCACTGTTCTAGAGCCTACAGCTAATAATCTGTCAGATTCTGGAGTGCATTACAGCTCTAAAGAAGTCACATAAAACAACACAAAAATACGATGAATATGCCGAGATCAGCAGCTAATCAGCCGTAATCAGCTGAGGTGAAGTGACGGCGACCAGCGAGACCTAGCTGTCACTCAAGTGGCCACGCCCTTAATTATGCAAACTTAATATAACCTAATATAAAGGAAACGGATGAGTTATAAAAAAATTCACCCCCCTCACAGTTGTCACGAAGGGTAATATTAGCTATGAACCAAAATCGTTCTTTGTACCAGGCTGTAAACACCTTTTTTATGCTGTAAAGTTGGCCATTCTAACAGTGGGCTCAATAGAAATTTGCTCTATTATGGAGACAGGACTAGGGGAATTTCGATGAATTGCAGTTTCAGTTACTTCCGTATTGGCTTCCCGAGGGAGAGCGGGAGGTTGCCGCTTGGTAAAAACATGCTGGATAAGTTGCCGGTTCATTCTGCTTAGGCGACTCCCGATGAATAAAGGGACTAAGCTGAAGGAAAATGAATGATTGAATGTTTGCTTTCAGTTAAATTCTCAGATTACGTCTGTCTGGGGTATTGGGCAACCACACCCCTCCAACTGTCATTTTTAATAGTGCTGTGATAACAAACAGAAATGGTGAGGACAAGGTGTCTGTTATGTTGTAATAACTCTCCTGAAACCCTTTTCATGTTCTTTCTGAATGAAATGCACACTTTCAAAAATAAAGGTATAAAAATTGTCATTGGGGCAGTACCTTTTAAAAAAGGTAGACTTTTGTACCATATGTCCACATTGGCAGAGACGTAGTAAGTGGAAGGGAAAGGATGACAGAGTGCATACACAGCTAAATCCTCTGAGCAAACTTTACTCAGTTCAGAGAGTATTTGGTCCCTCTTTAAGTAAGGGCAAACCGGTTGGTAATAAGTTTGTGGAGTTGCTTAATGATCCTTTGCTGAGATTTTGAGAGATTCAATGTATTATATTTCAGCTAATTTCATCTAAGGCTGTGACTGAAGTCAGTTGTAGTTTTGTGTCATCTAAATCATCACCTAATAATCCTTTCATTGTCTAATTCACTTGAGTAACTTTAACTCAATTTAGAGAGGGACCAAATACTATGTAAATTTTACTCAGAGGATTTTGCTGTGTAGGGTCCTAGCAATTTAGGGGCCCAGCGACAGGTTGCAAAGGGGCTCAGAGATACATCACAACCCTCAATGCCCCCCCCTCACTTACGAGATTGCTAACGTTAATTGCGCACCCCCACCACCACACTCTCCCCCTGGTTTTCGCTTACGAGATCACTAACATCTGTCATCCACCCACCCCAACCCCACTTTTGTTCCTTTAAGGTATTATGAGGTACACATTTGTACTTAATAGGTATTAATATTTACTTTAAAAGGTTCAAATGTGGACCTGTATGGTACAAAAGTGTACCTTTTAAAAAGGTACCACCCCAGTGACAGGTTAACTATCTTTATTTCTGAGAGTGTACTTTAATACATCCAATCAGCTCGCAATAGAAAAAAAAAACAAGCCAATGCCCACATTTTGCTCATTTTATATTCGGTTTCTTTAGGAACTGAATCACAATACAAAAAAAAAAAAAAAAAACTGTCGCAGCTTCCAGTTCATGGGGACTTTAAAGTCACTGTGAAATCACTGACTCACTCACTCACTGAATTACTCTCTCACCTTTAGCTGATTCAGTTCTTCATCAGGGGTCACCACAGTGAAATGAACCACCAGTTGTTTTAACAGCGGGTGCCCAATTCCTGCCAAAACCCAACCCTTAATGCACTGACTTGTGCAGACCTCCAGTGCTGAGAAACATCCACACACACTCACACACACACACTACCACATTTGGACTGTGTGGGAAAATAGAGCACTCGGAGGAAACCCATGGAAACACAAGGACAGCATGCAAACCTCTAGCTGGAACTTGAACTAGGGACATTCTCAATTGTTTACCTGTTTCTGGTTCATCATTTATCTATATTTATTTTTTTATATTTTATCTGCATTTATGCTCATGCACCTGCAAACAAAGTTGCAGTTTAGGTTTCACTACATACTTTTAAAAATCTTTGAAATGATTTAGAATTTGAAACACTGGCCTGTAGATGCTCTGACTAGTTTAATTTTTATTGTATGTGTGTTTTGATGGATGAAGGATGTTATCTGTTATTTTTGTTAAACCCATGTGAACTGTATACTGCTTCATCTTGGCCATGGACACTCTTGTAGAAGACATTTTAAATCTCAGTGTGCTTTTTCCTGGTAAAATAAAGCTATAATAATAATAATAATAATAATAATAATAATAATAATAATAATAATAAAATAACTCACTCGTTTTCCTTTGGCTTAGTCCCTTATTTATCAGGGGTCGCCACAGTGGAATAAACTGCAAAATACGCATAGGTTTTATGCAGCGGATGCCCTTCCAGCCGCAACCCAGCACTGAGAGTAAACTCATGACACACCCATACCCTCTCTCATTCACAGACATACACACACACATACAGTACACACTATGGCAATTTAGTTTTTACCCTATTCATCTATATCGCATGGCTTTTTATTGTTGGGGAAACCGCAGCACCATGCAAACACCAGGAGAACATGCAAACTCACAGAAAGGCCACCTGCAGGACGAACCAGTGACCTTCTTGCTGTGGCCAGGCTAACACTGAGCCATTGTGCCACCCCCTGAAAAGTTTTGACTACACGTGACCACATTATCAAAATTATCCCTGCTCCATGTGATTAAAAATACACTGGAATACAGCAATAAATTAGTTACTGATTTATTGCCAACTGCCTGGATGTGGTGCCAACTTATAGACACTTGTTAGTCAGGGTTTAAAGTGCATAACCTAAGAATTAGCAAATCATCACAGATTGATTTTTGCTCCTTGAGTTACACAAATTTTTAGTCTACATGTAAACATATCAACTTGCTTTCTGTTGTCTTATTGGTGCATAAACACAGTGTGCAATATAAACGAGTGTACTTTTGAAAATAAATATTTGTATCCATTGCTTAATAAATACAGACAATAATCTTTGGTGTATTTAAACAAAACAGTTTTACTAAACAGTTATATCCAATAAAATAAGAGTTTGGTCATCTAACATGAATAGAAAGATATTATGTTTAAATTCAAATGAACAAATTAATTACAAACTACAAAATTTCAACAAATTTTTATATATTTTTTTATGTTTGTTTAGATTTTTCCTGTTTATTAACATTTTATTTTATATTTTCCACTAACATTTGGGCTGTGATGTTGAGTTTTTTTTAGTAGTGCTCCAATCAGGATTTTTGGGGCCGATCACCGATTACCGATCACTTGAAGCCATATCGGCCGATACTGATCACAGATTACATGGTCTAATTGAAGCCTTTTATTAGTCATATTTTTATAAATATATATTACAAATATCATATGACAACTGCATTTATTAATAAGCAACATTTCAACCTAAAACATAGCAGCCTGTGCTTGGTTAGCTAATAAGAATAGTTTAGAGCAGAGATCCCCAAACTAGGGCTCACAGGCCACATTTTTCCCATGATAACCTTTGATTTGGCCCATCATCCCCTCTGAGAAGAGAGGCAGAATGTTGGGGGTAATACCTTTAATACACATTGCCATTTCTAATTTTAATAAAACGTTCTGTTTGCTTGATTTATTGTTAAGCTACAAAAAAAAAAAATCCTTTAAATGTTTATTTAAATGTTGTGAATTAATCTGATTATTTTAATGAACACACTCAGGGAATAGGCAGGTGCAGCTTGACATTAAACTTCATTGTGTTATAAATTAAATTCTATTTCTTATAAAATGTATGAAAAAATAAATTATATATATATTATTTATTTATTTATTTATTTATTTATTTATTTATTTTTGGGTTTAGTTCCGGATCTGGCTTTTTGCTACTGACTAATGCATAATGTATGTCCACAAATGACACAAAAGAAAGATCTGTGAGGGGTGTACTCATTGATGCTGATCACTGTATTCCTGTATAATTTGTTCTCACGTTAAATTAATCTCACATCTTAAATGTATACTCCATGAACAGCAAATCCCTTAACACCAAAACAAAATGGCCCCGTTGTACACTAAATTTTTTATTTGCTGGATGTAAGGTGGAAATTCTACAAAGGGCTACTTTAAATTCATAATTTAAGTAGTATTAAGAACATTTCATTTTATTACAACTAATAAAATACTATTTATTACGAATTTTAGCTTTTTACTAAAGGGGAGGTTACTATGTCAGTATAGGTGACCATAGGTCAAGGTGGTCACCCATGACATGTGGAGTCCCACAAAATTCAATTCTGGCACCTCTTCTGTTCAACCTTTATATGCTCCCACTGAGCCGAATAATGAGAAAGAACCAAATCTCCTACCACAGCTATGCTGATGACACTCAGATCTACTTAGCTTTACTGTCTAATGACCACAGCCCCATTGACATCCTCTGCCAATGCATTGATGAAATTAACAGTTGGATGTGCCAAAACATTCTTCAGTTAAACCAAGAGAAAACTGAAGTCATTGCATTTGGGAACAAAGATGAGGTTCTCAAGGTGAATGCGTACCTTGGCTCTAAGGGTCAAACAACAGAAAATAACTAAGGTCAAGAATCGTGGTGTGAGTCTGGAATCAGATTTGAGTTTCAATAGTCATGTCAAAGTAGTGATTATATCAGCATACTATCATCTCAAAAACATTGCAAAAATTAGATGCTTTGTTTCCAGTGAGGATTTCTTTATGCTTTTATCAGCAGCAGAGTGGATTACTGTAATGTGACTGCTCACTGGCCTTCCCAAAAAGACAGTCAGACAGATGCAGCTCATCCAGAACGCTGCTGCCAGGATTCTGACCAGAACCAGAAAATTAGAGCACATCACACCTGTCCTCGGGTCTTTACACTGGCTGCCAGTTACATTCAGAATAGAACTTGTCTATAAATCACTAAATGGCCTAGGACCTCAATACATTACTCATATGCTCACTGAATACAAACCTAATAGATCACTCCGATCTTTGGGATCAAATAAACTAGAAATTCCAAGGGTTCAGTCAAAGGAGGGTGAATGCGCCTTCAGCTACTATGTCCCCGCTTAAACATTATACATTAAAATCATGAATGAAAAAACATTTGTTTAGTTGTGCCTTTACTGAATGAGCACTGTGCCACATCCCACAGATCGCACTATTATGTCTTTCTTTTCTTTTTCATTCCGTTATAAACAGTTTTAACACGTTTTAATCTGTTTTTATCTGTTTCAATCATTTTTTTATTCTTTTAATTTTAATTTTCTAGTTTCTTTTATTCTTGTTTATGTAAAGCACTTTGAATTACTTATGTGTATGAAATGTGCTATATAAATAAACTTGCCTTGCCTTACTTTATTGGGAGCAAATACAGTAATGGTACTTTTAGTTGAGTATGATTTCTTTCACCAGTCATTCCCAACCCAATTCACACAGTTCCTCTCAAGCCCATTAACACCAAAATGACTCAAAAAGCAAATACCCTGTTCAAAAACATCATGTTTTTCATGCTTAAGTAAACATCCATTTTGTTTTCTGTGCACACAGTAATAGCATGAAGCTCAAGCTGAACTATAGCTGACTCGTTCTATTCTATGCGGCTCCAGCTGTTTCAGGTGTAATTAATGCAAACTCTCCCAGACCCTTTAAGGACTCTCCATGTGGAGCGAGCAGAGATTTTTGAAGGACTAGCACACAGATTGCCTTTCCTGCATGCTAATGTATCAGGAGCATGTACTTGTTGACTTGAAAGGAAAGGAGGGCATATACGCTAAAGAGGTAAACATGATCAATCCAATAAATGACCTCAGTCCGGAGAGCAAGAGCCACTATAGCCAAGTAATCTCAGACAACAAAAACCCAAGTGGTCCCACCGGTACCATCGCTGTCTGACATGTCTGTAATACACGTCTTCCGCTCCACTGCAAGTGTTGAAGATATTAGGGTGGGCACCGAGGGACCTCTGACAACCGCCCCCCTAGCGAAAACAGTCAAGCTGAAGGACTAAATCAATGTGAGAGATGCTGCAGACATATTGAGCAAATGATTTCTGGCTCATGCAGCTTTCATACGAAATCATATGACATATGACAAATGATAATCTCTTGCTTTTAAAGGGCATGCAAAACATGCAGTGTGGTTGGTGTTGAAATAATTGTCGCTCAGATACTGCTGGTGAGATTGTCAAATATTTAAAAAGGAAATGGCAAGTAATAGATTCAAGTAGAGTAGAAAGACTTATTAATAAAAAAAAACATTTTAACATTCAATTTTAATCTAATATTATTGTAAAATCTAGGTAAAAATTGGTATAGAATCTATTTTCACTTGCAAATTGGTAGTAAATTTCACAATAAAGAAAATTTGTTTAACACATTTAATTGAATGTAGGAAACGATTAGCCTACAAAAGTTTAGCTCCCACCCTGATCAAACACACCTAAACCAATTAATTAGTACCCGAACAGCACTTGATAATTACAGACAAGCATGGGCAAAAATACATTGAAATGTATTTTAAAATAAAATTAAAAATACCTCAGTTTTACATGTATCAAAATAAACTACAAAATACAGCAGACACAAATGTATAAAAATAAAATACTGTATTTTGAAAATACTACAAAATACTCTTACAGGTGAGCATAAAATTTCTACGCAAACTTTCTAGCAATAGGCATATTGGATCAATCCTCTCACAGTTAAATTGACTTAGTGAAGTAAACAGTGTTCACAGCAACAGTGTTTCTCTGAGCAAGTTTAAGTCAGCTTCTCTGCCAACTCGTTCACCTCTACATGTGGTCAATCTACCTAAAACTACTAATATTTGTGCAGTTTACTCACTCTCCCCAGAGTTTTTCAGTTCATTTTTAACTAGAGTCTTAATTTACTCCCTTAGTGAACACTAGTACACCATCTTTAGGTGTTTTATTATTCTAAATGTCCTCTGCATTTCCCTCTGCAGCACTGAGACTGAGAATGATTATGTGCTGTAGGCTACCTGTTTTTGGACTGATATTTCATTTGCCGTCTTTCGGATGAGACGTTAAACCGAGGTCCCGACTTTCTGTGGTCGTTAAAAATCCCATTTTTGCCCTCTGGCCTTTGTCCATCATGGCCTCCTGACCATCCCCATATCATAATTGGCTTCATCACTGCGTCCCAATTCGCATACTTATACTACGACCTAAAAGTATGTACTTTTTTTGTGGAGGAAAAATATATACTTTTGAGTGTGTAACAGAAGAGTATGCAAGCTTTGGGACATACTACTTCTTCGTTACACAGATCGTTGTGTTGCTTATTTAAGAGCCCTGTCAATCATCCACATTTCTGTCGTATTTAATTTCCTACCTTATTGGAGAAGCAGCAGCAGGATAATCTCCCATTCACGAGTCTTTCATGCAGAGAAATCTCCTCAGGTCTTTGGATAATTCTGCATTCAGACGTTAATGTCCAAACACGTCTTTATATAAGTGCAGTATTGTTGTTGCAGATGAAATTTAACACAGACAACATCAATTAAATATTCTCCAGTGGGCTAGATATAAATTAACAGTCATACAAACATCTTTACCGAAGCCTCTCTGCTTGACGGTTGGTCTCGCACGTCCATCATGTTTGTAGTTTGTTTACACTTTTCACCCGCGTTTTGTAGTTCTAATCGAATTCACGTCCAAGGCGCAATGTACTGTGGGCAATATCAGCGGTTAGAGTATGGATGCTTCTACACTTAAAATTTTGACCGGAAATAGTAAACCATCCAGGCATACTCTTTTCAACATACTACGATTTGGGACATACTAATTCTATTTTCACATACTATTTAGGACGGATAGTATGCGGATTGGGACGCAGCACAATTCTCCTCTCCACCAACTAGCTGGTGTGTGGTGTGCGGTCTGGTGCAATATGGCTGCCATCGCATCATCCAGGTGGATGCTGCACACTGGTGGTGGATGACGAGATTCCCCCCATTGTGTAAAGTGCTTTAAGTGTCTAGAAAAGCACTATATAAATGTAAGGAATTATTAATTATTATTATTATTTCAACTAATTTCTTAAGCAAAGATGCTAATGCATTGTACGCTATACTGCTATTAAATATTTCTGGTCTAAGCATTGTGCAGTACATTATTTTCAATGATTGTGGACTTGCTCCCAAATCTACTCCTGCCATTTGTCTGTTAGTTTCTTTATGTGTGTTGCATATTTCCATCCATTGGCCACCTTCTTCAATATTAATCAGTTTTTCTGTTCTGATCTCAGGCTTAGGCAAATAACTGAGAAAGCATCAATCTGAGGCCACATTTTTATGATGTCATCATGTAGACGTCTTACAAAGTATTTTACAGTGTTTTAAAAATACAAAATACAAGACACGAAAGTATTTTAATACAAAATATTAAGCCATTTTCATAAACCTCATAAAATACAAATGACAAAATTCTATTTTGTATTTGAAATACGTATTTGAAATACTTTTATCATAAATACTGCCCATCCCTGATTACAGACAGGTGTGTTTGATATGGGTTGCAACTGATATCTGCAGGAAGGTAGATCTTCAGGAACAGGGTTGAGCAGGCTTACATTAAACAGTATAGTCTTAATGGAATTAAATATCCCAGTAATATTCGGTGTAATTCCGTGCAAAAAAGGCGTTTTACCTGATAAATAAAAAATAAAACACAACATATTAAATTAAACATGAACTTTTAAAGTGAAACATTGAAATCATGTTTTCTTGTAAAAACATACGCACATTTTTTTTTATTTACAGCTTTGAACAAGTTTTTTTTTACAGAATTTATTTTTTAATTTATAGTAATTTTGACAGGTTATTTGCTAAATAAAATGGTATAACACATTAAATAATTTTTTTTTTTTTTAAGTTAAAGAAGGATAAACATTTTTTCTATTGTACTTTATTGTCATTCACATGTATGTATACACAGAATTAAATTTCCAATTAAAGTTCCAATAGAAATAACCCTCAACAATAAATAGTATAATATAACAAAGAAAAAAATCATTTACATAGCAGCTGACTGATGCCCCTCATCATCAGGCGGATCTACAGTACAAATCACAATAATGCATATAAGTTTTAAAGTAAAAAAAGAAAAAAAAACATAAGTACATTGTGACCCTTTTAGAGTTTAACAGTCTGTTGGCCAGAGGCAGAAAGGTTCTGCGTTTAATGCTACAGAACCTCTTCCCAGAAGCTAGTGGGAGGAACAGTCATTGTAAAATATACAATAAAGGGACAGTTCACGGTGAAACAAAATGTTGTAAAATAACTACAAAGAATTGGCAATGCAATGCTAATTGTGCCAATTAGAAACAGCACTTTGTGATATTTACAGTTTAAATAAATATATATTTAAATTACCCTTAATTATTTGATTGTTATAGTTTAAAACCATTTATTCAGAAACTGCTATTACATTAAAAAGGAAATACTGTATAGCTGCAATCTGCAATCACCGGGCTCCAAGCGCATGGGCAAAGACATCAATGTATTCATTCATTTTCTTTTTGGCTTAGTCCCTTTATTAATCTGGGGTCACCACAGCGGAATGAACCGCCAACTTATCCAGCATTTGTTTTACGAAGTGGATGCCCGTCCAGCTGCAACTCATCAGTGGGAAACATCCATACACACTTATTCACACACTATGGACAATTTAGCTTACCCAATTCACCTAGAGTATATTACATGTCTTTGGACTTGTGGGGGAAACCGGAGCACCCGGAGGAAACCCACGCAAACACAGGGAGAGCATGCAAACTCCACACAGAAATGCCAACTGACCCAGCCGAGGCTTAAACCAGTGACCTTCTTGCTGTGAGGCGATAGTGCTACTCACTGCGCCACCGTGACGCCCCAAAGATTCAATCAATTTGACATCAAAATTGTGTGGTGACCCCTGATGAATAAAGGGACTAAGCCGAAGGAAAATGAATGAATGAATGAATGAGTGAGTGTCCATGTAAACTACAAAAACAGGATTTTATGATAACAATGACATCCTGTGCATGTGTATTGTGTGTAAATATACCTTAAATTTTCTCATGTATTTCATAAACAATTACATTAATATTAAAATTATGTTTTGAAACGGACTGAAAGAGCTTTTTATATTT
This sequence comes from Danio kyathit, assembly GCA_903798195.1. Lineage (NCBI taxonomy): Eukaryota > Metazoa > Chordata > Actinopteri > Cypriniformes > Danionidae > Danio > Danio kyathit. The sequence goes on from LR812542.1 coordinate 18,045,975, forward strand.
CAAAATGATGTTGTTCCGTTAACATCTGTGTTCATAGAAAGATTGTGATTTGTCTTCTAAGGCCTCTTTATGAGCATGACTGTGCTCTTTCAACGAAACAGCTCTTCTCCTCCTCTCTGGATATAATGTGCTTCAGCTTGATAAGCCCTAATAAGGGCATGTAATTAGACTCTTTGCATGCAGGCTTGTCTTTGCACAAAGAGCTCCGGCAGGTTCACCACAGCATTTTATTAACTTGACAGTTTAACTTTAAGGGTGAAAAAAACAGCATCTCCGAGCACAAGGCTCAAATTAGCCCAACAGCGGTAAACACAATTACCCACTTTAAAACAATACTGACACTAATTAGGCCACCAATGAATTACGTTAAAGTTCATGTGTTATTTCTAACTGTGAAAAAAGATAGAAAGGCCTGACAAATATTTATAAATCAAGTCAATAAAAATATTTATAATATTAATAAACGTGATTATTTTTAAGACCCACATATAAAAAAGATAAATCGCCTGACATGAGAAGACTGTGCTAACCTGAGAGTTTAAATGATAGGTTTTTACTTTTAAAAGGGTATTATATCTGGTAACAAACACATAACATAGTTTTATCTTGCTTGTAATTGTTTTTGTTTTAAAGTCAAGCTTCACCTTATTCATCTTGTAGATAATTTCCTGCATATTTTACTCACAGACGTTTGTTAGTGGGGTGGCATGGTGGCTCAGTGGTTAGCACTGTCGCCTCACAGCAGTGGTGGAAAAAATACTGAAAAAACCTACTAGAGTAAAATTACTATTACTTGCCCAAAATCTCTGAGAGATGCAATCTCAGCTTGCATCATAAAGGCTGCATCCAGATACTATTGGAACAGTCTCTGGGTCATTGTGTCATTAAAGAATTTGGACATCTTCCTGGACACTTTTAATGCTTCTAAATGGTTAGCTGCATTTATGAAGCGCCCATGTCTTGAGGTTGTTCAATATGATTTTGTGCGATTTGATTGGAAAGGAATCACAGGACTGATTTTTCTACTTCTCCAATCCCCATAGACAGGATTTTAAAGTAGTGACTGCAGGTTGAAGGAAAATAGTGGAGTAAAAGTACTGATACAGCACTAAAAATGTACTCAAGAGAAAGTAAAAGTACACATTTTTAAAACTACTTAGTAAATTACAATTTCTGAGGAAAACTACTCAATTACAGTCATTTTAATATTTGTATTTTGTTACTTTACACCACTGCCTCACAGCAAGAAGGTCATTGGTTCGAGTTCTGGCTGGACCAGTTGGCATTTCGGTGTGGAGTTTGCATGTTCTCCCTGTGTTGTCATGGGTTTCCTCTGGGTGCTCCGGTTTCCCCCACAGTCCAAAGACATGCGCTATAAGTGAATTGGGTAAGCTAAATTGTCCGTAGTGTATGAGTGCGAGAGTGTATGGGTGTTTCCCAGTACTGGGTTGTGGCTGGAAGGGCATCCGCTACATAAAACATATGCTGGAATAGTTGGCGGTTCATTTTGCTGTGTGCAACCTCTGAAATAGAGACTAAGCTGAAGGAAAATAATGAATGAATGTTTGTTAGACATACATTTCAGTAAGATTTAGTGATTTTTTTTTCTACTGTAAAAAGAACATTGCTGTGGGTTTATTATTCATCAGATTTGAAGCAGGTGTGTAGAATGTTTTACACAAAATATGTAATGTATTTACTTAATAATAAATGTTCATGTAAACACAAATAAACTGGTGCATATCCTAAAGTATTACATGATGTTTGAGGCAAACCAAATTTGAATTTGAACAATTATTGAATGAACAAACAAACAAATGAATGAATGAATGAAAATAAAAGGCAAGTTTAATACATAATCAATAATAATCTATGCTCAAAAATTAGGAGACAACTTAAAAATTCTGTTGGATTTATTAGGTATGAGTTATTAAGTACAATACTAATATTTGTTTTATACAGTAAAGAAATATGTGGCACGGTGGCTTAGTGGTTAGCACTGTGGCCTCACAGCTAGAAGATCGCTAGTTCAATTGCCAGCTGGGCCAGTTGGCATTTCTGTGTGGAGTTTGCATGTTCTCCCCGTGTTGGCGTGGGTTTCCTCTGAGTGCTTCAGTTTTACCCACAGTCCAAAGACATGTGGTATAGGTGAATTGGTCGTAGTGTAAGACAAAATTGTCCGTAGTGTATGAGTGTGTGTGAATGTGAGAGTGTATGGGTGCTTCCTAAGGGGTTGAGGATGGAAAGGCATCCGCCACATAAAACATATGCTAGAATAATTGGCGGTTCATTCCGCTGTGGTGACCCCTGATAAATAAGGGACTAAGCTTAAGGAAAATAAATAAATAATATTTAATATTTATTTTTTATTTTTTAAATGACAATTTTTTTTAAATATCAGATATGTCAATTTAACGCAGTGGTGCAGTAGGTAGTGCTGTTGCCTCACAGCAAGAACGTCGCTGGGTCGCAGGTTCGAACCTCGGCTGGGCTGGGGGCAACCCAGTGGCGCAGTAGGTAGTGCTGTTGCCTCACAGCAAGAATGTCGCTGGGTCGCAGGTTCAAACCACGGCTGGGCTGGGTCAGTTGGCGTTTCTGTGTGGAGTTTGCATGTTCTCCCTGGGTTCGCGTGGGTTTCCTCCGGGTGCTCCGGTTTCCCCCACAGTCCAAAGACATGCAGTACAGGTGAATTGGGTAAGCTAAATTGTCCATAGTGTATGAGTGTAAATGTGTGTGTGGAAGTTCCCAGAGATGGGTTGCTGCTGGAAGGGCATCCGCTGCGTAAAATTGTGCTGGATAAGTTGGCGGTTCATTCCGCTGTGGCGACCCCGCAAGGGACAAAGCCGACAAGAAAATGAATGAATGAATGAATATGTCAATTTGTTGTCACTGAAAATCAGGGTCTGAAAAATTATCTAAACCAGAGATGCCCAAAGTAGGGCCCGCGGGCTAAAGTAGGCCCATGGTAACATTTGATTTGGCCCACCATCTGATGGAGAGAGGGAGAATGATGGGAATGGTTTAGAGCAGGGGTGTCCAAACTTGGTCCTGGCGGGCCGGTGTCCTGCTGAGTTTAGCTCCAACTTGCTTCAACACACCTGCCAGGAAGTTTCTAGTATGTCATAAGAGCTTGATTAGCTGGTTCAGGTGTGTTAGATTATGGTTGGTGCTAAACTCTCCAGGACACCGGCCCTCCAGGACAGACTTTTGACATCCCTGGTTTAGAAATTGTCATTTTAAACTGTACGTAACCTTTTATTTGTTTGCTTTATTGTCAATCTACAAAAAAAGCTAACTGAAATTAAATGTTTCAATTGAAATGGTTGAAATGAATCAGATTTAGTTTACATGTACATACTGTTACCCGATGGATAGAGGACAATGCAGAGACTTTGGTGAGCGAATCAAGGCAGATTCTGCTTGAGTAGTGTATTCAGCATTGAACTCCACTGTGGTAAATGTGATTGTTTATCGTTTATTATTGCAACAATAATTTATAATTAAAAATGTTATACTGCATTAGTTAATACAATTCAAAGTGATATTTTATTTATTTATGCATATGATGAAATTAATTAGGAAATTACCCATGGCCAACTTTAATTTTAAATAGTTTGGTATATTTATCTTTGGCCCACGACATGATATTTGGTTTTTGGCCCATCATACCAAAACGTTTGGGCACCTCTGATCTAAACTAATCTGAAAACATGTCACTTTTTTTTTTTAGTTTTTTTTTTTTTCGAATTAAATATATATATTTGTGTGTGCGTTTGTGTGTGTGTGTTGCTCAATCTTTACACACAAAAACAAAAAATATGCTACATTGCCAGGGTCCAAATTTATATTTCTCTGCTGCACAATTATTTCTGTATTCTGCTGCTACAGGGCTATCATAAATTGTTGAAGAATGAATCTGAATCTACATCTTTTTGTGCTCTATTTCAATTAAACAGTGCATAAACATACATACTGACATACACTGATCCCAGACCATACACTCTCCTCCTTCTTGTTATTCTTTCAGTCTTTTCCCACAATGCAATAGTCAACAAAGGAAGAGGGAGAGAGGACCGAGCTGTAGCTAACGTGGCTATAGCTAGCACAAAAAAGGAAGAACGAAGTGGAGCTGTTAATAAAATTGAAGGAATGTTTCTCTCACCAAACTGGCAAACGCAGACGAGGAAAAAACAGCCTCGGTTCTTCACGTGCATGAGATGATGACAGTCCACGAGCACTGCATGTTTATGTAGAGAAGGAGCTCTTGTCCGTGTAAAGGAGCTGTTGCTGGATTAGCATAGCAGCTAGCAGTCTATTATTATCAAGCTAATGCTAAATGCAAAGCTCGTCGTTAGATTTACGGACACTTTCGATCCAGATCCATCTATCTGAAGCTATAGAGAAGGGTTAAAACTCCGATTAAAGGGGTGAGTGGGCGTAATTTGTTGTATTAATGTCAATGTTTACACTGCGTGTGTGTGTGTGTATGACACGATGAAGGTCTCGTAGCCTGCTAACGTTAGCTAACTCAGTTCACTTCAGGCCTGTTAAGTTGCTGAAATTTGACAGTATTTTCTTTTAAAACTAGGTTTTTATTTGGTTGGATCTATTCTATAGGTTTTATGTTGCTCACCAGTTTCCATATTAGAAACTATGTTAGTATCACATTTAAGGAAAGTGTGTTAATTTGGCCTGTGTCAGTTTTGCTGTTCTAACTAAAATTAACATTTTAATGACCACTAAAATGTTTTAAGTAAATGCATTAAAATATGATCTCCTATTTACAGAATAAGGGGGAATGTAGACTGATCTGATTGTTTTTTATAAGTATAAATCTTTTATAACCACATAGTTAGCTAAGACATGTTAATTTGATCATTGTAAAATTGAGCATCATATATGCAGCCAGAGATCTATGAAATTGTATGTATGTATATGAGTATCTACACAAATTATGATAGGTTTGAGATGTTAACTTGAATTCAGTTTTTCAACTAACAGCCTACCCTTGATATTGACATGTGTGTTATGTGAGCAGAAAAATATCAATCTGTAAACATGTTTTGTACCTTAAATGAATAAAATAAACATGTGTTATGGATGTGACAAAAAACATCTGCGAGTTTACAGTATACGACACACTTTGTAGAAATTCTGTGAATTAAACGGCACAACCCAAAATAAATAAGGCTAATCAAAATAATAAGAGTCAGTTCTCTATAGAAAAAAAGTTATTAATTTTATTTTATTTGACATTTTTGCATTTATGAGGAAAAAGTGTCGTTATGGATGTGACATCTGTATGTTATGGATGTGACCATTAATGATTTTCAAAATGTAAAATTTCAGTGAAGACTGATAATGACAAATTATAATAATACATATGATTTATAAATATACACAATAAACATAATTGATTGATGAGTAATAAATGAGTAAATGTCATTTGTGAAATTAACATAGCAATTGGATACATAATCTTAAACAATTTGAGTTGATTATTAATCACTTGAATTTTTAGCCTACATTAATTTTACTTTTTTACTGTAGTCGGAGAGAAACTAGATGTGAGCAATTCCAGCGTTATGGATGTGACATTTGCAATAAAAACTCAAAACAAATACACAAAGAAAGTATATGTTAACATTATATTGAAACATCTGTTTATATTTTCCAAAACAACTAACCACAGTGTTATGGGAGCAGAAAAATATCAATTTGTAAACATGTTTTGTACTTTAAATGAATAAAATAAACATGTGTTATGGATGTGACCAAAAAAATGTCTGCGAGTTTACAGTATATGACACACTTTGTAGAAATTATGTGAATTAAACGGCATAACCCAAAATAAATAAGGCTAATCAAAAGGATAAGAGTCAATTCTCTATAGAACAAAAGTTATTAATTTTGTTTTATTTGACATTTTTGCATTTATGAGGAAAAAGTCTTGTTATGGATGTGACCGATGTGAAATTGGCACATGTGTGACTTTGGTAAATCAAATATAATAGTTTGAAAATACATTTTTGAGTATTTCTAAAGTACTGTAAAATACTTGTTTACACAAAAAACATAGAAACAGTTTCTGTATTTTGGTAAAAACTACATTTTTTTCATGGCAAGGTTGACGGTTGAAGGTTGCATGGAATTGCTCATGTATAGAAAAGTCATCTCATAATAAAAGTTAAATTTGATAGAAATTGTTTTAGCTCTAGAACTACGAGAATTCTGTAACTAGTAGAATGCCCATAGCAGTCATTCCGAATTTTAATTCTCGACTTTACTGAATGTAATATTTTTAAGGTCATTTATTTTGTAAGCTTCTGTTGAGATTTCACACCTGTTTCACACTGCAAGCGCAAGCAGAGCGTGAGCAGCGCATTGCTTATGGAGTGCAGAAGCTCATCGGCAGAAGCTGGACAGATCAATTCTGTCTAGTTGCCCATCTATAAATACACTTTTTAAAAAACTTTTCATCTGCACGAAGGCTCGCGGCAACTTCCTCCTATGCTGTTTCCTTAACCTGCGAGTCTTTATTCTAAATTATATAGATCCTAAAGAACTGTCTGCTTCTCAAGCTCTATGAGGAGTGTCATTCATGTCTTTATAGGTGCACTCGGTCAGAAGACAATCGCCTCTATCGTGTCATTTTGTTTTTGATTGTCAGGATGTTGTAGGACAATAGTTATAATAATATTTATACAATATAGTTATAATGATATTTATATATGATCAAACTAGTGTGCAACTTACTAAGAAAAAGTAATACTAAAATTGTTTTAAATTTGGGTTTGTAGTTTGGGTCAAATAAATATTTGTTGCCGTTTTTAATCGTTTAAGTTCATTTAATTGACTAAATAAAAATCAGTGGATATTATCGATGCATTTATTGGGTACAATTGCTACTTTTTACTGTCATTCAATGTGTTTTTGGTCATTATCAATGCACAGCACTTTAATTGAGCATGAGCAGCGCAGCAAAAATAGACCCAGCGCCGAAACTGTTGCGGCACTGTTGCTGTATCGACCCTCGCGCTGACGCACTGCTTCTGCATGCAGTATAAAAGCTCTAATCTGTTAACATGGATGCCAAAAAATACACGCTCTGCTCATGCTTGCGGTGTGAATCAGGCTTTAGAATAAAACTTTGAATATCTATCTTTGTATTTTATGATATAAGGACTGTGTCTAGGCCACAATTTGACCATTATGACAAAAATGAACACAAACTGTAAATATGCAGTGTTTTAAAGTTACAGGAAAGTAGATTTGTGTCCGTTTTTGACTTTTGTAAATGTGACCACTATATTAGTATTACAAACAACTTGAAAAGACACGATAAATCAGAAACATTGAAAATGTTCTGTGTTTGTTGCTAGTTCATTTTTTCACAATTAATTTTATCTCACTTTATTGCAGATGACAAGGGCTTTGACGTTCACATGATTGACGTTTCCCAGTCACATGGCCGGACTCTGCGGTTAGCATCCATCGGTCAGAAGATAGGACCGTCCCATGCCCTCACCTGACCGGGTGTTCAAGGATGAAGAAGATCAGTCTGAAGACGATCAGAAAATCACTTAACATAAAGGGCAAAGAAGATGGGGATTTTGTCATGCTCCAGCAGCCATCTATAGCGACCGAGTTCACCAAGGACGACACACTCTTTGGAGGCTGTTACACCAAAGGGCTGGTAGGTTGTGATCTTAATGGGGAGGATGAGAAGGGTCATAAGAACCGATCGAAGAGCGAGAGTCTTATGGGCACTCTAAAGAGGAGACTATCAACCAAACAGAAAGCAAAAGTCAAAGGTGGCTCCTCCGCAGTGGGCTCTGGAGATGACGACGACACATTCTCTTCTTCGTCGGTCCCAATAAGCTTTAATGAAGTCAAAGCCCAGCGACCCTTAAGATCCTCCTCCCTCCGAAGCCATCATTACAGCCCTTCGCCATGGCCTTTCCGTCCTGTCGGCTCGGAGGAGGCTTGCATCAAAATGGAGGTGAAGGTTAAAGCTATGGTCCACTCTCCCAACCCCAGTCCCTCCCTCAATGGCATCAGAAAGGAGTTCCATGACATCCAATTAGAAGGTTTGTTCCAAGATCAGAGCGAGTCTCTGAAGGACATGGAGACTCAAAGTGGCAACTTGCATTTGAGCATTGAGGATCACGTGCCTATTGGACTCACACCTCAGGACTACATCCAGTACACGATGCCTTTAGATGAGGGAATGTACCCAGATTCTGCCCAGTCCTTTTGTTTAGAAGGGCCCTCTCCAATGGAAATGGGTGATCAGGTTGAATCTGACTCCCTGCACATAGACCAGGGCCCGGATGGTCATGATATCATGGCATCGGACATTCTAATGGAGCATTCGGTAAACGGACTCCTCGCCGACGCTCCAGCAATAGTCCTTTCCAATTCCCGAGCCGACACACCTTTGTTTTCTCCTTCTCTGTCACCTCTTTCCACCAACGATATTCCAAGGACCCTCTCTGGGTTCAGTAGTGCAGACTCTCATGTTGTTGAGAGAGTGAGGCATCACTTGAACTTTGATCCCAATTCCGCCCCCGGTGTTAGCAGGGTGTACGATTCTTTCCAAAGCAGCGGACCCATGGTTGTAACAAGCCTTACAGAGGAACTTAAAAAACTGGCAAAGCAGGGTTGGTACTGGGGACCAATAACTCGATGGGAGGCTGAGGAGAAGCTCGTCAACCTTCCAGACGGCTCTTTTTTGGTGAGGGACAGTTCAGACGACCGATATCTCCTCAGCCTGAGCTTTCGGTCACAGGGGAAGACGCTTCACACCAGGATTGAGCACTCCAATGGCAGATTCAGCTTTTACGAGCAGCCAGACGTAGAAGGTCACACTTCCATCGTAGATCTCATCGAGCATTCGATAAAAGACTCAGAAAACGGCGCATTCTGTTACTCCAGATCCCGTCTGCCGGGGTCCGCCACGTACCCGGTTCGGTTGACCAATCCCGTCTCTCGGTTCATGCAAGTGCGTTCGATGCAATATCTTTGCCGCTTTGTCATCCGACAGTACACGCGGATAGATCTAATTCAGAAACTGCCTTTACCAAACAAAATGAAAGATTATTTGCAGGAGAAGCACTACTGAACGGGCTGTAGTGGGTCATGGTAGAAATTTGCACTTTTTGTTGAGTGACGCATTGTTTAAACAGTTTACATGTTTGTAGGTCATGTGATCAGTTGCATAGGTTGACTATCTGATCTTCCCACGAAAAGGAGCGCTAAATTTGTTGTTGCTCAGATTATGTGTTTTACACTAAGCAAGGCTTTTTAAAGTGAACCAGCATTTGGATGCCATGCTTAATACACATACTGATTATATGAATATATATTGCAGTAAAGCTTGGATTTGCGATTAGACGTTGCATTAATGTGCGTCATTTATCAGGAATTTTGCTGTAGCGTTAAGGTGCGATCACATTGGCAACATTTTGTCCATTTTTTTTTTTTAAGGTGCGTTGTCTAGTGTAATAAGTATAGTGATATGTGAAGCACAGCTAACTTTCAAAGCAAGCAACTTTCTGTTGGTCAACATGGCGAATATTTTGTGAAACATATGTGGGGAATTAGTTCCCAAACTTGTAGATTGCTGTTAAAAACTAAGTTTTTCAGAACAATCGTGAATGTGATCGCACCTTTACAAGTCATTTGCTTCTCTCTGGAAATATGATGTCAGCCACATTTTTGGCAGGTTTTAATAGCTCTAAAAATCGGTACTTTTAATGAAAACTTGCAACTATGCTGGATGATGGAAGTTTGTCAAATAGTCAACTATCAGAATACTTTTGTAAGAGAATAAGCATTTATTTAGGATTAATGTTTTACATTTTGGTTGACTTTTTTTAAAGATCTGTGCAACAACAAATTCGGTCAGTCAGGTATGTGAAGGCCACAAGGGAAGGACTGAATCATATTCAAAGCAAATGTTCAAGAATACATGAAGAATGCCACATCTGTGATCTTATACGAAAAATGAGCAGGTAAAGAACAAAACAGGATTCATTTTCTTATGTATGTTGTATAGTGTGGCTCATACAGTATTTAGTTCTGTCTAAATATTTTGGCTCATGTACAATAAGAAATGGTTTATTATGCTTCATGAGCATCTTATTAGTTTTGTTTGAAGGGGCTATATATAGGATTGTAAAGTTAGTATGATGCTTGTTACAGTTAAGTTGCTTCGGACTTAAGTGTATGTGCTCACGTAACATATAAGAGACTAGGACGATAACCATTTTCAAGGTAAACTACGGTTAGGAAAAGTCAAGGTTTTAAAACCTGCTAAATTTTCTGCTGTACCGTTCCTATGCTTTACGTACGTTTTTGTTTTTTACGTTTTATTTTAAGTTTTTAGGACAACAGTATCTAAAGTAGAAAAGATATCCAAAGATGCCATTTAAAATTGTAATGAAATCTGCTGTCTTCATTAGTTTCAAAAACACTGAAGTCAATGATTCATTTGAATTATTTAGCCTGACATGTTTACTGCTCTAAAGTATTTTAAAAGTTCCTCAAAATAAAATATATTGTGTTCAAAGGGGAAAAAAGTTGTAGTTTTTTACCCAGACATTTAAAAAGAATATATTTTAGAGCAGTAATCACAATATTTTGCTCCAAGTTTATCATAACTTCAGAATCTTATACCGGCCTATGCCTACAAGAGACTAATAATAACGTAATTCAATTTAGTTGGAAATACCTTTGCAGCAATATATTGAAAGTAAAAAAATTCAGATGCCGTCCACTGCCCCGAGTGTCACTTCTAAATATGAAAAAAGTTGGACACCCTATTCTATTAGTAGCAAAGTAGCTGACAGCTGTTAGGAATCACTTATGAGGTTTGTATTTATTTTATAAACTACTGACATATTATTTTTTAAAAATTCCAAATAAATAAAAATGACAATTTCCATTTAGATAATGATGAATAGTTCTCCTTGTGTTTGCGTGGGTTTCCTTCGGGTGCTCTGGTTTACAGTCCAAGGACATGCAGTGTACACTGTAAAAAAAAAATCCTGCTTGCCTTAAATTTTTAAGCTGAATCGAATTAACCTAATTAGTCCATTGAACTTATATTATGTTAAACTTAAAACAGTTTGCATAACTTGTAAAATTAGGTTAGAACATGATTAACTTAGTTTAATAAGTTACAATGACCTAAAACATATGCTGTCAGGACTAATTGATTATATAATTTTTTACAGTGTAGGTGAATTGGATAAACTGAATTGACCATAGTGTGTGAGTGTAAATATGAGAGTGAATGGGTGTTTCCCTGTATTGGGTTGCAGCTGGAAGGGCATCCGCTGTGTTCCGCTGTGGTGACCCCTGATAAATAATGGACTAAGCCGGAGGAAAATGTTAGTCATAATAAAGAGAAAGTCCAACAGACAATTTTGTTCTTCAGAGAGTTCATGATATTTGAATTTGTATTGTATATCCAAACTTAAGCCGACATATTCAAATTCTTTAAAATTTTAAATGTGTCTCAGAAAATCAAAATAGTTATGTGGAACATTCAGACATTAAAACCTAAGGACTGTACCTTTATAACCAATTGGCCATCTTCTTTAATATGTTTTTCAGCCTTGTAAAATAGGGAATAAAAAAGTCATGGAGACCAACAGTAGTTTTTTAATTATTTTTTATTAAAAATATTAATGTTATCATTTCTATTGTGATAGTGTTCTCTGTCGGCTTATATATTCCCATAATAAATAAGGTTTAAAGAAATATTTTCCATTCACATTCTAAATGCAGTTTCTTTGATGATGCATTGTCAGTAGTTTCTAAAATGAAATGAATGTTATATGTAAAATATTTTACTCAAATCATACCTTGTATAGGCAAATCAAGAGGATCAATCACAAATTTGATACGTCTTTATTTCTCCAGAGCTTTTCAAACATTGTGAGTCTGTTGTTTGAATTAATGCCTTTGCACAACTCATGACAGTATGGTTAGAATCAATATTTCAGCATTATTTTGAGCATTATAAGCATTTTTTTCACGTTCCATAGAATGTAGAAGAGAGGTTTTCAGAAGGGCATGTGAACACGTCTCTTGAGTGTAAAATAAATCTGTCTATAGACTTTTTGTTGGAAGGTATTCAAACCTTACCCTTAAAAATTCTTACATATAGCCCCTTTAAACACCATTTTAAGAATTCCATACTCCGGTGCTGGAATGATTGCCGTCAGTCGTGGTTGTTCATAGATGCTTTGGTTAAGAGAGGAAAAATAATGCCAGGATTTGTTTGTGTCACCCTGCCTAAAACTAAAAGCACACTTTTATAGAGACATGTCACCTTAAATGGCTTGTTTATACTTGAACCGCAAGCAAACGTTCAACAAATCTGCAAATATCCCAAAGGAATTATGCATTCATAAGTTCCTGAGTGTATATTGGAGATTTTTTTTTTCTCCTTGCAGAATGACAGCAGGCTTTCCTCACCCTCTGCCCTCCGTAATAGCAGCATATCAGCCTGTCAATATTTCATAAACTCTGCTTCAAGCCAAAAATGTTGCGTTCAGACATTTGAGAATTACTATACACTGTTTTTCCCCCCCGCAACGTCTTTCCAGTTTCATGAAAGGGACTTATTGGTTGCTTTTCTTCAACTTTCATAGGGCTTCAGATAGGAAAAAATACCGCCAGTCATGAAAGCTAATTGTTGTAAGAGTTTTCACATTACCTAATTGATGCTGGGATAAATATGACATGGTTTTGCATGCACGCTGCCCTCATATGAGTCGGCTTGGATTACATTGGGATAATCAGGGGAGCTTATAAATGTCTCTTTAGCTGGCATATTGAATGTGTGTGAATCAGAGCCAGAACTTTCTATTTGCAGTTTTCACACCACACATGGTTGAAGGCTTTTAAAGGCCCGTTTAAAAAAGTGCCAACTGGCGTTCACAGAAAAAACGGTGAACAATAAGTATTCGTGAGACACCTTGGGGAGACTTTGAAGGTTAGCTGTCAAATAAACACAGTTTGCCATCTTTAATATTCATTAGTGAAAACATAACCCATGGAGTTTGGTGAAATATGTGTTTGTTTTACGTAATGCGTATGAGGAAACCGCATTGGGATGTTAAGGAATTGTTCTTTAAAGGGATTGTTCACCTAAAAGTGAAAGTTTACTCACCATTTATTTAACTTCAAGTAGTTTCAAACCTCAATGAGTTTTTTTTAATCAATTTTAAAGAATGTTGGAAACCTGCTTTGAAAAGCAGTTAACCTCCATAGTAAAGGCCAATTTATAGTGCGTGTATTATGCCTCATTCACACTACAGCGATTTTGTAGCTGCCTGTCGCACTTGGTGGTGACCTGCTGCAAACGCAGGTCTGTGTAAGTGTATACAGCACGAAAACAACCGGCCTCTGAGCGAGCTGAGAGAGGGTCACCTGAGCTCTACGGTGCTTCTATTGGCTGTCGCTCAAGAAAGTCGCTCTTCATTTGCATAAAGTTGAAGGATTCTCAACTTTGTCGCGCCGCTCGACAAGCCCACCTGGTCACCAACGGTTGCTGTTGACGGAGGTCGCCGGAAGTCGCTCGCTCCCCATTGAAATGAATGGTCTCTTGTCGCTTTGCTGCTGCGAGACGCTCGTAGTGTGAATGAGGCTTTACCCTGTACCCTGATGCGCACCTCTCAAACCATGTAACTATAGCTGTGTCTCATTTCAGAGGCTGCATCCTCCGAAGGAAGTACGCTGCATCTTTGCGGTGCGACAAAGGCTGTCTCATTTCAAAAAAATTAGATGGCTCCTAAAAACGCAGCCCCAAATGTGTCCTTCAATTCCCAGTTAATGAAGGACACAATCGGTGGATCCTTCGTGGCCTCGAACATCCCAAGATTTATTGCGCCGATAACAGCAGGACGTTTGTAAAAGAAAACTCCGGAATAAATGTATGAATTAGGTTTTATTTTAAACACGTGTTAAAAAAACAGAAAGAGTATGACACGTCTTACTAAAAACTGATTTTATAGACTGTTTACATTTTTGTGTACATGTATGGATAAAGGAAATATATATTTCCAGCTTCTGTAAACCTTGCTTTCCCTTCAGATTGCTTTAAATAGGTTTTAAAATCATGGCAAAAAAGTCATTACAAATTTTATTACTGCTTATCAATGGCAGCTGTTACGATTGCTAGGCTTGATCGTCTCATTTCAAAACGCTCTTCGGCCTGTATGAGCCTCTGCAAATGAGACGGTTTATATCGTTGCAATTAGGCAGAGTGCAAGATCTGTGATTGGTGGCTTGATAGTGGTGATGAGTGTAGGCGGAGCCTTGCGCAATGGGAGTGGAGTGAGGCAGATGGTGCGAGTGTTTGAGTTTTGAGACCTGCGGAGGAGCTACAGATGGATATTTTTATTTTGTTTATTTTATAATTACAGTTATTGAACGTTGGTCGATTCCCGCCTCTTTCGTCCTTGAATAAGATTGAGCATGCATTTCTGGCGTAAACTCAAACATCGGCTAAGAAACTCAACACAGTTGGACATAGAAACCCTATTGCCAACTAGAATTTCAGAAGTAGTATTGCTAGAGCAGCACAGACAGAACGCAGAAGTTTAAATGCTCACAATGGTGTGCGCTACGTGCGCTGTGGGGTACACTGATCACTTAATGCAATAAATAAATATTAGGCTTAAAAAGAAAAAAACTATTTTCAACATTCTTCAAAATATCTTCTTTTGTTGTCAACCAGTCCGCTCTAACAAGGAAACGTGCCTGTTTAACAGATTGTCAGAAAAGTGGCTAATTCATAGGAATTTATATGATTTCACTCATATAATAATGTAAGAATAAAAGGAGGCGTGTCCTCAAACTCCACCCCTAAACCCAACCATGGACCCTTTTCACAAGCCTGACATGACGCGTTCAACGGTCATCAGCATCTTAAATCCTTTAAAGTTTTTATATTTTTACTTAAAAAAAAAACTAAAAAACGTATGAACATTTTATATGTATTTATGTATGTAATTTATCATCTTTGCTTCAAATTACAAAAAACTAAATGAGACAGGACAGCAAATTTGACGTTATTCTCTCCTCTGGCTGTCATCATCAGTCCCACACAATTTTTTTCCTTTTTCTGAAACTGTTTATAACATCATCGTTTATTATTTGAGCAAATAAGATTGTAAAAAATTATTTGTTGTATTCTCTTAAGTTTTCCCAACTGTGATGACTTTCGCTACTGAGAAACCCGGAAGTGTGAAAAGGGTCTATTATTGGGAGAGTGGTAGACATTCATACAATTAGCCACCAAATAAAAACATTATGAATTACAATGAGATTGTGTTGATTGAACAGAAGAGAGAAACTCAGATTTGGAACAAGTGAAGTTAAGTGAATGATCACAGAATTTTCAATTTTTGGGAACTATCCCTTTAAGCTTATTTTGAATGCTGTATCTATGTATTTTTGGAAACTAATTTAATTTGCTGTGATTTGAATGGGTAAAGTTGCCATTAAATGAAGGGTTTTTTTCTCTCAGATGTCAAAACCATATGAAGTGTGTGTGTTTGAGAGCGTGAGCAACAAAAAAAGAGGAATGTCTTAGGCAAGGCACAAGATGCATTTACCAGAATGTGGAAGTCGACTAATGCAAAAAATAAATGTGAACTGAAGTGTTTGAGCGCAATGTACATTGAATTTATTTTCTTTTTGCCCAGATGTGTGGCGTAATGAGATGAGGCACATTGAAAATGTTTAGTGCTTGTGTGAGCATGTGTTTATAAAGAAAGGAAGGAAAAAAAAGTGTTCTGGGACTCCATCATGTTCAATATCATTTTCATGACCTTGTCTGTTTGTCGTTAGATGTGGCTTGTTGGGATTGCTGAAGTATTTTGAACCGATGACAGCTGAGCACTTAACAAGCTTCATTGAAATATCTATTTTTCTGATCCATGTTCTTTTGTCCTTGTGCTGCGAATGAAGGTGAATGTTTACATGACGTATTTAGCATAAATTAGTTTTGTTTCGTTTATATTTCTTTCTTAAACATCTTGGTACAATTTTACAGACGTATTTCTTTAATGTGTCATACACATTTGTGCTGCTTTACGATTATGATTGCCTTTTTAATTACGAAAACGGGGGGAGATAGAATGTCACCTAGATATAGGCCTATGTATTCACAATGACTTTGGCATACTCTTGAGAAAGTCAGATGCAAAAATGGTATTGGACGTATTTAGTTAGTTATGATGATAATGCTCTGAATTCAGTCCTTTTTTTGTCTGAAAGGACCTGCTCACTCCTGTTTACATGGTCAGTTTTCCAAAGTCTTGTTTGTTGTTGATTTGCATTAATGAAAGTACCAATAGTGTTTTCTTGCACATTTGGATACAGTTAAAAAGTTTTGTATCTGCTGGTATAAATTATGAATAAAAAAAAACAAATATTAAAAATGTGTTCTGTACTGGATTTCATTTTCATATTTTTAAATTGATGTACTTGCACATATTTACATCTGTCTGTCTGTCTGTCTGTCTGTCTGTCTATCCATCTATCTAACATTTCTCAGTGAGTAAAGATGATATATTTTAGTGAATTTAATGTTTTGTTTGGTCACCTAACATATTTAAGAGCAAAATAAATAAAAAATCCAATTCAGGTGTTGCAAAAAAAAAAATAAAAAAAATACTCGATTCCCAAAAAAATTTTTTTGGTGGTTCTCTTTTTGTTTTTTTTATTTTTTATTTTTCCATAAAATATTTATTGGTTTGTAAATTTTTTTGCACCATGACCTTAAGTTATTTTGTTAACTTTTTCTTAAATAATTTCTGTTTCGAGTTTAGTACAGACGTAATCGAATGTATGTACACCACTTTCTTATTGTATAGCAACCTATTCACCTTATTCTCTGCATACGAGCGGGCGCAGCCATTTGAATCATTTTGGCTCGAGACTTCCGCTCTCATTCACTTCTATTCATTTTTAGATGTTAAAAACAGCTTGTTTTGTTGCTTGATGTTGCAAACTGATATTTTCTTATTATATTATTCTATTTTCTCTGTGTAATCATGCAAACACTTGTTTGTAAAGCAAGTAGTTTGTCCGTTTTCTGTCGTTTATAATTCCTAGTCGTTTCTCCCATGGGCAACTGAATTGGAAGTTCTAAAACAATCGCAAAAATGAGCGCACTTCCGCATTGTAGAATAAGGTCAATTGAAAGTACTAAGATCTGTACACACATACATTTTTTTTGGGAATAATAATTCTAAAGGAGCTGTTGGCATGGGATTGAACCAGATTTTGGTAAAAACCCAGACAATACAAACATAAAAATATAACAAAAGAAAATAAATCGGAAAAAAATGTTATAATAACTAGAGTTGCTCCGATCATGATTTTAGCAGCTGATACTTGTAATGGTGATCAGCTGATACCAAGTACCGATTCTGATTCTTCAAACTTTAAATAACTTTGCCATTGCATAAGCACAATTACCCTTTAAGTATGAGATCTTGCCTTACCTACTGTAAGATAATAAATTAAGGATGTTACATGTAATGGTCAAAAGCAGCTTTACAAAAAAAAATATATATAGATAAAACAGATAGAAAATGGTAAGAAAAATGACTAACAATGCAATTTGGAAACATTACTCATGTGTTGTAGCGCTGCTGATGTATTGACCTTATTCTTCAATGCAGAAGTGCGCTCATTTTTGCGATTGTTTTAGAACTACTGATTCAGGTGCCTATGGAAGAAATTACTAGGAATGATAAACGGCAGAAAATGATCAAACTACTCGCTCTACAAACAAGTGTTTGCATGACTATACATAAAAAGTAGAATAATATAATAAGAAAATATAAGTTTGCAACATCAAGCAGCATAATGAGCTGTTTTTAACCTCTAAAAATGAAGTGAAGTGAATGAGACCGGAAGTCTCGAGCCAAAAAGATTCAAATGTCTACGCCCACTCGTACACGGAGAATAAGGTGAATAACATGGGCGGCCATCTTGATGGTTCTGTGTGTCTCAGCTATCAAATCAGATCTTTTTTTTTTATCCTCTATTGGATTCAAGTCAAGTGATTGGCTGGGTCATTCTACAGCTTGATTTTCTTTGCAGCTGATTCTAATTTGCAATGAGGAAGGGCAGAGGGAAGGGTGTTTTTCTTCATGTCTTCATGTCTTCAATACTGTCATTGCATTTTGTTTAACATAACTTAACTTGTAAACTAATTAGGGACCGAGCACCGAAACGGTGCGTAGGCCCTATTGGAATTGCTTTGTTTCTTCTTCTTTTTTTTCTTCTTCTTTTTCTACTTCTTCTTCTTCTTCTTCTTCTTCTTCTTCTTTTCCGGAATGAATCACGATTTTGAGAGTCTAATCATGCCCGGAAACTCATAAAACTTTGCACACGCCCCAGAAGAGGTGAAATTTTACATTTGTTATAGGCCCCTGAGCTGCATTTCACAAACACACACATACGAAAATTGGCACACACATCAAACATGCCAAAACCTAAATCTCAAACCCAACAGGAAGTCAGATATTTTTAACTTCTTCTGCCGAAAAAGTGCCGTTTTTGCCATTTGCAGGTGTTATATTTTAACGAACTCCTCCTAGGGATTTTATGAGATTAACACCAAAATTGGGTATTGTCATCTAAAGGCCTTGGCGATGTTAAATTGCGAAGATTTTTCGTCGAAGGGCGTATTTGTGGCGGCCTCACAAACTTTGATGTTTCGCCGCAAAACAGGAAGTTGTTAAAACTTAGGCATGCATTGTCCAATCTGCCTGTTGATAACAGTCCTGACTTGAACACGTTTACATGCCAATATCCAGTCATAGCGCCACGTATTGGCAACAAGAAATGACATGCTTTACAGTGTAACAAACTCCTACAAATTTTAGCGTATCAGCATGGAGGAGGAAATACTTACAGTTGAAATTATTAGCCCCCCTGTTTATTTTTTTCCCAATTTCTATTTAACGGAGAGAAGATTTTTTCAACATATTTCTAAACATAATAGTTTTAATAACTCTTTTCTTATAACTGATTTATTTTATCTTTACCATGATGACAGTAAATAATATTAGACTAGATATTTTTCAAGACACTTCTATACAGCTTAAAGTGACATTTAAAGGCTTAACTAGGTTAATTAGGTTAACTAGGCAGGTTAGGGTAATTAGGCAAGTCATTGTATAATGATGGTTTGTTCTGTAGACTATCAGAAAAAAAATAGCTTAAAGGGGCTAATAATTTTGTCCTTAAAAAATTAAAAACTGCTTTTATTCTAGTCGAAATAAAAGAAATAAGACTTTTTCTAGAAGAAAAAATATTATCAGACATACTGTGAAAATTCTTTGCTCTGTTAAACATAATTTGGGAAATATTTAAAAGAGAAAAAAATTCAAAGGGGGGCTAATAATTCTGACTTCAACTGTATAACTCAGCCACACAATTTCCGATCTGCCTGAAAATGCACAGGTTTGATGAGATTCCTCCCCTGAAGACATTTATATGCCAATATTGAGTCACAGTCAGAGAATATGATAATATTCATAGACATAAATTGGTGATTTTCTCAGGTTTTTTATTTAAATCAGCTTAAATTATTATTGTCCACTGTTCTCTGTCATCCTAAGGCCACTGGGCAGCGGTGAGCCCGGGTACGAAGTCCCTTTCATCGCTGCTTGCAGCTTTAATTAATATTGTTATTTTTTACATATATAGACTTTTTTGGTTGTTACCAACATCTGGTGAAAATTTCAAGTCAACAGCACCTTTAGAAATATATTTTCTGAGAAAAATGGTGACTATTGAATACTTACTTCCCCCATTGTACATACATACATCATTCATTCATTTTCTTTTCAGCTTAGTCCCTTTATTAATCCGGGGTCGCCACAGCGGAATAAACCGCCAATTTATCCAACATGTTTTTACGCAGCGGCCAGCCGCAACCCATCTCTGGGAAACATCCACACACTCTCATTCACACTCATACACTACGGACAATTTAGCCTACCCAATTCACCTGTAACGCATGTCTTTGGACCGTGGGGGAAACCAGAGCACCCGGAGGAAACCCACGCGAATGCAGGGAGAACATGCAAACTGGAACCAGCGACCTTCTTGCTGTGAGGCGACAGCACTACCTACTGCGCCACTGCGTCGCCTACATACATACTGGACATTAATACTTTTTGTTTGAAAAGGAAAAACTGCTCATTGACAATTGCTTTTGGACTGTTAAGTTGTTACATGCATAATAGTTGGGCTGTATTTATACAATATGTCTGCCTGACAGCAAAAATACTGAATACACAGTTTTGACTGTGGACTCTTTTGTTCTTTATATTTATTCATTTTCTTGGTGCAAGATGTTTTATTCATAGATGGTGATAAGTTGTCACGTTAGGAGGATGCCACCCTCGTGAAATAGCACGTCCTTTTAAATGTGCTGAACCGAGTGAGTCAAACTTTCTGTGTGAAAAGAAGAGTAGGTTTGTTTTGATATACGGCGATATTCAGTTCTGTTTCAGGATATAATTGGCATTACAGATCCGTCATACTGTTTGTACAAAGCCTCCGTCTGTTTTTCAGCTATTGCTTCTATGATTTTTTTTATCACCACCTGTTTTCTCATCATTTTGGGTCAATTGTTGGGTCTGAGTTCAGAAACTGATTCAAGTAAAAAAGCGGTCATGACTGACTTCATTGCAGTCAAGAAGCCCAAATTAATTTTGAATAGCTCTGTAGATTCGCACTGCTACGTCAGTTTCAATTAGAGAGAAATCGCTGTTCGGTTTGTTTTTTAGTGGCGGTGTTTCTTCCTCTCGAAAGTCATCAATCAAATGTCTTATTTTGGAGATTTATGACTTAGCCTCGCCATCTGGTCCTCTGCATGAAGTTCCATTTGTCAGAGGATGATGAAGACAACTCAAATTACCCAGTGAACACAGCTATGGCTTTAAAATGGCATGGCAGAAGGAACTTTGTTGGTCTGTAGCATAATGATGAGACCCAAAGTGCCTGCTGGCAGCAGATGTTTTTATTTGTGGGGCACTAAAGGTTCACTTTAGAGAGCAGTCTGTGATCTCGTGCCAAAGGTCTAATCACCGCTGAA
The DNA here is from genome assembly GCA_903798195.1 of Danio kyathit. Taxonomy (NCBI): domain Eukaryota; kingdom Metazoa; phylum Chordata; class Actinopteri; order Cypriniformes; family Danionidae; genus Danio; species Danio kyathit. The sequence goes on from LR812542.1 coordinate 18,067,120, forward strand.
CGTTTGAGTAACCCGCATTCATAACTTATTTACCCAGTATGATTAATTCATCAATTTATGGCGTTTTACATTTTAACTTTGGTGTCAGTCATGCGGTTCTGGTTTACTGCCAGTATGTTTATTGTTTCATGTTTCATTTTGTTCCTGTCAGTTTTTATTGAAAGGGTGCATAAATTATTTAAACAAAGTAAATACTACACATATCTATAAATGTTCAGACACCCGCACACAATTGTACTACTATCTTTATGGGAACTTTCTATAGACATAATGATTTGTATACTGTACAAACTGTGTATTCTAACCCCAAAACACAACCCTCACAGGAAACAATCTGCATTTTTACATTTGCAAAATATGTGTGATTTATGAAAATAAATAAAATCTCCCTACAAGGTCAAAATGTACTGGCATTGCTATAGGCCTACTTGTAGGGACATTTCATTAATTTGTAAAAAATTATTTGCCCTCATAAATATTAATCAACCTTCCCTCCCCCTCGAAACAACTTTTCTTTACCTCCTGATCACATGGAATTCCTTTTGTGCAGGCATATCAGTGAATGTCTCATTTCTGCTCTGAATATCATCCATCAACCATCCTTCATTTTGTTAGCAACTTCCCTTTTTCAACAATCTAATCGGTTCACAAAGAACAAAATCATGCTCCGCCCTACACTTTTTCCGCATTTAAGGACCGTTTCAAGTGGATATACCTCATGATAGCGAAAAGAGGATTATCTTAACTTCCATTTTATTGGTACCATCTTGTGACTAATAATAAGTAGGTTAGTGTAGGCTGCGCACAGCCATTGTTGTTTCTGTCAGCTTTATGTTTAATTGGTTACACTTTACAATAAGTTTCATAATAAATAGTTAATTAAATTTAATTTAGTGGGTAGCACAATCGTCCCACAGCAGAAAGGTCGCTGGTTTGAGCGCCGGCTGGGTCAGTTGGCATTTCTGTGTGGAGTTTGCATGTTCTCCCCGTGTTCACGTGGGTTTCCTCCGGGTGCTTTGGTATCCCCTACAGTCCAAAGATGTGTGCTATAGGTAAACTGAATAAGCTAAATTGGCCGAAGTGTATGAGTGTAAATGCAAGAGTGTATGGGTGTTTCACAGTGTTGAGTTTTGGCTGGAAGGCCATCTGCTGCGTAAAAAATATGCTGGAAAAGATGGCGGTTCATTCCACTGTGGTGACCTCTGAATAATAAAGGGACTAAGCCGAAAAGAAAATGAATGAATGAATAAATAAATAGTTTCATTTGTTAATGTATTTTCTAACATGGACTTTGGATGAACAATATTCAATTCAATTCATGTTTATTTATATAGCGCTTTTTACAATGTAGATTGTGTCAAAGCAGCTTAACACAGAAGTTCTAGTAAAGTCCAGATTTCAGAGTTGAAATTCAGTTTAGTTCAGTTCAGTTCAGTGTGGTTTAAATTTCACTTCTGAAAGTTCAAACACTGAAAAGCAAATCCATTGATGCGCAGCTCCACAAGTCCCAAACCAAGCTCAGGATACGACCGGATCCAGGATTATGGATACCTTGGCATCATTTCTTCACAGGTCCTGGATCCCATCAATGGTGCTGCATAATCACTGGGGGCCTCAGGATGAGTTTCCCCAGGTGGAAATAAAGAAAATAATTAGCATAGCTGCTGTTTGTAGTGTATATAAACGAGATGGAAAAAATGAAGTACTATAAATAAAAATAGTAGTTATATAAACGAACATGTAAAGCATATGAGTATTTCTTACAGAATGTCTGGTGCATTAAGACCTACAGGTGGTTGTCAAGCCCACTCAGTTGAGTGGAGCACACTCATGCATCTTATCGTTATGTGATGCATTGTGTGTATGCTTTACTAAAAAGATAGGTCTTTAATCTAGTTTTGAACTGAGAGAGTGTGTCTGAGCCTTGGACATTACCAGAAAGGCTATTCCAGAGTTTTGGGGCCATAAATGAGAAGGCCAGTCCTCTTTTACTCGACTTTGCTATTCTAGGTACTACCAGAAGCCCTGAGTTTTGAGATCTTAAAGAACGGGTTGGATTGTAGCGAGACAGAAGGTTGGTTAGATAAACCTGAGCTAGATTATTTAAAGCTTTATAGGTAAGAAGCAATATTTTATAATCAATATGAAACTTAACAGGCAGCCAGTGTAAGGAGGATAAAATTGAGGTGATGTGGTCATATTTTCTAGACCTGGTAAAATTTCTGGCAGCTGCATTTTGCACTAACTGACGTTTATTAATAGAGGATGCTGGGCAACCAGAGCATTACAGTAATCCAGCCTAGAAGTCATAAAAGCATGAACTAGCTTTTCTGCATCTGAGATGGATAGAATACTTTGTAACTTAGCAATATTTCTCAAATGAAAGAAGGCGGTTTTTGTGACATGGGATATATGATTTTCTAAAGTTAAATTGCTGTCTAATATAACACCCAGATCTTTTACAGTAGTGCTAATGCTAACTTTGTATCGATCTAATTGCAGGTCGAGTTGTGAGATCTGCTGTGTACAGGATTTAGGCCCAATAAGTAGGAATTCTGTTTTGTCTGAATTTAAGAAAAATTGTTGGTCATCCAGTCTTTAACGTCTGTAATATACTCAGTTAGTTAAGACAATTCAGACGTCTCATCAGGTTTTATTGAAATATATAATTGAGTACAATACTTGTTCAGCATTTATTAATTATAGCTCAACATTTGCTAATGGTTTATTAAAATCCAAAATCATACTTGTTAACATTAGTAATGCACTGTGAGTTAACAAGAACTAACAATGAACAACGTCTCTGTTACAAGCGTAACCCATGTTCCCGATCTAAAGGGAAATGTCCAGATTATGAATGCAATCCATATTTCCCATATTCTGAAGGGGAACTGTATTTTCATTAACTAACGTTAACTAACATGAACAAAAACTGTAATAAATGTTTTGTTTATTGTTTGTTCATGTTAGTAAATACATTAACTTTAACTAATACAACCTTATTGTAAAGTGTTACAATTTATTTAAAGTGCTAGTAAATCATTACAGCTCAGATCAAAGTTTTCTCCCTAATAGTTTAATTATGAGGCAAGTAGCAATTTAATAAGAAAGGTAATGTACATCTAGGTGTTTGTTTTTGCAGAATAAAGCCATTCAGACCTATACAAAACATTTGTATGATGTAAACAACAAAGCTAAGTAAATTAAGTTGATATTATGTGTTCTAGATTTAAAGTGTGTGAATAATAAGCGTTGACAATAATACATCATATTGGTTGCACCAAGGAGCCCCCAAATAAAATTCTGCTTAGTTCGCCTTGAAGCTTAACCTAGCCCTAGTGGTGCATAACATGTATTCTAATGCCACCAGATTATGATTGCACATTATAATTTAACATTTAAAGAATATTTCTCTCAAAAACACATTGATCTGATTTATAAGATGTTCATTAACCCTCTTGTTGATTAGGGTTACAAATAATGGTCACACTTTATTTTGATGGTCCGTTTCTTGAATTTAGGTTACACTGCATCTACATGCCAACTAATTCTTGTTAGATTATAAGTAGACTGTTAGGTTGGGGTTAGTGTAAGTTGACATGTACTTGCAAAGTTTCTTATATTCAGTTAAGTGTTTGTTGAAGGAGCAGTATCAACAGATATTAAGCAGACAGTCTAGTAATACTCAAATGGACCATCAAAAAAAAGTGATACCCACATCACTTTTTGACAGATTTATGTGCTTTTGGAAGCTTCAAAACAAAAAACAACACCATACAGCATAAAAAAGCCAGGATAAAATGTAAAACTATTCCAACTGTGTTCGTCTGACAGAAAAAAAGTTCTATACATTGAGGATGGCTTGAGGGTGAGTAATTATGTGGTAATTTTCAGTTGTGGGTAAACTACTTAGAACAGTGGTGGGCAAACTTTTTTGACCCGAGGGCCACATCATGTTTTGCAAACCAAGTGAAGGGCCACATGTCAAATCCTTCAAAAAATAACTTATTTATAGTGGCAGTATGCATGAAACGTAATATCAGACAGAAACGTGTCACATTGACACACATTTTTTAATAGTTATTATAGAGTCATATTTACAAGTCAAATTAATTTGCACTGCTATTTATACTTATCAATCATCATAAAACAATAAAATAATCCCTTATGAAATATAATAATAATAATAATGTAATCATTTTACAGTGGAGAATAGAAAAGATATTGTCTGATAGAAAAAATCTCATATTAACACATTAAAAATTATTTGAATGTTTCCATGAAAAATGTCGACTTAAATTGTAGTCTTTAAAAACAGCAGTACTTTATTTGGCATATAAGACATACCGCTTTCTGTCCAATATTGGTTTTGTTGTCCATTCTTCCTTAAACACACGACATTCAGAGTCAATTTTTCTCTTTTTTTTGCCTGACTCATTTCAGTCATTAACGTTCGAGTGCATTTTAAAATTCGAGAGTGTGTTCTAATTCTACTGGTTGCGCTAACTGTACCGCGTGCAATACTGCCATCAAATGGCGTTCACTTGTATTGCATCATTAATTTACTAATTCTGAAACCAAACCGTTACTCAGAAGCAGCATTTTAAAAACTCCCACGCGGGCCGGATGAAAGAGTCTAGCGGGCTGCATTTGGCCCAAAGGCCGTAGTTTGCCCACCTCTGACTTAGAACTTTAGAAAATATGCTAGTACATTAAGTTAGATTAAGTTAGATAAGTTAGATTAAGATCCTAGCATATTACACAAATTAAATGTTAAATAGCTTACTATATATATTTATGTGGTATGCTGAAATGACTTGAAAAAAAGAATTGGAAAATGTAAAGATCTAAGATCCAAACTTCACATCACCACTTATTAGAGGCCCTGTTAAAGTCATTCAAGCTGGAATACTTGTATAGACTCCTTGTATATGGCCTTTACTGCACACATCTGGTACCTGAAGGACAACAGGTGACAAAAAATAAAGTGAGTGAGGCTCCAACAGTGTTATGGTGACAATATTCTCTTCCCCCAGCGATCCGTGGATCCTCCTGTGGCAAAGAAAGAACAGGTGGCACCCATCAGGAAGAGGTTGGGGAAAACTCTGTAGCCACACTTCAAGCAAGAGCACCCCACTACTGGTCCTTTAAAATCCAAGCCATACTGTTAGAAGAGGAAGATGAAATCCTAGCAGGTGTTCCTTTGTCAGGTTAGTCTCTGATAGAGTCTCAGGAGCAGGTATCTTTGGCATGTGTTCCCTTTGCACCAATTCAGAGAGTTTCTTTTTCACAACACCACTGTTTCTATCCGTCTATAGGATGCCAGGTCACACCAAAAATAAGCCATCACTGTGTTAATGGTATGGTTAATATATAAGGTAATTAACATGAGTAATTAGTACCATGGCAGAAATTAATTATGCATTAGATGGAGAGTTCACCTGAAATTGACAATCCATCCTGTTATCATTTCTTCACATACCATTCCAAACCTTTTTTCGGTCTTTTTTTTCTCTGTCTATGCAGAAGACTTTGAATATAGCAGGGAAGTAAAATGCGGTCCACTTTTATGATGGTTTGTATTAGTTTTCTATTTTTAAGCTTAAAAAAATGCTTGGTTTAGTTTTATTTGTTGTACTGGAATGGGAAGATGGCAACCTGCATTTTGAAATTTACCACAAATGTCAGCCTTTTGAAAAAGATCTTCATTTCAATTTGAAAGTGTACTTGTCATGTACTTGATTGTATAATTTTAACCAACTGTACTTTGCTGTACTTTAATATAGGATTGATTAATTTAAAGCCAACATGACTGAACTAAAATACGATTTTCAAAAATGTTTTTTAACACTTTTACACTGCCACCGTTAATAATTCAATTCAATTCAATTCATGTTTATTTCTATAGGGCTTTTACAATGTAGATCAAAGCAGCTTAACATAGAAGTTCTGCATACCTGTTAACATTGAGATGTGAAAATAAGGGATACAATCCTCCCCAACCCCAAAACAAAACAAAACAAAACAAAAAAAAAAGCTTCCAAATCACTAAATATGTTAATCTGGAGCTTTTTCATTTTAAATAAAGTTGAAACAGTCAGTAATATGTTCATTATTAATATTATTATTTACAAAGGATTGAATAAATAGTGGCGATGCAGTGGCGCGATAGGTAGTGCTGTCGCCTCATAGCAAGAAGGTCGCTGGTTCAAGCCTCGGCTGGGTCAGTTGGCGTTTCTGTGTGGAGTTTGCAAGTTCTCCCTGCGTTGCATGGGTTTCCTCCGGGTGCTCCGGTTTCCCCCACAGTCCAAAGACATGTGGTACAGGTAAATTGGGTAGGCTAAATTGTCCGTAGTGTACGAGTGTGAATGAGTGTGCATTGATGTTTCCCAGAGATGGGTTGCGGCTGGAAGGGCATCCGCTGCGTAAAACAAATGCTGGATAAGTTGGCGGTTCATTCCGCTGTGGCGACCCCAGATAAATAAAGGGACTAAGCCGAAAAGAAAATGAATGAAAAGAAATGAATAAATAGTATACGTTAGAAAAATCTGCAAATAAAATAGCAAAAAGTTTAGCATATTGCATTTAATAGCTATTATAAAGAAATTGAATAAAGTTATCAAATCTCATTACCCTTTTCTTCACTGTATAATTTAAACATTCTGATTAAAGAGCAGCGAATGAATCTCTCATTTAGATTTTTTGTTTGATTACATTAAATAACAGAGGTGTCACTTTAAAAATACACAGATTAATGATGAAATCATTCGATTCCTTTCCTTATTTTTATGCTCATTTAAGACAAAAGTTGTTGTGTTTAAAAGAAAACCCACCAAGATTGACATGTTTAGATGTTGTTATTATTATTATTATTATTATTATTGTTATTATTATGTGCAGATGTCTGTTCAAACACGCACCAAAAACCCAATGTCAACTTTCGCTGTGCTTTTAAATTGTGTGTACAGAATCTGTTTGGGAAACAGCATCTATTTATCACTATGGAGCGCGTCAGACAGTCACGCAGCGCTACATGAACTGACTGTTTTGAGGATTGCATAGGAGGGGCAACGGGGCCTGTAATGAAAAGTAAGGCAATCCTGCCATTTTTATATTTATTTGAAAGTGTTTTCAGATTCACATTTAAGCGCAAGGGGCGTCCCCTGGTGGTTCGGCAGTATAGGTTGCGTATAGGGAGAATCGGCTCTTTAATGTTTATTGCCAACCTTCATAGAAAGATTAAGGGCGTACTCACACTATGCTATCCGAACCGTGCCCAGGCCCGTTTCCCCGGATTGTTTGAGAAGTGTGAGCGCTCTGAATCGGGGTCAGGCGCGGTTCACTTGGGCTCAGGCGCGGTACGCTTGCAAACTGAAAGTGAGACATGACTTTTAAGGCACTGTTTGATACGGATTAATTAATCATTCGTACTGTGCAATGAGCGCAAACTGTCGTAGTTTATTAAAGACGCAAACCCTTCACTGCACGACAGCTGCGCCTTCAGAAAACATCCTAATTCCTGCAGCACGAGGACTTTATGACTGTTTATGAGCGTCAAAAGAGGCTGATCTGTTCGGCGAAATATCTGACTGTGCGTCACCGCATATCAAACGACTTAAACGATATAACTAAAGAAATCTCCACTGTGCTGAGCGAGAGCGCTTACTGTACAGCGTATTATCGATGACGCAAGCGTGCCCAAGCCGGAATGTAATGTGAGTGCGGACCGTCGGGGGAGATGGGAGGGGGGACAAGCGTACTTTGGCCTGGTTCAAGGCGACTGTACATAGTGTGAGTATGCCCTAAAAATATGGAAGAAATACGGGAAAATACCTCTAGGGATGATAGTGGGATAGAACTGTAAAATACGGGAGAGTCCCGGGAAAAACACGAGGGTTGACAGGTATGGTTCTAGTGAATTGAAACTGTGTCAGTCCAGTTGTCAGAGTTGAAGTTTAGTTTAGTTCAGTTCAGTGTGGTTTAATTTCACTGCTGAAAGTCCAAACATTGAAGAGCAAATCCATCGATGCACAGCTCCACAAATCCCAAACCAAGCCAGCGAGTGGCGACAGTGGCGAGGAACAAAACTTCACCTATTGACGAAAGTGAAGGAAAAAAACCTCGAGAGAAAGCAAGCTCAGTCGGGCACAACCTTTTCTGCTCTGGCCAAACTTCCTGTGCAGAGCAGTCTAGCTGCCAGAGGCTGGAGAACGCTGGACCTCCATCATGGAGAAACTGCTGGTGTGAGTAGGTCAACGGTGTGTGTTCAGGCTGGCCCACGGGATCAATGCAAAGACTAGTCTGTGACTGTCACACTAAAGTATAATATTTATTTAATTAAAATTTTTTTTTAAAATGTACTAAATATGTATTTGTAAAATATTAAATACATGATATATTTCAGTTAAAATTACATTTCAAGAGTTCACACTTAGCTATTGCTTGATACAATTTTCAGATTTGGCATGCTGTCCCGGGAGAGAACCCTGAGCTCGGAGATACTTAAGCCCAGGGCTCCTGCCTGATCATGTACTATATCAGGTAGGTCTCGAGAGCTCCTCCTGGTAAAGGAGGAAAGGGGGAGATGGGGTGGATGGGGGGATTCTTCAAACAAAGATAAGAAAGGTAGGATGAATGGGTTTATTAATGGAGGCTAGAATTCATCTGTTTGGTCTATCAATGATATCTAATTTGACTAGCAATGAAACCAGCCACAATCAATCATACCACATGCTCCTCTCCAAATTGGCTTATAAAACTTCATTCAGTGTATTTTAGTTTATCATACATGGTTATTGGAGCATTTAACAATAAATTAAAAAAATCTAAATGATCATTTAAATATCAAATATTGAATATCAAGTACATAAAAAAACAAACAAACACGATCCTATACTTTTACAACAGAATCATGGTTAAATATAGTAAAGTACAGACATTACAGTACAGGACAGCTCATTTGGCATTATCATGGATATTACTTAAGCCTTTATTTTATGTGTCACAGAACCGAAGAGAAGCTCAAAATGGGATGTTCTTTTAATTTTACTGGTGAAATCTTTTTTACATTATAATAATAATAATCATGTCTTTGCACGAGTGTGTGTGTCTGTGTGCAGTGGGGCGGACTTAACCAATAAGCAAGGTAGAGCAGCTGCTTAGGACGCCGGGAAATTAGTGGGCCCCGACCAATGCCAAGAAGCCTATATTAATCATATAGCTCTTTTATAAATTTTCTATCATATGTTGTAAAATCTGTCTATAACCATTAATTCATTTTCATTCAGCTTAGTCCCTTTATTCATCAGGGGTCGCCACAGTGGAAAGAACCTATGAATGAACTTATCCAGCATATGTTTTACACAGCGGATGCCCTTCCAGCTGCAACCCAGTACTGGGAAACAACCAAATATAATCATTCATACACATACACTATGGACAACTTAGTTTATTTTATTTATTCAATTTCACACTTTGGACTGTGGGGGAAACTGCACACAGAAACGCCAACTGACCCAGCCGGGGCTCGAACCAGCAACCTTCTTGCTGCGAGGTGACAGTGCTAACCACTAAGCCATCGTGTCGCCAAAGTATAACCTGTACGATTTTAATGTTATTACTTCTTTTCAACCCCAAGAATAGCGGAACGTTCCTTTCTCCACATGCAAATATTAAAATCTAATCACAAATATGGCCTAGTTTGTGAACTTGTTTTTTATTTATGAATTTATTGTATTTCAAGAGTTCACACTTAGCTGATGATCAATAAAGCGTAATTGGCATGCTGTCCCGGGAGAGAGCCCTGAGCTCGTATATCCTCCAGTCCGGGGCTCCCTCCCGTTAGAAGGGCGAGAGGTAAGTTCGAGCTCAGGAAGGTCTCGAGAACTCCCCCGCTTATCGCCATGTGAAAAGTGTAAACTAAAGTTGTCTTAGGCAATAATTTGGTTTAGTCGATTAACTATGGTGTATGTTTTTGGACGGTGGGAGGAAACCGGGGAACCCGGGGGAAACCCACGCGAAGACGGGGAGAACATGAAAACTCCGCACAGAAACGCCAACCGGCTCAATGGGAGGTTGAACTGGTGGCGTTCTTGCTGTGAGGCAACAGTGCTATTCACTGTCGCCCTATAGGAAAGGGTGGAAGTAGGGGTGGAAGGAGGGGGGAACTTCGAGACGAAGATAACTGAAGTGAAATCTCTGGTTATTTATAGTGTGTCCGTAATCATCTAATAGGGCAGATTACGGAGCTGATAAGGTGCCAGCCGTGCTGATCATAAGCACGTGATCCTCTCGAAATTAGTTTATAAATAAACCACACTTAATTTTACTTCAAGAAGATAAAGGTTCCACCTTAAATATATTTTAACATACAGTTTATTTGTAAAAAAAATCTACAGAGAGAAAAAAAAATATCTATAGAGAAAGAGAATGCTTCGAGTTTCATTGCTTAGGCCCCGAAATCACTATGTCTGCGCAGTGTACAGCTTTATGTGGTTTACAGGGACACAACATTATGCATAATCACATGAGTATCACTTAGCTGTACTCTAAAGGTAGGTATATAGGTGTAGGGGCACCTAGTGTCCCTTTAATTCAAAATGCTTAAATAGCATACTTAACAAGGTCTTTTGACATTTAAAATGTGCCACATGTTTCCTGTGAGGGTAGTAGGGGTAGAGGTGGGGTAGGGCTATATTATATGGGGTGAGCCATATAATAAGCAGTTTTTACACTATAAACTACATTATCCCTATAGGAGTCCCTGTAAACCTTGTTTACATGAATACACGTGTGTGTATCCTTTTTCTTTGTGCTTTAATTGTAGTGCCCTCTTTTCCCAATTGCTTGTATATCTCACAAGTGTTTGTCACAAGCGGTTTTGTGTCTCCACCAATCTCTTATCAACATGTCACACAGTACTTAACCAACAAAGACTTTACACCACAAAGTGTGCGCGAATCCTCTAGGCATTGTTTCTCTGTATTACCTTTCTGCATCGTTGCTGTTCAGTTTCTGCCGGCATTTACACGATCTGCAAATCTCTCAATCTCCACCAGCCACCAGCAATGCGGCTCTGATTAATGATGCTCTGAACCAGCACACATTGCAGGCTGTTGCCCTGTTTAACATGCTGTGCGTTTGCCTGTTTACTGTTCTAAAGATGGCTTAGCATTTCTATCTCTTTTTTTTAATGCTTTCAGGTACAGCAAATCTTGTGGCACAGAAATTTAGCCTGATTCCTGATTCAGTATGTTAGAAATAAATAAATAAATAAATAAATAAATATTGTGTGTTCAAAATTTCAAGCCTTAGGCAAGAAGAAGCTTGATTTTATGTGCATACATCATTGACATCTATGTAAATGACATGTCTTTGCTCTGCTCTGTTTTGAGAATCCTAAAAAGTCAGAGAGAGAGGGGGAGAGAAGGGTGTCTGAGTCTTAAAAAGGAAAAATCCCACCTTTCTTTTTAAAGGAAAGCTTGGATGATACATCTAAAAAGGGTGAGAGAAGAACTAGCTTTGCTTTTAAACTCTTCCTTTTTTTCCATAGCTATGGAAAATCCTTTGATATGGATATTTTAGAGCAAAAATAATGTTTGACGCATGTCTTATAGTACACATATATGATAGAACACCAGTCAATATACATGATGAATGTATACACTAACTATGGATGATATATAACAATGTAAATCAGTTAAATTTACTGAGTAAATTAGCACAGTAAATATGTGATATTATATATTCATTTAAAGGTGCAGTGTGTAAGATTGACACCCAGTGGTTGAAATAGGTATTGCACATCAAATTCAAAACACCTTTTCACCTGGCACCTCCTCTGATGACTACATGCAAATGCAAGTTGCAACAAAGGCTCATTCTGAAAACATAGCCCTATATACATTCCTGGAGATCACGAATTATGTAGCCAGAAGTATATATGGCTGCATTTTGTCTTTAAAATGAATGCTACGGGGTGGTATGATGACGTTCCTTTTTGTGAGTTGACCGCCAACCTCCGTATGGACAGCTTTCCCGCTATTACCAGTTTGTCCAGTGGCTCATAATGTAATGTAACGTAATGTGTATTTATATAGCGCATTTATTGTGTATGGCCATACACCCAAAGCACTTCACAATCATGAGGGGCGGCTCTCCACACCACCACCAGTGTGTAGCATCCACTTGGATGATGCGACGGCAGCCACAGGACAACGGTGCCAGTGCGCTCACCACACACCAGCTATTGGTGGAGTGAAGAGACAGTGATAGAGCCAATTCAGTGAAAGGGGATTATTAGGAGGCCATGATGGGTAAGTGCCGATTGAGGGACTTTGGCCAGGACACCGGGGTTACACCCCTACTCTTTTACGAGAAGTGCCATAGGATTTTTAATGACCACAGAGAGTCAGGACCTCGGTTTTAACGTCTCATCCGAAAGACGGTGCCCACTGACAGTGTAGTGTCCCCTTCACTTTTACTGGGGCGTTAGGACTCACACAGACCACAGGTTGAGCGCCCCCTGCTGGCCTCTCTAAAACCACTTCCAACAGCAACCTAGTTTTTTTCCCATGTGGTCTCCCATCCAGGTACTAACCAGGCTCATCCCTGCTTAGCTTCAGTGAGTAACTGGTCTTGGGCTGCAGGGTGATATGGCTGTGGCTGCATTAATGTTCGTCGGTGGACTTGAGACACAGAGAGGAGTTGACTGCGATGATGGGGTTCGAGTCTGACCAAGAACAGTTCCAGAAAGTAGGTAAGACAAAAACAAAAGCCAAAAAAATTAAATAAACAAGTAAATAACAGGGATGAGAGTGTGGTAAAATCTAAAAACGTGGTACAAATTGGGGGGCGGGGGCATTTTTATGGGTTGCTTTTCAAAATGCTGTTGTTTGTGTTTAGGGAAATATGTGGGCGCTGGTCAATCTGTGCTTTTTAAAACACTATTTATTGGGTTTAGGGAAGGGCGTGAGTGGGGGGGATTGGTCGATCGGTCAGTCGACAGCAGCCTCTGGTGGATTTACATGAGAAGAGCATGGCACTCGCTAGAGAAATTTCAGATCTCAAAAAGCATACACAGCGGCCTCTGGTGGATTCGCAAAAACAAAAACTGCAAAAAAACGTAGCTCCAGGGATGTACAGTATTTGGCGCTCTCCGGAAATGTATATAGGGCTACGTTTTCAAAATGAGCCTGGATTGAGGACTTCAACAGGAGTGAGCTTATGTGACTATCGAGCCTACACGGTAACTACATGCGACAAAAGGAATCCTTTCCGTGTTTAAGATGTTTTTGTCCAAACTATCAACTGAAAATTCTGTATTTCTATTTTTTGCAGATAAACAGCAGCATAAACTACTATGACAACGATCACCCCAGGTATTGATTATGCACTTTTTTCAGTGTTAAATGCTACAGTGCGATTTGAGTAAAACATACATATTTGAAAATTAATTTTAGAAACTTGCAAACCAACAAATATCAATAACTTAGCATCTGCTTTTAATAATGTTAAAGATGTTTAATATCTTTTAATTAGATTCTAAACCTTACCGTTTTGTTGAAGTTCAGTGAGTGCACTAGTCTATGGTTCTGAATGGCTGTATTTAAATATTTCTGGTGTGTTGCGTCTGGTGCAAACAGTCAAATTGCTTGTCACTAGAATCTTGTTGTGAGCTACAATGTATGCTGCTAAGTTAATGTTTACATTTGTAATATTTAAATAATTTGCTCATTAAAAACCAAAACTGTGAATGCTGCAGAGGTCATATTCGCATACATTAAAGCAGGCTTCGAGACTAAAATGAAATATGGTACATTCCAGAGTGCTGAAATATAATTGGCTAAACTAGCAGAGGGTGGGTTATAGCGACCAAAACAAAGACAGAGGTTCAGACATGGAATGCACATTTTCAAAAGAAAATAACTGACTTCAGCATTGTTTTTCAGATAAACCAGTATGTGCACTTAACATGTTTCTTAAATATCTGCAAACATATTATGGCATTTTAATGCATTTAATGCTTTGAGTCAAAAACCTACATACAGCTTACATTACTTTAAGTACAGTGGTGAATGAAGCAGTTTAAAATAAGTCCCAAATATTAAATGTACTTAAGCATCAAAAGTAAAGGTTATTTATTTTTGTTTTTAGAAAATATTTACTTCATTTAATTTATTTTATGTTTTGTCAACACACATTTACATACATTTTATTATTGCTCATTTTAATATTACATTAAATCTTATTAGTATTACTTGTTTGCACAATTTTATTTGAATAAATATCAATACTGGGGCGACGCAGTGGTGCAGTAGATAGTGCTGTCGCTTCACAGCAAGAAGGTCGCTGGTTCGAGCCTTGGCTGGGTCAGTTGGCGTTTCTGTGTGGAGTTTGCATGTTCTCCCTGCATTCGTGTGGGTTTCCTCCGGGTGCTCCGGTTTCCCCCACAGTCCAAAGACATGCGGTACATGTGAATTGGGTAGGCTAAATTGTCCGTAGTGTATGAGTGTAAATGAGTGTGTGTGGATGTTTCCCAAAGATGGGTTGGTAGGCCATCCGCTGCGTAAAACATGTGCTGGATAAGTTGGCGGTTCATTCCGCTGTGGCGACCCCGGATTAATAAAGGGACTAAGCCGAAAAGAAAATGAATGAATAAATATCAATACTAATTATAAGTGTTTTGTGATTTTTGATATAACCGTGATGTGTAGGGCTGGGGTTTGAACATAATCAAACTCTTCTAAAGCATTAAATGCCTTAATATGTTTGCAGATATTTAAGAAACATGTTAAGGGCACATACTTGTTTATCTGAAAAACAGTGCTAAAGTCAGTTACAATCCAAAACTATATTTTTGCTGCTTGTTTAAACTACTTATTTGAAGTGAGCTGAATCAACATAATTGTTGAGGTTTATTTTGGGGATAACCTAATTATTTTATGTTCAATTCACTTAAATTTGTGAAATCAATTAAGTTATATATATATATATATATATATATATATATATATATATATATATATATATATATATATATATATATATATATATATATATATATAAATAATGCATATTGAGCATCCAATCAGCATATTAGAATGATTCCTGAAGACCAGCTGACAGTGAAGACCAAGGTAAATTCAGTCTTTTTTGCATAAATTTCATAAGACATCAAACTTTTTTAGTTTTAAATCATGATAATATTTGTTTTCTGTATTTTTAATCAATATAAGTGCATTTTTTGCTAAGCACAGCAGACTTTCAAACGTCTCCAAACTTCTGATATACTGTGTAATATGTGATATTGATTTGCTAGTAAGCTCTTGGCAAATGTTGTGTCATATGGGAACGGGATTGTTCAGCTTTGCTTGCAAACAAACATAAAAGGACACGACAAATAAACAGTTACAGCAAGACATGTTTTGCAGTTCCTAATTTAACTGTATCCCTTTGTGAAAAAGAGACACGGTCTGTGAGTGAAACGTGAACATCAGGAAACTGGTTTTATATGAACATTTTACTCCTAAACGTCTCTCCTCTGGGTCTTTTCGCCAGAGCAACCCGCAGCAGAACGGTCGATTATTAGTCGTGTCTCTCATCTTTTCCTAATAGATCGCTGAGTCCCAAACCTCTGCGAACTCTGCAGCAATACAGAAAAGAAAAGCAAAAAGAAAAAGATTCCTGTTCTGCTGCACATTTTCCCCTTGATCAGCTGTTTAAGGGCATTTATGTCTATTTCTGCCGTTTTTCTCTCAAACACCACAATCCTTGCTGTGAAATTGTCTTCCCATTAGGGCTGTTTTCGCAGCTTAGAGCTCGTCCTAGATCTGTCCATTTACTTCTCCTTTAAAACAAATAAATGAGTTTAGGAAGTGCTGCTTCCTTAAATATACAATACCTCAACACACGGGGTTCGTATGCACAAAGAACGACTTTTTTTTTCTCTCCATCCATTATGCAAACTGCTTCTTTACCGGCGTCCCTGGCCTTGTATTATACTTTCCCCCACAATTGTTTTGGGTTTGTAAATAATGTAATGCAGCCTTGATGAAGAGGAGTAGCCATGAGCTATGCAATAATAATGAAGTTTGGGAGCCGGCTTGTGCAGAACTGAAATAATTCTGTTTGAGGATGAGTGTTAAATATCTACAGCTGTCGAATTACATCTGCGGGGAGTCTGTTTGATAAAAGAATGGCTGTGATTTATTTATTTCACAAACTGTCGGTTGCTCTGAAATGCTCTCGATGCTTGAACTTTGTTTTGAGAAGAAAGGAAACAAGATAATGGGGGGTTTGTAACAATTTTTGCACGTGTTGATGTTACATTACCAGCGTTTATCCGAATCATTAAATCTCTCTGGCAAAAAAAGAAAGAGAAATTGCTGATGCATTCACTTTTCTCTTCAAAATAGAGCCATGTACAATATTTGCACTCTCAAAAAAGCTCACTGGGGCTTTTCAAAAGGTATGTGTTTGTATCTTACAGGTGTATACTGGTACCTTAAAAGTACATTTATTTTACATATTAATTATTGAAATTAATACTAATATGTATTTAAGGTACAAATGTGGACCTGTTAGAAAATTGTAGGAACGACCCAGTAGGAATCATCACAATTTTTTTGTACATTTGTTTCTGAGTGTTTCTGAATTCTTAATAAATCTAATTATTAAAAAGACAGAAATTTGTCTAAAATGAGCATTTTTCACAGAATCCTATGTTTTTGTTTAGTTATTTCACTTTAAAGGCAACGTAAAGAACATATTATTTGCCATAAAAGTGGATTTACTGAACATACACACAGGAGCTTGAGAAAAATGTCAATTTTAGGAAAAAAATTTTTTGCATCTAAACTCTTTATACAGTTGAAGTCATAATTATTAGCCCCCCTTTGAATTTTTTTTTCTTTTTTAAATATTTCCCAAATTATGTTTAACAGAGCAAGGAAATTTTCACAGTATGTCTGATAATATTTTTGTCACAAAAGGTATACACAGGAGACCCAAATGCAAGTAAAAACAAGATGATTTATTAAAAGAGTCACAACTGGTATAGATCTCACCAGATATAATAGGGCAAGGATGCCCTCAACAGAATACGACACGCCAACAGTGGTAAAGGTTCGTCCATGAACCAACGTCGTATAGCAGTCTCTCATGGATATCTCACCAGATATCGAGGGAAGGGAATGGTAGCGCTATGGAGCAGATCTCAAGCAAATCGTCGAGTTTACCCACGGTAAAGTTCATTAGAGAAGCGGATTTGGGGTGTAGTCTCTCACAGATAATGTAGTCTTCAGAGCAGGCAGTAGTAACAACATCAAAGAAATGGAGACGAGCATTAGGTCCAAATGAAGCAGGTTATATCGGAGAGCTTCCACCAAATTGAGCGAGAGAGTCTAACAGAGAGCAGACACAGAAGTGAACAAACAACGGACTGATAACACGAGATACAAAACACTGAACATTTAAAGGCGCGGTAACGCACAGCAGCTGTGGCTTAATGATAAACAGCTGATACGCATGAGTGGTAAAGACACGTGACAACCCAGCTGAAGAATGTAAACACACACATACAAACACCACGCGGTGAAAACCCAAACAAACACACCCACTTCCCACACACACACACAGACACACACACACACACGCGCAAGAAGAACAGATAGATCACAACCGTGACAATTTTTTATTCTGAAGAAAGTCTTATTTGTTTTATTTCGACTAAAATAAAAACAGTTTTCAATTTTTTAAAAGCCATTTTAAGGTCAAAATTATTAGCCCCTTTAAGCAATATATATATTTTTCGATAGTCTACAGAATAAACCATCATTATACAATAACTTGCCTATTTATCCTAACCTGCACAGTTAGCCCATAGTTAAGTCTTTAAATGACACTTTAAGCTGTATAGAAGTGTCTTAAAAAAAATATTGTTGATTTGCGGTTTCCCAAATCCATCGCTCCAACGAACATTCGCAAACTGCGTCGCAAACTTGAGCCCTTGAAATGACACCTCGGGAGCTGTAGTTAGAAGCATAGTTCCTGGCTGTGTTCTATTCCCACTTATCCCCCCTATGCCCTATTCATTTAGAACATTCTAACATTCAAAGTTGGAATTATTAAAAATTAAAAAAGCATTAAGTTAATCTCTCTTAGTTGTAATTTGCTTTCAAAGTTTTTTTACAGTTCAGTTTTAGTGATCTTCATGTTAACAATTGTGCTCCCTTTGCAGAGCACTTTGAAAACATTGATATCATTTTGAACACAGCCATAGGAATTTAAAAGCGGAAATTATGTTATGTCTCCAAAGCTTGTGAAAATAAAAAACATAGCATACAATAATTATTTTATTTTATTGTGGGTTATTTATTACGTTTCTCTGCTGTATATGACATGGGTCTGTTGGTTAGAACTTTCTGCTGTGGTTTGCATGTGTCAAATTGTATTTTTTTTTTATAAATAAACAATATTCTAAATAATTAATAATAATGATAATAATTATCATCATCATTAATATTATTAATATTATTATTAAAGTAAAAATATTTATAATAAATAGCCTCATTATTTATTTATTTATTTATATATGATATTAGAATATTGTAAGCTTTTGTAAATTATTTATGTTTTAGAATAGAATAATGTTCAACTTCTCAATAATATTAGGAAAGCAAACATTGGCCCTATATGTGCCATTTACATATATTTTAAGTAATAGGCCTATGGAAAACGAGTGAATGTCTTTACCAAAACTAATATTGGATTTTATTTTAAATGCGTGTTTGTGTAAAACAATATAATTTGCACAAAAAAAAAAATGATGGGGTTCTCTAAAGAAGTTACTCCACCCCGTTTAGAGCATCATTATGGGCGTTTTACTTTATAACTAACGTGGTTCAAGTGGTGGATCTGCGACAGAGAAACTAAGGGTTTTGGGAAACACTCGTCGCTACATCGTTTTTTTGCCAAACAATGCATCGCACTATGATAGTTCAGCCGCGAGTTACGTCGTTGTTTGGAACTGAACTGAACTGAAGCTGAACTGACATCTCAGTCTTTAGTCTGACTTTTGATGTCGTTCTTTTGTAATTTGATTGACAGTGATTATGAGCTTTGAAACAAGAGTCTCTTATGCCACACATGTGAGTGTTCCTTCAACTATGAGTGTAAAAAAGTTGCAGATTTATTCTAGGTTTTACCAAATCTATTACTTAAAATTATTTTGATTATTTTGATATATTGTTATTTTATTATAGATAACATTTTATTATAGAATTTTGTGTTTGTTTTGTTTTACTTTCATCTCAAATCCAACCTGTTGTACCATGACAGGTAAGTAGGTAATCTGTTTATTACTGAAGCTTAAACTGGAACTGGAAACTGCAACTACGTAAAGATTAAAAATTACTTATTACTTATAGTATTATGTTTTACATACAATTAAAATGTAACATCATCAGTGATTTCCAAAATAACTTAAACACATATCTACACAAAATAAATCCAGTGAAACTAGTCCAGATAATTTCCAGCTTTTTCCGTAGCTGTATATCCCACAATAAATCATAGCAAATAACTTAAAAAAAAAAATTGATAGTTCAGAAAAACTGAAACTATTTGACACAATACATAAAAACAAGCAGCATTTCCTTAAGCTCTATAAATCAGAAGCGCTGCTTTAGAGAATTTCTGTATGAGATTTATATATCATGCTTATTCTTGCAGGACATCATGTATAATAAACTATAATGCATGTACATTGTAAAAAAATGTTGGGATCGATTTGTGTTGGGACAACATGAAGGAATTAATTTAACTTATTAGTTTTTACAAGTTTAAGTGGATTTTATAAATTTAAGTGAATCCCTACAGCATGATTCTGCCACCACCATGCCTCACTGTTGGGACTGTACTGAACATGTGATGAGCAGTGCCTGGTTTTCTCCACACATACCACTTAGAATTCAGGCCAAAAAGTTATATCTTGGTCTCATTAGACCCAAGAATTTTATTTCTTACCATCTTGGAGTCCTTCAGGTGTTTTTTTTTAGCAAACTCCATGTGGGCTTTCATGTGTCGGGCAACTCTGCCATAAAGACCTGACTGGTGGAGGGCAGCAGTGATGGTTGACTTTCTACAACTTTCTCCCATCTCCCGACTGCATCTCTGGAGCTCAGCTACAGTGATCTTTGGGTTCTTCTTTACCCAGGACCACCAGGTCCATTCTGATTACGTACCCTTATATATAATTCTGGCGAGCGCCAAATACGTTCCAGGAACTGAGCTTTTTTTTGTTGCAGTTTTTGCTTTCGCAAATCCAGCAGAGGCTGCTGTGTACACTTTTTGAGATCTCAAATTTCCCTTGCAAGTGCCACTCGTGCCTGCTCTTCTCACGTAATTCCACCAGAGGCTGCTGTCGACTGACTGAACGACTGACCGACTGAGCGACCCCCCCCACCACCACCTCCTTCCCTAAACCCAACCAACAGGGTTTGAAAAAGCACTGATTGACCAGCATCCACCCACTTTCCTAAACCCTACCGACAGTAAATGAAAAGCAATCAAGAAAAAGAAAAGCCCTTATGGCAGCTTGATTTTTACCACATTTTCAGATTTGACCACATTCTCACCCGGTTATTTACTTGTTTGTTTTATTTTTTACCTTCTGTTTTTGTGTTACCTGCTTTCTGGAACTGTTCTTTGCCGGAGTCGAATACCGTTGTCACAGTCAACTCCGCTCTGCATCTCAAATCCTCCGACGTATACGACTTGCCACTGGATAAACTGGTAACACCGGATAAGTCGTCCATACGGAGGTAAGTAGTCATAAGCAGGGCCAGACGGAATCTGCGGACGTTTTTTGCTATTTCTGCGGAGAATTTTGGTAAAAATCTGCGGATTTCTGCGGAATTATTTTGGGAGTCTCATAACTAAAACCTTAATATGTGAAATAAAAAATTATATCTTTTTAATTTGTATTTAATGTTTAAAATGCAAATCCAATTAGATTAACTGTAAATAGTTAACTTTAAGTAAATAAACAGAATTAATGATGGGCTAAAAATCTGCGGAAATCTGCGGAAAATCTGCAGAAAATCTGCGGAAATCTGCGCGCGCAGATTCCGTGTGGGCCTAGTCATAAGCTAGCGTGAAAAGGAACAGCATCATACTCCCCCGTAGCATTTGTTTTAAAGGTGAAATGCAACCATATGTTTCTCTAGCTACATAATTTGCCGTCTCCAGAGATGTATATAGGACTATGTTTTCAGAATGAGCCTATGTTGTCTTTACATCTCTCACCAATGCTTTTCTCCCCTGATAGCTGTTTGGCCGGACAGCCAGCTCTAGGAAGGGTTCTGGTCATCCCAAACATCTTCTATTTAAGGATTATGGAGGCCACTGTGCTCTTAGCAACCTTTAGTGCAGCAGAAATCTTTTTGTAACCTTGGCCAGATCTGTACCTTGCCACAATTCAGTCTATGAGCTCTTCAGGCAGTTTCTTTGACCTCATGATTCTCATTTGCTCTGGCTTGCATTGTGAGCTGTAAGATCTTATATAGACAGGTGTGTGGCTTTCCTAATCAATTCCAATCAGTATAATTAAACACAGCTGGACTCAAATGAAGGTGTAGAACCATCTTAAGGATGATCAGAAGAAAGGGTCTGAATACTTAAGACCATGGCTGTTTCTCAATGTGCGTTCTTCAGCAATCTTGTGTCCTCGTGTTCTCATGTAAAGTCATCATCAACCGTCAAAGTTCAGTTCCAAAACTCAAGACCACAAGAACGAAAGACGCGTGGAAGTTCCCGGATGCAGTCATCATATCGAATATGCGTCGATGCAGACTTGAGCACCAAACTTGCTCTAGTCCCAGTCCCAGAAGTCATTGCAGCTGAATAAAGGAGAAGCGCAGCATTTTATTTAGATTTATTATTAAAGTTCAGAGAGAACTTATTTGTCTCAGTAGTTTCCCCAAATGAAACCGTGAAGGTAATCATTACCATGAAGATCTTTATGAAGGCATAAACACATTAAGGGTGTTTATTTGCTGAAATTCATATTAAAATTAGTTTTATTTGTATTGTGCAATGTATATTTGTAAAATCTTTATGCTTAGTATATATTGTGAAAAGGGGAAAACAATAAATCGTTGTATGTATTCTGCAATGTTTTAATAGTTTTCCGTTAAAAATACGTAAAGATCATGTGACCATCAGGAAAAACCAGGATCTCAACGCAGCATCTCATTTCTCACAGGATTCGTTCTCTGTTCTCGCGGTCTCCTGAGTTCGTTCTTCTAAGGTAACTTGCCAAGAACGATCTCCACAAGAATGCTAGTCTATTCTCAGCGTTCTTGGAATTGAGAAACATCCCTTGTGATATTTCAGTTTTTTTTTAATAAATCTGCAAAAATGTCAACAATTCTGTGTTTTTATGACAATATGAGGTGCTGTGTGTACATAAATGAGGAAAAAAATCTACTTAAATGATTAAATGGCTGCAATATAACAAAAAGTGGCAAATTTAAGGGGGTCTGAATATTTTCTGTACCCACTCTATATTGGCAAGTATGCAAACATCAGATGTTATATAACCTTGCAAAACTTCTACTATTACTACTATTGCTGGGACTAATAATAATAATTAGTTCATTTTCTTTTCGGCTTAGTCCTTTTATTAATCTGAGGTCGCCACAGCGGAATGAACCACCAACTTATCCAGCATATGTTTTACGCAGCAGACGCCCTTCCAGCTGCAACCCATCAATTCACCTGTACTGCATGTCTTTGGCATATGGGGGAAACCGGAGCACCCAGAGGAAACCTACGCGAACGCGGGGAGAACATGCAAACTCCACACAGAAACGCCAACTGACCCAGCCAAGGCTCGAACCAGCGACCTTCTTGCTGTGACGAGACAGCACTACCTACTGCGCCACCGTGTCGGCCTAATACTACTACTACTACTACTACTACTACTACTACTACTACTAATAATAATAATAATAATAATAATAATATTGGCATTTCTGTTCTGAGTTTGCATGTTCTCCTCATGTTCATGTGGATTTCAACCTAAGTGTTCCGGTTTCCCATACAAGTCCAAAAACATGTGGTACATGTGTATTGGGTAGGCAAAATTGTCCATAGTGTATGTGTGTGAATGAGTGTGTATGGATGTTTTCCAGTCATGGGTTGCAGCTGGAAAGGCATCCACTGCGTAAAATATATGCTGGATAAGTTGGTGGTTCATTCCGCTGTGGCGACCCCAGATTAATAAAGGGACTAAGCCAAAAAGAAAATGAATGAATGGATGAATGAATAATAATAATAGGGGTGACAAGTTGGCGCAGTGGGTAGCGCTCTCACCTCACAGCAAGAAGGTCGCTGGTTTGAGTCCCGGCTGGGTCAGTTGGCATTTCTGTGTGGAGTTTGCATGTTCTCCTCATGTTGGCGTGGGTTTCCTCCGGGTGCTCCGGTTTCCCCCACAAGTCCAAAGATATGCGCTATACAGTAGGTGAATTTGGTAAGCTAAATTGTCAGTACTGTAGTGTATGTGTGTAAATGGAAGTGTATAAGTGTTTCCCAGTGATGGGTTGCAGCTGGAAGGGCATCTCCTGCGTAAAACATATGCTGAATAAGTTGGCGGTTCATTCCTCTATGGCGACCCCAGATTAATAAAGAGACTAAGCTGAAAACGAATGAATAATAATAATGAAAATGAAACATTGATGAACTTTTTTTATATATATGCGCAATAAATTAAATAACAAGCAACATTTCTTCGAGGTACATACATAAATCAACATTGCGTCTACGTAGAATTAGCATTCTGTGTAACTACTCGCCTGTCATATTTTTTTAGGCTTCTTCATTTGTTTATTTCTATTTTTTTTTCTTTGCAGCAGATAAGAGCCAAGCTGTAGGGAGAAAGGAAAGAGTGAATGCTTAGACTTCCTGTCAGACATACTTTTTCTTTTCTGCTTGACAAACTTGATTTTACAATGCAAAATATGCAATATGTGCAGCATTTGGATCCATGAATCACCACGGAGGAGAACTGTCATCTCGCGCCACGAGCGCCCGCAACCGCTCCGCAGAAGAGACAGAGAGAGAAATAGATGCAAAGAGAAATAGAAAAGGAAAAGGAGAGAGAATGGAAATCTGGAGCAGGCGTAGGTGGTGTTTAAAGGAATAAATAATTCAGCATCGAGCTGATAGATGGTGTATTTCTACAGTTACAGTGAAAAGGTAGCAAAATAAAAAACAAACAGTGATTTTCACAGAAGAACTAATATTATCGGCTTTTAGAAATCAAGTTTCAAGAAGCTAAACGTCCAGAACTCTATACTTTAAAGCTCAGGAGCTGAGACTTTGAAGAATGATGTGAAAATGGTGGACTGCAAAAAGTGCTTTTGAACAAATTATGAAAATTGATTTCAGTCTTTGAATGTTTTTTTTTTTATGTTCAATCATTTTCTAAGCAGCACTTTCTTTTCATTCCAGAGTTACATTCTTCTCGCTAAGTGCTGCAGGATAATGTTCATTTCCACTTAGTGGCTTTGGCAGGTCAGAAAGCATTGATACCAATGGAAGGAGCATTGAAGTATTGTGCTCATGTCATATGGATGTGTTCAATGGCTGATTACATTACAGGCCACTGTGAAGGGCTAATCTTACATTGTACTTTGCCTGGTGGACTTTATTAACAATGCAACATTTGTTCATAAAGTACATCGCCTGCTGTCATTAGGCTTCACTTAATAAAAAAAAGCTGTTTTGTAGCTAAAATAGCTCTTGATTTTAAGCAGAATGAAAAAAAAATAGGTAGAAAGAGAGAGAGAGAGAGAGAGAGAGAGAGAGAGAGAGAGAGAGAGAGAGACAGAGAGAGAGACAGAGAGAGAGATTCAGCTAAATTTAGGTTATGTTAAGTAGGTAAATTTGGGTAATTACGTAAGTTATTGGGCAACAGTGGTTTGTTCTGTAGCCTGTCGAAACTTCTAAAGGGGGTTAATAATATTGACTTTTAAAAAATGTAAAAAAAAATAAATAAAAAATAAAAACTGCTTTTATTCCAGCCAAACTAAAAGAAATGAGACTTTCTCCAGAAGAAAAAAAAGTATTGTAGGAAATAATGTTATAATTTAGTTGCACTTCTAGGAACTCAATCTGAAAAATATCTGAAAAAAAAAAAAAAACAAAGTTCACAGGAGGGCTTATATTTTTGCTCGATATATATATATATATATATATATATATATATATATATATATATATATATATATATATATATATATATATAAAATCATGTGGTCGATTTACTAACAATGTACCAGATAATGACTGAAGCAATCTACCTAAAAATAAAATAAAATATGGAAGTCCACATCACCACTACATATTTAGGCGGTTTTAACCAAGTCTTAGGTCAAATGTACAATATGCAGATGATACAATTATTTATGTAACAGCAGGAACTTCACAGAAGGCTGCAGAAATGTTAAACAAGCAACTGGTCTGTATTTCCCGGTGGCTCCAGGACAACTGTTTAACTCTGAATTACAACAAAACAGTTTCAATGTGGTTTTCATTAAACAAACAGAGCACTGGATGTATTTAAAATCCAAATTGACCAAAAGGAAATCAAGGAAGTGAGTGAATTTAAATACCTAGGTGTCATTATAGAGTCAAAGCTTACGTTTGATGCCCATATTAAGAAAAGGTCTAAGACTTTTAAGCCAAATTTAAAATGCTTTCGTATGATAAGACCATATACAGTATATCTCTTAAAGCAGCACAAATGTTTGTGCATGCTATAATATTGTCACATATGTCTTATTGTGCAATAATCTGGGGTCAAGCTACTCAGCCTGTTGTTAAGCCTGTAATGTCACTTTACAAACAAACTTTAAAATTAATGGATCAGAAACCAAAAAGATGGCATCATTGATGTTTTAAAGGTGAAATGCAACCATATGTTTCTCTAGCTACATAATTTGTCGTCTCCAGAGATGTTTATAGGACTATGTTTTCAGAATGAGCCTATGCTGTCTTTACATCTCTCACCAATGCTTTTCTCCCCTGATAGCTGTATGGCCGGACAGACAGCTCTAGGAAGGGTTCTGGTCATCCCAAACATCTTCTATTTAAGGATTAGAACATCATTGCAAATTACTTTTTTTTAAAGTTTGCATTTTTAAAAAACATGTTTAAGTGCATACATGGTCTTGCCCCTAAAGTAGTCTGTGAGCTGGTACATAAATTCAGCAGTGATGGGGCAAAGACTAGAGGGGCAGTAAGTGGGAACTGTAGAATCTGCAGATGCAGAACCACTATGGGTCAATCATCCTTTTCAGTTAAAGGTTCACATCTATAGAATGCCATGTCTGTTGATTTAAAATTACAATCAGAACTCCCAGTTTTTTCTGTAAAGCTGAAAGAATGGTTGAAATCTTTACTGCAATGTGAACGTTAAGTATTATTCTTTCAGGTTGGTCAGGTTTACATTTCTCTTTAGTATGCAGATTGACTTACATTTTATGTTTGTTGCTCTGTATATACTGTACATGCTTGTTGTAATGTGTTTTTTTTTCTTGTTTGTTTATTTGAAAAAAAAAATTAATGTAAAGCCTAACCAGGGATGAGGGCTGCAAATTAGCTTTATGCTATATGCCCTATGTACGCAACATCAGTTGTCTGTATAACAATGTCAAGTGTATTGTCCCTGTTAAATAAACAAGCAAATAATAATAATAATAATAATAATAATGATAATAATAATAATTTTGTCCTCAACTTTATATATATTTAAATTAGTGGTGGGCCATTATCGCAAAACTCTTATTGGCCGATAAAAAAAAATCCCCTTTAAACTATTCTCAAATATTGACAAATGCATCCAGGTCACTATTAGTCCAATGATGGAACTAACAGCATGGGTGAAGGTTAAATGCGTGTAAGCCTTTTTAGCACATGTGAAAAGAAATATTTTTATTTGTTAAAATTTATTTTCATTTGTTTCCAACTCCGAATTTAATCTGACTCCAATTGAAAATAATTTACATTTAGATTTATCCAATTCAAGCTGATTAGCTTATAGGTTGTGATTTGGTCTAATTTAGATCGATTAACCTAATAAATCCTTATTTTCAGTCAATGGTTAATCGTTTACCCGAAGTCGCTTAGAGTCAGTATGCTGGCCAGTTACATCTGCTCACAGACACATCTTCGCCAGTTCTGGTTTTTAGATAGAGGATATAACTGTAAACTAATTTCCTTTATATAATATTAGGCCGCCCCATCTTGCTCATACATAAAGAAAGTTTGATTTAGCCACTAGATTATATCATACTAAGTCAGTGATTGTCAGAAATGAACAGGTCTCTGATGCTGTGCCTATGCTCCATCCATTGGGCCTGAATATTTGAGCAATCCTGGTTGATTTAAGAAACTGTTAGCCAATTCATAAATGTTCAACATCAATTACCCAAAGATACATTTAAGAGTTAGAGATTAATACCAGACCGTGCAGAAGTACGTTGCAGCATATAAGTCCTGATGCAGAGCTCAGAGACTCACACACTGCAATGGGGTACACAGGATCCCACAGACAGGATACTGGCTACAGGATCCCACAGACACTTTTGCACCTTTCCCTTAAATACTCAAATCACAACAAACGATCATAAATTCCAGACAATAGAAGCTTCACAAAGACCTTTGTCTGGTCATGAGTTGATGTGAAGACCATTTTCCCTGAAGTGGAGCATCTGACAAAGATCTTATTAAAACCGAAACCTAAATCAACATATACAAGTGAAATTATGAAATATTACAGTGAAATTAAGACCACTTTACCAATCACACAGATACATCTAAAATGATACCAAACATAAATATAGAGCCACAAGATACACCATATTAAAACTTGGACATTCTGTGTGGAATGTGTGTGACCTGCTCTGGTGGAGAAGGTAGAGTCGAGGGCAGAGACGGGCTCAGGATGGGTGACTGAGACAGTTGAACAACTGGTTTCCTAGCTGATCTTCTTGTCAGATTACAAAGTTTATTGTTTTAGTGCCTGAGAATTCTCATGGTCTTGCCTTGTGGAATTCCATAACAGATCTCAGGTTCTGATATTATGGAGAGACTTGGCCATCCTTACACATTGAAGCCCAACAATTGGGTTTGTCAATGTATGACCCAATACAACATTTTGAAAGTGTTTCAAGAGTTCACACTTAGCTGATGATTGATTATAAAGCAAGTTTGGCATGCTGTCCCGGGAGAGAGCCCTGAGCTCAAAAGGTCCTTGAGCCCCGGGCTCCCTCCCGTTTGCAGGGCGAGAGGGGAGCTCTGAGCTCGGGTAGATCTCGAGAACTCCCCTGTCGTGGTGATTGAAGAGTAGATAGTGCTTCTCTTTAACGAGATAGATACTAGGTAAGGAGCAAGTCTATGTGCTGTTTTAGACAATGATTTAGGTTGCATGTTTTTAATCGGTGGGAGGAAACCGGAGAACCCGGGGGAAACCCACGTG
Source organism: Danio kyathit (assembly GCA_903798195.1). Lineage (NCBI taxonomy): Eukaryota > Metazoa > Chordata > Actinopteri > Cypriniformes > Danionidae > Danio > Danio kyathit. Next base: position 18,095,663 of record LR812542.1, read on the forward strand.
AGCACGGGGAGAACGTGCAAACTCCACACAGAAATGCCTGCTGGTTTGGTAAAGCCTAGAACCATTGACATTCTTGCTGTGAGGCAACAGTGCTAAGCACTGGGCCACCGTGTCACCCATCTAGGAAGGAGGAGGAGTAGGGGTGGAAGGAGGAGGGGGGGGGGGGGGGGGGGGTTCTTCAAATCGAAGATGACTGTAGTAAGAAACCTTGGCTCTTTATAGTGAGTTAGGGATCGTCTGATTGGACAATCATGAGTGGTTAACGTGTAACCAGCCGTGTTCAATCATAATCACGTGATCCTCTCGAAATTAGTTTATAACTAAACTTCATTTAAAAAGTCAGCGAAGCAATTTTGTTGGTGTCACGATATAAAGAGACCAAGAGGGGCAATGATATGTAAAATTCAACTAGTTTATTCACATGTCAGACCAGAAAATTTAATTGAAATTAAATTAAGTTCAGAATTAAAATACCTTAACAAAAGAATGAGCAAACTAATAGTCTTTCTTTATCCACAGGTAACTTACATAAGCAGGCTATCAAGACATCAGGCACAAACTCAGGTGAGCAGAAGTTCATTGTTCCTACCACATAATAACGTAGTCTCTTTTTTCTTTCCTTGTTTGAGAGCTCTGAGATCAGACAGACAGTATTCACTGGGTTAGGACATGCCAGTGGGTGATAGCCAATGCTATCTCACTGCAATATGTAGCTTTTTGATTAAGTGGCTAATTCATATTAATTTGTATGATATAATTCGTACAATAATGTAAAATTTCTCATCCTCCAATGATGGTGGTGTTAAGGGGTGGGGTTTGGTGCCATGCCTCCTTTAAAAAAAAAATCTATACATTTTCATACGACTGAACTTGTATGTATTTGGACAACTACCACTAAACTGACAACACGTAAAATAATGACATCTCCTTATTACATGCACAGTAAGTGTTTTTCAGCCATCGGTAAACTTCTGGTGAGCGGTTAATGTGACAATTTTCAATTTCATAAGGTTTCTTTTACAGCATCGATGTTGTAATGTAATTACAATACATTCAGTTTACTAGACTTAAGCATTCATTTAGTTGTTCAAGTGTAAAATGGGATGAAAGACGCAAGTGCTGTCAGGAGCAGCAGGCGAGCGCTGAAAATACTGTGGTAAAATAAATGTAGGCGACACAGTGGCGCAGTAGGTAGTGCTGTCGCTGGTTCGAGACTCGGCTGGGTCAGTTGGCATTTCTGTGTGGAGTTTGCATGTTCTTCCTGCGTGGGTTTCCTCTAGGGTGCTCCGGTTTCCCCCACAAGTCAAAAGACATGTGATACAGGTGAATTAGGTAAGCTAAAGCCGCAGTCACACTAGAGTTTGAGCCTGCAAAATTCTGTCGTACGGCGCTGCGAAAAGGGGCGGGATTAAACAAGATGATTAGACATTAAAAAAAGCGACCGATTGCTCCATGTTTTAAATTTCTGTTCAGAGAGGTCATGTTTTGATCCTGGATTAGTCTCACGCAGTCAAGTGATGCGATTTTGCAGGTCAGAGTTCACCAAGCTTGAACTTTGCACCGCAGCGAAATGCGAAACTCGATGCATGACCCTGCGTTTCCGGTCTGACGCATTCGTGTGCGTATGAATGGAAGTCTATGGGGAGTAAAGTCCAGTGTGACCGAGGCTTAAATTGTCCGTAGTGTATGTGTGTAAATGAGTGTGCATGAATGTTTCCCAGTGATGGGTTGCGGCTGGAAGGGCATCTGCTCACATTGTGATTTTGTAATGGCATTCATCAGAAGTGCTAAAGCTGGCTTAATGAAATTTTAAAGTCCCTGTGCATGTACTCCATCAAAAGTTAAAGCGGTAATTCAGTGAGGGCAGAGTATACAGCAACAAGGCTAAATGATAGAGTGAATGGTGTCTGTATTTATAATGCTGCCGATGAGGTGATTGCTGCCAGGTGTGCTGGTTGGGGAAGCAAATGAGATTGACTATTATGCTGCGGTCACAATAGAGTTTGTGTGTGGGAAATTCTGTTGTACGGTGCTGCCAAAAGGGGCGGGATTAAACAAGATGATTAGACATTAAAAAAAGAGCGATTGGATATGCTTTAAATTCCTGTCCCGAGAGGTCATGTTTTGATCTTCGATTGGTCTCACGCAATCATGTGATGCGATTTCGCAGGTCAGAGTTCACCAAGCTTGAACTTTCCAACGCAGGAAACTGCGAAACTTGTCGCACAAGCTTCCGTTTCCGGTCTGACGCATTCACTTGGGTATGGATGGAAGTCTATGGGGAGAAAAGTGCAGTGTGACCTCAGCTTTAGGGCTGTCAATGTTAACGCATCCAATTATTGTAAAACTATTAACATGCTATTATTTCGTTAATGCAAATTAAAGAGGTTTGACAAGGTTGACCCCAACTCCTTCCTGTCATCACTGATAAGGGTACAAACAAATGCCTGTAATATGATGGCTCTTGTGCTGATCGGCAAGTTTTGTTCTAAAAACCCTCCAAATGGAAGGTTGGATAACAAAACTTTGCTGAATAACAGGAGTGTCAATATACAACTCTTTTTTTTTTTTTGCATGTACAACTAATTTGACAAAACAATAACAATATAACAACATGATAAAACAACAATGTACATTTAGTTGTCATTCATAAGGAATTTACAAAGCATAAATAGTCGTCACTGGATAAGCTCTCTAGGAATTAGTATTAATAAAACATTTCTTAACATACTATTAACATATGCATGTATAAATGTTCATTTTAATATTTTTAATAATTTTTTGAATAATAATTATACTTATAATAATTTACAATTTCAAGTTTTTTTTTTTTAATAATTTGAATAATAATTTAGGAAACTAAGTTACAAATGTATACTAATGTAGAGCTGCTTTAATGATGAACTAACTATTTGATAATGCTTAAATATTATTACAAAGCAGGCACGTGCAGAGGTGGGGGCTTTGGGTGCTTGAGCCCCTGCCCTTTTTTCTCCTGGAGAGAAAAGGTGCCCTTTTTTCCTGGGAATAATAATTATTTTTAAAATACTACTAATAATATAATATATGTATGAGTTAATGCGTGTTCTATTGAAGGACTACTTTCCCTGTGAAACAATTAAAAAAACTAAGTTTTAAAGTATATCTTGGTTTTAGTCTAGCTGCTCTAAGTGAGCCTCAAACCGGCGATTTGGAAAGAAAAACCACATGCGAGGCGAATGCTCTAATGAAGACTCTATTTACATTGTTACTCTGGTTTCAAAAGTGAGGTCTCAATAGTGGAGCAACGTCTATCAGCATTTATGCCAACTCCTGCATCCGAACTGCATCCGGGCCATAGCTTTACAGTCTGGCCCATACACACTCTGCAGACGGAGAGTGTGTAAAACATTACTAGCTGACCTCCTTTACGGTGGCACGATATGATTGATAGAACCGATATTGTGTAGAGGTGAGTAACAGTTAACAAGAGACTACCCAAGGCTCAAATTTAACGTCAGCTATTTTTTCAAAAGTTCAAAAGCAAATAGGCTATTTTGTCTTGCTAACATCCTCCTGATTAACAACCAGGGCAATATCTTAGGCATGCAGGCTAATGTAATGGAGAAACGACAGCTAGATAGCCAAATCTGTGTTTCTTTATTTTGTTGAACACTAAGGAATTAAAGATTAAATGATATATTTTAAAGAAAGCTATAAACTTGAAATCATTGACTTCCACAGTTGGAAAAACAAATACTATGAAAGTCAGCGGTTACAGGTTTCCGGCTTTTTCAAAATATTATTTTGTGTGTTCAACAGAAGAAAAAAAGTCAAATAGGTTTGCAACAAGTAAAAGGTGAGTAAATGGTGACAGAAGTATTAGTTTTGAATGAACTATCCTTTTAAGGGTGAGTATATAGTGAATTTAGGGTGAAATCTCCTTTAATATATTTCATTTATTAAAGTACAATTATTATTATTATTTAATAAAAAGTGCCCTTTTTTCCACTTGAGCCCCTGCCCCATAAAAAGGTCTCTGCACGTCCTTGTTATAAAGTGTTACCTATATTAATTAGAAAGGAAATTTTACAGACATAATTAGAAATTATTATAAAAAAATTAAGTATTATAATAAATTTAAATAACAAAAATTACTGTTGTCTTTGTCAGCAGTTGATGTGATCTGTAAAGTGATTTGCAAAGTGCAAATATTTTCCAAACAAAATCTAAACATCACAGCATCTTAATGCTTTATAAACTGTGTCTCCAATCCTAAAGTATGTGGAGCTCATATTTTGTGCACCATGGGAAAAGGTATTGCAATTGCATTTAAACAGAAGTGAAGTGTTGTTTATTGGTTACCCCTGTGCAGATGGAGCGTTTTATTGCATGCTGGGAACATCAGCAGCCAATGCGATTGTATCAGGAACTTTGCTGACTGTAATAACCAAGAAGGTCTACCTGGAGAAAGCAAGCTGGGAGCATTCTCATTCATCTCAATGGCAGTTGTGGCTAATCGTTCAGAAGGCTTATGAAAAATGACATTATGACAGGTTTGATTGGCTGATGGTGTGATGGGAGCATAAAGGTGAACATACTGAACCCTTCACTAGCAACTACCTTGCCTATTTCATTCTACATACAGTTTTATATATTTTTCCCTGATGGCGTAGTTCTATGGAAGCCCATTAAAGTGCCATTAAAAAGTAAAAATTATGACTAATGCAGTTCATGAAGATAAAAGTTATGACTTCATTTTCTTTTCAACTTAGTCCCTTTATTAATCAGGGGTCGCCACAGTGGAATGAATCGCCAACTTATCCAGCATATGTTTTATCAACGCAATCTCACGGCAATTCGTAACTTTTTGATTTAGTGGCTAATTTGTATGATCTACTTCGTACAATTTAGTATGATTTGCTTATCACCGAATGACGGTTGGGGTTAGGGGTGGGGTTAGGTGCCACGTCTCCTTTTAAAATCATACATTTTCGTACGACTGAACTCAAATTGGCCACTAAACTGACAAAACGTAAAACACTTACGTTTCCTCGTGAGATCAGGCTTGTTTTATGAGGCAGATGCCATTTGGGCCGCATCCCAACACTGGGAAACACCCATACACTCTTGCATTCACACACATACACTACGGCCAATTTAGCTTATTCAATTCACCTATACCGCATGCCTTTGGACTGTGGGGGAAACTGGAGCAAACCCACGCCAACACGGGGAGAACATGCAAACTAAACACAGAAATGTCAACTGACTCAGCCGGGGCTCAAACCATGTACCTTCTTGCTGTGAGGCGATCGTGCTACCCACTGCGCCACCATGACACCAAGCTATGACTTGAAAATGATGACACAGGTCACAATTCTGAGATAAAAAGTTATGTCTTTTTAAGTTGACATTCTGACATACAAGTAAAACATTTATTTGGACTTTATGATTTGTCATAATTTTGATTCATGGCATATTCATAAATATTAATTTAGACTTTATAAGTAATAATTTTGACTTTGTATGTTTTCGTTATATATTTGACTTCATTTCAAAATTCTGACTTTGTAAGTCATAGTTTTGACTTCTTTTCATGTCTTAAGTGTCAATTTTGACTTCTAAAGTCACACTGTTCAATCAATAATTATGACTTACTAATTATAGTGTTGACATAATGTAGACTTTAAAGCCAATTTTAAATAATAATTGTTGAAATTTTGACTACATTATCTGATTAAGTTTTGTTTAGAAAATTCTCACACATGAAATTCAATCATTTCAGTTTGCTTCTGTGTATTTCAGTTAAATGTCAATATATATTACACTAAAAACAATAATTATTCATTCATTCATTCATTTTCTTTTCGGCTAAGTCCCTTTATTAATCCAGGGTCGCCACAGCGGAATGAACCGCCAACTTATCCAGCACGTTTTACGAAGCGGATGCCCTTTCAGCCGCAACCCATCTCTGGGAAACATCCATACACACTCATTCACACTCACACACTACGGACAATTTAGCCTACCCAATTCACCTGTACCGCATGTCTTTGGACTGTGGGGGAAACCGGAGGATGCAAACTCCACACAGAAACGCCAACTGACCCAGCCGAGGCTCGAACCAGCGACCTTCTTGCTGTGAGGCAACAGCACTACCTACTGCGCCACTGCGTCGCCCACATAATAATTGTAATAAATGAAAATTTTCATTCAGTTATTGCTTGTAAATTTCAGACCTAGCTATAAACAATTTTCTTTACTTTATTTCATAATTACGACTAAAACTTCTCATAATTTATTACTTTATTGACGTTTTATGCATGTGCATGCACATCTGTTTGCCTTAGATCAGGGCTATTCAATTAGTTTGTCATGGGGGCCAGTTTATGAAAAGCATCCCAAATGAGGGGCCGGAGAGATATGACTTGCAATACGAGTGATGACAAAACAGCATATAAGAGCCCATATGTTGTAATTTTGCTCCTTAAAACAACCATGTTGGCTTTTTCTACATTAAAATGTTATTATATTGTATTTTGAAACTACATATTATCACTGCATTGTACAATAGGCTTTATTTTTTTTTACAAAGATTCAAATGTTGTATTCCAAAGCACAACAAAATCAGTGTATTGCTTAAGTAGACTTCTTCTACATTCAGACACATTCATATGTTATGTTTTGAACTGCATAACAATTAAGGATGCAACAATTATAGATTTTGTTTGTATGATTAGATAGTCTGAAGAATAATGGTTTCACGGTTATCACGTCTGATGTAAATTTAAGCTTTATATTAGGTAAGTATTTAAATGAACTGTTGTTATCATCTGCGATCATACATACATACATAATCATTTTAATAATTTGTAATAATTCGTCTAACATATCTTTTGTTTACATTGCACTGAAAGCCACGCACAACTCTCACCGCTACAGCGTGAGATGTTTATTACTCTGTGCATCTGGAAGGCGCGAGCGCATTGCTCCGCTTGCGCGTGCATATTGGCATATATTTTTACATTACAAATAACGAACTTGACCGCAAAAAAGACACGGTATGTGAATGGCCCACTGCTATAGTTAATTCAGTGTGTGTGCGTATTGGCCCTGGTGTATAAGCTCGGAACTTTAAACTAGCGCACAAGTGGCATAACTTTGTTTAGTTGCATCAGTTTTGTTCTGTGCAACAGAAACGCAGTGTTGAGAAACCTTTACGATTAAGTATCCAAATGTTTTCGGCTGCTCGTGCCACTCGCTTAAAGGGCACCTATGGTGAAAAATCTACTTTTCAAGCTGTTTGGAAAGACATATGTGTAGGTATAGTGTATAGACCGTCATATTGGGGTGATATAAACACACCCAGTCCTTTTTTTTCAATTTAACAACATAAAAACGGTGGACCAATTGGAGCGGTTTTCAGATTGACCGCAACTTGACGTAGGAGTGCAGTCCCAACGCCCACCGAACTGATTGACAGCTGTGTGTTAACATGTATCTGTAGTTATGCGTATAATCATATCAACAAGACAGGACGTGCGCCTGAAGGTCTGTTCAGTTTGCTAGGATCATCAATCATCATCAAATGTGATCAAGAGTGAGTTTTACAGTGATTTACTTTAGATTTACTTCATCACCACAGCCGCGTGTCAGAACAATTATAAAAGGAGACGATTCAATCCCGCTTTGTCCCGCTTTCCATACAGCAGTGGATATTAACCTGTATCCTATCACATTTGCGTGCAAAAACAGTGCAAAGCTAAACGCGCGCGTTGTCTGTGTGTGTGTGTGTGTGTGTGTGTGTGTGTGTGTGTGCGTGAACATTGTAACGACATTGTGTGTGACTCATTGTTGGAACTCCACAACAAATGCATCAATTACTCATTGTTAAAGTTCTTACTGTAGTATTTCTCACAAATGTTACATGAGATCTTCTTCCTGAGGCAGCCGAGGGCGGAGATTAAAGCACGCTGACAGGCACTTGGGAACAGTGGGCGGGGAGGACTTGCCTTAAAGGCGCAGTACAAGAAAACAGCAACATGCTGTTAAAAGCTATAAAACAGTAACTTCAGAAAGCTATAATAAATATGGGTTTTTTTGAGCTGAAACTTTACACATTCTGGGGAAACAAAAGACATATTAAATCTGGAAAAAGGGGTAACCTAGGTGCCCTTTAATGTCAGGTAACTTATGCTCTGCGCAGCCTTCATCTGCAGCTCGTGCTGTATTGAACAGACGCACGTCACTTCATAACTAAGGCGGCCGTTTTTCGACTGAACTAAATTTATTTTTGATGTCTTGTTCACACTATTTGGAGGGCCGGAACAAATAGCCTCGCGGGCCGCCAATTGAATAGCACTGCCTTAGATAATTTGTTAATGAATATAGGATTACATAATCAATTAAAAAAATCAATAATTCAAAAAATAAAAAGTCACACAATGTTTAAAATGTAAAATCTAATTACGAACACTTTTGTTGAATGATCATGTAATCCAAATTTTTTATAAAAAAAAAAAAACGATACCAGCCACCCTTATGTAAACTCTGGCCACCCCTGTGGCCACCCCAATATGATTTTGCGGTTGATATTATTCGATATGACAATATCATTCATTCATTCATTTTCTTGTCGGCTTTGTCCCTTGTGGGGTCGCCACAGTGGAATGAACCGCCAACCTATCCAGGCCCTTCTAGCCGCAACCCATCTCTGGGAACTTCCACACACACATTCACACTACACTATGGACAATTTAGCTTACCCAATTCACCTGTACTGCATGCATGTCTTTGGACTGTGGGGGAAACCGGAGCACCCGGAGGAAACCCACGCGAATGCAGGGAGAACATGCAAACTCCACACAGAAACGCCAACTGACCCAGCCCAGCCGAGGTTCGAATCTGCGACCCAGCGACGTTCTTGCTGTGAGGCAACAGCACTACCTACTGCGCCACTGTGTTGCCGATATAACAATATTTCAATAAATAAATAAATTCATTAACAAGTAAATTAAATGCAACCACTAAATTATTATGGATTGATTGGCGCCACCGTCACTGTCCCTGCCCCTTCCCGGTCGTTGTTGACAGCACGCACACACCTTCAACAGACAGCAATGGCAATTTTTTAAGAAACAACAACGGGTATGTGTCATACATTTATTCACTTAAGTCTTCACTCAAGTAAATATTTTTTGCTAACCTTTTTGGTAAATACTAAACGTGATAACATAACTGGGCTCGGAATTAGATCGTTTTGGTTTGCATTGTTTAATGTTTTCGCTTTTCTACAGAACGTATGCTTTTGCTTATTACTACACATTATATGCATGCTGTTATACAACGGCAATTTTACTATAATTCCCCATGTATGTGAAAAATAACTGACCTGAAAAGTGTTTTTAAACTAAATATTGATTTTTAATTGGTTTGCACATGTCCTTGCTGAATTATTTCAAGGAATAAATTGCAATGTCTTAAGAGTAATTAATGAAATTAATTAAAACCACATTATTTAATTTACCAGAAAAAAATATAACATTACACTGAATTCATTATTTGTTTTTGTGTGCCACCTCAAGATTTGGTGTGGCCTCATCTGGCCACCCCTAAGAACATTTTCTTGGGGCGCCACTGTACCCAGCACTGCTGTCATGTTACGGTACATGTTGCTAGTTTACCAGAACAACTGTATTATTTGATGTGTCCCATTGCGAATCATTTAGTATGAATTCTCACACATTCCCTTAGGATTACATGATATCAAACACATTCTGCTCTATAAACCTGACCCACTGACTCTGCTAAAAAGCTTGATTAATTTATAATATATAACTACCCCAAACTCTTTTCATAGCTAAGCCCTGAAGAAACGCAGCAAGGGCAAAAGCTCAACTTTTGCATACCTCACTTGCATACATACATACATAAATACAACACCAAATAAATGAATAAATAAATAAATACAAGTCCAAGTAGAGAACTAGCAAAACAAAAGTAAACAGTTCCCCCAAATGCAGCCCAACTTTTGCTTAAAAATTCTTTCTCCGCACTGGTATTACGGTTTCTTGTTCACTTGAGCTGGTGTCAGAAACCCGTCTTGCCTCCCCTTTGTTAATCTGCAGTAAACAACACTGTGTCTGGGGAGTTTGCATTGCGTGGGGACATATTTTTACTCCCAAAAAAAAAAGTAAAAGAAAGAGAAAAAAAGCAGGGAAAAAGAGCGAGGGAGAGCATGATTAAATATGATGCCTCTCACACTCTACAGTGTGCACAATGATAAAAGCTGTTATGACATCCTGTTGACAGGTTAAACCCGCAAATCCAGTTAATTGACGTTGCCTCAGATTCATGTTGCCGTATCAGAGGTTTTGCGAGTTTCATATCGTTAGCGTGTGAGTATCTTATTCCCCGGAGTGAGGTCTTGCATATAGCGATGTTGCTAGCAAAACCGAAGTAATCACTCAGACTCTGCGTAATTCATTTGTTCACGTTGTTACGTTGTATTATTAGGCTACATGCTTTCCTTTTCACTTCAGACATGGTTGCATCACAAATATACCTGTACATGCTGAGATGTGTGGGTTTTAGGCTCTATATTTGTTGTACAAAGGAAATGTCACACAGTTGTTCATTCCATTAAATGTTTCTTAGGAAATCAAACCTGGGGCACAACGGTGGCGCAGTGGGTAGCGCCTTTACCTCACAGTGCCTCGGCAGGGTCAGTTGGCATTTCTGTGTGGAGTTTGCATGTTCTCCCCGTGTTTGTGTGGGTTTCCTCCGGGTGCTCTGGTTTTCCCCCCCAGGTCCAAAAACATGCGCGTAGGTGAATTGGGTAAGCTAAATTGTCCATAGTGTATGAGTGTGAATGAGAGTGTATGGGTGTTTCCCAGTGATGGGTTGCAGCTGGAAGGTCATCTGCTGCGTAAAGCATATGATAAGCTGAACTAAAGCTAAAACGAAATTAATAAATGAATGAAAATCAAACCCAGGCATATTGAAAAAAATCATATCAGCATACCAACAATACGGTTTACTGCAGTTTTTTATCTGAAATGAACACTAGAGGCTGCACAATCATGTTTATTCTTGTTTATGCAAATTATGATTATGGGCAGATTATCAATTCATGATGAATCACTTGCATATTTATACTCATGTTGTGTTTACACGACAATGTGTTTTTCCTTTGCATTATTTACAAGCTTGTACAGATAACAACAATGATCACCATTCACATGGATCTACAAAAATACCAAGTATATATCACTGTAGCCCAGAGACCTCCAAGTGGGAGGGACTTATGCAACAGTTAGGTTGGGTTAAGAATAGAATGGTTACAGCTGTGGCTACTGAGCATGTGCATGCCAATAAAGCATCATTTTTGAAACCCTGTACAAAACAAAATACAGTTTTTTTCCGATAGTGTAAAAGGTTGAGGTAGGTGAAGACATTAATAAAACACAATAGGTTACTGCAAGGGGTACATTTAGGGTTGGAGTAGGTGTAGACCAGGAGTCACCAACCCTGTTCCTGGAAAGCTACCTTCAAGCTGAATTCAGCTTCAACTCTGATCAAACACACCTGAACCAACTAAATAATTAAGGAGCTGAAGCAGTACTTGTAAATTACAGACAGGTGTGTTTGGTCAGAGTTGCAACTGAAATCTGCAGCATACGCTTATTTCACGCGACCGCCATTTTAAAACACGAAAGCGAGGCTGCGGTGGGAACCCGGAAGTACAGGATCAGCACTGTAAACATTGCAACAGCATGCTGTGTACTTCAAACCTCCAGCTGTTGCTGCGACTTCAAAATGCAGAAATGGTGTAAACAACCCTTTAATATCATTCAGTTCAGTTTAATTTAAACAATGAAAAGCATATTAGGCATCAATCAACATGGCAATCTCTAATACGCTTAAGTATCCTCCTAGACTTCAGTTCATGCAGCAGGTAAACACCATGGGGACGCTACCCTGCTTCAGCCTATGTAACTCGGTGAGCGATAAAACAGTGCAGTGCTCTGTAGCACATCTTCGTGTTGTCTGTAATAGTGTTGTCCCGGTACTGAAGTTTTAAAAACCATTTCCCGCTTACATTTAAGCGCCGCTGAGCGCGCTCATAAACACTGCTGATTTGCCGTAGTATTCACCAGTGCTCAACAGAATGACTAAGAAGGTTATCAGTTCACCGCTCTTCACAGATTGAAAACAAACATAGACGGACAATGAATTGTTTTAAAGCCGTCAAGACCAGTCGATTCATCAGCGGATCGCTCGTCTGTGTTTGCACTCAGTAAACAGCGATGAGTTTGGTGAACTCATGACCTCACAGCCAATCATAGTAACTTCTGTTGAGCACGTGAACACAATGGCCAATCAGTGCTGCTTAAGAACGCCATCAACAGTGCCTTAAATATTAATGAGAAATGGCCTTTTTCATAGTCTAATATAGTAAAAGAATCCGTTCATTAACTTAAATTTGATGAATGGCATCTAAAATGTGTGTTTGGGAAAGAAAACGTTAGCTAAGAAGTGCCATTTCACTTAACTTAGCTGAAAATGAGGTCAAATATCACTTTTTATTTTCATTATTTTCATTTTATTTTTACTTTCGGTTACTCGGAAGGCGGTGAAAGTATAAATTTGTGTCAATTTCTCTTCACTGATAAGATATGCAGCCAGGTACACTATATTCCTGTGTGACTCAGGCGATACTTCGGGGTTTCTTCCCACCGCAGCCTCAATTTCACTGTTAATAATGGCGGCCGCGTGAAATCAGTCTATAGCTCTCCAGCAACAGGGTTGGTGACCCCTAGTGTAGACGTCAATAAAACAATAGGTTACTGTAAGTGGTAGGTTTATGGTTGGAGTAGATATATACATTAAGGGCTGGTCCACTACGATATGATATTTGAAACTTTAGTTGATGTGTAATGTAGCTGTGTGAACATAAACATCATTTTTAAATGTGATACGCTCAAAGTTCAATACAAAGGGAGACATTGGCTTTTACAGTTAGCTAAGCAAAGCCTACAGCGAATGTAGTTTGGGGACCACAAAAAAATACATACGGGTTAATGCGATCATAAACCCTTTAGGTTACTTGCATACTCCCCGCACAGCTAAGGGGCATGGTCAGATGCGCTGTGATGTTATAGCAGAGAAGCTAAAATGTCTTCCAAACACTGCTATTTCCACAGAGCTTGTTCTGTTTTTGTATTTAGGCTTCCAAAGGAAATGATACAGAGAGAGAAGAGCTTACAGTTTAATTTTAATTATGTTCCAGAGAATAATGAAAAACATATAGCTAGCATTTGACAAAGGATAGCTTCCAGACTCTCTCCTAGTTCAGTGCTGGATTCGGCTGAAAACTCCTCAAAAAAGGAGCAGCTCCAACCAGAATAGACAAAGCTGTGGATTGTGAGCCACAATCTGTAAGTATTTTTATTTGTTAACCCTGCTGAAAAATCCAGCTTAAACCAGCCTAAGCTGGTTGGCTGGTTTTAGCTGGTCGACCAGCCTGGTTTTAGAGGGGTTTTGGCCATTTCCAGGCTGGTTTCCAGCCATTTCCAGCCTGGTCTTAGCTGGTCAGGCTGTAAAATGACCAGCTTAAACCAGCTAAAACCAGCTTGACCAGCCTGGTTTAAGCTGGACATAGCTGGTTTTGGCTGGTCAAGCTGGTTTTAGCTGGTCAACTCCCAGCCTGACCAGCTAAGACCAGGCTGGAAATGGCTGGAAACCAGCCTGGAAATGGCCAAAACCCCTCTAAAACCAGGCTGGTCGACCAGCTAAAACCAGCCAACCAGCTTAGGCTGGTTTAAGCTGGATTTTTCAGCAGGGAAAATTGATCAATTACATGCATAGTTTCTAGTCTTAACGATATGTTGTAGCAAGGACGTAAAACAAGGATGTAAACAACGGGAAATGCTGTTTGGTACTGTTAACAATTTAGCTACAAATTCATATTTATCAGTTAAACCACTGTAAGCACCTACAATCTTCACCAGTGCTGCAGTGTCTCTCTATGCGGCCGCTTTCCCTGCTTTCTACATCTCAAATAACAAACTCGCAAAAGATATGTGAATGTTTTATATTACTTACACATGTTTATGACCCAAATATATGTGAAAGACACTTATCAGATTTAATTTTAGAGAGCAGGCATGAGGTTCAGCTGCGTCATTAATTTTCTTTCACTAAGTTTTTAATTTTCTTTCTGATTCAGGCTCAAAGTGATTTGGATAACAGTTACACTGACTGACAGTAATTACACAATGGGACAGCGTGTGCTAGTAGAGACATGACACTTCCAGGTGACGTGGAGCCGATCTGCGAGTCACAGCAAGTTATGCTAGCTGACCAATCAGAACCTCTTGAGGGCAGGCTTTCGTAGGAACTTGGAAATATGACAGTCGTTTTCATGTTAGCTGAGTAGCAGTATATAATTAATGTAAGCATTTAAAAAAATAATGTGATTTTTAACAAATGAAGCATGAGCACACATTGCTTTGCACCCCATAAACACAACCAAGCCTTAAAATTACACTGGACCACCTCTTTAACAAAACACAATAGATTACTGTAAGGAGTAGGCTAAAGGTTTGGGATAGTTGAAGACGTTAATAAAACACAATAGATTACTGTAAAGGGGTAGGTTTACGGTTGGGGTAGGTGTAGACATTAAACAAATGCAATAGGTTACTTTAAAGGGTAGGTTTAGAGTTGCGGTAGGTGTAGAGGTTAATGAAACACAATAGATTGGACTCTGTGCCATGTACAAGACACTACATAAATCAAAAGTCCCAGGAGGTTTGTAAAGCCAACTTGTAGCTTAAAATCCACTTTTTTGGAGTTGTCTCTGATCTCTGTTTATACCTGTCACGGTTGTGGATCTGTCTGTTTCTCTTGTATGTGTGTGTGTGTCATGGAGAAATATATTTCTGATTCTCTAGCAGCCAAGATCATCCGTCCCTCTTCTTCACCGGCGGGGGCGGGAATTTTTTTGTGAAGAAGAAGGATGGTTCCCTTCGTCCTTGCATTGACTATCGAGGGCTGAACAACATCACGGTAAAGAATACTTATCCTTTGTCGTTGATGTCTTCAGCCTTTGATTGCTGCAGGGGGCGAACTTTTTCACAAAACTAGATCTCCGCAATGCTTATAATTTGGTTCGCATGAAGCAGGGACATGAATGGAAAACGGCCTTTAACACCCCCAGAGGGCACTTTGAATATTGCGTTCTTCCCTTCTGCCTTTCCAACGCTCAGGCTGTTTTCCAGGCACTCATCGATATCTCGTTTAGTGCTGAGAGATAAGACAGATCAGTTTATCTATGTTTACCTGGATGACATACTGATATTTTCTCATTCTCTCCAGGAACATGTTCAGCATGTCAGACGAGTGCTTCAGAGGTTGTTAGAGAATGGTCTTTATGTCAAGGTGGAGAAATGCGTTTTTCATGCACAGTCTGTTCCTTTTCTAGGGCATATCGTGTCGGTTGAGAGGATGCGCATAGATCCAGAGAAGATTCAGGCTGTGGTAGATTGGCCAACCCCGGATTCCCGTAAGGCCCTGCAGAGGTTTCTGGGCTTTGCCAATTTTTACCGGTGATTTATTTGAAATTTCAGCCAGCTCGCTCCACCTCCGACCGCTTTGACCTCCTCCAAAACACCGTTCAGGTGGTCGAGCGCAGCCAAAGCTGCGTTCTCTAAACTGAAAGGTTGCTTCTTTTCAGCCCCCATCCTTATAGCCCCTGATCCCTCCCGGCAGTTTGTGGTGGAGGTCGACGCGTCAGAGGTCGGGGTTGGAGCTATCCTGTCCCAGCGCTCCTCCTCGGATGACAAGATCCACCCGTGCGCGTTTTATTCCCATCGATTATCACCGGCGGAAAGAAATTACGACATTGGTAATCGTGAGTTGTTGGCAGTCAAGCTTGCTTTGGAGGAGTGGCATCATGGGTTAAAAGGGTCGGGGGTCCCTTTTATTGTTTGGACTGATCACAAAAATCTTGAGTACATCAAATCCGCCAAAAGATTAAACTCTAGGCAGGCTCGGTGGGCATTATTTTTCGGACGATTTAATTTTACTATCTCCTATTGACTAGGTTCTAAGAACACCAAACCTGACGCGTTATCCCATCTTTTTGATTTTTTGGAGCGCATATCGTCACTCAAACCCATTGTACCACAGAAAATTTTTGTTTCCAGCATTACATGGGAGATCGAGTTGAGGGTTCGGGCAGCCTTGGAAGGGGTAACGCCCCCCGATCAGATGCCCACCGTGTCGGTTATACGTGCCAGAGGAACTTCGGTCTGTCGTTATCCGGTGGGGACATTCCTCCAAAGTAGCATGTCATCCAGGGGTGAGTCGCACATTATTTGTTATTAAACAACGATTCTGGTGGCCAGCTATGGCTCGTGATGTGCGTGATTTTGTCTTGGCTTGTTCTGTTTGTGCAGTTTCTAAGACTTCCAATCGCCCTCCTGCTGGCCTTCTTCAGCCACTGTCAGTGCCTTCGAGACCCTGGTCCCACATTTCGCTAGATTTCGTTACGAGTCTTCCATCCTCTAACGGCAACACAGTGGTTTTAACAGTGGTGGACCGGTTCTCGAAGGCTGCTCATTTCATCCCTCTGCCCAAAATACCTTCAGCCAGAGAGACAGCAGTTGCGGTCATTAATCACGTCTTTCGCATTCATGGCCTCCCGACGGACGTGGTTTCTGACAGGGGGCCTCAGTTTGTTTCTAAATTTTGGAAAGAGTTTTGTTGTTTATTGGGGGCCACTGTTAGTCTTTCGTCTGGTTTTCATCCCCAGAGTAACGGTCAGACCGAGAGAGCCAATCAGGATCTTGAACCACATTGCGATGTTTGGTTTCTCAGAATCCCGCCTCCTGGAGCCAGCAGCTCACATGGGTTGAGTATGCACATAACTCATTCAAAAAACATTCCTCTTCGCACCGTTTGTAATAAGCTGGCCCCTAAATTTATTGGCCCATTTATTGTCACTAAAATCATTAGTCCTGTTGCAATCCACCTTAAATTACCTCCAGCGTACAGGAGAGTTCATCCCGTATTTCATGTATCTAAAGTCAAGCCCGTTTTTCATATGGCCATTAATCCGCATACTCCGGTCCCCCCCCCGTCGCGTCTCGTAGATGGGGAGACCACTTATTAGGTCAAACGCATTCTGGACTCAGGACGGAGGGGACGAGGATTCCGGTATTTAGTGGACTGGGAAGGTTAGTGTCCTGAGGAGAGAAGTTGGGTTCCTGCAGGGGACATATTGGATCACTCTCTTATCGATGATTACAATCGCCAGGTAGGCTCTTTGGGGAGCTCCTAGGAGAGGGGGTACTCTCATGGTTGTGGATCTGTCTGTTCCTCTTGTATGTGTGTGTGTGGGTGTGTTTGTTTGGGTATCTCTTCACCGCGTGGCTGTCTGTGTTTACATGTCGTCAGCTGGGCGGTCACGTGCACTGTTGTTGCTCAGCACCGCTCAGCTGTTAATCAAAGAACCACAGGTGCAGCGCATTACTGCGCCTATATCTGTTCAGTGTTCGTATCTCATGTTGTCAGTTCGTTGTTGTTCATGTCTGTGTGTGTTCCTGCTAGGCTGTCCTCGCTGAATTCGCTGGTGGTGAGTGGCGGTAGAGACTTTTGCTTTTGGACTTGTCTGCACTTCTTATGGATACTTACTGAACTGTTACTGCTGTTAATACCCATGAGAGATTCACCTTTGATTTGCTTCACTGAAGAACATTATTACCACTGTTGAGCGTTGTCGATACCTATGATAAATTCACCCTGGATCTGTTACACTGAAGAACATTATTATTGTTTGGATGTTGTTTACTTATGTATTACTATAAACTGAACACATAAGTACACAGTTTTAACAAAAATCATATTTTTTACATTTCAATCAAATCACATTTTATCAGATTTGCACTTTGAATCCAATCTTTAAAGGTTAGCATTCAGGTGCCCAAAATGCTGTTGCTGCAAACGCATTATCAGAATCAGAATCAGAATGAGCTTTATTGCCAGGTATGTTCACACATACGAGGAATTTGTTTTCATGACAGAGCTTCTACAGTGCAACAGAATTACAGAGACAGGACTAAAAAACAGATAATAAATATATTTTAAAAAGTAGTGAATGCAAATAAACAAATTGACAAGTGTATGCACAGGTATATTACTATATACAACATTATATGTGCAGCTGTTATGTGCAAATTGGCATGTAAAGTATATTGTTAAATAAGTGTATTTGTGTATAAAAGTGTATAGCAAGTAGTGATGTTGGTTCCACAATTATTATCATCAAGTGTTCATGAGATGGATTGCCTGAGGGAAGAAACTGTTTCTGTGTCGGGCTGTTCTGGTTCGCAGTGCTCTGTAGCGTCGACCAGAAGGTAAAAGTTCAAAGAAGCAGTGTGCTGGGTGTGAGCGGTCCAGAGTGATTTTGGCAGCCCTTCTGCTCGCTCTGGATAAGTACAGTTCTTGAAGAGTAGGGAGGTTTGTACCAATGATTCGCTTAGCAGTCCGAACTATTCGACGTAGTCTTCGGAGGTCGGATTTGGTAGCTGAGCTAAACCAGACAGTTAATGACGTGCAGATGACTGATTCAATGATGGAGGTGTAGAACTGTTTCAGCAGCTCCTTTGGGAGGTTGAACTTTCTCAGCTGACAAAGGAAGTACAGCCTCTGTTGAGCTTTTTTGACAATGGAGTCAATGTGAGTGTCCCACTTCAGGTCCTGAGAGATGGTGGTGCCCAGGAACCTGAATGACTCCACTGCTGCCACAATGCTGTCCATGATGCTCAGTGGGGGGAGAGCAGGGGGGTTTCTCCTGAAGTCCACTATCATCCCCACTGTTTTGAGCGTGTTGATCTCCAGGTTGTTGTGACTGCACCAGACAGCCAGCTCCTTAACCTCCTGTCTGCAAGCAGACTCGTCACTGTCCTGAATGAGGCAGATAAATGTGGTGTCATCTGCAAATTTCAGGAGCTTGACAGAGGAGTCTTTTGAAGTGCAGTCATTCGTGTACAGGGAGAAGAGCAGTGGGGAGAGGACACACCCCTGGGGGCGCCAGTGCTGATTGTGCGGGTACTGGATGAGAATTTTCCCAGCTTCACCAGCTGCTGCCTGTCCGTTAGGAAGCTGTTGATCCACTGACAGACAGAGGTGGGCACGGAGAGCTGAGTTAATTTGGGCAGAAAAAGTTTTGGGATGATAGTGTTAAAAGCCAAGCTGAGGTCAACGAACAAGATCCTCACATAGGTCCCTGGTCTATCTAGGTGTTGCAGAACATAATGCAGTCCCATATTGATTGCATCATCCACAGACCTGTTTGCTCTGTAGGCAAACTGAAGAAAGTCCAGTGAGGGTTCATTGATGTCCTTCAGGTGGGCCAGCACCAGTTTTTCAAAAGACTTCATGACCATAGATGTCAGCGCCACCAGTCTGTAGTCATTTAGTCTTGTAAGTTTGGGTTTCTTTGGTATGGGAATGATGATGGAGCGTTTGAAGCAGGAGGGCACTTCACACAGCTCCAGTGATCTGTTGAAGATTAGGGTGAAGATGGTGGCCGGTTGGTCAGCACAGGATTTTAAACAGGCTGGTGTTATAAAATCTGGGCCTGGAGCTTTTTTCCTCATCTGTTTCCGGAAGACCTGGCACACATCATCTTCACTGAACTGAAGTGCAGGTATGGGGGAGGTGGGGGGTGGTGGAGGTGATGTAAAGAGCAGTTCTGAGTGGGTGTGGGGGGTTTTCTCAAACCGGCAGTAAAACTCATTTAGGTCGTTTGCAAGTCGTTGGTTGTCTACAGCAGTGGTTCTCAAAGTGGGGGTCGGGACCCCCCGAGGGGTCGCGGGACAATGAAGGGGGGTCGCCTGGTGATTTCCAAAAATCTATTAATTTTTATTAAACCATAAGAATTACCATATTTTATCCATAACCTATTGAAGAGAAAAAATAGTCATTTATAGTTACTGTATACTATATAGTTACTATAGTAGCTTATAGTTACTAGTTCTATTGGATTGCGACCCCTGGGGTAATTACATTATATTAAAGACACAGCAATAGTGTCAGATGCAGCAGATTGATTTTTATAACACCAGGTTAAACTTTCTGGCACATTTACAGCACTGACATACATTAAAAAAAATTTAACGAAGAATAGACTTGGGTCTATTGGTCTGTGTGCGCCATTGCATGCAAGGTTTCTGTATTTATAACAACCTCAGAGGATATTGGGGGTCGCAAGTCACTGGCATTGTTATATTGGGGGTCGCGAGTCACTGGCATTGTTATTTTGGGGGTCGCGGGCTGAAAAGTTTGGGAACCCCTGGTCTACAGTGCAGGGGGATGGTGTCTTGTAGTTTGTGATGTTTTTCAAACTTTTCCACATGGATGCTGAGTTGCTGGAAGAGAACTGACTCCTTAGTTTCTCAGAATAGTTCCTTTTTGCGACTCTAATCTCCTTTTCCAGTGTGTATTTGGCCTGTTTATACAAGGCCCTCTCCCCGTTCCTGTAAGCAACCTCCTTGGCCTGGCGTAGCTGTCTGAGTTTTACAGTGAACCATGGTTTGTCATTGTTGTATGTGAGTTAAGTCCTGGTAGGAATGCACACGTCTTCACAGAAACTGATATAAGATGTTACAGTCTCTGTGAGCTCATCCAGATTGTTTAAATAATAATAGTAAAATTATAATTATAATTTTAATGCACATAAGAGTTCTTGGAGCTTCGTATGATTACAATTGAACCACTAACATAGAAACTTTTGACAGTATTTTTTGTCTTGGGACTGTTACTGTCTATGGAGGAGTAGACAGCTCTCAGATTTCATTTAAAATATCTTAATTTATGTTCCTATGATGAACAAATGTCTCAGGGGATTGAAATGATATAAGCATGAGTAACTGATAACATAATTAACATTTTTGATTGAACTAATTATTTTATAGTAATGTAGCAAATAATGTTCGGCTTTATGCACAGATCACTTTAGAAGACCTATTTGTTTCATCAGAAGCTATGGGTATTAATTTTGAGGTTTGCTTGTGTTATTTCTTTTTTTTTTTTTTACACCAAAACCCTTTCACTTACATTTTAGGAATCACAAATGACCAAGGTTCCAGCTAAAAATCTGCTTTTAAAAGTCACATAAAAAGTCTAAAAATCACCTAGGTCTTGAATGGCCTGAGGGAGATTAAATTAACTGCAAATTTTCATTTTTGTGTGAACTAAAGATTCCCTTTAACAGTTTTAATCATTTCCACTATATTGTCTAGAGTAAAAGATACAGTTAATTTAACACACTTTTACAGTAGTGGGGAATGCTGTCAGCTGCTAGTGGAGTGCTGGAATGTACAAAACCTGTTGGAGAAATACACACTCGATTCATTTGATGGTTCCGAATCATATAGTTACTTGTAGTTTAATTCAAAATCTGTTAAGTACTCTATGTGACAACTAGCCCCAGTCTCTCAAATTATTATGTATGCAAAATCCTGTAGCACTGCAGCCATTTGCCCCCCTAATAAATATATATTTCAGTCATAGCTTCTGTCCGTCACAGGTTTGACAACCTGATGTAATCTTTTTAGATTTTTCTTCTTTGAGGTATCGACTGAAATGCAGATGAGAAAGATCTGAAGTGGGAGAGAATTTTCTCTCGCAATATCAAAATGAAAGACACCATCCTTTACTGTCTTACTGAGTTTTCAAGTTCACGTTGCATTAAAACAACTATTATGGTTTATTGGATTAATATGCAATTCTGTTTTATAGAATAAATTTGAATAAAATCTATTTTTTTTATTTCAGCAGGGCTGTCAATTAGCTGAAAATATTTTATTCACATAGGAGTTAAAGAAAAAGCAATAGCTGCACTAATATGCATTCAATAATGCTTAACTAATGCTCAAATAACCATATACCGTATAGCTCATTAAAAAAAAACTAAATCACATTAATAATTAACACATTAGCAACAAATGAACATTTCATATGATGCATAGATTAATTAGACATATAAAGTGTTAATACTTAAATGTGTCATAATGTATTAATTCCCTAATAACATATAGTATTTACTAACAGTGCAAATTTCTGTGTTAATTAACAACAGGTCCAAGCCATGTTATCTGCTTTAATTAATCATTAGCTAATGATTTGGTATGGTTATATTATGACTGAGGCACAGGACTTATTGCTTGTCATATAAGGACTAGTGCCTAATGAATAAGTACTATTATCTAATATATAATTACTAGTATCTATTAATTAGGTACTAGTATCTAATTAATAGATAGTACCTAATGATTAACTACTAGTACATAGAAATATGTACTAGTCCCAGCTAGAATACATATAGTCAAAACTGAATGGTTGATATCTCAATGACAGATCCCATAGAAATCAATGGAAAAAATTTTAATTTGTTACTAGTAACAACAGAATAGTTACTTATCACTATTAAAATAAGTACTAGTATCTAATAAATCAGAACTAGTATCTATTTAATAAGATTCAGTATCTAATGAATAAGTATACCAGTGCCTATTAAATAGGTATCTAATCAATAAGTATCTAATACATAAGTACTAGTAGCTATTAAATAGATACTAGTATCTAATCAATAAGTACTAGTATCTATTTAATAGGTACTAGTATCTACTAAATGAGTACAAAAAATGTAGTGTCTACTGAGTAAGCACTAGTATATTTTAAAAAGCACTAGTATCTAAATAATAGGCACTAGTATTTAATGGAAAATATACTAATATCTAAAAAATAAGCACTAGTAACATGAAAATAGATACTAGTACGGGTTATAGATTAAATGTCAAAACCATACAGTACTAACAAATTCAAAATTTATAACTGCAATTGCATATTAAATATAAAATTGGTTATCATTCATGTACAAATATTATGGGTGTTGATGGTTAAGTTTCCAACATTTTTCAAAATATCTTCTTTTGTGTTCAACAGAAGAAAGAAACTCTGGTAGAAAGTGAGCAAATGATGACATTCATTCATTCATTCATTTTCTTTTCGACTTAGTCCCTTTATTAATCTGGGGTCGCCACAGCGGAATGAACCGCCAACTTATCCAGCATATGTTTTATGCAGCGGATGCCCTTCCAGCTGCAACCAATCTCTGGAAAACATCCGTACACACTCATACACTACGGACAATTTAGCCTACCAAATTTACCTGTACCGCATGTCTTTGGACATGTGGGGGAAAACGGAGCACCCGGAGGAAACCGACTCAAACGCGGGGAGAACATGCAAACTCCACACAGAAACGCCAACTGACCCAGCCGAGGCTCGAACCAGCGACCTTCTTGCTGTGAGGCGACAACACTACATACTGCGCCACTGTGTTGCCCAAATGATGACATATTTATATTTATTTTTGCAAGTAACATAACACTTTATACAATTATTTGACTTTTTAACCATTTTACATCCCTGAATCAATTACTAACTCACTAATCTCTTTTAGTTTGATATTCAAAGCAAATATACATTTATATCACAGACTAACCATGAAGTTTTCTCAATTTTACAGATGCTTTGTCTTCTTCACCTCCAGCGATCCTCACACCTGGCCAGAATGTTGACTTTGAGCCTGCTAGAAGTGTTTGTGCTGTCTACTAATTAAATATGTGAGTATTTAAAAACAACCACCAGCTGTAAATAGCATGAATGTCTGTCCCCGGGGAAGCTGCCAAGCTGTTCACTTTCTCGCTTCTCACGAGTCACAAACAACAATTTCAAGGAGTCTCCCGTCCCTGTTACAAGGGGACCCGGTGTTATTTGTACAATCTGATTTTTTACGGGATGCAGAGAACACGGCTGCGTTTGTGCAGCTTTTATTTAACGAGGGCACCTTGCACCATTTTCAGCTGTTCTGTCGACATGGTTTAATTGTGCAAAAAAATAAAAAATAAATAAAAATAAGTAAACAATTTACTAGATATTCCTTTATTATGCCATTTAATAGTGATAAAATTTCAACTAAACTAGTTGCACTACATTGAAAATAATATATATATTTTTTATAAATGTCTTAAAAAAACAATATTTAGTAACATTTTTATAAATAAGATACTGTGACATGGAAATGACTGCAATCCCCTATACAGATTTATGTTATCTCAAATGATTTGAATGGATAAATAGTGTATTCATAACTGAATAAATTAGGTTTTTATGTTTGAGTTGGCTTTCTGTGACTTGATCTTCTAACATGTTTGTGCTTGGTGAAATCCTTCTTATTTTTCCCACACTTTATCAAAATTGTATAATTTTTGACTATATATTCATCGTAACATTATTATTTTTGATCTACATGTAGATCTTGATGCAACGTAATTCATAGTCTACCTTTCCATCTAAACATCAGGACTTAAATTCACAGAACATTATATTGCACCACCAAGGATTGGCATTAAAGGTTTTTATCTAAAAGTTTAGCAACCCAGGCTCATTATGAATACGTACCCCTGTATACATTTCTGGAGAGCACGAAATGCATGAAATACATATGCACAAATCCACCAGAGGCCGCTGTGTACGCCTTTATAAGATCTCAAAAAACTCTCTCACGAGTGCCATTCGTGCTTGCTCTTCTCAAGTAAATCCACCAGAGACTGCTGTCGACTGACTGACTGACCAACTGACCGACCTTTCCCCTCACTCACCCCCTTCCCTAAATCCCAGCGACAATGTTTACAAAAACAATCCAGAAAAAAAAGCCATCACGGTCAACTGATTTTTACCACACTTTCAGATCTTACCACATTCTCACCCTGTTATTTACATGTTTATTTTATGTTATGCATTTTGTTTTTGTTTTACCTGCTTTCTGGAACCGTTCTTCACCAGACTCGAAACCTGTCATCACGGTCAACTCCTCTCTACTTTTTAAATCTGTCAACATACACGTTGAGCCACTGGGCAAACTGGTAACAGCAGAAAAGCCATCCACATAGAGATAACCAGTCAGCTGGTAAGTGCGAAAAGAAACAGAAGACGTCGTCGCCCTAGAATCCTATCACCCTGTATTGTTCATTTTAAAGACGAAATGCAGCCATACAGTATGTACCTCTGGCTACATAATTCATGCTCTCCTAAAATGTATACGGGGCTGCGTATTCACAATGAGCCTGTGTTGATGTTTTTTTTTGTTTTCCTCTAAAAGCTATTCACAAAGCTGCTGAGACAAACATTTTACTAAGGAATGAAGAGAAGTCTTATGCTACAAATAAGGGTGGGGTGTTATGGATGATGTCATGATGCTTACTGACTACTCACACTGTGACTGGATGATAGGAGAGGGGAGGAGTTTCTGTCAGAGATTTGTAAAAAAAATGTATTTGTAAAAACAGATATAATGTTGCCATATTGACTGTGAAATTAGATACATATAATGTTTATTTATGTGTGTGTGTGTGTGTGTGTTTATGAGAGTGCATCTAGGTTATGAGTGACTGACTGACCAACCGACCAATCCCCCCACCCACCCCCCTTGCCTAAACCCAACCGATAGCGTTTTAAAAATCACCAATTGACCAGCAAACACCCACTTCCCTTAACCCAACCGACAGTGTTTTGAAAAGCAATCCAAAAAAAGAAAAGCCCCCTGATTTGTTACCACATTTTTAGATTTGACCACATTCTTACCCTGTTATTTACTTGTTTATTTTATATTTGACCTTTTGTTTTTATCTTGCCTGCTTTCTGAATCATTCTTGGCTAGACTCGAACCCCGTCATCGTGGTCAACTCCTCAAGTCCACCGACGTACGCTGCGAGGACAAACATCCGCCACCGGACAAACTGGTAACAGTCCATTCGAGATAAGCGGTCAGCTGCTAGCACGAAAAGGAACAGCGCCATATTGACCCATAGCGTTCGTTTTAAAGACGAAATGCAGCCATACGTACCTCTGGCTACATAATTTGCAATCTCCAGAAATGTACTGTATAAAGGGCTACATTTTCAGAATGAGCTTATGTTGCAACTGGACCTTGTGAAACTGGCTTTTGAGACAGCATAACAATTTATTCAAAGTACAACAAAATAGAGAGCTTTTTGGTGATAACCAAGGTAATACAGTATTTGCATAACATAATAACATCTCAAAATGCCCCAAAAACAATGCAAAATGATGGTCAAAACCCAATATTTAGACAATAAATGACTCCCAATCAAAGCTACGAGAAACCATCTTTGTAATTTTCAGCGCAACCGTCAGAAATGGAACGCACAGGATTGTGGGATATTGAAAACAGTGAGGCATGTATCTGTCTTTAAAATTTGAGCAGAAGAAGGAACTGTACCTCCTGAGATAGGAAGTGAAGCAGAAATTGGATTCAGAGATGCCTTGATACTATCATTTTAGAGCTTTCCAACACAGTAAAAATCATTTAGAAGATTTTCTTTCCCAGCAAAATAAGAAGACAGTCTGCTAATACTTTAATGAGAATTAGTTGGCATTTTAAGTTTACTTAAAAAGTTAACTTATAGTCAATAAAGGGACCTTCCAATTTGTGATAGCATGTTTTTATTTGTTGTGATTGAAAATAAGGGTTCATGAAATTAATATTGATTTCTTGTTTAATCTGAAGTTAAAACATCAGTGCTGTGTTGTCTAAAAATGAATATAAATGTCTGAAAACATGTAAAGAATTGCCATTTTTAGCAAAAACATGCTCTAACAACATTTTTATTTTACATTTGAAAATAAGGTCACTTTATTTTAATGTATAATTCACGCTATTATTAAACCATTAACTAACTTGGGTAGGATTAGGCATGTAAAATAAGACCATACTTTATACTGTGAGTGTTAATAAAGAGTTAATATTAAGCCAGTAGTAAATGGAGTAAAAAGATACTTTAATATAAAGTGTTACCAATATTATATATGTCATCTGCATTTTAGTTTAAAACAAAAATGGTTTTACTCAAACAACAGAGAAATTTCAAGCAGTGACTTCAGTATAGCTCCATGTATGTGTTGCGTGCATTTGCATACAATTATAATTATATGCATATATATTGCACAGATGCAATATTCTTTTGATATTGCAATTTTTGCGTAAACACAAGCAGATAGTAATTCAAAGTCTTTAATATCCAATAATCCAATAACAACAGACAAGAAAATCCAGACAACACTCAGTACATCAGTGAGACCATACAATGAACATAGGGAACATAATACACATAATACACATAGACATAATACACACCTAAATACACATGGAAATGATTATCTGAACAAAAGAACACATGTCAGGGCAGTCATATGACAATATGAATATCTATTTAGGCTTATGAAGCAGATAATTTTGCTAAACTACCATATTATGACAATATGAAGTTGTTAGCTAACACAACTTTAAGAAGTTATCATGTAAAACCAGTTGTATTGTGGTAATACATATAAATCATTCTCTGAAAGGAATTTAAATTTGAACAGTTTTTACATCCAGAGGCTAAACAATGTTGACATCTTGTCAAAAAACATTAATTTATACACATTAATGTTCATCAAGGAGTGGAATAAAGCATTTATGTATACATATATGCATACTTTTTTTACCAGATTTATTTATTTATTTATTCATTTATTTATTTATTTATTTATTCATTTCACATCCAAAGCTGAAGTCAGATCTTAAAATCTCACATACAAAACTAATTGGGAAAGGAAGGTCCAGCATGTCTCTCTATTAGAAATGACTGACTTTCAGTTTAGAGTTGTTTGTTGTAAATAGTGAAAAGATGGTTTAAGTTGCTTGCTGATAGCTAAGAAGGGATTAGAGAATGTGTTTTAGCATTTCGCATTGGGTTTCTTTTTGTTTGACTGCTGAAGGGAAAAGGGCAGATGGCATTTATACAAGATTATTCAGTCTTAGTGTTTCTGTAAACTTTTCAACTTTGTTTGGGTGCTTTGTAGTGGAAATAAACTGAGAAAAAGGCAGAAAGCAAGACTTTTTGGCAATGATTGATATTCTGTAAAATCTGTAGCAAATTTCATGCAACATACAAAATTTCACACAAATACAAAAGTAAAATCCTGTCACTTTATTGAGATGTCTTAAAAATAAACATGGATTATGCATTTATAAACTTAAACTATGAATACTTATAATATATAATAACTTAAACTATATATTATACTTTCTAATTAACTCATTAAAAACATATAAATAAATAAATGAATTAGAAAAGCTGTATTTTAGTACATTAGAATGCATCCAGTTTAATTAACTTTGATCAATTGACTCATTATTGGCGTAAACTAAAAGGTAATTGTAATAATAACTTATTAACCAAAAATCTTTTCCTTTAACAACTTTAACATTTCCACTTGAGTTTTTTTTCCATTAAAATTTTATGCTTGTGGAGTTTGGATGTTCTCCCCATGTTTGTGTGCGTTTCCTCCGGGTGCTCCAGTTTCCCACACACTCCAAAGATCTGCGCTATAGGTGAATTGAATAAACTAGGCCGTAGTGTATGAGTGTGTGTGAATGAGAATGTATAGGTGTTTTCCAATACTGGGTTGTGGCTGGAAAGGCATCCACAGTTCATTCTGCTGTGGCAACCTCTGAAATAAGACTAAGCCGTAGGAAAATGAATGAATGAATAAATGAATGAATGAATGAATGAATGAATGAATGAAATGTTATGCTAAATGACGGTGTAAATTATTTCAGCCATTCTTTGACATTCACAAAAGTTATGATTGATAAAGCAGACGCTTTACTAACATGTACTATGCTTTCTGTTTATATATATATATATATTCATCCATTCATTCATTCTCTGGGAAACATCCATTCACACTCATACACTACGGACAATTTAACCTACCCAATTCACCTGTACCACATGTCTTTGGACTGTGAGAGAAACCGGAGCGCCCGGAGGAAACCCACGCGAACGCAGGGAGAACATGCAAACTCCACACAGAAACGCCAACTGACCCAGCCGAGGCTTGAGCCAGCGACCTTCTTGCTGTGAGGCGACAGCACTACCTACTGCGCCACTGCGTCGCCCGTTTATATATATTGCATGAATAAATATATATTTCATGCAGACACAAAATGGGACCTCTCATATTCGATCCATGATCGTATAAAACATGATTCTTCATCTTGTTATCAGTTATACACTATAAATTATATGCAATATAAACCACTTTATTGCATTGTTTAGGATGAGCATGTTTATTGAATTATTTTAGTGCTGTGATATCCTGATGGCCTTGTGTATTTTGGTGGATAAAACCATTCTTTGCCTTTATTATTATAGGCCACAGTTGCCAAACAGACAAAACACTGTGTGTTTTTATAGTTGATGCTTGCCCTTGAAACAAGCATAAAATGAGATTACAAACATATATTTCTATATGAGGGCTGTGGACATCAGCAAGTCTGAAAACAGCTTTGTATTTGACCAAGATCTGATATAATGATGATTACGGCAAGACGCTGCAGGTAAATACGTATAGGGTAAATAAAAAAATCATCAAATTCTCCAGAGCTACGTAAGATATTTTTTTTGTAGTGCAGGTTTTCTAAAATTGTGTTTAAATATGCTTTATTTTAAGAGTTATGTGCCAAAATATGATTTAATGATTATTAAATTAATTCATATTTGGGTTTTGGGGGTCTCCAACAACAGGCTGATATGCATGCAAGGTCAAAAAACACTTGTATTGACTTATAATATGCATTTATTTTTACCTATTTATCCCAACGACTTCCATATGATTTGTTCAGCGGTTCATTTGTTCCCAAACCCCTTATTTGTGTGAGGCTAATCTGTGCTGATTGGTCCAGATGACCCAGTCTGTTGTGATTGGTTGAGTGGGTTCATCGCAAGATGGAGAGAAACGCCCAGTATGGTTAAGAAGTAGCACAGAGTATGTGAGAGCCCAATGCAGGAGTGCAGTTAAACACCAGCTATACTATTACTATACTCTTAACCATGACCCCAAGTAATAACAACAACACACATTCAGTATTAATCCACACAATGGCAAAAGTTGCTGTGAGGAACAGCTGATGGTGGCCATAGCAGCAAACAACAGAAGATCGCAAGCACAAAATGCAATTAAATCAATAAAGGAAGAAGCATAAGTCACATTTTCATTGTGGTTTTGGACGCAATATGTGAATAGCCCATACTGATTTAACCTGAGAGCCACATTACAAGCACTTATTTATAATAGATACATGATTACAAACCTTGCAGAGCGATTACAAGTTACAACACAGTATTAAATACATATTTTGCAAACTACAGAAATTGAGGCAACTATTTTAATCACAATTTCATGTTGTGTAGGAAGGAGAAGCACTTGGTCCATACAAACTGTATAATAACTGTTTAATAACAAACGGCCGGTGAATCCCACGCTGCAGGGTAGATTATTGTATCAATCATCAGAAAAATGACAGTAACAAACACAGCACTAGGTTGGCTATACTGTGGTGTTTGTTGTGAAAATTATCTTTAACCCTTTATTCCCCACAACCGCATGTCTGGCCATCTCTTATGGTGCTTTCACACCTGCCTTATTTAGTTCGGTTGAATCGCACTAGAGTTCGTTTTCCCTCTTGGTGCAGTTTGTTTGGGCAGGTGAGAACGTAGCAATCGCACTCGGGTGCGCACCAAAAGCGCACCAAAAAAGCGTACCGAGACCTGCTTGAAGAGGTGGTCTCGGTACGCTTTCAAACGAACCCTGGAGCGGTTCGTATGTGGTGAGAACGTGATCCAAACTAAAAAAGACCCAACCGCAAAAAGTACTGAGCCTTTTTGGACTAATCCAGCTGCCGTAGTGCGATGCGCTGTCTATCTTATGGGGTTTGGAAGAAAAATATTTGATGACAGCGCTTTACAGTTTTAAACAGAGAGAGAGAGAGAGCGAGAGAGAGAGAGAGAGGGAGCGGGAGGGGAGAAACATTATCTGATGGATCATTGGTGATATTTCCGAAAGATGACCATGTCGCAGTTTAGCTAAATTATTTCACGCCTTCTCCTAATGCTTTCGCCGATTGCAATGCATTAAAACATTGTTTTCCAGCCACAGCCGCCCTTCATTCTCGAAATGTATAGTTTGTCTAAAGTGATGCATACAAACTACATAGTATACTATGAGCAGGGATACTGCGTCAGCCAGCGCAGCAACATTGTGTGTCTGCCGGTTTGTTTATTTGCGGTAGTTCCACATGAATTCTGACCAATTGAAAAGCAGTTTAGGAAATGCGTTCAATAACATCTGGCCAGTGAGTGATGTAGATTTTGTCACATGACTGCATTTTGGTTCGTTTCAACTGGTTCGGACCAAAGCAATCAGTGTGGTGTGAAAGGGACCCAAAACGGCAGAAAAATGCTACAATGTATCATTTGTTGCCTTTGGTCCGGACCAAATGAATCGAACCACATATGTGAAAGCACCCTTAGTGATAGTAATCTTCGCGACATGATCAATCCCATGATCCCTCGCACTCCGCTAGTGTCTGAAGGGAAAGGCGTCTTGACATTTTACCGGATCCGACAATTCATATTTGGTACTGTTTCATGTCGACGTTGATACGAACAGGCAAAAGAATGTCAAATCATTTAAACGAGAGTCGAATCTTTTATTAAAAAAATCTACATTTTTAATAAGGTGCACTTTCAGATTTAAACCTCAGCTGGATGTTTTCATTCACTTAGAGCTGTTACACACTGCATGAAAGGTCATTTTCAAAACCCCATAATAGAGACTCTTTAAATATGTCCTAATTTGTATACATTTTTGTATAATCATTGCAGTCAAAAGATTTAACAGATTTTTTTTATTTCTTCATAAATTTTAGTTTAATTTATTTTAATTTAATTTAAGGATGATACTGAAGTGAAGATTTTTGACATTTCTTTTTATTTATTTTGAAAATTCATCCTAAAATATTATATAGTGTAATTGAATTCTACAGACACAAATTGATAAAGAGCAATAACAGTAACACTTAAAGGGATTGTTCACCCCAGAATTAAAATGTATTCACTATTTGCTTACTCCCAAGTGGTTCTAAACCTTAATGAGATTTGTTTGTTTAATTCTGTTCAACACAATAGAAGTTATTTGGAAGAAAGCTCAAATCTGGCAGCCAATGACTTCTACAGTTGGAAAAATAAATACCACAGAAAGTCAATGATTACAGGTTTCCAACATTTTTCAAAATATTTTCCTTTGTGTTCAACAGAAGAACAGAAACAGAAGCCACTCACATCCATCCCTTGAAATAAAAGTGCATTTTGGATGCTTTCCATTAGATAAAAAAAAAAAAACCACTATGAAAACCTACAATCTCTAAACTGACAGGTTATATCAACAGTGTTTCCGCCTGTATAATGTCTCTCCTTAAACAGCGGACACCTCCAGCGGCTCACACTCTTCCTCCGACTGTAGGAGATTTGCATATCCCATTAAACACACACTCTCAGAACGAGGCGCTCTCCAGCTTGGAGGAGTGTTGGAGTCGTGGAGCGATCGCTCTCCGCAAGCTGAGCCTCCCACTCTCCGGCTCTGCCAAGTGCGTCATCCCTGCTCCCTCTCTGGCCCTCTGGCCCTCGAGTGGCCCCTCAGCACCACTGGCTCTGGATCCATCCCGACAAGAGGCCTGTGTAGGACTGTTTAATATACATAGCGGCCAATTATCTCCATTCGATTAGCTTCCATAATAATTGATTCTCTAGAAGTCAGAAAGCACCAGGCGGCGTGTCAAGAGATCCTGGAAAAAAAAGGAGTTATTTTTCCTCCCTCGCCTCCATTTTTTTGTTCCTCTGTATTAATGTGGCAGACTAATTCATCAACTACAATTTTTGAAGCGCCCTTGGGAAGAAAGTTGCTCGTCATGGCATACTCGCAAATTATTAGGCGGATGGGTTTGAAATCACGCCATTGTTTGTTAATATTACTTCCAGTAAGGATGGTTTCATAAACACACGCCGATTTATCACGGCGGATGAAATAGCAAGAACACATTTTGGTTTTATTATTTGCGTTGTGTTCGCAGCATTCATCTTCTGTGTGTTCAGGTGTCACTTAGAGCTTTAACTTGCTAGACTGCTGATGGCACAGCTCCTGCTGATGGGGATCTCTTTTACTGAGTGTTTTTCTTTAAAGTTCGTATAAAACGCTCCCATAATTCCTCTTCTCCTCTACCCACCTCCAGTTTCTCTATAAGCCATTTTAAGCCCCTCTCCTGGGTGGCATTAGTGGGGATAGTGGTTCATTTGTTCTGTTTACGGTGTGGAGGTGATCTACACTCATCTCCCACAGCTCCGTCCTGATACACTCCCCATTTCACACACACTAGTTCCTTGGCTGTTCTTGTCCAGGTGATGCCCGAGAAGTGCATTTGGAGATTGCGGATAGGAAATGCAAGGTGCTAATTGAAGTTATTGAGATTTCGATGTCAGTGTAGTGCCAGGTTTTTGTGTAAGCAGATCCATGTAGACTTAGCAATTGTGGATTTTGTTCATTTCAGTGTAAAAAATGAGCTCACTGTAAATTATAATGTTTTATTACCACCATAATTCAGTAAAAGTTTTATTTTAGGATTTGCACTAAAATCAAGAAAATGTGATTTTGTTAATTGTTTTTTAACCTGTATTTAATTAACAAAAGTATAAAGAAACATTTCCAGTGTTTTCATAGATATAAATGGTTGGTTCAAGCAAAAATGAGATCTCGAATTAAGATATTTTAGATGAAATCCCGGAGCTCCCTCATCCTTCATGTACAGCAACAGTCCCGAGAGTCCAGAAAAGAAACCAAAGATATTGTCAAGGTATTCCATTTTACTTTAGTGGTTTCACTGCAATCGTTCAAAGCTGCGAGAACACCAGTAAATAAATAAATGAATTAATTAATTAATTTATTTATTAATTTATAAACTTTATTTGACTGTATATTCTCTCCCACATTAGGTCAGGATGCACATTTACTACATTACTACTTTTTTTTTTTTTTTGCTTGACCTGAATTATGATTACATTTGAACCACTGATGTGACATCTTTTGACAGTGGGCTGTTTTATATTCCTTTTCTGGAATTTCAGACATCATTACAACCATTGCTATCTGCAGAGGGTCAGAGAGCTCTCAGATTTCATCTAAAATACATTCAAAATATGACTTTTGTTTATTGTTCAAACTACTTATTTAAAATTATTCGAAAAAAGACAATTCTTAAGTTTGTTTTGGGGACAACTTCGTTGTTTTATGCTCAATACACCTAAATGTGTAAAAACGATTAAGATATCTTAATCGATTTGAGTTGTGACAACATGAAGGAATTGTGTGGAACCCAGCAAATTAATTTGTGTTTTAAAGATAAAAAAAAGGTCTGACACGAGGGTAACACAATTTAACATTTAATTAAAATTTTTGCATCAACTAATCCTTTAAAAGTTGATGTAACTATGTGTTAAAATGTCTCATAGATTTACTTCTAAAAGGCTTACAGTATGTATTAAATACATTTACAAAGACGAAAACGAAGGATGTTTTTGCTACAATTTTAGTTAGTTTCAGTTAGTTTTGTATGTACACAAAACAGTTAGTTCTAGTTTTTTTAAAACTCGTTTTTATTTTTATTTAAGTTAACGAAAATGATTTTTCAGTTCTATAGTTTCTGTTTTTCGTTTGTTTTTATTAACTATAATAAACTTGCTCTGAAGTGAAATGTCCTGATAGTGGACGGGGAGAACATGCTCATTTTTATTTAAAGGCACATGCACAAAAACAGCTACAATTCCCTCTAACCCAAAAATGGACATTTTCAACAAGGTATAATAAATGATCTGACGGGTATTTTGACCTCAACCTTCACAGACACATTCTGGAGAAACAAAAGATTTAATATACATCTTGTAACAAGGCCAAAATTTGAGCACTTTAAATAAAAGTTAAAGAAAATCAGCAACTTTTGTGGAATTGGGGTAGATCAACTAACAGAAGCTTATTGTAAAGTGTTACCACCTCACTGTATATGTATGCAATTTATCACATTGTCACAGATATCCAAAGCACAGGTGTTAACTGTATTTTTTGTTGTTGTTGTTGTTGTTGTTTTTGAGCTGCTCAATTCATTCGACTTTGTCTCCATGTTTTGTCTGCTTTTTCCCAAACCGCCACTTTTCAAAGACATCAATCCTCATCTCACAGCATCTCACTGATCCACTCCTTCCCAGCGTGACTCCATCCACACTTCCACGTCTTTGGAAAACTGAGACATCTGGGCGCCTGGGATGAATCTATTCTAGATAAACCTTATATCATAAACTTCCACCGCGCGCTGACAGATCATTTCTCTTCAAAAGCAATTCAATGGTAATGCCACATGCATTCTTTCTGAAAGAAAAGGGTGACTGCATCTCTTTAATCTGCTAGAGGAGGGGCGGGGCTTAACAAAGCATACATTTACATATTTGTAGTGTGTATACAGTATATGGGTGTTTCTTCAGCTTTGGGCTTAATTTACACAAAAACTAATTGATTTTAACTATTTTATTGAACATGAAACACATTAAATTCATTAAAAGTAAGTGCAGACATTGCAAATATTTCTGTTTCATTTAAATGCTTTTTTAATATATTTGTTTTTAATTCTATTGCTGTTTTTGATGAAAAAAAAGTAAAAGAGTAATATTCTTTTGATAACAATTTATTACTCTTACGTTCATTCATATATTCATTGACACTAATATTTAGAACTTTTACAACATTGACAATTAGAATTTTTCTAAATATTTCATAACATAAATAATTTTTTCATACTTAAATTAATTAATCACAAAAAAGGTAATAAATAAATGAAATAAAATTATTCATTTTTTGTTTTAATGTGTATATATTATATTTTAGTGTATTGTATTGTTCCAGAATATTTGTAGACTCAAAAAATGACATTTGCTGTTTGTTCAAACGCCTATAAAATGATCTGAAAAACACAATTCTTGAATCTTGAATTTTGGGGGACAACTTAATTGTTTTATGTTCAATCCACTTAAATTTGTACAAACTAATACTTTAATAATTTCTTCATTCGATTGTGTGGATCCCAGCATTTTTTTTTTACAGTGTAGTGCCGCTCTATTATTATATCATTTCTTGCATTTGTTTTGAATGGAAGTTCCACCAAACCGGAAATGCAAGCCATAATTTGAAAGGTGTGGAGAATGGTGGATGTTGAAGTCTATTGAAGACTCATAAAGGTGTGTGTGATAATAAAGCAAACTCTCTCTGCTGCAGTGGTTATGGCTGTAGCTCTGAAGCCTGTCGACCTGCTGGAGGAGAGTCAGTAATGCTTGTTGAGGGAAAACAAGGACAGCTCCCTCAGAGATCATAAAAGAGAACACTTAAAACTTCACAATAGCTTTTTTGACTTTTGCTGTGAGTTGGCAATTTTCTTTCACTTTATCTGTGTCTCGCTCACTAAATCTCATTCTTTTGCTCTAATTCTGAGGTCTAAGCAATCATTTAATTATGTAATAAAGTAACATTTTTTGAAAAGTGTTTTAGATGAAAAAAAAATACATATATATTTCTATTTCAGGCGACACGTTGGCGCAGTGGTTAGCACTGTCGCTTCACATCAAGAAAGTCGCTGGTTCGAGTCCCAGCTGGGTCAGTTGGCATTTCTTTGTGGAGTTTGCATGTTCTCCCTGCGTTCGCATGGGTTTCCTCCAGGTGCTCCGGTTTAGGTGAATTGAATTAACTAAATTGTTCATAGTGTATGTATGTGAATGGGTGTGTATGGATGTTTCCCAGTACTGGGTTGCAGCTGGAAGGGCATCCGCTGTGTACAACATATGCTGGATAAGCTGGCGGTTCATTCCAGTGCATGTGGTGACCCCTGATGAATAAAGGGACTAAGCCGAAGGAAAATGAATGAATGAATATTTCTATTTCAAATAAGAATTTAAATATTTTGAATACATTTCATACAATAAGAGTCAACAGTAATTATTTGTATTAATGTGTATTAATGTTTGTAATTACCACTGTAATATTGTAGTAACAGTAAAATGTGATGATAAATCTGCATTACCAGCATTATTTAACCAGTCTTCAGTGTAGCATGATCAGAAAACTCTCAGAAATCATTTTAATGTAATTTTGATTTAATTGATTTAATTATTTATGTTTTTTTTATTATTACAGTTGATGTCAAAATTATTAGCCCCCCTTTGATTTATTTTCTTTTTTAAATATTTCCCTAATGATGTTTAACAGAGCAAGGAAATTTTCACAGTATGTCTGATAATATTTTTTTCTTCTGGAGAAAGTCTTATTTGTTTTATTTTGTCTAGAATAAAAGCAGTTTTTAATTTAAGAACCATTTTAAGGTCAAAATTATTAGCTCCTTTAAGCTGTATATTTTTTTCGATAATTTACAGAATAAACCATCGTTATACAATAACTTGCCTAATTACCCAAACCTGGGGTATGTTTCCGAAAACCATGGTTAGCCAACTAAAGTCGCAAGTTGCGTCGTTACAGACATAGTTTGTTGATTTGGCGTTTCCCAAATCCATCGTTCCAACGAACATTCGCAAACTGCGTCTCAAACTTGTATGCTTGTGACTGCACCTCTGGAGCTGTAGTTAGAAACATAGTTCCTGGCTGTGTTGTATTCCCAGTCATCCTCCCTATGCCGTATTCGTTTAGAACATTCTAACATTTAAACTTAGTATTATTTAAGAAAAGCATTAAAGTCATCACTTTCTTAGGTGTAATTTGCTTTCAAAGTATTTTTATAGTTCAGTTTTAGCGATCTTCATGTTTACAATTGCGCTCCCTTCGCAGTGCACTTTTGCACTTTTTGACAACATTGATGTCATTTTGAACACAGCCATGGCTCATGACAAAAGCTATAGGTGACCTATTATTTAAAAGCGGAATTTATGCTACGTCTCCAAAGCTCATGAAAACAAAAAACATAGCATACGTTAATGCTTTTATTTTATAGTAGGTTATTTATTAAGTATCTGTACTGTATATGACATGGGCCTGTTGGTTAGAACATTACTGCAGTGGTTTAAATGTATTAAATTGTAAAAGTAGACTTTAAAAAAAATTAATAAATAAATAAATAAACAATATCCTACTTAATAATAACAATACAAATAATACAAATAATAATAATAATAATCATCATCATCATCATCATCATCATTAATATTATTAATATTATTATTAAAGTAGGATTTTTTCATTTCCTAATAATTCAATTCCTAATTCCTGATATTAGAATAGTGTTAGCTTTTGGAAGTGATTTTATGTTTTAGAATAGAATATGTAATGTTCTCAATATTTGTAAAGGAAACATAAGCCCTATATGTGCCGTTTACATATATTTCAATTAATATGGAAAACAAGTGCATATTTTTATCAAAACTAATATTGAATTTTTTTTTAAAAAATGTGTTTGCATGTAAAACAATATAATTTGCACAAAGAAATTATGGGGTTCTGCTCTAAAGAAGTTGTTACCACCCTGTTTAAGAGCATCATTATGGGTGTTTTACGTTATAACTAACATGGTTCAAACGATAAAAAATAAACAGGGGGGCTAATAATTCTGACTTTAACTGTATTTTGTAATATAATTGCTGAAAATTGATTTTGCAGCTTATTAATTTTGTGGAAACTGTAATAACTAATAATCAAATGTTTGGTTATGTTATGTAGAATTATAAAAAAGTTAAAGAAAACAATCCTATATAAATAATACTTTATTCAGAAAGTATGCACAGTTGATCAAAAGTGACAGTAAAGATTTTTCCCTAATAATAATAACAACAACAAAAACAACAACAACAACAAAACAATAAATCTTGAGAAATAGAATATAAAGTAGCAAAACAGGTTTAAACACTGATCATAATAAAAAAGACATGTTTAATAATTATTACAAATTAGAGCACCAAGTCAGCCTGTCATATTTCAAAGTATCACCAAAGTCTATATTTCACAATATTTCTGTCTTTACTGTAATGTTTTAGCAAATAAATGCAGTCTTGAGCCTTTCAAAAATTAAAAAAATATATAGTTTGACCTGCTGTGTACATGCTTTATGCAGTTATCTTCATTCCAAACCTTTTTGTTAAGATATAATAGTAAAGGAAATTAACGTTTTATACAGAAAACAGCAGATTAAACTGAATCAAAGTGACAGTAAATGTCTCGTTTACAAAACAATTTAAATGCTAAATGAGCTGTCAATAAAATGAATAAAATATTCACCAATATTACAGTTTTTTTTTTATTTATTTTTGATAAAGTGGCCATTCAAAAACTTAAACAAAATACTGCTTTTACTGAAATAGATAAATAAATTTGTAGTCTGACCATAGTGTATGCAATGTTTATGTCTCTTCATTCCAAATAATTTAGAATTTATTTGAGAATAAATAAAAAAAATCCCAAAAAGTCCCTAATGCTATATATTTTTTGTAAACTTTTGGGGACATTTTTATTCCCAAACCATTGTTAAATAACCCAAACACACACACAGAGACTTTCCCAGAGAAATAAATTTGTCCACAATCCCTTTGTGTGCGAAAACAAGTGAACTTTCATTATTGCCGATTCTGTCTAACCCACAAATAACTTCACATGCGGGACAGGATGATTGATACTCTTCATCACAAGGCCTCTCTCTCTCCTCCCCCTAATTTAATTCCCAACAACTGCCATGCCCCGTCATCCATACCAAAGTGTCTCAGCCTCTATTGATCGACAGTAATAACACAAACTCTCCTGATACATCCATGCTCCGCGCTGACGAAACAACTCCAGTCTCCGAAAAGGAGAAGAAAACAATTCATAAAAGTATTAAAAAGCACAAATTGATTTTCTGATCAACAAATCAATCCTTTTTTCCCCCCACTCTCGGAATGCGCTTTATTTTAACTAGCAGGCTTGTATAAAGTGCCGGAGGAGAAAGACAGACATCCAGAGATGAATTTGCTCTCATTACAGCATCTATTGCCCCCATGGCTTTCCTCCCACAATGCCCCGTCCCCACTTTTTCTGAGGTTTACCACGTCAGCATCCCAGTTTTGCTCCTTAATAGTCATCAGATTTTCTATCCACAGTGGTATAATCGGTGCAGATGAAGATGCTTTTGGACTCTGATCTAAGCATTTTTTTTTTGTGCGAAGGAAGGCCGGTAGCAAATTATAGCTGTGTTTTTTATGCCACGAAGCAGCCTTGATCACTTTCACCCTGCAGTCTGTATATTTTTCAGTAAGGCCTTATATTTACCACATCAAAGAAGTTACAAATTGCTCCGTAATTCAGTTTGGGGAATATCTGCCAATAAAGCAAAATATTTTCAAAAAATGTCTTCATTTCCCAAGAAAGTGATGTGTATATCCTGAATTATTGTTATTGTAGGGGCTTGTTTGTATTTTTGTTCAAGAAAAAGTTTGGTGCTAAGCTGAATTTTAGTTGACACTTGTGAGTAAACACACAATGTGTATAGTTCTGTACTAGGTGCATGATTCTGGATAATTTGAGAATTGTAATTAATTGTTTTAAAATAGAGGTCATAATTCTCCACCATTCTGGAGACGTTTAATTGCTTCAGCCTTAAAAATAAATGGTTTGACTAATTCAGTAACTTCCTCATGAAGACATCACTTGTTTGACCCTTTGATGCATATGATATTACTGGTGTGATCAGTCTTGTCTGGTCCCTGAAGTGCACGATCACACCGGTGTGATTAGATTGTTCAGTGCATCACATGATCAGCTGTTAAATTCAACTCTGCTTTCTTGTTATGGTTGGAAGAGAGAGCATTGTGTCATTGTTTTCAAACAGACATCTAAATACACATAAGTATTAGCAAAACATTATATTTATGGTTTTTAAAATACACGCTGATGTCTATGAAGATGGAAATGATACTTAATTTTAAGCATAAATGGATAATGTGCTTAATTCACTGTTTAGGTTACTAGAACACTTTTTCTATACTCTCCCAGTTAAACAGACACTTAATTGCATATGTTTTTAGGAGAAGTTGATGAATTACATGTTGTAAATCCAGCAGCTCTAATCTCTTCACTGCAGTGCACATTATCATGGTGGCCCCATCATACATCAAATATCAAATAATAGGATTTTAACAGCAAAATACATGTCTTACACTTATTTGAGAAGCTTAATATAAGACATTTCTCAATATAATTAGGATGTTTGCAACACAGGCTCATTGTGGATACGTACAGCTGTCCACATTTCTGGAGACCACAAATTATGCACCCAGAGGTACGTCTGGCTCCATTTCGTCTGTAAAACAAATGCTATGGGATGGTATGGCGCTGCCGACGACTTCTGTTTGTTTTCGCGCTACCGCTGACCATTACCTCTGTATAGACGGCTTTTCCGGTGTTACCAGTTTGCTCAGTAGTTGGCCATGTACACCGATGTACTTGGGATGCAGAGCAGAGTTGACCACAACAATGGGGTTTGAGTCGAGCGAAGAGAAGTTCCAGAAACCAGATTAAACAAAAGTAAAATAAAATAAAATAAATAAACAACAGGCTCAAAACGTGGTGAAATCACGTGGCTGTGACAACTTTTTCTACATTGCCTTTGAAAACACTATCAGTTGGGTTCAGGCAAGAGGGTGAGTGGGTCAGTCCGTCAGTCTGTCCACAGCAAGTTGGTCTGCTCAGCTGAAGTTTATGTTGAGTCCTCTGGTGGACTTACACAAGAAGATACGCAAGACAAATTAGAGATCATCAAAAAGTGTACACAGCAGCCTCTGGTGGATTTGCAAAAACACAAACTGAAAGCAGATATACCTGTGGTTACGTATTTCATTGTCCCCAGAAATGTAGACCTGGGTACGTATCCGCAATGAGCCTTGGTTGTTTGTCAATGTTTGCAGAAAAGAAAAAAAGAAACACATACACATTTAGAAATATACACATAAATTATTGGGCTGCATTGTGTTGCGTAATAAACTTGACATGCCATGAAAACTTTAAAGCCATGTATTGTAAAACAAATGCAAGCCAGCGGGAGAGTATTTGGAGCTCATGTGTGAAAGGGTTTATTTCTGGATGAATCAGCAATTTTTTTTTTACAAGTCTCCTGATTCAATGACGAATTAATGTCTCATAACTATTTGCAAGTTATGGGTGATTAAAATGTCTTTGTGCTTATTTGAAACCTTAACGATCCATTCAGCGTCAATTCTTTCTATTCACTTTGAATGGGTGATGTCATGCATTGCTGAACTGAATTCTGGATGCGTTGGTACCGCTTAAGTGGCGTTGCTCGCTGCAGGAGTTGGGACTTTCTCAACTTTTCAAGCGCCAACGGAATCGTCAGCCAATCAGATCGTTTTATGCAAATACCCCTGCTCAGACAGTAGCCGATTGTAGACTAATTTCATTGGCTGATGCTGCTATGACAATCGCGTCAGCCTCCACTTCAGACATGCCCTCCGTCAAGCATTGACGCTGATGTCCCCGTGTGAATTGAAGGTATGATTTGGAGATGTCTTTAAAAGACCATGAAACCCCCCATCTTTCGGTTCAAGTCTACCTCAGAATTTTTTCAAAAAATGCTTCATGATGGGTGTGGAACACTACGAGCAGAAGGAGGAGTGGGAGTGGCTGGCAGAGCAGGGGAAAAAGAGGGGAGCAAACAACTGTTGTCAGCTGGCTCACAAAATGAGACACAAACCGTGAGGAGACCCATGATTTTATAGTTTACAAAGTTAAGATGCAAAGAAATAAACAGTAAGTAACTTATGTCCTGCTACACTTGTTATTCGTAATTTCATATACGGTACACATAACCACAATTTGTTATATCATCATAAAGATAATCATGTTTATATAAACACTATAAATGAGGAGGACTTCTCTCCTCCTGAATTCCCGGGTCTGCTACACTTGTTATTCGTAATTTCATATACGGTACACATAACCACAATTTGTTATATCATCATAAAGATAATCATGTTTATATAAACACTATAAATGAGGAGGACTTCTCTCCTCCTGAATTCCCGGGTCTGAATGCAGACACAGTGGATAGCAGTGCAGCAGGTCTCTTGCTCTGTCTATTCCAACCATTAACCCTGCCGGTAATCTGGAGGATTTAAAACATAGGCAAACCCAAAGAGCACAGATGGACGCTTGTGTCTGAATGGTAACGTACTTCAACTGAACAAAAGACAAGCTTTGCTGTTATCAGTCCTGACAGAATCAGGGGGAGAAACATGGCATGCAGGCCAACCCCGGGATCATGGAAACAACATACAACCCATGGAGTGTTACAGGATCGCTCTTCACCCAGTCATTGGGTCTCACAGTTGGCAGGTCCTGCCTTGCCTTCGGAAGGCACGTGCTCTCCTGAATAATTAAGAAGCAGGGTCGTTCTTCATAGGATGAGAAATTACAGGTGTTAAACCTACACTGGTCTCACGGTCGGTTCGGTTATTAATTATGATGCCATCGATTCGGTTAAATTCAATATCTCGGTGCATCACAGTGCATTGGTGATGCTTTCCATACACAAATTTATTTTTCAGTTTATTGCCTTCACAATTATTTCAACTTCACAATTATATCAATTATTTTACTTCACAGCGCAACAATCCTTGTATTAAAATGTATAAATATATTTATTTCTATATACTATTTGTAATACAATTTTGTCCTTTAATACAAACAGTCATATTTAAACTGTACCTTTAAAAACTCAAGTACATGCACATAACAATATGAGCATTTATAGCAAATAAACAAATATAAATATCCCGCTCGCTTTCTGAGCCTTGTCTAGCGAGTTCTTTCTTACACCCCTATGACTGGTCACGTGCTCAACAGAAAGGGCTGCGATTGGCTCTAACGCTCTGGTGCTGTTCACCAATGAGTGACACTGAAAAATGGCATCGCCGATCACAGCTGCTTCGTGATAGACGCAGTGAAGAAAACTCACTCTGCAGACACACGCTCGTGTCTGTATTCAGAAGTATTGCTGTAACAGCCGAGAGGAGAGGGAACGTCATGCCAGCAGGTCAAGTGGGCCACAGTGAGAGAGAGAGAGAGAGAGAGAGAGAGAGAAATGAAGTTTACTTTTATTTTCTCAATCGTAGTGAAATAGGGGCTTCGGCTGTGTCAATGAAAGACTGTCCAGCAAACACACAGGCAGTGAAATTGTGCACAGTTTTTAAGTAGTTGAAGCATTGTAAATCCTCTCACTCGCCTGCCTTGCGATAGTAAGCTACAGAGATACAGCGCATATGAGATAAATGACGTCAGTATATAATAACCGGTTATGATTATTACTGAACTGATACCGAATTGTCCGCGTCTGCATCACAGTGCACTGAAGAAACAATACATTTTGACACCCCTAATAAGAAAACTTTGCTATGAATAATAATAAGAAACCAACGCGTCAGCTCAAAATTATCCAGTTTTCCCTCACAGTTAAAGCTGACAGATGCTCAACACACACAAGTCTGTTAAAATCTCAAACAAAGTACTCCAGGGTGTCTTGAACCTTTAATACTATCA
Organism: Danio kyathit; assembly: GCA_903798195.1. Taxonomy (NCBI): domain Eukaryota; kingdom Metazoa; phylum Chordata; class Actinopteri; order Cypriniformes; family Danionidae; genus Danio; species Danio kyathit. The sequence continues at coordinate 18,140,303 of LR812542.1, forward strand.
GACAAGAGCTGTTGTTTTTAATCATTTTTAGTAGTTTAGTTGTTGTTCTTGTTTTGTGAGTTTTGTCTTGTTTTGTCACATGTATCAAAATCAGTTAAGTCGTATATTACATCTATATACTGTAACTATATTCTCAAAACTCTGGCAAAATCAAACTATCTTCTCAAAAACGTTTGACCTGCACCCAAAATAAAACAAGGGCTTCAGATCATACACACAGCCCAGCCGGTCAACATAATGCATATTTTTGCTTATATTTTGACCAGTTAGTACTGAACTGGCTAATATTTTTGGACAGTTCATTTGATTACATCATTATAACACAAGTGTGAACAGTTTGGTGTCATTGTGTGTAAATAATGGCAGTTGTGTTAAAATGTTGCTGTTTGTTTTGCTGCAAAAATTGTGTTTGGCAGGTTTAAAGTTTTGCATAAAGAGTGAGATTTGCAAAACTTGCTTAAGTTTTTGCAGGAACTGTAAGTCATTATTAAAAAATGGGTTTAGGCCATTGAGAATTTGGTTTGGAGAATGTGGTTTAGTAAGCAATTGTAAAAAACTTGAGTAGAAGCTACAGTATCAATACTGGCCTTCACGGTGCTTTGTACTGGATCAAAATGAAAATAAGTGTATGACCCTTCCCAAGTGCCCAGTCTTTCATGATGTCTATAAATAATCTCAGCACACAGCTCACAGGGGTAGTTTCCCAGCCTTGTCTCTGATATTACTGAACCTTGATTCTACACACACGTTTGTTAATTGTGCAAATTCTGCAATGTCTGCATTTACAGAACATTATCATTTCCCTCGAGTCACGGCGTGTTATGAATATGCAGATGTCCGTAGAGATGATCTTAATACATCTGTGACTGTGCAAATTAGGCAGACTATGGCTGTTTCATTTTAATCATTTGCAGGTGCAAGTAGGTCCTTGGCACTTTAATTAGAAAATGTTCTGGGCTTTTTTTCACGCTAGCATTGTGGGAGAGTATCTGAATGCTGTTTTTTTGTGATAAAACAGCATAAGATCTGGCAGTGCCTGGGGTTTGTGCAAAAAACCACCTATTCAGGGTTGTTGGGAAAATGTGCCTCTACCACCGTTTTTATAAAACTCCAAAAATGTACATAAAAGTCATTGCAGTGCTTAGCTGAAATGAACATTCAAGGCATTAAAGCAACCCAGGCTCATTCTGAAAACGTACCCCTATAAACATTTCTGGAGAGTTCCAAAAACATCCCAGAAGCTTTTTTTTTTGACGTTTTTGTTTTCGGGAATCCACCAGAGGCCGTTGTGTACGTTTATTTAAATCTAAAATTTCTCTTGCGAGTGTCATTCTTGCCTGCTTTTCTGGTGTAAATCCACCAAAGGCTGCTGTTGACTGACTGACTGATTGACTGACCCATCCTCCCAGTTCCCTAAACCCAACCAATAGTGTTTTCAAAATCACAGATTGACCTACTCACCCACTTCCCTAAACCCAACCGACAATTTTAAAAAGCAGTCCAGAAAAAGAAAAGCGCTCGCCTGATTTTTACCACGTTTTCAGATTTTACCACATTCTCAGCCTGTATTTACTCTTTTATTTTTATTTTTGGCTTCTGTTTTTGTTTTAAATGCTTTATGGAACCAGTCTTCATTGGACTTGGACCCTGTTGTCATGGTCAATTCCTGTCTGCATCTCAAATCCTCTGACGTACATGGCGATCTACTGGACAAACTGCTAATAGTGGAAAAGTCGTCCATACAGAGGTAAGCAGTCAGCTGGTACACACAAAAAGGAATGGCGTCATAACGCCACATAGCATTCATTTTAAAAATGAAATGCAGCCATACGTACCTCTGGCTACATACTTCATGATCTCCAGTAATGTATATAGGGCTATGTTTTCAGAATGAGTCTATGTTGCATTAAAGCATTCTTTATAGTAAAACCTTTATTTATTTTCACAAAAAATATGATTAAATGCTAGCAGATATTGAAAACACTATAGTGTATGCTACACTATATTACACTATACTATATAGTACATATTAATACTATATTATAACAAGCTTTTACAACAGTGCACAAAAATAATATTTCATGTTTTAATTAGTTTGCATCACATACTTTTCTAAACATGTCATTTTTTTTCAAGATGAAGAAAATCATAAAACTTTTCACCTCACTTATCTTTCATTTGGTCTTTCATTGTAATAAAAAGCTAAAAATATATATGTTTAAATTATCAGGGCTGCGGTGTGTCATGTTATAAAACTGATGCGTTGCCATGGAAACTTTAAAGAGATAAGTTCTGGATAAGTCACATAAAAAAAAAAAAAACAATAACAGGCTCATTATGGATACATACCCCTGCATACATTTCTGAGGAGTGTGAAATACGTCCCAGGAGTTAAGTTTTTTTTGCAGTTTTTATTTTTGCAAATTCGTCAGAGGACGCAGTGTATGCTTGTTCAGATCTCAAATTTCTCTCACGCCTGCTGTTCTTGTGTACATCCACCAGAGGTGGCTGTTGACTGACTGACCGATCGACTAATAACCCCACCCACCCCCTTTCCTTAACCCAACCAATAAAGTTTTCAAAAGCACCAACGGACCAGCGCCCACCCCTTTCCCTAAACCCAACTGACAGTGTTTTCAAAAGTAATCCAGAAAAAAAGAAAAACCCTCACCGCAACCTGCTTTTTATCACATTTTCAGATCTTACCACATTCTTATCCTGTTATTTACTTTTACTTGTATTTTTTTTTTTTGCTTTTTGTTATTGTTTTACCTGCTTTCTGGAACCGTTCTTCAGCAGACTCGAACCCTGTCGTTGTGGTCAACTCCTCTCTACCTCACCAGTTCACTGACGTATGAGTTGAGCCATTGGGCAAACTGGTAACAGCAGAAAAGCCATCTACATGGAGGTTAGCCAGTAGCGCAAAAAGAAAGAGAAGCCGTCAGCGGCATCATACCGTATCGTTCGTTTTAAAGACAAAATGCAGCCATACATATAGCTACAGTAAATATATATATAGCTCTGGCTACATAATTTGTGCTCTCCAATAATGCATACGTTTTCACAATGAGCCTGTGCTGTAAAAAAAAAAAAAAAAAAAACTTGTGTAAGGGGTCAGCAGGTGTATTTAAAATGTGTGAAAAAGTTAAACTCTCAGAAGATGTACTTAAGTTTTTCCACAAACTTGAAGACACTCCAGTGTTTTAATAAGGTCACGGAGACTCACTGTGTACAATTTACAAGGGATTCGGTACACAAAGTACTGTACATGCTGGCTGCATTTAACTAAATGACCAGCTAATAACAGGCGTTTATGAATTCAACCTGATATGACATTTATTTACTATTTACTAACTTTCAAGTAGTCTCAGACTTTTTTTTTTTTTACATTTTCACACAAAACTGACATTACTTATACATCCACTGACATCATTAGAACATGGAAATATACTAGTAAATATAAAGGCTACTAGTTTCTAACATTCTCAAAAAAAAAAAAATGTGTTCAATAGAAGAAAGAAACTCTACGGGATTGCAACATGTGAAGGGAGACTAAATGATGACAGACTTTTCATTTTTGGGTGAACTATCCCTTTAAAGTCTCTCCTGTCTGCTCTGTTCTTTGACCAAATAAGAGCATCTTCATTTCTGGCTGCTGTGTCAATTTCCATTTCCCGGATCTTTCATTCTGAGCTTGTGCTTGTCTTAATCACACCATCAGCTTCATTTCCACAGAAACCTGAGCAAAACGAAGGTAAAAAACAGGAAAAGGTCAATCCTTCATCACAGCGTACAGCCGATAGGGTGATTGAAAGACATGATATTTTCACCAGAACAAGACTGGGTTGTTGGATAGCCTTCGACTTTACATAAAACAATTGTGTCACCATAAAAAAGGATGGAAATCTTTTTTTTTTCTGCATAATTTGACAAACACTTCTAAGGACGTGCAGGGCATGCTCATTGTAGTGCCTGTTCTTTTAGCTTTGACCTAGAATCAACTTTCTACGTGATGATTCTCTAAAGAGAAATCCCATCCTGCTTTAACTCAATAGAACACCAATATATTACCTTTTTTCAGTTTACCTTGGTGAAGACAGCTCATAACCTCACTTAGACAGCATGTCATGGTCAGTTCATTGTAAAAGAAACTAAAGAACAGCATCTTAGTTCATGTTTTATTCCCCAAAAAACGAATCAGGACAGAATGAAGCCAGGCTGTCTGTAACTTTAAGTGCTTAGCAGGATGTCAATGTGTTTTTGCAACGATTGTTTTCCTTAATCAGAAGCAAATCTTGTTTACAATAATTAGCAGACAGGTGAAAAGGAGGGGAAAGTCATTTTCTGAAGAGTCCTTGCTTTCATAGATCAATATAATGCATTTTAATGCCACGCTGTTTGCCTCTTCCTGGAAGAAGTTAATACAAAATTAAAACCATGTCACTTCATCAGTTCAATACTGCTTTATTTTGTTTTTGTTCTGTTTGATAATGTCCCCATTTTGAGGTCTCTGTCATCTTTACCCTTTCTGCTGTTGCACATATGTATGACTTACTTTATTGTGCAAAACAGGGATGTGCAGAGACATTATGAGAGGCAAGGGCTCAAGATGAAAAAGAGCACTTTTTTTATTTATTTAGTTACTTTTTAAATAAATAAATAAAAATAACACTTTACAATGAGCTTATATTAGTTAACGCTCTGGTTACTAAAGTAACCCTCGTTCCCCGAGGGGGGGAACGGAAATGCTATGTGGAAACTTCCACTATGGGGATTTCATTCAGAAAGCCAATCATCTGAAAGAGTATGTAAACGGGCCAATGAAATGCCAATGAGTTGGCAGCTTCAGCTTGCGCACCTGATGCTCGTTGCAATTAACTTGCTATATGAGCACAGAGCTAGCAAGCCAAAGCATCATTTTTTTAGCGGAAGAGACTTTCACCTCAACAGCTAAGGGGCAATCATTATGGCGAAGGAACATAGCATTTCCGTTCCCCCCCTCGGGGAACGAGGGTTACTTTAGTAACCAGAGCGTTCCCCTTCGGAAGGGGAACTTCAATGCTATGTGGAAACTTCCACTATGGGGAAATGTTTGGAAAACGCCATAATGATTGAACCTTACCTTCGCCCCCGATGAGAGGTTTGCCAGGCAAGAGCGTGAGCGCACCTGCGTCACCAGAGGCGCGGTCTTCCAACATGTTCCCTGGCCCTTACTTATCCCACTTCAACAGAAGATTTACGGATTTAGATATATTTTTCGGGAGCCGCAAATGCGTCTAGAATAATTTCTAGGAATTTAATACGACAGTACGTTGGGAATGCGTGCAGTCCCGATAGGGAGGACGCTGCGGAGGCCACCTGCTACCCAAGTGGGGAGACTGGGGCAAATAGCATATGAACTAACCCTGAGAAGGGGGAGTAAGCATATGAAAATTAGATGGTTAGCGGTGAGGGAAGACACGGGTCCGCCTGTGAGGGGGGACTGCACCGTGGCAGTATAAGCATATGGGATCGCCTAGTGGGGATCGCACATAGCAGGCACCTATACCCAGAACGCGGGCTGACCATCGGGCAGACCAGCAACGTAACGGGCCAGTGCCTGACTCCTCCGCTGAGTCAGGTGCTGGGGGCCTCGGAGGAATATCTGCAGGGTTCGCCAGCGGGGAACTTTTCTGACAGAGCGAAAAAGCGCACATATCCCTGGGTTAGAGAGAATGGCGCAGCAAGCGTTTTACAACACCTAACCGAATTTCTCATTCACCGCGTGAGAAAATCGGCTCCCCTCAAGATTAATAAATCTTCTAATAGGTGTCGCCCAGCCCGCAGCTCTACAGTGTCTGTTAGAGAGGCGCCGCGTGCTAACGCCCAAAAGGATGCGCGCTTCGAGGAGCGCGCTCTCACTCTTGGGGGACGCGGCTCGCCCTGGCTCAGATGAGCGAGGGAGATGGCATTCAGAGTTCAGTGGGTATGTTCCAACCTCTGTTTGGATACGGCACTTCCCGTCTGCCGATCACCATAACAGATAAGAGCTGAGTACGGTCCGTGTAATAGCAAAGTGCGAAGGACCAAATAAAGGGGCTGGGTCTGCCTCCTCCGTGGGCAGCGCTTGCAGGTTCACTACGTGGCTGAAAGAACGCTGTAGGAACCTAGGGCACCTAGGTGGGCCGGGGTCTCAGGTAAACGTGAGAGTGGGCCGACCCAAAACGTTGGCACATTTCGCTGACCGAAAATGCCTCCAGATACCCGCCCATTTGACCGATGCAACGCGACCAGCAGAGCTGTCTACCTGGACAGAAATCTTAAAGATACTGAGTCGAGTGATCGAGCAGACCTCTCCTAAGAGAGATCTCCAAGTGGGTATGAGAGGGAAACAGGAAAATTAATATTCATGTCTCGCGCCTCTGGGAACTGGATGATGAGACGATACTTCCCAGCGCGCCGCCATCGCCGCATCCTTAGAGCGGGGATGATCGTAACGCCAACCCCTCAGAGCGGAGGGGACAGCCTTAGCTCCAGTCAACTGAAGGAGGATAGCATCACTCTGATCTGGCATGTTCAGGGTTCCTTCTCGGGGAAAAAGGTAACCACACAGCGAATAGACTCCACTTCAGGCGTGGGCATGCCTCGTAGAGGGTGCTCAGCCTGAGTGACAGTGTTAACCACCTAATCGGTAAGTCACCTAAGTCCTCCGCGCTCCATCTATGAACCGTACGTGAAGCATAGATCTGGGCGCGGGTGCCAAACGGTGCCTGTCCCCTGTTCCCAGGGGATGTGCCAGGGAGGGGCCATCACGAGGAGAGAGTTGAAAGCAGGTCCGATTGGGCCAGAGAGGCGCAATACGAGAGCTGTTCCTCGACCTCCCTGACTTTACACAGTATCTGTGCGAGTAGGCTCACTGGAGAAATGCGTATTACGCACGCCCCGAGGCCAGCTGTGTAGCCAGTGGACTTTGCAGGGTTCGCCAAGTGGGGAACTCAAGCGAGAGCGCACGAATCTCTGAGTTAGAGAGAGAAAGGCGCAGCACCGAACAGCTGGACAGTCGGGGGTGGAGTCTCCATTTTCCCAGGCGAAACTGCCGTGAGAGCGAATGGGCTGCACGGTTGAGCTCGGTGGGGGAAAAAATGGAATGCAGCGATTGCGCCGCGTATGACTCCGGGGGAGCAGACGGCGAGCGAGCTGAGACATGCTGCGAGAGCGGATACCCCCACACGGTTGATATACGCCCCCGCTGCCGTACTGTTCGTCCTGACCAGTACGTGTTGTCGCTCCAGCACCGGTAAAAAACGGCGGAGAGCGAGAAACACTGCCAACAGCTCTAGGCGATTGATATGCCAATGCAACTGGGTTTTTTTCAGCTGCATGCCCGCAACACACGGCGCCCCAGCCAGTGCTGGAAGCATCTGTCAAAACGACAATATGTCTGGACGCCTGTCCTAGAGGCACTCAGGCCTGTAGGAACGAGGGGTCGTTCCAGGGGCTGAGGGCGCGGCGACACAGCGCAGTGACAGTCACTCGGTGTGTGTCCGCGTGCCATGCGCGTCTGGGGACTCGATCGTGAAGCCAGTGCCGAAGTGGTCTCATATGGAGTTATCCGAGCGCATACAGCGGCTGCGGATGTCATATGCTCCAGGAGCCTCTGAAAGATTTCAGTGGAACCACTATTTTGCTGTCGAACTCTCACAGACAGTTCAGCATTAGCCGAGCGCGCTCTCCGGAGAGGCGCGCTGTCATGGTGACCGAGTCCAGCTCCAACCCGAGAAAAGAGACCCTCTGCACGGGGGCGAGTTTGCTCTTTTCTCGGTTGACCTGAAACCCCAATAGGTGGAGGTGCTGGAGCACCTTGTCTCTGTACATAGTCAATTACTCCCGCGAGAGGGCTAAAACAGCCAGTCGCCGAGATAATTGAGTATGCGGATGCCCGCGAGCCTAAGGGGCGCTAGGGCACCCTCCGAGAGCTTGGTGAAGACCCGCGGATACAGAGAGAGCCCGAAGGGGAGGACTTGTACTGTCAGGCTCGCTCGACGCAGACCGCAGAAAAGTGACGGTGGCGTGGAGTATGGAGACATGAAGTACGCGTCCTTCAGGTCTATGCTGCAGACCAATCCCGAGGACGAACGCACAGGAGGATGCGTTTCTGCATAAGCATTTTGAACGGCAGCTTGTGCAGACAGCGGTTCAAAATGCGCAGATCTAGGACTGGCCGTAACCCACCGCTCTTTTGGGTACGATGAAGTACAGGCTGTAAACCCGCTCTCCATCTCGGCTGGAGGGATCGGTTAGATTGCATCCTTCGCCAGGAGGACAGCAACCTTCTCTCACAAGACAGGGGCGGGCACAGGGCTGACCCTGGTGACGTACACCCCGTGAACTTGGGAGGCCGTTTCGCGAATCGAATCGCGTAGCCGAGTCTGATCGTGCGTATGAGCCACCGCAAAGGGCTGGGCTGCGCTAACCAGGCAGGCAGAGCCCTCGCTAATGACTGCATCGCTACAATCGCTGACGTACCAGCAGTGGGGCAGCGCGGAGTGGGAGTGCTGATCCGGGGAGCGCTGGGGTCCCGCGGAAGAGCTGGAGGTGAGAGATTTACTCACCTTGCACTCAGACTCCGGAGGAGAGGGCTGGAGGTGTGAGAGAAAGGAGACCGTCCTCCCAGACCCCGTGAGCCACTGGCGAAGTGCGCCGATCCTGCGAGCTGGAAGGCTTTTCATCGCGTCCCAGACTGGCAGTATTCGGGCTGTCACATCCAGGGAAGGAAAAGATGCTCTCTCTCTGAGGAGCCCGGCCCCCCACCGGGGAGAGAGCAAGTTCCCTCTTCTCCAGATGGCCGTCTCAAGAGCGCTTCGCGGTCCGTTATCCGGACTTAACGGCGCCCTGGGACGGGGAGCGCTGGTTGCCTGCGAGGTGCTCGGCGCTGCCGCTGGCCGGAGGCGCAGGCGGGGGCGGCGCAGCACTCGAAGACGGGCGCTCTCGGCGACAAGCAGTGGATGTGGATGGTTCGGCGGGAGGGGAGCGGTCTTACATCCCCGCCGAAGGATGCCCATCGTATCCGACTGCACCGCCGTGAATTCCTGGGTGAATTCACCAACGGTGTCGCCGAACGGGCCAGACTGGTATATGGGGGAGTCAAGAAAGTGAACTTTGTCAACTCCGCGCATATTTTTGCCAGGTTTAGCCCGAGGGGGCGCTCCTGGACCACTAACGTGGCCATCGTCTTTCCCGGGGCACACGCAGCGGACTTGAGGTCCGTGGAGCTCAGTCGGGTGCGGTGCGGGGCTTGTAACAAGCCTGGGTCAGAACCACCCTCGTGCAGCTGGGCCAGCGCGCGCGCATGGACCCTGGCGTGCAGGGTGGAAGCAGTCTGGCCCGCGGCTGTGTGGGCTCTGGCTCGGGAGGCAGAAAACCAACACGCCTTGGACCGGAGATGAGGCTAATTCCAGCAGAAGGAGGCACCACGCGGGCCCGTGATGGCACTCTCAATCTGGGGAATCGACTCGTACTCCCTGGCTGCTCCACCATCAAGAGTGGTGAGGTGGAGGCGCACGCAGATCAGGCAGAGAAAGGTGCCCTCAAGACTGCGTGAGCCCACTGTGCACTTCCGGGAAGAGAGGGATGGGAGGCTAGAAGGTATTACCTTTTAATCCTCCACATACACCCATCTAGTCGGTCCGGCCGCAGGGCTGGGGGATAAACCATCTCCAGACCCACGACCGAAACAGCCCGGGAAAGCACGGTTATCATGTCTGTTTCAAGATCGGCCGCCGCCGCGCTCGCTCCCGATGGGAGGGAACGGAGGGGGGGGATCCTTCATCAGACCATGACAGCCCAACCTCCGATGCAGCGGTGGACATCTGAGCCTCGGTGTCATCAAGTGAGAGGGCGGCCATCCGAGGATGGAGCGCTTCTCTCACTCAAAGCTTGGATGGAGCGCGTGGAGGAGTGAGAGGTCCACAAGCCCGAGGGCGGCAGATTTACTCCCACTGTAACCCTCAGATCTGCCCGAGTGCCCACCGCGGAGCGGGGGACAACTGGGGTGGGTGGCTCTTTTGCAAGAGCGAGCCGCGATCTTAACTGCGCAACAGACATGCCACCGCAGTGATGGCATGCACTGCCCACGAGCACCGCATTAACATGCTGGACCCCCAGACATGAAACGCAGTGCTCGTGCCCATCATCCGAGGACAGGAAACCACCGCATCCAGAAACGCACAGTCGGAGCGACGTCTTGAAAAAGACGCGCTGCACGACCGTGTTGCTCTTTTAGGAAATTCGCAACAATACATACCGCTCTGGAGGACCAGACCCAAAGGACGCCAGGCAAGGGAGAAACCCAGCTCGACCATCTGCCGCTGCGTGTCACACACTCTGGACCGGGAGATCGCTCTCGTTCACTCTCTGTCTGAAACTCAGCTGGAGGAACCCTCATCGACTCTCTCAGAAGGCTGTTGAAGTCTCTGAAGTGAAAAAAAATGATGCTTTGGCTTGCTAGCTCTGTGCTCATATAGCAAGTTAATTGCAACGAGCATCAGGTGCGCAAGCTGAAGCTGCCAACTCATTGGCATTTCATTGGCCCGTTTACATACTCTTTCAGATGATTGGCTTTCTGAATGAAATCCCCATAGTGGAAGTTTCCACATAGCATTGAAGTTCCCCTTCCGAAGGGGAATGATAGTTAATGCATTTACTAACATGAACAAACAATGACCGATACATGATACATTTTCATGTTAGTTAACGTTAGTTAATGGAAATACAGTTGTGCATGTTAACTCATTGTGCATTAACTAATGTTAACAAGCATGAATGGATGTTAATAATGCATTAGTAAATATTATAACTAGGATAAATAAGTTCTGTACAAGTATTGTTCATAATTAGTTCATGTTAGTAAATACATAGACTAATGAGACTTTATTGTAAAGTGTGACCATAAAATATATATAAAAAATAAAGTTTATCCAAAAAAATAAATGAATAAATAAAACAAACACTCCCTATATACACTATTAAAGGGTTCTAAACCTGATGGTTTTCTTTTTCTGTTGAGATGTGAAAATCAAGCTCTCTGCTGTTGGTTTGTGGACAGTCATGGCTAAGACAAAGGCAAATTTTGGCTGCTCACAAGTCAGGAAAGGGCTACAAGACCATATCTAAATGTTCTGAAGTTATAGCGGCTACAGTGCACGGACAGACTGACCATAGAGATCATTTCCCCCTGCTCTTCAGTTGCCGATCATACTCTATCACTCTATCCCCCCATTCTTCAATTACCGATTGCTCAGGTGGCCTGAGGTTCAATATTTTTCCAGGGGAAAAATACTGTCACAGTCTGCCCCTGCTAATTCATTCATTCATCTTTTCGGCTTAGTCCGTTATTAATCTTATCCATCATATGTTTTACGCAGCGGATGCCCTTCCAGCTGCAACCCATCACTGGAAAACATCCATACACACTCATTCTCACACATACACTTCGGACAATTCAGCCTACCCAATTCACCTATACCACGTTTTTGGACTTGTGGGAGAAACCGGAGCGCCCGGGGGAAACCCACGCGAACATCGGGAGAACATGAAAACTCTACACAGAAACTGACCCAGCCGAAACTCGAACCAGCAACCTTCTTGCTGTAAGGGGAACATGCTACCCACTGCACCTGCTACAGTGCTAAATATTATTAAAAAACACAGGACGTTCCGCACAGTGAAAAATCTTGAAAGCCAAAAGTGACACCTGTGCTGGCCAGGAGGATGGTGAGAAAGGTAAAAAAGAATCTATGGATCACCACTAAGGTGATCCTTATGAATCAGCGCTTTGCTGGTGGCAACATCTCAAGGCAGATAGTTGAATGGATACTGCACACTACTGAGTTCCACAGATGCAGATCAAGGTGGCGGATCACACCACTTCTCCAGAGAGGGCACACAAAAGCCCGCTTAGCCTTTGGAAATGCTCACCTGGACAAAGAAAACTTCTGGTCTTCTATTTCATGTTCAGATGAAATAAAAATGTAATTGTTTGGCCACAATGATGTTGCCTTCATTCGGCATAAAAAGGAGAATCCTTCAACCCTAAGAACAACATCCCCTTTGTCAAACACGGTGGAGGGAACTTGATGTTTTAGGGGTGTTTTTCAGTCAGTGGACCAGAGAACACAATCACAGTAAATGGCAAAGGAGCAATACATAAAAATTCTCAACAACAACATCAAGCAGTCTGCAGAGAAACTTGGCCTTGCAGAGAGTCCTCACTTAAATCCAATTTAGAATCTGTGAAGGAAGCTAAAGATCAGGGTGATGGCAAGGAGACCCTCTAACTTGAATGAGTTTGAGCTCATCACTATTGAATGGGCAAAAATATCAGTGGAGACATGCAATAAGCTGGTCAGCAATTAGGAAACCTTAAAGCTACAGGTGGCTTATTCTTTTGTTAATCACTCACCTTCACTTTATAACAACAAATATTGAATTAATGTGACAAATTATCATTAATAGAGGATTCACAAAGCGTAAATAGTCCTCACTTTAGATTAGGTCACAAAACTAAATGAAGTTGTGTTAATATAGCATTTACTAACATCAGTGGTAGAAAGAGTACTGACAAATCATACTTAAGTAAAAGTACCATTACCTGCCTAAAAATGTAGTCCAAGTAGAGTAAGAGTATCTGTTGTAATTATATTACTCAAAGCATGAGTAAAAAGTAGACATTTCAAAAGTCTTCAAGAGTAGTGAGTAGTGAGTATTACGCTGTAAAAAGCTGATGCATTTACATGTAATTTGTGCATGAGTGTAAAAAGACGTTAATATTAGGTTAGATTTAGGTTGGGATGTCAGGTGACCAAAATTCAATGTCTAGCCAGCGTCTTAGAACAACGTTATTTTGATGTCCAATAATGACATCCGTCCTTTTCTCATCAGTGACATGCATCTAAACAGTCTCTGGGTCAATGCATGTAAAGATTTTGGACATCTTCTTTGACACTTTTAATGCTTCGAAACAGTTTGCTGCAATTATAAAGAGCCCATGTCTTGAGGTCGTTCATTATGATGCAATTTACCTTCTATGTGCGATTTGATTGGACAGGAATCACAGGACTGATTTTTCTAATCCCCATATACAGGAAAAAATAAAGTAGTGACTGCAGGTTGAAAGAAAGTAGTGAAGTAAAAGTACCGATACTGCACTAAAAATGTACTCAAGTGAGAGTAAAGGTACACATTTTTAAAACTACTTAGTAAATTACAATTCCTGAGAAAAACTACTCAATTACAGTAATTTGAGTATTTGTAATTAGCTACTTTACACCACTGACTAACGTACAAAATAACTTACTATATGTCTGAAAAATAAAATGTATAAATTTTCATTTACATAGTTTAATAACTTATTCATTCTGAATGCTCATAACCACCACAAACTATTCTTAAATAACTGGTTTGTAAAAAACTCATTACTTCATTTAATAATGAGAAATCTGTCATTAACAAAGTATGATAATCCATTTATTAAGCACATTATTGCTTATAAGTCAAGAATACAGCATTTATTGCTGTATTTATAAACTGCTTACATATGACTAGTTAGTGCTTAACAAATGATGACTTAACTATTTTCTAATGCTTAAAAAAATGATTAATAGTGTGCAGTTATTATATAATTTATCAATATAATTAAAAAAACAACAACTATGTATAATAACATTCACACCAACACACAGTATTTTTCTGTTAGCATGATATCAAGTGCTGCAGTATTGATGTCTGTCATTTTTAATATCTGAGATCTCTGAAGCAGTATTCTGATTCTGATTAGCTGTCAGTGTTTTTATCATTCAACAGCTTTTTTTTCAATCTTTTAAAAGTGATTTCCTTGAAAGTGATGCTATTATCATTAATAGCTGTGGTGTTGTGGTGTTATCATCACTGTTGTGAGCTGGCGGTAACTCATATGACAGTTTCCTCAAGCTCAATGAGACCCTGTCACTGACATATCTTAGCTCCTAACTATTTTTATCTTTAAACCTTGCTTGTTTTTGGAAGAGCATATTGTCACACCACACAAATCATGCCAACATTGTTTTACTAGTTAAGCTACATACCACTCATATCCTTCAGTAAATGAACTACTCTCAGGTTAGATGTTAGCAATTCTACATTAGGCTACATTAAGCTGAAGCATTATAAAATTTACAATCAAAACAACTAATCATTTTGATGCACAAAATCCGTATATGTGATGAGGACATTAAATCTGACAATTTGTATGAACTCCATGACAAGAATCCCACTTTTCAATGCAGAGAGGACCTTTTATTATTATTATTTTTTTAATTATTTGATTGCTTCAGTTTCTGTGAAGAGAACTGAGAAATCCAGTGATGAAGGCAAATCAAAATTCAATACAGCACACCAATGCCGGGCACACATTTTCACTCTGCGACAGTTTTGTGAAAACAAACACTTGAAATCTGAAGCAAATCAGTGTTCATTAATGTGAGTGGCTTTGCTGGCACATAGTGTCTGAATGGACGTCAATGGTGAGAGGCTTCACTAGACTGAATAAACTGCTTAGGTGGGGAAATGGCTTATTATTTTAGAAATCATCATTCAAAATGTTTGCAAACTGGAAAAAAAATGTTGTTTATTAGAGTCAATGGCATTTTTGTGACAGGTAAGATGCAACGTACAACACTTCTCATTCTCTTCTCACACAACCCTGACAAAAATTTAGTAATGGGCATCAAGGCTGTAATGTGATTGGTTGTGAAAAGCCTGGCTATTGGTTAAGGATTGGTTATTTCCACTGATACAGCCTGTGCCTAAACCACTCACCTTTTCACTCATTCACTAATCCCCAGTGCAGGACTAATTAGTGCACAGTATGGACATAGGAAACAAAAATGAGTGAGTGAATTTGTCATCGTATAATTTTGTTATGAACGTTACACCTGTCCATATTTGATATGTTCTGCTTGGATTTATGTATGTTGCTGTTTATGTGTCACATTTATTGTATTACTTGATATCAGAGAGAATAAAAATATCTGCTTGTGAAGCCTTTTATTTATTTCTTAATTACATTTAAAAATAAATAAAAACACTACTGTAAAATTGACATAATATGGCAGTATAAATGATAATTATTTATGAAGATCATATATTCAAAATCTGCATTAAATCAACATTTGCAATGTTATTTTGCTAGTGTACGTTGATAGACTTAAGGTGAACAATCAATCCTTGAGGTTAAAGTTAATCTACTGTAAAACAGAACTACAACAACAACTGCTTGTTTTGGATATCTTTAATCAAAATCGAATCATTTGCTTCCACTCTGGTAAGGCAGTTCTTCTCTGATGATGTCTGATGGTTTGGGCGTTTCAGTTGAAAATACATTGTCATACTAAAATAAAAGTCTGCAGGAACTTCCAGATTTTAAACATTATTTTCATAGGATTTCCAGTTAGTGTTTTCATATTAACTCCTGAGGTAAACCTAATGTAAATTCTGAATGAAAGATACAGCCTCTGGTCTTGCAGTCCACTGTATTTCTTCTACTTTTGCACAATCACCAACTGGTAGAAAGAGTCTGGATGCAGATGTAAGATGGCTTTTAACCTCTCCACTATGTCAGATCCTGAGAGCTGATATGGAATTTCATGAGATGCAATAAAAACAATCTCTCGGGTCTAAGAAGATAAGGATTAGATTTCCAACTGTTCTATTTTAATCACTATTGACCATCCAAACATAGGTGTGGACTGTCAACAAACACAGAGCTTTCCAGGGGGTAATGCGGGAAAGATCTACCCTCTCATTTCCCCTCAAGCCCCTTCTTGACCTTTAAGCTACCTTTCTCCATAATTCACAGTCCACATAAAATGCTCAAGGTTTTAATATGATGTATGTTATAGCACTGTATTCATGTTTGGTATCATTTTAAATGTCTCTGTGTGATTGGTAAAAGGGTCTTAATTTCACTATGATATTTCATTTTTATATGTTGATTAAAATTTCTGCCAGATGCTGCCCCCTATGGAGATGATTAACTTCTCAAATTCACCAGGCAAGAGTCTCTGTGACGCTTCTATTGTCTTGAATTTATGACTGTTTGTTCTGAGTGGGTATAAAAGGATAGGTGTGACACTGCTCGGGGGAAATCTTGTAGTCCAAGACCCCCATTGCAGTCACTCATTTGTGTTGCAATGTATTTCTCTGGTCAGGTATGCGTCTTTAATTCTTTAATCTATATTTGAGTTAATGGATGTTATATTGTTACAGATATCATCTCTGAATTGGCTTGATGATTGTTTGATTATATAATTGGCATTATACAATTTTACCTGACGAATAAAATGTTAAGTTTTGACTCATTCTGAATTCTCCTGAAATCTTTTATATCCAGTAGATTACGTGAAGCCATTTTCGCTACCTTTATGATCGGCATAATTTTGGAAGTTATTAGACATATAGATTACACGCAGTATCGCACGCGGTATCATAGAGATCTTTTAATTCCTTAACCACTGGAACTAGCAAGTACGGATCTTGAATTAAGTGAGATGTTTCTTTTGGCATGTGTTAGTATTGTACAACCAGCCTAATTAAATATTAATTCATCCCGTATCCTCTGACTAATTTCAGAGTGCCGGAATACTGCTCGTGAGAAGACACGCAAAACCCGGGGCGTGGAACTCTGTGCGGCGATTGGCCACTAATGAACGTATAAATTGAAGAGTATGGGAACAGATAGATCAAAACTCTAAATTAAGTCATAAATGATTATTGTGATCCGTTCCTATAATTAGAAATACAGTCTAAATATTACGATCACTTAAAAATGGAGTCAGATAAAGTTCGGAGCTAGAAAATGAGTATAAATAAACTCTAATAAATAACAGAATTCTTTTCAGAAGCACTGGAAAAGGCTTACATGCATTTAACCTTCGACCATGCTGTTAGTTTCGTCATTGGGCTAATAGATGGACTTTTACACAGACCTGGTGCAGATGCAATCTGAGCTGCATGCAATGCTTTTTAATGGGCTCACCTAACCCCACCCCTAACCCTACCCCTCGTGACGTCACTAGCTACATTGAGTGCATTGTGTCTGACGTTGCATCGCTGAGAGATGCAATCTCAGCTTGCATCATAAATGCTGCATCCAGATAGTATTGAACTGGTGTTTCATTTAGGAAAATTGTGTTTTAATTATCATACAATGGATGCAAACTCATAAACAAACTAAATTGTAGTGAACAAATGTAAGGAATGAAGTCATTCGCTCAAAATTCTAACTCAACAAAATGGCCGACATCCAATATACTATACAGTATAGCATACTGGTGCAGGGGTTCAATCCTGGTTCTTTTAACACAACACTGCACATTTTTTATGTTTCCTATCCCATTTCGGAGGTTCTATTCAACCCTAAGTACCATGCAAAGTGGTATTTCACAGGATATTCAGCCATGATTTTAGTTCAAAGAAGCATGTTCAATTCAAAGGGTGTTAACACGACTGTGATGTGACTTGTATTAAAATCTCATGATTACAGTTAAATACCCCTTCAGACTTCTGTAATGATGCTTGCCTGAAGATGCTGCAAATAGTGTAGTACAAGCTTTGCTTTTAAATAAAGTAAATGTAACCCACGACACACAAATGTATTGTAAGTTTTTTATTGATGGACCAGTTGTTCAGAAGTCTAAATTCCTCCAAAGAGAGAGATGATACAACAACAGTCAAGGACTCGGACACATAGGTAAGGTAAGAATAATAAAATATTGTATTGTAACAATTCCACAGAAATATAAAATAAAAATAAATAAAAAAATATAAAACAAGTTCTAGATTTTTTTCACACTTAAATAATGACCTCAATCTTATTTACACTTTCTAATAACACTTCTCTTTCCTCACAGGGTTTTATGGATGTATCACTAATAAGGTAAGTTAATATTATGTTATTTTTTTCTGTTTATCTATTGTTAATAGCTAGTATTACATTTTGGTTATTATTATAAACAATATTATAATACTAATAACAATACTATATTAAAAATGTGTGAGTGTTAGCTAATCAGATAATATTAAAACTATTTTATCATTCACATATAATCAAATTTTCCCTTCTTAAACCAATTAGCTTTTTTTCAATAAAACATAAATTGCAGAGAACAAACACTCCAAAAAAAAAAAACAATGTACAATAAAAATAAAAATGAAAATATATACATTCACTCAAAACACTTCAAAATACCGCAAAAAAAAAGTCCAGCGCAGGCGACGAATATTCAAAATGATTCTTTTGCAAAACAACTATTGCAATTTTAGTTCCAGGAATCCAGGATGCTGAACTTGTGAGTGTTATGTAAATTTACACTCCTACCATGACGCTGAATAAGTTTTACTTTGTATCTTTCATACAGGTGTATCCAAAGAATCCACTTAATGGGAGGCTTGCCAGTCCAACTCCACGATTAGACATGCACGGATGGAAGTTGAGACAATCCACAGTTCACACTTCAATCAATTCGAATCCAGAGCAGATCACATTCAGCAATCGACGTCAATAGAACATCTCATCGATGAAAAACCAGAAGAAGATACACAAAACATAAAACCTGGCCTTGAAAAGACAAGGCCAAAGGAATCATTAGCATTTTACAGTGCGTGCGTTATCTCAGCTTAACACATTTATAAATAAACAGCTACAACAAATAACCATGTATATGCTTCTCTATACTGAATTTCTGTGTTTTTTCTATTTCTCTCTCTTATGGGCATTCCTTACAAGCACTGGACTTTGTGATGAAGGTAACACAGTCGTTGTAATGGATTCCAACTGGTGTCTTGCATTTCTAATATAAAGAGAGTCATCCTCACATTCTGACTGATCACTAATTTGATGTTCTTTGGGAGCAAATTTTAAAGCAGAGCTAGATCTGGTTCTGGGCTTATGTTGAACATTTGTAGGACTCATGTCTTCAATTTCATTTGCAGATAAATATCCACAAGGTCTAAGTAAGTCTCTGTGTAAAGTTCGAACTGGACCGGCCTTTCCGTCAGGCTGGACTACATACACTGGGTGATCTCCAGCTTTACGGATGACTACATAGACATCTGGTTCCCATTTATCTGCCAGTTTGTTCTTGCCTCTTAGCCTCAAATTTTGCACAAGGACTTTATCTCCCACATCAAGAGTAGAAACAACCACATGTTTGTCAAATCTGTGCTTGTTACGTTGGGCTACTTTTGCAGAGTTTTTGATGGCAATTTCATAGCTCTCTCTTAAACCTTCTTTCAGATCTTTTACATGTTGAGAGTGAGATTTGGTAGAATGCTCCACAGGTAAACCAAAGGCTAAGTCGACTGGCAGCCTGGGCTGTCTACCAAACATAAGTTTATAGGGAGTGTATCCTGTTACGTCATTTCGGGTGCAATTGTAGGCATGCACCAAAGGCTTCACAAACTCCTTCCAGCATGACTTCTTTTTGTTTTCAAGGGTACCCAACATTTGGAGAAGGGTCCTATTAAATCTCTCTACTGGATTTCCTCTTGGGTGGTAAGGAGTAGTTCTCACTTTGCGTATACCTGCGACGTGACATAGCTCTTTGATGAGGCGTGACTCAAAATCTGGTCCTTGATCACTGTGCAGTCTTTCTGGAAATCCATAATGTACTAGAAAGTTTTCCCATTAACATCTAGCCACAGTCTGCGCCTTCTGGTTTCTGGTAGGCACAGCCACCGCATATTTGGTGAAGTGATCTGTAATAACTAATATGTCTTTGGTGTTACTCTGATCTGGCTCTAAAGACAAGAAGTCCATACAGACCAACTCCAATGGTCTAGTGGTCTTGATGTTCATCATTTCAGCTGCTTTTTCAGGGAACGCTTTCCTACGTACACATCTCTCGCATGTCTTTATTTTCTTCTCCACAGATGATGACATTTTTGGCCAAAAAAACTATTTCTGACAAGGTCAAGTGTCCTTTCCATGCCCATGTGTCCCATGTCATTATGGAGACTCTTCAACACTGTTCCATGCTAAGCTACAGGTAAGGCTAATTGATAGAGTGTACTTCCTCGATCTTGTCTCTTCCTGTAAAGCAATCCATCCCTTAATTCTAATCTGCTCCATTCCCTTATCCACAGAGCAACAGCAAGAGACTGGTCTTTTGAACTGGAAGGCTTTTCATTTCGCTGTAAACAATCAATAATAAATTTAAGGTCAGGATCCATTCTCTGCTGTTTCTTTAAATCCTCGTTAGACAGGTAAGGAATAACTGGAAGACCATGCTCATTTTCTTGTTCAAACTCATTTGGTAAGACATCTGCATGCAGGGCTAAGGACTCAACAAGGGCAATGGAATGATTGGAAAATTTGCGTTCATCTTTGGAATCTTCAATTTGATGTCGATCACAGATGGCTTTTATGGCCTCTGGCAGGATAAGAGAATCTTCAACTCCAAATTCATCTAAATGATGAAGGGTAAACTGTTTAATTCTCTCTCTCTTTCTGAGATGCAGGGTCATCTAAAAGCTCTCCATGTGGTTGTCTTGAAAGGCCATCTGCATCACAGTTCTGACTTCCAGCCCTATACTGGAGTTTGAAATCATAAGTGGACAGACTTGACAACCAGCGATAACTGGTAGCATCCAGCGTTGCAGATGTCAGAATGTAAGTTAAAGGGTTGCTATCAGTTACGACCACAAATTCTGTTCCATACAAGTAGTCACTGAATTTAGATGTGACTGCCCATTTAAGAGCTAGAAATTCTAGCTTGTGAGCTGGATACCGGGTTTCACTTCTTGTCAACCCTCTGCTTGCAAAAGCAATGACCCGCATTTGTCCCTCTTGTTTCTGGTATAAGGCTGCCCCGAGCCCAGTGGTACTGGCGTCAGTATGCAGAACATAAGGAACCTTTGGGTCTGCAAATCCCAGAACAGGTGCAGAGGTGAGTTTCTCAATGATCATGTCAAAGGCCTGTTGACAGGTCTGATTCCATCTGTCCCCAAACTCCTTTTTGGGGTCCAGATATTGTTTATTCTTGTTCTCTTGTCTGTGACCTTTTTGAAGGGGCGGATACCCTACTGTGAGGTCATTAAGGGGTTTGATTATCTTGGAATAATCATGAATGAACCTCCTATAGTATCCAGAAAAACCCAGAAAGGATCTTAATTCTTTGAGATTTCTAGGTCTTGGCCAGGTTTTTAGGGCCTCGATTTTCACTGGATCAGTCTCCACTCCATTTTCTGATACAATTTGACCAAGGTATCGAACAGAAGTCTGGAAAAACTTGCACTTTTCAGGTGACAGCTTCAGTCCATATTCTTTGAGCCTTTTCAAAACATGCATCAGCCTTGATTCATGCTCTTCTAAACTTTCAGAGAAAATGATCAGATCATTGATGAAGACCAACACCTCTTTCCTATTCAAGTCACCCATGCATCTTTCCATCAGCCTTTGTAACGTACTTTCGGCATTGGTAATGCCCTGGGGCATCCTATTGAATTCCCAGAACCCCAAGGGACACACAAAGGCAGTTTTACTTTTGTCAGCTTCTTCCATCTCAATCTGATAATATCCTAATTTTAAGTCAAGGACAGAGAACCATTTCAAACCAGTCAGTACTGAAAAGACCTCTTCCAGATTTGGCAGGGCATATGCATCTTTAATTGTTTGTGAATTCAGCTTTCTGAAGTCAATACAAAGACGTACAGAATTGTCTTTCTTTCTTACAACTACTATGGGGGAGGCGAAGGGGGATTCTGACTCTCGGATAATTCCAGCAGCTAACAAGTCTTGCAAATGTTTTCGTACTGCATCAATGTCCTGAGGATGGATGGGTCGAGGCCTGTGTTTGAAAGGAGTCTCATCATTAAGCTTTATACGGTGGGTGACTTTGTTTGTATATCCATAATCTAGGTCATGCAAAGCAAAAACTTCAGGCATGGAATTTAACTGATCCATTATCCGTTTCTTCCATTCGGGTGTCAATGGGGAGTTTTCAAAGTCAATTTTGAGATTGGAACAAGCAGAAATTTCTTTATTCACAGTGCTGGAATTCACTTGCTCATTTTTTATTACTTCTTGGACTGCCCGCATTTCAGCAATTACAGTTCTGGGATAGATGGTAATGTCGGTCTGAGTTTCATTTCGTAATACAACTGGTAACTGTTGATGCCTTTTGCTGGGTAAGGAATGCAAACAGCTGGCAACCAGCAAACCTCCAAGTAAAACGGGTGAAGTTGGTGACTCTAGAGCTACACATTTCCCAACAGGAGGACAATTAACTAAAACATGTCCATCAAGAACCACTGTACATCCTGCAGGTACTACCTCTGGAACATGTCCCTTGAATTTGATACAGCCCACTACATCAGCAATTGCTTGTTTGTGTCTTGCTTCCAAAACTTTATGCACTGCCCGGTAACCATGGAAGTTAGATTGAGGAAAGGTAGCAGGTTGTTGGACATAGTTACTGTAAAGAGCATCTAATGAATTTGTGCCAATTAGAACTTGGGGAGTGTTTATCAAATCTGGGACTACCAGGGCTAAAGTGGGTACTTCTGTCTCTGTTCCAAGGAACTGTCTGGGAAACTTAAGAGTCAATTCCACATATCCAAGATAAGGCACTGTTTGACCATTTGCCCCTTCCACTTCCAGCAAGTTATCCAATGATTTAAGTGGACAATTTGATACATTTTCTTGATAAAATGACCAGGGAACAGTAGTTACTTGAGATCCTGTGTCCAGAAGGCAGGAAACTCTTTTTTTACC
This sequence comes from Danio kyathit, assembly GCA_903798195.1. Classification (NCBI taxonomy): domain Eukaryota; kingdom Metazoa; phylum Chordata; class Actinopteri; order Cypriniformes; family Danionidae; genus Danio; species Danio kyathit. The sequence continues at coordinate 18,163,089 of LR812542.1, forward strand.
AACAGTTATTTGGGCAGTACACTTCACTCCCACTAATCCTCTTGGTAAATTTCTCAAAGGGGGTGTGTCACATGCATTTTGGTTGAACAATTGTTTAGGTTTCTCAGGGCGATTCTTTTCTTTTCTAGTCTCTGTATGCCCCTCTACAGAGACCCTTCTCAGTTTAAAGGGTTCTTAGTTGCAACTTGTTGAGTATCCCACTGGGCTTGTCACTCCCTTAACTTGCGTTTTTTCTCAGCAATTTTAGTAGGGTCAGGAGCATTACTACAGCTGCTGGCAAGATGACCATCTTCCCCACATCTAAAACAATACCCCGGACGAGGTCTACTTTCAGGCAGTTTACCAGCTCTGGCCTAATCTGTTGCGCCAGGTTCAGGCAACAAGTTTCTGGTGCGGTTTCTATACATATCAGGGATAGTCAGTTGAACCTTTAAATCGGCAATCTGTCTCTTTAAATCAGCAATTTCAGTTACTTCCACATCACTCTTAAAAGTTGGAGTGGCTGTAGTTTGCATGGCTGTAATCTGGGCCTGTAACTTAGTGACAACATTTCTCAGCGCACTTACTTCATCTGGTTTTGCATTTTTTTTTTCTTTTCCTTCTGGCCTAAATGCTTTTGCAGTGCAACAACTTGAGCTTGCAGTTCACACACTTGCTTTGCGAGAGATGTGTCAGTTTGATCATCCTGCGTTTCACATTGGTGTGCAGATATCTGATGAGCTGACAGTCTGAATTTCGAAGGGGCAGGATAGTGTTTATTTAGCCCTAAATGCTTTCTCATTCTTTCTTCTTTAGAGGCGGTTTTATCTTCTTCTGTGTGGATGAGAACTACTAATTCTGCAAATGAAGGAGGAGTGACTTTTCTCCTTTCTAATTGAAGGTCAGCAATGAGGGAACTGTCCCAACAGCCACGACAAAACTGCTTTAGGAGATATCGGTTTCTCTCTTCTTCAAATATCCTACCTCGTCGAATAGCTGTGCTTAAGAGAACTTGTAATCTGTGCAGGTATGTTGAAGGCTTCTCACCATTATTTTGGAAGGTGTTCATAAATCTGGCTAATAACTCATCTCCATCTTCTACAGAGCCATATACAGACTCCAGCAATTCCAGATATACTGCAGGTAAGCTGTTAGGTGAGACATGTTTAACAATATCTACAGCAGGGGTAAGCAGACTGTCTATGATTTTCCTGGCTCGATTTAAGTCAGATATAGAAGGATCTGTCAGTAGGAGATCAACACTGGCACGTCAAGTGTCAAAGTCTGGCTCATTAACAGGTCTAGGAACTTTTCCAGAGAAAGACCGGAGGCGAAAAGAGGTATGGTGCATTGGGGCTATGTCATTTGTGCGGACAATGTGCTCAACTACTACCTTTTGCACACTAGGAGGATCAATTATATCCATGGTAAGTGCTGGATGGGATGACACTGTTACTGTGGGTTTGGTACATCTATGGTTAAGGCTTTCCTTGGACAGGTTTTGTAAATTTGTTGATTCAACTTCATGAAATGGTGAGATTCTAGATGAAGGAACAGCTGCTTGTTCAGTAATCATGCTTTGTGATATGACTCGGGACAGCAGTCTATTTGGTGAACTGAATTCAAGCTTTTTATCTAAAAAAGGTAGTGACTCAGCATGAGAAGGACCAAATTTCATCTTCAGTAACTCTGTTTGGAGTACTTCCTCAATCGATTTCTCACTAATACTAGCAATGTTTTGCAATTCCTCCAGATATCCATTAGTAATACTATCACTAGCAATATGGGGGTAGACATCTTAAAGCACATACAATAAAAGTGGTACTTGGGTTTGACATACTAACTACAGTTAAAGGCAAAAGGGGCATCAATGTTTTCATTGCAGAGTTATGAGTAAACTCTATGATAGCATGACGATGGAACTCACAGTCAGGGTCATCAATGAGAAGATGTCGGTTAATACTGCCATATCTTAAAAGCCATGACTCTAAGTCTGAGTCTGTCTCAGTCAGTGTCATACCACCCACAATTGTTGTTTTTGAGATATTTACATTCTCTTTTTCTATGATATCCATGATGTTAAAGTTCTGTCCGATTTGTAATATTTATAGTGAACTCAGATACTGTAATCAGTCACTGTTGTTGCAATCTCTCTCCTGGCTGGCTCTCGCCACTTTTTGGTATGTAACCCAAAGATACATCACTGATACAACACTCCACTGATACAACAACAGTGAAGGACTCGGACACAGAGGTAAGGTAAGAATAATAAAAGATTATATTGTAACAATTCCACAGAAATATAAAATAAATAAAATAAAATAAAAAAAGTTCTAGATTTTTTTCACACTTCAATAATGACCTCAATCTTATTTACACTTTCTAATAACACTTCTCTTTCCTCACATGGTTTTATGGATGTATCACTAACAGTGTTGGGTGTAACGCGTTACTAAGTAACGCGTTACTGTAATTAAATTACTTTTTCACTGAAAAAGTAGAGTAACTGATTACTGTTCATTTTTAGGTATTTTAATTACAGTTACTTATAATGTACTTGCGTTACATTGTAAAATAATTAAACTTGCTGAATATCATTATATAATTGTATTAATTTATGTTCTAAAGGTAAAAGTAAACTCTGCCGCTTTAAAATCATCAAAGTGCAGGTGCACGTGATTTCGCGCGCGCCAGTTTGCTGCATAGTCATATTCCAAAGCGGAAGATGTTTGACTCGGCTGAAGCGAGTGGCTGTTGTACGAAATGGAAATATTCCCATTACTTCACTTTTCTGAAACAAGCAGACAAGAACATTACAGTAATATGTAAGCTATGTCCTGGGTTCTGGGGAGAAAAAAAACTATCGGCCGCTGTCAACAGCACGATTTATCTAAAGCACCTGACACGGCAGCGTAGAAGAACACTTCTGAGTGATCCTTGTTCATCATCTACGGATAACAACGCGGCAACTCCAGCTAAGCAGGCAAAACTTTATTTTACTTCGCCAGCGCAGAAAGTGTCTGAAGGTAAGCTTAAAAAATTATTGCAGGCTACGTTGTGGAAGAGATGCTACCGCTGCGTACTGTAAAATCTCCGTCTTTTAGGTGCATATTGAACACAATACCTGTGTCTGGCAAAAAGCAGCACTGCCTCATCAATTTACCTTCCATAGTTATGCTTTGAGAGACTTGCGTTAATGAGATACAACTACTTTTTCAAAAACAAGGCAGCTAAGCAGTACAAAAAGGTTGTATACAGTTTAACTTTATTTAACTTTTGTAAGTTAAGCTTTTTTGTTATTCAGATATGCAGAATAATATTTTTTTTGTTATTCAGGAATTGTGTTCCTAAAGAAGGTTACATTTCTTACTAAAAAATATTATGCATGTAATTATCATAGAATTTTTTTTAATAAAATGTAATAAAGATGATTCAGAAAGCTAAAAGGCTAAACCATTTAATGTTTGACTTGTATGTTTTATTTAATTATTTATTATTTACAGAATTTAATATCTATTGTTTGTCCACTCAAGGTTTATAAGAATTTTAAGAAGTATTTAGTTAAATTACTTATTGAGTAATTAAGTTACTTTTCAGACACTGTAATTAGATAAGTATTTTAAATACAACATTAGTTAAGTAATAAGTAATTAGTAATTAATTACTTTTTTAAAGTAACTTACCCAACACTGATCACTAATAAGGTAAGTTAATATTATGTTATTTTTTCTGTTTATCTATTGTTAATAGCTAGTATTACATTTTGGTTATTATTATAAACAATACTATAATACTTATAACAATACTATATTAAAAATGTGTGTGTGAACTATTTTATCATTCACATATAATCAAATTTTCCCTTCTTAAACCAATTAGCTTTTTTTCAATAAAACATCAATTGCAGAGAATAAACACTCTAAAAAAAAAAAAACCAATGTACAATAAAAATAAAAATGAAAATATATACATTCACTCAAAACACTTCAAAATACCGGAAAAATAAAAAGTCCAGCGCAGGTAACGAATATTTAAAATGATTCTTTTGCCAAACAACTATTGCAATTTTAGTTCCAGGAATCCAGGATGCTGAACTTGTGAGTGTTATGTAAATTTACACTCCTACCATGACGCTGAATAAGTTTTACTTTGTATCTTTCATACAGGTGTATCCAAAGAATCCACTTAATGGGAGGCTCGCCAGTCCAACTCCACGATTACACATGCACAGATGGAAGTTGAGACAATCCACAGTTCACACTTCAATCAATTCGAATCCAGAGCAGATCACATTCAGCAATCGACGTCAATAGAACATCTCATCGATGAAAAACCAGAAGAAGATACACAAAACAAAAAACCTGGCCTTGAAAAGACAAGGCCAAAGGAATCATTAGCATTTTACAGTGCGTGCGTTATCTCAGCTTAACACATTTATAAATAAACAGCTACAACACATAACCATGTATATGCTTCTCTATACTGAATTTCTGTGTTTTTTCTATTTCTCTCTCTTATGGGCATTCCCTTTGTACAAATGACAGCATTTCACTTAAATTCTTCGACTTATGCTATACACAATCACTTGTAAAATACTGTTTAACATACAAACATTGTATTTCACAAGAATTACTACTGTTTTTGTTTCTATTTCACCCCTTATATACGTTGTTGGAATTTTTACTAGACCAACAAATAGTTAATTAATAAAACACATTTTAACACTAGTTTAAATCATGTTATAATGAAAACAATTTAAAAAAACACAAACTCACCAAGGAAAATCATTCAAAATCAAAGCAAAAACCAGGAAAAACTCCAGGTGGCACTCGTGTGCAGATTTCACTCTCAGATACAAATCTTGTTTTTCTCTTGATCCTTTATTAAAAAATATATATGATAGAAATCATCTCAACATCTTGTTACTGGTACAATTTCTCAGTTAACACACATTTAAAACATTAAAAGATATAAATCTAATAATTTTCTACTGTTAATAATATAACAACTTACATTACATCTCTTGCATTCTCTTGCGAATACTGAATCTCCATAGCAACGGTAAACACAAGCCAACTGATAAAAGTGATTTGTTATTGTTTGATTAGCTGATCTGCTGCTATAGTGGAAGGCACGATGATCTCATTCCAAAGCACTATTTCCTTAGATGCTGTATAATACTCTATTATAAATAATACATAATATATTGTTTAATCGAGTATTCTGCCAATGTTTTTCTCATATTTATAGTGGTATTTCTATTTGCTCTATTGCTGTGTACTACCCACTAGTAACCTGGGTTACATAAACTTTAAGTTCAACTGGTTTACCATGCATAGGGGTCAGGGGTAGAGAGCAGTGAACACCATGTAGAAAATTTGTCAATTGGAACACGTTTTCTTAATGGAGCTATCATATAACGATTTGGTTGCAAAGATCAGGATTGCAAGACACTGCACTAGTGGATAGAGGTATGTTTCAGACACAGCTTCCATTGCCCAAATTTACACCATAAACAAAGGAAACAAGAAAACAATATTACATTAATGTCAAAATAAGTGTCTCTGAATGAAGAAAAGAAATCAGGACCTGACATATTGTGTAAATGCAATGACATATAAACTGCTTGTTTGTATTAGACCACTGTTAGAGGAATAACAGCTTGTTTGTACAAAAACCTACAGAGTTTAGCTTCAACTTGTCAGTAAATAGTAAATTTATAGTATACCTATTAAGAGCTTGATTAGCTGATTCTATCTCAGAAGAGGTTGTGGCTCCTTCCTCAGACATACATACTTCTGCTGCATAATAAAGTGTGCGACCTTATCTCCAGTCTGGTCTTGCTTCAGGCATCTGCAGGAGTGTGTTACGAGCATGATGCATACGAGCTCGCCGTAGAGCTTGTACAGCGACTAGCTCACTTAGCTGCCACTCACCCAAGCTACTTTGACATAGCACGCACTCTGGAAGGCCTAGTGGTGGCAGAAACGTTGGCTATGGAGGAATCCTGGAGTAACACTGGACTTCGCCGCAGTATCGAGTCGGAGTTGAGCGGTGTTGATTTCAACTATTATGGGAGCGACATCGAGTGTGTACTGCGGAGGGCAAGCACGCCATTGCGTCATGAGCTAGCTGGGTTTATGAAAATACCTGGGCATCCGTTAATCAACATTCAAGCTACTGCAGCCAAGGCAGAGCAGCGTGCAACTGTGGCTGTAAACGTGAATTACTACGCTATCCAGATGACTCGTAATATAGCACTGGAACAATTCATTCGGAATCACATTGTAAAACACGGAAAATGGCCACCTGTGGAAATATCTGAAGGAGCACCTCTAGCTCTGCGCGAAGCTCACCGCCTGAATCGTGACCCTCGATCTCCCACCATTACACGTCGACATGGAGCTGTTACTAGTGATATGTTCGTCTATGTCACTCTCGGGAAAGTATTGGAGATGGATTACCTCTCTCATTATACGCAATACTTGAAGGATAAGGCACTCACCGAGTTAAAACAGCCTGCCATCGCATACTATATCACGCATGAAATGCCAAAACTCGACTGGAAAGAGACAAGACTGCTACTGGTACATCTTCTACATCACGAGGATGAGTTGAATATTCACGAGTATTTGCGAGCATACCAGCAATCCTCCGATGACATGGAGGAAGTTCTGAACTATCTCATAGTGAAACTAGTGCCTAAGGAGAAAGAGCTGAAAGTAGAGGGGGGTCCATTTGGGTGCAAAACATATCAGGACTGCTACCGCGGGTGTGTTTAAGAGGAGAATGTAAAACATCTGCTGGACCAATACTATGAAGATCATGCCATGACGCTCGACAACCTGTCACTTGTGAGGAGGTTGTTCTCATTTCGACATCTTTCATCGATGTACAAGGGTTGGAGAGTGCTCTACATCAACTTTGACGTGTCAGGATGGTGTGGCAACTTCAGACATGAAACAGTGGAGGCTTTGTGTGCTGACATCCTAGATGCTGCCTTCGGAACGACCAACGTTTTCCGGAAAACTCAGCTGGCTTACGAGCGTGGGTTTTTCTATCTGCCAGACTGCAATGAAACATACCACTGGGAAGGCCAGCACGGGGGCGTAGAGGGCCTAAATCAGTACACGTGGATGCTCACATATATCCCCCAGATGAGATATGCACTTCAGGAGTTTGGGCTTCACTTCTTTGTTATGGCCTATGGTGATGATTACAAAGCAGCGTTGCTCATTCCCCCTAACCAGCAGGGTATTGACATGTCACAGTTCCGTCATTGCGTCGTGAAAGCCGTTGCTAACACAGCGAGAATGGAGTTTGGGCAAAACATGAAGAGCTACGACATTTATGGATCCGAAGTCTACATAAGTTTCTGCAAAAATGCGTCCGTTCGTGGAGCTGAGATGCCACAAGGTGTGAGAAAGATACAAAAGTGTTACGGCGCGACCAATGCCTTCCTCTCGACCTTAGATGACTATGTAGCGTCAGCATTTAGCAATGCACACTCAGCCGCACGCACAATGCCGTGCACATACCCAGCATATATAGTGGCTCTTTACTGGAGTTACTCGCATATGATAGCTCATCAGGAATGGGAGCATGCAACAGATGATGAGTTGCATTGCGCTCTCTTAACTCCGTTTTGCGTTGGGGGCCTCCCTATTCTGTTTCTAGCTAACTTTCACACCCGTGCAGAGAATGATCATTAACCCATGTTTCTGGATTTTGTCAAACATGTGCTGCGTCTAAATAAAGTGCTAGGGGAGAAAACCTAACAATGTTTCACTAGTTGTTTTTCCGGCGAGCTATGATAGCTCCTGAGTTGTTAGTGAATTCACGGAAACTAGATGTTGCTCTAAGAGAAACAACAGCGCAAAAGTTCCTTGGCACGTTGGATGACCAAGATCTGTTAGCGAATCGCATTATGCTTCACCATTACTCTAAGCAAGCCCTGACAGAGGCATGCATCGAGGGGACTCTTTGGCCACATCTTTTGTGTGACACGCTGGCTGCCCAACAGGAGTGGTGCTCATGGAGGTCAGATATAACTCCACATGTGTTTCGGCTGGTTCGTGAATATATAACAATGCAGCATTCGCATATCATGTCAGGAACCTTGCTATCACACCGACAGATGGATGAGGCCACATACTGTCGGTGGATAAGTGGAGTATGCACTAGCTCAGTCTTGCTGAGGAACCTCACCGAGCTTGAGTCCCAGCTCAGTCACCTCGTTGAGCAAGCTGTGCTCTAGAGCATAACCTGCGATCACGCCGTTTTCGACAGGACCCAAGTCTCCCGTACGCCACCACATCTTGGGAATTTCCTGCCATCGAATTATCAGCTGCATGGAACAAAAGTGTCGTGTGCTTCTCATATCAGAAGATTCTAGGTTCGACTCCTGGCTGGCTCGCCACTCTTTGCTATGTAACCCACGACACACAAATGTATTGTAAGTTGTTTATTGATGGACCAGTTGTTCAGAAGTCTAAATTCCTCCAAAGAGAGAGATGATACAACAACAGTGAAGGACTCGGACACAGAGGTAAGGTAAGAATAATAAAAGATTGTATTGTAACAATTCCACAGAAATATAAAATAAATAAAATAAAAAAAAAATAAAAAAATATAAAACAAGTTCTAGATTTTTTTCACACTTAAATAATGACCTCAATCTTATTTACACTTTCTAATAACACTTCTCTTTCCTCACAGGGTTTTATGGATGTATCACTAATAAGGTAAGTAATATTATGTTATTTTTTCTGTTTATCTATTGTTAATAGATAGTATTACATTTTGGTTATTATTATAAACAATACTATAATACTAATAACAATACTATATTAAAAATGTGTGAGTGTTAGCTAATAAGATAATATTAAAACTATTTTATCATTCACACATAATCAAATTTTCCCTTCTTAAACCAATTAGCTTTTTTTCAAAAAAACATAAATTGCAGAGAATAAACACTCCAAAAAAAAAAAAAACAATGTACAATAAAAATAAAAATGAAAATATATACATTCACTTAAAACACTTCAAAATGCCGCAAAAAAAAAGTCCAGCGCAGGTGACGAATATTCAAAATGATTCTTTTGCAAAACAACTATTGCAATTTTAGTTCCAGGAATCCAGGATGCTGAACTTGTGAGTGTTATGTAAATTTACACTCCTACCATGACGCTGAATAAGTTTTACTTTGTATCTTTCATACAGGTGTATCCAAAGAATCCACTTAATGGGAGGCTCGCCAGTCCAACTCCACGATTAGACATGCACGGATGGAAGTTGAGACAATCCACAGTTCACACTTCAATGAATTTGAATCCAGAGCAGATCACATTCAGCAATCGACGTCAATAGAACATCTCATCGATGAAAAAACAGAAGAAGAAACACAAAACAAAAAACCTGGCCTTGAAAAGACAAGGCCAAAGGAATCATTAGCATTTTACAGTGCGTGCGTTATCTCAGCTTAACACATTTATAAATAAACAGCTACAACAAATAACCATGTATATGCTTCTCTATACTGAATTTCTGTGTTTTTTCTATTTCTCTCTCTTATGGGCATTCCCTTTGTACAAATGACAGCATTTCACTTAAAGGTGCAGTATGTAAGTTTGACACCCAGTGGTTGAACTGGGTATTGCACTCCTAGATCAAAATAAACACACGCGTGGGATGCCAGAGATTGAGTACAGGAGCGAGTGATTTAAACACAGGAGCGAGTTATTTAAACCGTGTTCTAAATAAAATCAACGACACGCGATAGAAGGAATTATGTTCCATATTAAAAGTAGTTTTAGTTCTAACCAACACCTCGAATTGAGATATTAGAAACGGTTTCTATTTCTCACAGCTCAACATGTGAAACCTATGACAGTGCACCTCAGGTAAGCCTCGTGTGTTTTATTCAGTGCTAAATGCTAACAATGTGAGTTTGAATGGATTCTAAACCTTACCGTTTCGTGAGTGAGTGCTTATTCTGTGCTTCTGAAAGGCTGTATTTACATTTTTGTCGTGTTTCGTCTGGTGCAAAGAGTCAAACTGCTGTTTGCGTGTTGTTAGGACACGAGATTACAATGTAACCTGCTCACCTAATGTTTACGTTCATAATATTTATATCATTTGCTAATTAATAACCTCATGTGGAACTGAATCTGTCTCATTTCGACGTCTGATACTGTCCATTTCGGTCACGGGCGCATGCTTTCAGAGCCTTTCTGAATGAATGAATGAAATACGCTGTTTTCCAACAAGGCAACCCGGAGTGCTGAATTATAATTGGCTAAACTGGCATTCTGCAGGTTAACTTTACCTAAACAAAGACAGCGTTCCGGCACGGAAAAACCATTTTCAAAGCAGAATATCTGACTTCAGCATTGTTTTTCAGTTAAACAAGTATGTTCACTTGGGATGTTTCTTAAATATCTGCAAACATATTATGGTATTTTTATGCTTTAGAAGAATCAAAAACTTACATACAGCACCTTTAAATTCTTCGACTTATGCTATACACAATCACTTGTAAAATACTGTTTAACATACAAACATTGTATTTCACAAGAATTACTACTGTTTTTGTTTCTATTCCACCCCTTATATACGTTGTTGGAATTTTTACTAGACCAACAAATGGTTAATTAGTAAAACACATTTTAACACTAGTTTAAATCATGTTATAATGAAAACAATTTAAAAAAACACAAACTCACCAAGGAAAATCATTCAAAATCAAAGCAAAAACCAGGAAAAACTCCAGGTGGCACTCGTGTGTAGATTTTACTCTCAGATACAAATCTTGTTTTTCTCTCGATCCTTCATTAAAAAATATATATGATAGAAATCATCTCAGCATCTTGTTACTGGTACAATTTCTCAGTTAACACACATTTAAAACATTAAAAGATATAAATCTAATAATTTTCTACTGTTAATAATATAACAACTTACATTACATCTCTTGCATTTCCTTGCGAATACTGAATCTCCATAGCAACGGTAAACACAAGCCAACTGACAAAAGTGATTTGTTATTGTTTGATTAGCTGATCTGCTGCTATAGTGGAAGGCACGATGATGTCATTCCAAAGCACTATTTCCTTAGATGCTGTATAATACTCTATTATAAATAATACATAATATATTGTTTAATCGAGTATTCTGCCAATGTTTTTCTCATATTTATAGTGGTACTTCTATTTGCTCTATTGCTGTGTACTACCCACTAGTAACCTGGGTTACATAAACTTCAACTGGTTTACCATGCATAGGGGTCAGGGGTAGAGAGCAGTGAACACCATGTAGAAAATTTGTCAATTGGAACACGTTTTCTTAATGGAGCTATCATATAACGATTTGCTTGCAAAGATCAGGATTGCAAGACACTGCACTAGTGGATAGAGGTATGTTTCAGACACAGCTTCCATTGCCCAAATTTACACTATAAACAAAGGAAACAAGAAAACAATATAACATTAATGTCAAAATAAGTGTCTCTGAATGAAGAAAAGAAATCAGGACCTGACATATTGTGTAAATGCAATGACATATAAACTGCTTGTTTGTATTAGACCACTGTTAGAGGAATAACAGCTTGTTTGTACAACAACCTACATAGTTTAGCTTCAACTTGTCAGTAAATAGTAAATTTATAGTATACCTATTAAGAGCTTGATTAGCTGATTCAGTTGTGTCTGGTTGGGGTTGGAGCTAAACTCTGCAGGTCTGAGTTTGTGCACCCCTGGTCTATGCAACCACATTCAAATCACATGTAGAATGTGTGAAACAGACATGAAAATGGTTTCTGTAAGATTTAAAATGTAAAAAATTTCAAAATGTCCCAAAATTATGTTTCACGTCTTTCACATGCGTTTTCCTTGTGATTTCAGCTTTTCTGTAAGGGTCAAAACTTACAAATTTACTCACCCTTATTTTTTCCCAAACCAAGACTTGTTTATCTTCAGAACACAAATTAAGATATTTATAATAAATTCTGAGCGATTTCTGTCTAAATGTACCATGCAATAACAAACCTTGTTGTATCTTGAGTGTCAAGCAACTATGTTTCAGCTTCAGTGATAAATGTTTATATGCAAATATAAGCCTAAATGAAATCTGTTCATCATATAAAGTATCTCAGTTCCATCAAAATAATGACATTACCCGCTCAACTTATAAATGGTTATTATTTTTTAACTGCTTCTGAACATTTCGAAACATCAGAGATTTGGGTGAAGAGACTTTCAGTGGTGTAAGTCAAATCTCACAGGTTTGATTTAATATGATGATAATAATTTATAATCTGAAGATGAAAGAAGTTCAGGTTTGAGATGGGAGTAAATGTAGACAGAATTTTCATTTAGTGGTGAATAAACTCTATAAGTAACCTTTAATTAGATAAACACCTAAATTTATAATATCTGATTTTGCAGGCAATCCTGCTTCTCGTGTCACCATAAACTTATCTGTGGAGAGCATTTCTGTTCATTTAAAGGTGTGGATCTACTTGATATTCCTCTGTCTGCTTACGAACATACTTTCCTCAACCTAACAAATTCTGCATAATTCATAAATCACCTGCGCTGTCATCTTTCATAGCTGTCAGACCTCTTGAAATACAGTACGCATCCATAGCATCGGGGCTTTCATCTACACCTATATCTTTTGTCTCTTGAAATCTTCCTGCCGCTGTGTTTAAATGTTTGTGTGCCTTTGACAAAGGCACGTCGCACATTAAGCCAAAAACCTCCAGACAGATCCATGGGCTGATGTTGCTGTAAGCATTGTTATTCTTTATTAAAGCCACCATCTCAGGCAAGGTGAATGAGGGCTGGTGTGTCTGAGTCTGACACGGGGGAAAAAGTGGAGTGATGAAGAGGTAATTAAAGACAGGAAGAGGTGAATATGATTTTGGGGGGATCTGTCTGTAATTGGACACATGAAAGACACAAGTAGGGTGCATCGCTAGTGCTGCTGCTCCTTATTAGCCGCTAATGTGAAAACCAATATTTCAGCCCACGTCAAGGTGCAGTGGGAGACGGCAGCTCTCTCCGACAAGTGTAGGGTCCCCACTGAGAGTTTGAGAGCATGCCAGGCATTGTCCTCCATTCTCCTCCTGTTTAATTCACAGACAGATCCTGGTTCAAATAGACCTTCCCTGCTTTGGCTGAAAGCTAGCTCCTCTGTGTCAAATCTGACGGTTAAAGCACACAGACCCTAGAGAGAGAGATACCCATATCTTTCTTTCTGCTGTAATTAGAAGAATATGCCTCGCCAGGTTGAGCTTTTTAGGAATTTGTACTGGACTTTTTTAAGAATTTCCTCCTTTAGTTAGCGATAGTGATTTCTTATTTATATGTGACTAAATTAAATAATAAAATAAATATACACAACTGGGTAAAAGTCTTAGGCCGGTTGAATTTTCAACACCACCTTCAACAACAACAACAAAACACAACATATGGCTCATTCTGAAAATGTAGCCCTATATACATTTCTGGAGATCGCAAATTATGTAGCCAGTGGTACATATGGCTGCATTTCGTCTTTAAAACAAATGCTACGAGGCAGTATGACGCTGTTCCTTTTTGCACTTACCAGCTCTCTGCTTACCTCCGTATGGACGGCTTTTCCGCTGTTACCAGTTTGTCCAGTGGCTCACTGCGTACGTTGGCGGACTTGTGATGTGGAGCGGAGTTGACTGTGATGAAGGGGTTTGAGTTCGACAAAGAATGGTTCCTGAAAGCAGGTAAGGCAAAAACAAAAGCCAAAAAATTAAATAAACAAGTAAATAACAGGGTGAGAATGTGGTAAAATCTATAAATGTGGGAAAAATCAGGCTGCCGCGAAGCCTTGTCTTTTTCTAGATTGCTTTTTAAAACTGTCGGTTGGGTTTAGGGAAGGAGGGTGGGTCAGTTGATCAGTCAGTCATTCAGTCAGTCAGTCAGTCGACAGTGGCCTCCGGTGAATTCGCAAAAACAAAAACTGCAAAAAAAGCATACCTCCTGGGACATTTTTGGCGCTCTCCATAAATTTATATAGAGGTACATATTCAGAAGGGTTCACAAAACATGACTTTAAGTCAATTATTTCTATCTTTTGTTGGAGTGTGTCAGCAGGAAATATCAGTTTGCATTTCCAAACATTATTTTTTTGCTATTAGTTGTAATAATCCAGTGAGATTTTTGTTTGCACAAGGAATCTGACAGCAGCCAGTGATCCACACATCTGTTTTCACTATCATCCAGTGCATCTACAGTTCTGAGACATAAGGAAACAGAAAAAACACTGACACAAACTAAATCATACCTGCTTAACTCCTGTTTTTCCCGGGAGTCTCCAGTATTTCAGACCCATCTCCCACCACCCTCCCGTTTTGTTATTTCTCCCGAAAAACTCCCATAAATTCAACCCCCTCCCCCAGGTCCTCAGCATTTTGGTACAGTCTGTGAAACCCCTGGGTCGCCAACTTTGGTATAGGATCCGATCACAGCGGCTGCCCGAAACACGACCACCTCACCACCAAACCTAACTCCCTCCCAGTCTCCCGGATTTTCAGGGACCAATGTTGGCAGGTATGGACTAAATCCAGAAGAACTGTGGCGACATCTCCGCGAAACTTCAAAAAACCTACCTGCAAAGCTAGCTAAAACACTATGCAAAAGTACACTCAAAAAATAAGTTTTTGCTGTTTGTTCAAACTATTTATTTAAAATGAGCTGAATCAACAACTCTTGTTTTTTTGGGACTTAATTGTCTTGTGATCAATCCACTTAAATTTGTAAGAAAACAAAACAAAAAAACAATTAAGTTAACTTAATTAGTTTGTGTTGGGTCAACATAAAGAAATTGTGTGGAACCCAGCATTTTTTACAGTTTAAGTTCATCAATAAATCAAATCTATTTACAGTATTGCATTAGTTTTGAAAACATTCTCACTTTACAGCATTTGCCTATAAGTTCCTAAAACTTTATGCAGTACTGTAGCTTTGCAGGTAAGATTCTCGTAGTGTTTTGTCAGAGTTCTTCTGGATTTAGGACCATCTAAGGTCAAGGCCTAAAGCACATGGATCGGTTGTACTTTGGATGTTTCTGAATACACTTTTTGCCAGTTTAATTATGGGCAAAATGGACAACAAACTCTGCACACAGTTACAGGGTTGTCCCTTTTCTCTTAATGAGTCGTAGATGTGTTTTGGCAGCCCATCAAAGTCTCATGAATAAATAGACCTATGTATATGTACCCTATGTAATGTATTTCAGGTTTGTTGACAGAATGTAGACAGTGGCCTCTAGTGAATTTGTAATCTGAAATGTGCAACAAAATGTAACAGGATCATCGTAATTTAAGTTTTTTTTAGAAATGTAGACTGAGGTGTATATTTCCAGTGTGCCTGGGCTGTGAAACTAATAACTGTGTCAGGCTGAAATTTGCAAAAATCACTTGCATTGCACCTGGCGCCACATTACGTAGGTTTTATGATGGTCCTTAGTATGAAACAAAATCATACAGTGCATTATTTTATTCAGAATCACAAACAAACATGTCTCATATAAACTGGTTTAGTCCAAAAGTGTTGTCTGGTTTACAAATAAACAACTCTATGAATTATTTTATTTTACATTTAAAGACAGCTATTTTATGTTTTTGAAATTCGTACATTTTTGAATGTACCATAAAAGAAAAAAGAAAAAAACATTATTATGAGTAAAACCTACAGCAAAGATTGAAAGAATCAAATCAGCTCTTGTGCCTTCCCACTTCATACTCCCAAAACAATCTCCCAAAAATGCTCCCAAAACATTATTCTCCCAAAACAAACAATTGCTTCGCTAGTGGTGGCAGTTCCGACATTTGGTGAACGTAATGACAGACATGACAGATTTGTCAGTAGCAGCCATTATGTTTTCTCTTTGAGATGTAGTTTGATATATGAAGTACAATGGATGCAAGACTCAAGAGCTTGGTGCTGCTGGGGATAACTCATAGAAGCTTGACTTCTTCTCTTGAGTGACGGTAAATTACTCTGACATGCTTTGTCCTGAGCTACATGCAGAAAAGAAGAAATTGTGTTTCTTTACCAATGGATATTTTCCTGAAACTAAAACACTTTTATAGATTTGAAGGAGCCATACTGTATGATGCCTTTTTTGACAACACATAATATAAGTCTCTGCTGTCCCCAGACTGTGTGAAGTTTCAGCAGAAAAACCCTACAGATTATATAAATATATACACTACCTGACAAAAGTCTTGTTGCCTATCCAAGTTTTAGAAACAACAAGTAATAACTTGACTTTTAGTTGATCATTTGGTATCAGAAGTGACTTATATGAAAGACAAAGACCTCTAGATTATGCTTATTTTACCCTAATAAAATATGATCATGCCTTGATTTTTAATTATTTAATTATGACAGTAAGGTCTGGCTTTGCTTAGATAAAAGTCTTGTTACTTAACAGAAACAATGTACAGTATAGAATATAAAGTCATGGTGCAGTGGAAAAAGAGTTAATATTGTGTATGACTCCCTAAAGCTTGGAGGACTGCTCCATACATCTCTGCAGACTCCAATAACTTAATAATAAAGTCATCTGGAATGGAAAAGAATGTGTTATTGCAGGACTCCCAAAGTTCATTAAGATTCTTTTGATTCATCTTCAATGCCTCCTCCATCTTACCCCAGACATGCTTAATAATGTTCATGTCTGGTGACTGGGCTAGCCAATCCTGGAGCACCTTGACTTTCTGAAGTATGCGTAGGATTGCTATCCTGCTGAAGAATTGGCCCTCTCCTGTGGTTTGTAATGTAATGGGCAGCACAATTGTCTTGATCCCTCAGGATGTTGATGTTGCCATCCACTTTGCAGATCTCTCACATACCCTGTGCTGAATGTAACCCCAAATCATGATTTTTTTCTTCACAAAACTGATTTCTGTGAGAATCTTGGGTCCATGCGGGTTCCAAAAGGTCTTCTGCAGTATTTGTCAAAATTGGGATTCAGTTTACCAGATGATTCATCGAAAAAAAATCTACCTTCTGACACTTTTCCAAATGATCAACTAGAAGTCAAGTTATTATTTGTTGCTCTTACAACTGGATCGACAACAAGACTTTTGTCAGGTAGTGTATAGAGTGCCTGATTTGCCACTTTTCGGGTGCGAGGTAAAGTGTGTGTACTTTTAGTTTGCAGAAGAGGGCATGACCTTTACAGTTTGTGCTTCAGTCAGAGATTAGCAAAACAGAATAATCTCAAATAGACAACTTGCCAAAAGTGGCCAGGACAGATCCAGCATAGTATCTTCAAATACCTGTGTCACCACTTTGTCTATGTTTCCCTAGAGATCCCCATGTTCCCTCCTATGTCTTAGTTCTTCCTCCTGTGCTCTTGTTGACTTGTTCCAGTCAGGGTATTTAAAGTTAACTTTTTCTCTGTTCCCCTTACTTGGTTTTTGAGTCAGTAACCAGTGAACTTGCTTTGCGTTCCCTTGACCTCCTGATCTATGTCTAGTAAGACTCTTGTTTTCCCTGTTGCTTGTTGCCTTATTGTTTGTTTTCTCCCATTGTGGAGTTTTCTTTGTGTGTTTATTATACTGTTAAAACCTTTTGTATACCTCATCTGAGAAGAAACTTAGTTGTCTGTTTTGCTACCTCATTCTGAGAAAAATCTAAGTCAGGGGTGTCCAAACTCAGTCCTGGAGGGCCAGTGTCCTGCATAGTTTAGCTCCAACTTCCTTCAATACACCTGCCTGGAAGTTTCTAGTATACCTAGAAAAAGCGTCTAATGTATCTAATTGGGGTTGTTTGGACACCTCTGATCTAAGTTGACTTTTTTTTTTCTCCACACCAGACATCCAAGTGTAAGACCTGTCTGTGACAACCTGACTATATTATGCATAATGCAACATTTCAGTTATGTAGATGGTGAGTGTTGCAAATGTGTTGACGTGAAACATTCAGAAAGCTTGAAATGTGATACTTAAGTGTTGGAAAGCTGTTTTTACACTGTAAAAATGCAAGGTTCCACACAATTCATTCATGTTGTCTCAACACAAATTGATTAAGTTAACTTAAGTTGTCCCAACAAAAGCCCAAGAATTGTGTTGTTTCAGCCCATTTTAAATAAGTAATTTGAACAAGCAGTAAACTTATTTTTTGAGTGTATATTGGACATTCATTCACTCTTTTCTTTGACCTCAAAAGGTTAGTTCACTTAAAAATTTGAATTAGCCCATGATTCACTCACCCTCAAGGCATAGGTGTATAGGACCTTTTTTTGTCAAATAAATCTGGTCGAATTAATTATAAAATTTGTCTTGGGCCTTTCTCCCATAATGATAATGTCAGGCTGTATTTTTTTCAGGAGTAAAAAAAATCCTATAAAAATATCCATATTTAAAACTTTATAAGTTTGCATAACTTCTGGAGAGAGAGTGTTGTCTTTTTTCCTCTTTCTTGTGATGTCTTTTTTTATGCATTTAGCACCATCAGCTGGAGATGACTGTGTTTTGTCTGTTCTTTGTGCTTCCACATTTGTTTCAACTATTTTAACAGTGACAATCCACCTATGCTCTGCAGGTGAGTAAATTGTGGGGTATTTTTCCTTTGTGGGTGAACTAAACCTTTAAAAGTTGTGTCATTGCAAACAATGGTTGTTTATCCTGTTTCTCATTCTGATCACTCACCTTATTGTTCTAAGTACCAAATTAATCAAAAATAAATCAAAGATACATATAACCAGACATTATTCCTCTGCAGCGACGTGGTGGCGCAGTGGATAGCACGATCGCCTCAGAGCAAGAAGGCCGCTGGTTTGAGCCTCGGCTGGGTGAGTTGACATTTCTGTGTGTAGTTTGCATGCTCTCCCCGTGTTCGTGTGGATTTCCTCTGGGTGCTCCGGTTTCCCCCACAAGTCCAAAGACATGTGCTATAGGTGAATTGGGTATGCTAAAATTGACCGTAGTGTATGTGTGTGAATGAGAGTGTATGGATGTTTCCCAGTGAAACATATGCTGGATAAATTGGCAGTTCATTTCGCTGTAGTGACCCCAGATTAATAAAGAAACTAAGCCGAAAAGAAAATGAATGAATAAATTATTCCTCTGCACGGTGCCAATGAATAAATATGTAATTATTTTCCTCTGCAACACTCTCCTTTTTATGCTTCCTGCCTCTCCCATTTTCAAAATAAGAGTACATATGTTTAATACAAGCTTCGATAAGCTTAATAATAAGGTAAAAATGTTGTAATCTCTCTACGAAATGTTGTGGCCAATCAAACACTGGGGAGTGCATGTTAATGATCTCATGCAGATAGGCAGAATCAGTGTTTTGTTTGAATTACCTGTTTTTTACCAGGGTTTTTTACTCATGAAATTTACTTGATAACAAGGGAACAATGGTGTTTGAGGCTCATGATATGTCACAGCTATGCTTAGCTATATCCAGATTTTCATTCTATGACATCTTTAAGACAAGTACAAGTTGACTTTAAACTTTGTAACTTTGCAGATTCCATATCTCTTATCCTGCACGCCATCGCTCCCAGAACTCTGCAATCATATCTCACAGCATGGAATGCTTTCAAGCATTTCCACTCACTCTACAAAACACAATTCCCAGATTTCTCCCTACTTCCCATCACCTCCTTCATTTCCCACCTACACACTGCTAAAAATATCCAGGCTAGCTCTATAAAACGCTACCTTAGCGGGATCCAAATTTTTCATAAACTGATACACGGATCCCCTTCAGAAGCCATTTCCAATTCACAAACCACCCTCCTTATCAAAGGTATCCAAAAAATGCACCACCCCCCCCCCTCCCTGACACCAGACAACCCATTACACTCAACATACTTTCAAGATGCATCCATACACTGCACAAGGATACCTTTTCACACATGCAGCCCGCACACTTGATGCCATGTTCACTTTAGCTTTTCGGCTTCCTTAGGTGTTCAGAAATGGCCATTGCATCCAAATTTAACCCTGCCACCCACCCCACAATTTCTGATCTAACTCTGCAGAATGATGAAACAATAGCTTTTTCATCAAGCACAGCAAAACAGATCAGTCAGGGAAAGGGCACTTTATTTACATTTTCAACATTTCCTCCCCCACACGTCCTTTCCAAACCCTTCTTGCATTCCTCCACTTAAGGAGAGCTCAAGATCCTGACCCCCTTGCCCCCCTCTTTACTGATGACGTTAATCGTCCAGTAACCCGTTTTTGGTTTCAAAAACACTTAAAAGAGGTGCTCCGCCTTTCAGGCTTTTCCCCTGAACTATATTCTAGCCATTCATTTAGAATTGGCGCAGCCACTACAGCAGCACACAGAGGTCTTTCCTCACAACAAATTCAGACCTTAGGCCGCTGGTCTTCCCATGCCTTCAAAGCCTACATTCGCCTCAGCCAACTCCACCTTAAGAAAGCCCAGATGGCACTATCCAGCTAAGTGCGCACCTGCTGTACGGGCGGGCGTAAGTGGTGGCGCGTGCGCATGCACGCATGTGTGAGTATATAAGTACGTGAGTATGCGTGAGTGCCTGCGCATGTACGTGCGTGTGCGCGCGTACATGAGTGTGAGTGAACGTGCATGTGCGGGTACGAGTACATGCGGTGCATATGTATGCGGGCATGTGCGCGTGTCTGTGCATGTGCGTATGTATGTATGCTTACGTTTTGTACGTATGAGTGTTTATGAATAAGTTTGTATGTACTTTCTGCTTCCAAGCTCTGCTAAGCTTGCCACCCTTCCCTACAGCTCGGACCCCCGCAGGGGTCCATCCTGAGCTTCGACTCCCGCAGGAGTCTTTCTAGGCCCACCCCAGGCCAACCCCTTCACAATCACATTCCCAGATGGAGTCATCATCGCCCCCTCCTGTCTCCCCACTCCTACTGGTTCCTGCCCCCCCCCATGGCTCTGACCCCCGCAGGGGTCGCTCTGAGCTTCGACTCCCGCAGGAGTCATCACTGCCCCCCCCCCCCCCCCCCCCCCCCCCCCCCCCCCAGCCCTTAAGAATGCGTAGCCACGCGTGCATATATATACACATATGCTGGCGTATTAGATTAGATTAGATTAGATTCAACTTTATTGTCATTACACATGTACAAGTACAAGGAAACGAAATGCAGTTTAGGTCTAACCAGGAGTGCAATAGCAGCAAGTGCAGGATACAGGTATAAGTTATAAAGTGCAGTTATAGAAAAACTATGGTGATATTTACAAATGGATGTACTATGAACATTATATACAGGTTGTGTTAGCTATGAACAGAGATTTACAATAGATGGATATATGTACAGATTGCTATTAATAATCAGAAGTGTGCAGATATATAAACATAATTACAAATGTATATGTACAGTGTGTGTGTACATAATTACAAATGTACATGGGTATGTACAGTTAGAATAAATGAATCAGTGCAATGAATATGTGCAATTTTTAAATGTGCAAATGTTAAATAGTGCAGTGATTATGAGGAGTCTGAGTTATGAGGATAGTGGGGGTGTATCAGGGGGGCAAAGAGTCAGTGGGGGGCAGAGTTCAAAAGGGAGACAGCTCTGGGAAAGAAGCTGTTCCTTAGTCTGCTGGTTTTTGTCCGGGGGAGCCTGAAGCGCCTGCCAGAAGGCAGGAGAGAAAACAGTCTGTGAGCAGGGTGAGAGGAATCCTTAAGAATACTGCGTGCTCGGCGCAGACAGTGTTTCCTCTGGATGTCCTCTATGGCTGGCAGTGTGGTCCCTGTGATGCGTTGGGCAGTTTTCACCACCCGCTGCAGTGCCTTACGCTCCGCAACAGAGCAGCTTCCATACCAGACTGTGACACAGTTCGTCAGGATGCTTTCTATTGTGCAGCGGTAGAAGTTCACCAAGACGGCTGATGACAGCTGGTTCTTCTTAAGTTGCCTTAAGAAAAATAGGCGCTGGTGAGCCTTCTTGACCAGGCTGGAGGTGTTGGTGGTCCAGGAAAAGTCCTTTGAGATGTGGGTCCCCAGAAACTTGAAGGATGAGACAGGCTCGACGGCCATCCCATTGATGTGGATGGGATCATGTGAGCCTGTTCGTCCCTTCCTGAAGTCCACAATGAGCTCCTTGGTCTTGTCGGTGTTAAGGAGCAGATTATTGTCGGTGCACCAAGTGGCCAGATGCTGTATCTCCTCCCTGTAGGCAGTCTCATCATTGTTGCTGATTAGACCAATCACTGTGGTGTCATCTGCAAATTTGATGATGGTGTTAGAACTGTTGACAGGCCTACAGTCGATGGTAAAAAGGGAGTAGAGGAAGGGGCTCAGCACACAGCCCTGTGGTACACCAGTGTTGAGTGTGATGGTGGTGGAGCAGATGTGGTCTGATCTCACATTCTGAGGTCTGTTAGTCAGAAAGTCCATAACCCAGTTGCAGAGAGACGTGTCGATATCCAGGTCTCTAAGTTTGATCATTAACTTAGAGGGTATGACAGTGTTAAATGCTGAGCTGAAGTCAACAAACAGCATTCGTGCATAAGTGTTTTTATTGTCCAGGTGTGTGAGTACAGAGTGCAGTGCTATGGAGACTGCATCTTCTGTGCTCCTGTTGCCACGGTAGGCAAACTGATGTGGGTCCAGTGTGGATGGCAGAGAGTCTTTCAGATGTGCCAGGACCAGCCGCTCGAAGCACTTCATGATGATGGGTGTGAGTGCTACAGGGCGGTAGTCATTCAGGCATGTTGGGCTGGAGTGTTTCGGCACTGGCACAATAGAGGTGGTTTTAAAGCATGTTGGCACAGCTGCTAGGTTAAGGGACAGGTTGAAAATGTCTGTGAATACCCCAGCGAGCTGTTCTGCACATGCTTTGAGGACGCGCCCAGGAATACCGTCTGGTCCAGCAGCCTTACGCACATTGATCCGACTCAGTGCGGTGTGGACTTCTGAGGAGGTGAGTGTGATGGGTGAGTGGTCGGTTGAGGAAGTGATCCTGGTGTAGGGTTCTTTATTGTCTCTTTCAAAGCGGGCATAAAAGTCATTAAGCTCGTTCAGGAAGGAGACGTTTGTGGCTGTGGGTGTGGACTGGCTGGGTTTGTAGTTGCTGATGGCCTGTATGCCCTGCCACATGCGCTGAGGATCAGAGTTGGAAAAGTGCTCCTCTAGCTTTAGCTTGTAACAGTGCTTGGCCTTTTTGATGCCCCTCTTCAAATTAGCCCTGGCAGTGCTGTAGGCCTGTGCATCCCCTGATCTGAAGGCAGTGTTGCGTGCCTTCAGCAGGAGGCGCACCTCCTTGTTCATCCATGGCTTTTGATTTGGGTATGTGGTGATCTGTTTCTGGGTTGTCACACTGTCTATGGTGGTATTGATGTATTCCAGAACAGAGGAAGTGTAGCTGTCAATGTCTGTGCTAGAGCCACATGTGGCCTGGGAAGCAAACATACTCCAGTCAGTGTGTTGAAACCTGTCCTGGAGTGTGGAGTCTACCCCCGCTGGCCACACTTTGATGGTCCTCACTGATGGCTTCACACGGTTGATGAGGGGTGAGTATTTGGGGCTGAGGAACAAAGAAAGATGATCTGATTGACCCAGGTGGGGGAGGGGGGTCACAGCGTAGGCTTCAGCCATGTTTGTGTATACATGGTCCAACGTTTTGTTTCCCCGTGTGTGACAGAAAATGTTTTGATGGAATTTGGGGAGCACTGTCTTTAAGTTTGAGTGATTAAAATCCCCCGCAACAATAAAAGCAGCCTCCGGGTGAGCAGTCTGTTGTTTGCTGATGGCTGCATGAAGTTCTTTCATTGCCAACTTGGCATCAGCATCGGGAGGAATATAGGCGGCAGTAATGATAGTTGAGGTGAACTCGCGTGGTAGATAAAAGGGTCTGCATTTGACCATCAGAAATTCCAGATTAACAGAGCAATGTCTCCCAACGATGACAGAGTTTGTACACCAAGCTTTGTTAATATAAATGCATAATCCTCCGCCTCGGGTCTTACCGGAGTCATCCGCCGTTCTGTCTGCTCGGAATGTGTGATGCTCAGTTAAAGATACAGCGTTGTCTGGTATCCCGCTGTTTAGCCATGTTTCTGTGAAAATCATGACATTACAGTTCCATAATCTTTTGCTGTGGTTGATGCGCAGTCGAATCTCATCCATTTTGTTCACCAGGGACCGTACATTGGCGAGAAAGATGCTGGGTAAGGACAGCCGGTGTGGTGTTAGCTTTAGCTTAGCTCTTAGCCCGCCGCGCTTCCCCCGTCTTTGTTTACGGTCGCGCCGCCGCCTTCGAGCACTTCCGCCCGGCTGGGCAGAGCGCTCTGCCTCGGGTGTTCTAGCGATGTCCGGAATGAGTCGTAGATTGCTGATAAAACTGTCCGAAATGCACAAACCAATATCCAAAATCTCCTGTCGGGTGTACGATGTAAAGGCATTACTGTTCTGCACGAACAGACCCGAAATGAGCAGGAAAAACACTGCAAAACTGCAGAAACTGGAGAGACGCTGAGCCTCGCGATGTGCACGCGCCGCCATCTTGGTCATCTATGAGTGCGTGTGCGTATGAGTACGTGTGTATGCGAGATTGTGTGCGCGCACGCATTGCAGGCCCTAGCGTAGGCTAGCTTGCGTGCGCTGAATGATACCCCTTCTTCTTTTCTTCCTTCCGGCGTCGAGTTTCTCCGCCCCATTTTTGTCTCTAGCTCAATTTCGGCGAGTTAACTCGCCTCACTAATCTCTTCCCATAGGCCCTCAATCCTCAGCTCTAACTCCCGCAGGAGTGACTAAAACGAGCTTCGACTCCCGCAGGAGTCTCGCCCGGCCACCTTCTGCCGTAGTCTTCACCGCCCCCTCCCTTTCCCAGACTCCGGCAGGAGAAATGCCCCCGCATGGCTCTGACCCCCGCAGGGGTCAACCCGATCTTCGACTCCTGCAGGAGTCATCACCGCCCCCCCCCATGGCCATTAGGAATGCATATACACTTGTATATAATCATATACAGGCGTATGCGCATGCATGTATGAGTATGTGTGTTCAGGAAAGTGCATATGCATTATGTGTATTCATACACGTGTGTAAGCTCGTATTGCGCGCCCGAGCGTGTGCATCTCTGCATGCACGTAGGCCCGCATGCGTGC
Source organism: Danio kyathit (assembly GCA_903798195.1). Lineage (NCBI taxonomy): Eukaryota > Metazoa > Chordata > Actinopteri > Cypriniformes > Danionidae > Danio > Danio kyathit. Next base: position 18,188,183 of record LR812542.1, read on the forward strand.
GCTTGCACGATTCCCCTTCTCCTTTTCTTCCGGCGTCGAGATCCTCCGCCCCCCTTTTTTCTCTATCTTATTTCGGCGAGTTAACCCGCCACCCTTTCCTCTTCAGCTTAGGCCCTCAATCTCCAGCTCTAACTCCCGCAGGAGTGACTAAAACGAGCTTCAACTCCCGCAGGAGTTCATGCCCCCCCAGCCCACCTCACACCCCTTCTTGCAGGAGTCTTCACAGACCAAAAACTTTTCCCGACCCCTGCAAAATTCCACCCACCCCAGCTCGCTCCCGCAGGAGGTATCCGAGCTTCGACTCCCGCAGGAGTCAATCCCGCCCCTCCCACGCCACCGCTTAGACTCCAGCAAGTGTCTGCTTTATGCTGCTCCCGCAGGAGCCTCTCTTTCCCAAGCGATCAATGTTATATCCAGCAGCCGGATATGGCATCGTTCCATCTGCATTTGGGGGGGTTCTTCAATACGCGGCTGATGTCCCGAGCTATGTAAGGCATTTTGGGGAGTTCTCGAGATCTACCTGAGCTCGATCTCCCCTCTCGCCTTGCAATGGGAGGGAGCCCCGGGCTCGAGAATCTCATGAGCTCAGGGCTCTCTCCCGGGACAGCATGCCAAACAAGCTTTATAACTAATCATCAGCTAAGTGTGAACTCTTGAAATGGGGTGCTAGGAGAGCAAGTAAGCTCGGAGTGGAACAATCATTGATGCTCAGAACATCTTTTTTTTTTTTTTTTTTTTTGTAATTGGTATTTTATTAAATACCACTGTTTTCTTCTGTGTTACTATTTTACAGCTTTAAAAAAGTTATTTACAAATGCTCTTGTTATAATTTCATGTTTATTTGTGTTAGTGTTTGAATATCACACCATGGTTTAACTTGCCAAAAAGATACTTTGAGACATATTGTGAGGATGTGAGGCAATATAGCAATAATTGAAGCAACAAAACAGATTTTAATAACCACAAATGGACAAGACCGAAATTGTTGACGTAACAAAGCTGAATCATGTTGTTAAAATATTTTACTCACATTGAATGCATAAGAATAAATTCAATCAGATAAACACAACATAAATATTAAAATTCAATAAGCTGCAAAGAAGTTACACAGACCTATCAAAACCATGTTGAAATTACAAGTTTATATTGTGTTCATATAACACATTCAAAGCAGTTTAAGTTTACTTGATTTGTTTAGATGCACAGTGGGTGCTACGATTAAATCATGTGATTCAACTTTTTTTTTTTTTGAGTGTAGCAGGGCCTTAAAGGTACATATTAATACCTAAAAAAGTACAAATCTGTACCTCATAGTACCTTAAAGTTACAAAAGTGAACCTTAAAGGTACTAATGTGCACCTGTAAAGTACAAAAGTGTACCTTTTGAAAAGGTACCGTCCCAGTGACAGTTTTGTACCTTTATTTCTTAAAGTATGATGTTTTATGAAGGAATTTGTTCATACAACACTCTATACAACATTTTATTCTACAAACAATTCTGAAAATATTAATACTTGCTATTCACAGTATTTTCTGAATTAAGCAGTGATGAAAATAGATTCCCAAAATCCCTCTGTAAAAAAAAAACCCTTTTGACTTTATGTAAACATTGTCTCATTTGAATATTTATTATAATATGTTTTTACTATATTTAATATTTTTGGCAAGCCTTCTCAGTATTCACTGTCTTGAGTTTAAATGTGATTTCAATAATCTCCATTTCAGCTGTCATTTCTACAGGACATCTACCTGAGCCGGCGTTTTGACTCAAGACATTTGGAGTGAGAATCTACGAGTAACACGATCAGCAGCTGCGTATTATGACGAATGACTTTGACAGCTGATTGTTGTGCGTATGACATGCGTGTCACAGTCATGGCCTCATTACCGGCCACACATCAGGTGATTTCACTGGGACCAGAAGGGGAATGTCATGTTATCACATCCTGAGTGTCATGTCATGTTATATTTGCCACGGCTTGTCACAACAGTGGCGGTGCTGCACTTCTGATGGTGTTTATAACGGTTTCAGTTTGCAAACAAGCGCCTGTCAGAAAACTTCAACATCCCGAATGGCTTTTCTGCGGAGGATTGTGGGTTATGTGGAAGAGAGAGATGAGTATGAATGGTAAGTCTTCATTTACACTGATTTATTCTTTTTTCTTTAGCTTAGTGCCTGACAGAGGCGTTGCTCGGGTCGAAAGGCCCCAGAGAAGCACCCCCCCCCCCGCCCCCCCCACACCCAAAAAAAAGACGTTCTGATTTACTCCGCTAAACACTCCGCTAGATACTTGAACTCTCTGTGATTTAACATTAACTTTATTACAGAAACATGTGACTGGCTATATCTTATCTAGATAAATAAGTCTAGATATCTATATCATATCCAGAAAGCTAGTACAATTTACATTTTTCTGAATAATTTGCATGCATTTACATTAATGATGCACATTTTATTGATTACAGTTATTTTATTTCACCAAAACTACAGACATTTTATACTGCGAAAACAAATATTAGGCTTCATCAGCAGTTAGAACTCCTCAGTTTCGCGAAACAGTATTATTATTATCTCATCAGCTTCAGCTCCTCTAAATAATGAATGAATGACGACAGTGCAGAGGCAGAATTTTTTTAAAACACTTGCTGTGTGACAACAGTCCCACTCTCACCTGCTTTTAGAAACAGGTACTGCTGAACAGCTGACTATTTAAATACAGACACAAAAGCTAAGTCAAGTGGAATGCATGTGATGTATGTGCTAATTTTAGGTTCTTGGATAACAAAATAAAAGTTTTACAACCTATTTTTTTTTAAGTGCAACATTCCAAAAGATCAGGGGCTTTTGACATTACATCATGGGCTTAATCCCCCAAAGCCCCCCTCTCAACCCCACTTGTGCCTGATTTATCAGGGTTCACCACAGCGGAATGAACTGCCCTTCATTTACAATGGTTTTGCTTATTTTAGATTTCAGGATGCTAACATTTGAATGGTAATTCAGTAGTAATTTCAATTTGGAAGTGAATTTTTTCTATTTTAAATATTCTTAGACTAGTTACTTTACACTTTCTTTAAATGTGAAAATACATTATTGGAAAAAATAGGTTTATTTAGAAATCAATCTGTCCATCATGTAGTGTTGCATTTACCATATACAGGTATCTACAGATTAATTTCCACTTTAAAAAGTGATTAGTTGACGTTGCTTAAAAAAGAGAGTAAACTTTAAGCCTTATAATTATTAAGTAAACAAACTATGTGCTTAATTATAAAAGTTAACTGACTTTTTAAAAAATAAGGCAACGGGTTTGCTCACTTTTTAAAAGTAAAATAACTAATTGCTTTTTACAGTGTACTTGTTTATAATTAAATTGTAATAATTTAATAATTATTCTGTATTGAATTGTATTAAATTAATTACAATTAATTGAATATTATATGAAATAGCAATCAATTTTACAATATTTGCAAAATAAGTTTTACTTTTAGTTCTGAAAGTCATTATGAAATGATGACAAAACTTTAACTGCATCACGTTTGACATATTATTGCATTGAAAGTGGCTTTAACTTAAATAGTACATTGCAATTGAATTAGTTTTCATTTAAATTTTATGATTTTTTTAAATTTACTTTGATAAATTTAATCAAATCAAACGGTCACATGCAAAAGCCATATGCAAAGTGCTGTCTGGAATTTGTCTGGACTTCATGCATGTTCTGTTGCATGAAGTCCAGACTTATATCCATGCATATACAGTTGAAGTCAGAATTATTAGCCCTCTTTTTATTTTTAAAATATTTCCTAAATTATGTTTAACAGAGCAAGGACGTTTTCACAGTATGATAATATTTTTTTCTTTCTGAAAAAGTCTTATTTGTTTTATTTCAGCTTGAATAAAAGCAGTTTTAAATTTTTTAAGAACTATTTTAAGGTCAAAATTATTAGCCCCTTTAAGCTATTTTTTTTTTGATAGTCTACAGAACAAATCATTGTTATACAATAATTTGCCTAATTACCCTAACCTGCCTAGTTAACCTAATTAACCTAGTTAAGCCTTTAAAGGGCACCTATGGTGAAAAATCTACTTTTCAAGCTGTTTGGACAGACATATGTGTAGGTATAGTGTATAGACCGTCATATTGGGGTGATATAAACACACCCAGTCCTTTTATTTTCAATTTAACAACATAAAAATGGTGGACCAATTGGAGCGGTTTTGAGAGCGACTGCAACAGCGACTGCGGTCCCCCCGCCCACCGAATTGATTGACAGCTGAGTATTAACATGTCTCCGTAGTAACGCGTATAATCATATCAACAAGACATGACGTGCGCTAAACAACTGGGAATAAAAGACCTGTTCAGTTTGCTAGGATCATCAATTATCATCAAATGTGATCAAGAGTGAGTTTTACAAGTTTAAAATGTTTTAAAACAGTGCATGTGTATAATGAATTACAGCGATTTACTTCATCACCACAGCCGCGTGTTAGAACAATTATAAAAGAAGACGCTTCAATCCCGGTTTGTGGATGTTAAATCAGGTTTATTTTGTACATTAACATAGCAGATATCCATACAGCAGTGGATATTAACCTGTATCCTGTCACATTTGCGGGCCAAAAGAGTGCAAAGCTAAACACGCGCGCTGTCTGTGTGTGTGCGTGTCTGCGCTGTGTGTGTGTGTGTGTGTGTGCGTAAACTTTGTAACGACATTGTTAGTGACTTGTCATTGCAGCTTCACAACAAATGCGTCAAATACTCATTGGCAGGGCCAGACGGAATCTGCGGACGTTTTTTGCTATTTCTGCGGAGAATTTTGATAAAAATCTGCGGATTTCTGCGGAATTATTTTGGGAGTATCATAACTAAAACCTTAATATGTGAAATAAAAAAATAATATCTTTTTAACTTGTATTTAATGTTTAAAATGCAAATCCAATTAGATTCACTGTAAATAGTTAACTTTAAGTAAATAAACAGAATTAATGATGGGCTCAAAATCTGCGGAAATCTGCAGAAAATCTGCGGAAATCTGCGCGCGCAGATTCCGTGTGGGCCTACTCATTGGTAAAGGTCTTACTGTAGTATTTCTCACAAACGTTACGTGAGATCGGCTTCCTTTATGTCTGTCTGTTTTCTGACGCAGCCGAGGGAGGAGATTAAGGCACGCTGACAGGCACGTGGAAATGGTGGGCGTGAAGGACTAGCCTTAAAGGCGCAGTACACAAAAAACGCAACCTGCTGCTCAAAGCTATAAATAAGTAACTTATGAAAGGTATAATAAAGAATCTGACGGGTGTTTTGAGCTGAAACTTTACAGACACATTCTGGAGACACAAAAGACTTGTATTAAATTTGGAAAAAGTGGTAACCTAGGTGTCCTCTAAATGTCACTTTAAGCTGTATAGAATTTTCATTTTAATTCAAAATTATAAATAGAGTTTAAATACTACTGTTTTTTATTGAATAATTATTATTACAACAAAAAAAGTGATGTCATAAATTCATTATCATTCATTCATTCATTTTCCTTCGGCTTAGTCTCTTTATTTATCAGGGGTCGCCAACTTATTCAGAAAATGTTTTACACAGTGGATGCCCTTCCAGCTGCAACCCAGTACTGGGAAACATCCATACACAGGACTGAACTCGAACCTGCAGCCTTCTTGCCATGAAGTGACAGTGCTAACCACTGAGCCACCGTGGCACCCTTATAAATTCATTAAATGAACAGAATTATAATTTTGAAGACATGTTTATATCAATATAATATTTGTTTACGAATCCATTGTCTTTTTGGTTCTGAAAGTCTTTAACAAACATAATAAATATGCAAAGATAAACAACAAACAATCTAATTTAATTAAATATTATCTTAATATCTTATGCATGTAATATTATGTGTTTATGAATAAATGTTTTAAATAGCAGCACGTTTAGTTTGCTTTTGTAAAGAATTTCATGTCATACACAATATTTATTTACAAACGATAAAAACCTTTAGTTCTGAATCTGCATAATATAAACATAAATGACCTGCATACAAACATTTGACTGATATTGCATGCCTGTATTCAGATTATACATCAAAAAATAATGCCTTCATAACTTAATAAAATGTGCCAGAGTCACATTTTATTTATTACGCTCCATTTGATGAAAAGCACAAATATGTAATTCTGCAATAGAGAGTGCATTTAAAATCAACTGACTCATTAATATTTGAATTCTGCACTCATTATAAGTAACTTCCCACATATTAGTTTGTTTGAAGACAACTTTTCATCTTTAAAGTCCAGCGTGATGACAAGATGCTGATGTTATGCAGTGTTGCAGTTAATCGCGCCAGTAAAAACACTCTATTAGGTTATCTGTTTGTCACCGCACCAGTGTTTTCTTGATCTAAAAATACAGCAGCAGATATTGAGTCTGTTCTGATGAAATATTGATGGCCAATTGAGTCTGGTTTACTCTGGCTGTCTGAAGAGCTGCAGTATTGAGTTCAATAAGAGGAGATTGTTGGCGAGCCGACCAGGAGCCAGAGAAAGGCCAGCAGGTCAAGTTCACTGGGGGCCGAGTGCTGAAAAAAATGAGCCTAACGTCAACTGCACATATAAATGTCCAAATAAAAAGAAAACCATTTACTCACTGGACGTTATAAAGAACATGGACACAAGCAATTTCACAAAAGCATGACAGAAGGACAGTGATTTATGTTTTTTTTTTTTCTTTGGTTGATAGCTATGTATACAGACTGGCTGTGGCTAGCAATGTTCAAAATCAGAAAGTATTAGTTTTGATCCTCAAACTATGGGATTTAAATAGTAATGTGTTTTTGTTTTTATTTCATTGAGATAGTTATGTTTAGTCATTTTTTAATTCATTTTCCTTCAGCTTAGTCTCTTATTTATCTGGGGTCCCAATAGCAGAATGAACCAACTATTCCGGCATACAGTACTGTATGTTTGACGCAGTGGATGCCCTTCCAGCTGCAACCCATCACTGGGAAACACCCCTTCACTCACACATTCACACACACACTCATAAACTACGGCCAATTTAGTTCCCCTTCGGGAGGGGAACTTCAATGCTATGTGGAAAAACTTCCACTATGGGGATTTCCTCAGAATCCAATCATCTGAAAGAGTATAAAAACGGGCCAATGAAATGCCAATGAGTTGGCGGCATCAGCGTGCACAGCTGTCTTGAATGACAATCAGCCTGGCATAAAAGGCTAGCATGTGCTCAGCAACGACATCCTTTTCGCTTTCAGAGCCTTTCACGAGCTTCTGAGAGAGTCTATGAGGGTATCTCCAACCTGTGTCTACAGAGAGAGATCGAGAAGCAGCTTCTCCCGGTCCAGAGCGCGTATACGCAGTGGCAGATGGTCGAGCTGGGTTGTTCTCCCTTGCCTGGGGTCCTTTGGGTCCGGTCCTCCAAGAGCGGTATGTATATAGGAAGCAAGTTTCCTATAAGAGCAACACGGTTGTGCAGCGCGTCTTTTTCAAGATGCTTTATCCCCCAGCCCTGCGGACGGACCGACTAGAGGGGTGTGAGGTGGAGGAGATAAAGAAGGCAAGACCTTCTAAGCCTCCACGTCCCTTCTTCCTGGATGTGCACAGGAAGCCCACGCAGTGCGCTGCGTGCGCCTCCGCCCTCACCATGCATGCTACGGCCACCTACCAGCGCTACCTAGCGCAGGGATGGTTCCGACCCAGGACTGAGCATGAGCTCCGCACAGCAATCGACTGAAGTCGGCTGTGTGTGCCCCTGGGAAGGACGATGGTCACATTAGTGGCCCAGGAACGCCACTTCGAGCTGAACCTGGTGATCTGCGTGATGCTGACAAAGTTCGCTTTCTTAGCTCACCCATATCCCAGGCTGGCCTGTTCGGCGACACCGTCAGTGAATTGCCCAGGAATTAACGCCGGTGAGCGAGCAGTCGGAGGCGATGGGTAATATCATCTCTCGGCGGGATCGTAAAACCGCTCCTCCCCGCCGAGCCATCCACATCCACTGCTTCAAGCCGAGAGCGCTCGCCTGCGGCTTTGCTCAGTCGCCCCCGCCTGCGCCGAGCATTTCGCAGGCAACCAGCGCTCCTTGCCCCAGGGCGCCGCTAAGTTCGGTAAACAAACCGCGAAGCGTCCCTGAGACGGGCCATCTGGAGAGGAGGAAATTTGCTCTTTCCCCGCTGGAGGGCGGGGCTCTTCTTCTAACAGCGTTAAAAAACGCTATCAAAACCTCAGAGAAAGAGCATTTTTTTTTCCTTCCCCGGATGTGACAGCCCGAACACTGCCAGTCTGGGACGCTATGCTTTCCAGCTCGCAGGATCGGTGCACTTCGCCAGTGGCTCGCGGAGCGAGAGAGAACGGTCTCCTTTCTCTCCCCCTCCCAGCCCCACCTCCGGAGTACGGGTGCGAGACAAGAGTGAATCTCTTGCCTCCTGCTCTCCTGTGGGACCCCAGTGCTCCCCGGTTGAGCCCACCCACTCCGCGCTGCCCCACCGCTGGTACGTCAGCGATCGTGCGGACGAAGCCACTTGCGAGGGCTCTGCCTGCCTGGTTAGCGCGGGCCAGCCCATCGCAATGGCTCATCCGCGCGATCAGACTCGGCTACACGATTCAGTTCGCGAAACGGCCTCTCAAGTTCACGGGTGTGTATTTCACCAGGGTCAGCCCTGCGTCCGCCCCTGTCTTGCGAGAGGAGATTGCTGTCCTCCTGGCGAAGGATGCAATCGAGCCGGTCCCTCCAGCCGGGATGGAGAGCGGGTTTACAGCCTGCACTTCATCGTACCCAAAAAGAGCGGTGGGCTACGGCCAATCCTCGATCTGCGCGTTTTGAACCGCTGGCTTCACAAGCTGCCGTTCAGAATGCTTACGCAGAAGCGCATCCTCCGGAGCGTTCGTCCTCAGGATTGGTCTGCAGCAGTAGACCTGAAGGACGCGTACTTTCATGTCTCCATACTTCCACGCCACCGTCAGTTTCCTGCGGTTTGCGTCTGAAGTCGAGCCTGGCGGTACAAGTCCTCCCCTTTTGGCTCTCTCTGTCTCCGCGGGTTTTCACCGAGCTCGCGGAGGGTGCCCCAGCTTCGGCTTGCGGGCATCCGCATACTCAATTATCTCAAGCGACTGGCTGATTTCAGCGCGCTCACGGGATTAATTGATTACGCACAGAGACAGGGTGTTTCGGCACTTCGACCAATTGGGGTTTCAGGTCAACCGAGAAAAGAGCAGCCTCGCCCCCGTGCAGAGCAACTCTTTTCTCGGGTTGGAGCTGGACTCGATCACCATGACGGCGCACCTCCCCCGAGAGCGCACCGGGCTGATGCTGGCCTGTCTGTGAGAGTTCGACAGGAAAATGTTGTCCCACTGATATTATTTCAGAGGCTCCTGGAGCATATGACATCCGCAGCCGCGGTCTCGCCGCTCGGATGCTCCATATGAGACCACTTCAGCATTTGCTTCACGATCGGGTCCCTAGACGCGCATGGCACGCGAGCGCACTCCGCTGTGTCGCCGCGCCCTCAGCCTCTGGATGGACCCTGTGTTCTACAGGCCCGCGGGCCTCTAGAACAAGCGTCCAGGCATGTCGTCGTTTGACGGATGCTTCCAGTTCGCGCTGGGGGGCCGTATGTTGCGTGCAGCTGTGGTTCCGTGGTAGGAAGCTGGTTGCATTGGCATCTTAACTGCCTGGAGCTCTTGGCAGTGTATCTCACGCTGCACCGTTTTTTACCGGTGTTAGAAGGGAAACACGTGCTGGTCAGGACGAACAGCATGGTGGCGATGGTGTATATCAACCGCAAGGGAGATATTCGCTGTCGCCGCATGTCTCAGCTCGCTCGCCGTCTGCTCCCCCGGAGTCATACGCGGCGCAATCGCTGCATTCCATTTTTCCCCGCCGAGCTCAACCGTGCAGCCGCTGCGCTCTCACGGCAGTTCGCCTGGGAGAATGGAGGCTCCACCCCCGACTGTCCAGCTGTTATGGGTGCGTTCTGCGCACTGGCTACACAGCTGGCCCCGGGGCGTGCGTAATACGCATTTCTCCAGTGAGCCTACTCGCACAGATGCTGTGTAAAGTCAGGGAGGACGAGGAACAGGTCTATGCATTGCGCCTCTCAGGCCCAATCAAACCTGTATTCTAGCTCTCTCCTTGTGATGGCCCCTCCCTGGCATGTCCCCTGGAAGAAACTTCTTCTTTGGGGACAGGCACCGTTTGGCACCCGCGCCCAGTTCTATGGACATCACGTGTGGCCCATAGATGGAGCGTGGAGGACTTAGGTGACCTACCGTTAGGTGGTTAACACCATCACTCAGGCCTAGAGCACCCTCTATGAGGCATGCCTATGCCCTGATGTGGAGTCTATTCGCTGTGTGGTGTACTTCTCTCCTAGAAGGAAACCCCAAACATGCCAGATCAGTGTGATGCTATCCTCCTTCAGTTGGCTGGAGCCAAGGCTGTCCCCTCCGCACTGAGGGGTTGGTGTGGCGATCATCCCCGCTCTGAGGATGCGGCGATGGCGGCGCGCTGGGAAAGCATCGCCTCATCATCCAGTCCCCAGAGGCGCGAGACGTGGATATATATCCTGTCCCCTCTCTTACCCATTTGAAGATCTCTCTTAGGAGAGGTCTGCTCGATCACTCGACTCAGTATCTATATGATTTCTGTCCAGGTAGACAGCTCTGCTGGTCGCGTTGGCATCGGTCAAATGGGCGGGTATCTGGAGGCATTTTCGGTCAGCGAAATGTGCCAGCGTTTTGGGCCGGCCCACTCTCACGTTTACCTGAGACCCCGGCCCACCTAGGTGCCCTAGGTTCCTACAGCGCTCGTTTAGACTATGTAGTGAACCTGCAAGCGCTGCCCATGGAGGAGGCAGACCCAGCCCCTTTATTGCGGTGTCCTGTTCGCGCTTGCGTATTATAACGGACCGTACTCAGAGCTTAGATCCTCTGAGCAGCTCTTTATATGTTACGGTGATTGGCAGATGGGAAGTGCCATATCTAAACAGAGGTTGGCCCACTGAACAGTGAATGCCATCTCCCTCTCTCATCGAGCTAGGGCGAGCCGTGTCCCCCAGGAGGAGCGCGCTCCACTCGGAGCGCGCATCCTTTTGGGCGTTAGCACGCGGCGCCACTCTAACAGACATTGTAGAGCTGCGGGCTGGGCGACACCTGAGCATTTGTGAGATTTATCTTCGAGTGAACTGATTTCCTCACGAGCGGTGAATGAGGAAATTCGGTTAGGTGTTGTAAAACGCTTGCTGCGCCTTTCTCTCTAACACAGAGATACGTGCGCTTTTCTCGCTTTGTCAGTTGAGTTCCCCACTCGGCGAACCCTGCAGAGTTCCTCCGAGGCCCCCAGCATCTGACTCAGCGGAGCAGTCAAATGTTGGCCCATTACGTTGTAGGTATGCCCGCTGGTCATCCCGCGTTCTGGGTATAGGTGCCTGCTATGTGCGATCCCCGCTGGCGATCCCATACGCTCACTCAGCCACGATGTAGTCCCCCCTCCTAGGCGGGCTCGTGTCTTCCCTCCCCGCTAACCACCTCTTCATATGTGCACTCCCCCTTCTCAGGGCTAGTCCATATGCTATTTTGCCACCAGGTTTCCCCCTCCGGGCAGCAGGTGGCCTCCGCAGCGTCCTCCCTATCGGGACTGAAAGCTTTCCCAACGTACTGTCGTATTTAAAAATTCCTAGAAACTAACTAGGTGTATTTTATGACTCCCCGAAAAATATATCTAAACCAGAAAAGGTAAGTAAGGTAAGTAAGGGCCAGGGGACACGTTGGAGGACTGTATCTCCAGCGATGCAGGTGCGCTCGTACTGCTGCGTGGCGCGCCCCTCACTGGAGACATGGTAAGGTTCTTTCGTTGTGGCGCTTTCCATAAATTTCCCCATAGTGGAAGTTTTTCCACATAGCATTGAAGTTCCCCTCCCGAAGGGGAACGCTCTGGTTACTAAAGTAACCCTCGTTCCCCGAGGGGGGGAACGGAAATGCTATGTTCCTTCGCCACAACGATTGTCCCTTAGCTGTTGAGTGTGAAAGCCTCTTCAGCTAGAAAAGGATGTCGTTGCTGAGCACATGCTAGCCTTTTATGCCAGGCTGATTGTCATTCAAGACAGCTGTGCACGCTGACGCCGCCAACTCATTGGCATTTCATTGGCCCGTTTTTATACTCTTTCAGATGATTGGATTCTGACGAAATCCCCATAGTGGAAGTTTTTCCACATAGCAATGCCAACTGGCCCAGCCAGGACTTGAACTAGCGACCTTCTTGCTGTGAGGCGACAGTGCTAACCAATGAACCATTGTGCCACGTAGATAATTATGTTGACCTCTTTAATTTATTCAGTAATGTGCGATTTTGGATTTCAATAATAATAAAAAAAATAATAGTGCAAAATGTTTCCTTAACATAAGGACATTTGATAATGGCTCTCACTGTGGTTCGCTGCAGTCCCAAAGCTTTAGAAATGGCTTTATAACATTTTATTATTCTTAACACTTTACTTGAAGTGATGACACAATTATAACAACCCTATAATGACAATCGTGTTTATGAAGGATTTATGACAAGCTTTGTTGTCTTGGTAATGTCAGTTTGTCATGACAATGATGAAGACTTGTATGCCAATATGTCATATCAAACAAAAAACATTTAAAATGGCTTAACTGAGCAAATGACACTTAACAACAGTTGTCATAAGCATGCATAAAAATACTTTATGTCATGGTTTATGGGTCTTTGTGTTCTTTCTGTATTTTATGTGTTATGCTGCGTGAGTTGTGGTGTGCGAGGGTGGGTGTGTATGTTTACCTTTTGCGCTGGTAGCGTGATCAGGATCAGCTATGCAAAATTCAGCTTTTTATTCACTAACTTAATTAAATGAGTGCATTTACTGTCACTTTTAGGGGCAGATCACACTGAACATGCTTTTATGTTCCAAAAACGCGAGGCGCACCACACCGCCTTTTGTTGACAAGAAAAAAAGAAGCACAGTGTGTCTTTTACGTTGCTAGGCAACACGTGAATCAGCTGCGTATTGTATGCAAGTGTTACTGTTGATATTGGTATAATTAAAATATTTAATAATATTGTGAAATTCAAGATTTGTGAGTCGTACAGCACCAGATAACTCAAAACAGCAACCGCAAGTCTCTCCTCCATCTTCAAAAGTTTCCATAGTCATCTTGACAACGCAAACACTGCTGTCACTTCAACAGAAACCCCGCATCTGCTTTTATTTGATTGGAGAAGGAAAAAAAAGTGACTGACATAACGCCAGGACTTAATTTGTGCCGGAACAAGCCGTATTTGGATGCAGCGTCCAATTTTTCTGATCCTCCTCCTCACTCGAAATTCCTTACGCCGATCTTCACTTTCGTCCGCGACACCTCACCCTCCTCTGGTAACATGCTGGATCCGTTACCCCGATCTGTTCCGGGACCTCTCAGTTTACAAATTAAGCACTGCATAACTCGTTTTTTTCCACTCAGAGTTGATTTTTTTTTAACTGCGAGCGCACAGCTCCAATGGTAAAAACGTGAGGCACAGCAGGGTGCATAAGCAGCATGCAAAATGCTTGCTGGCACTAGTAAATCATTCAAAAAATGCGCCTCTCAACACGAAAAGTGCGTTCGCTGTGATCGGTCCCTTAATCAGCATTCTACAGCTGATTCCTGTTTTGCTGGCTATATATTCAGTTAGTGGTTACTGCTGGTTATTAGTCTGCTGTTGTTCTCGTTCATGTCTCTTTGTATTCCAGGGTTTCTCTGAAGTCTGTTTGTCGGGAGACGAGATCGTTGGCCTAATAGGAACTCTTCGTTTTTGGACTATTTTTGGATTATTGGGCTATTTTCCTTGTCCTTTTCTGCCTTTTGAACTCTTGCTTCGCTGTTGCACTTATAATAAACATCACTTTACTCGCTATTGATACCTTTCTGTTTCAGATTGTGACACATTCACATGTCATATCATGATCATGTCTTATGAACACAAGCAAAGTTTAAGACTATAATTTTCTTTCTTTTGAATTTCTTTAGATCTTGGTGTGATGTCTAACTTTTGAGGATCTTTTGGTCTACTTCACTTTGTCAGGCAGGTCCTTTTTACACGATTTCTTCATTACAAACAGGTTTGGCAATAATCAAGCCTGCGTGTGCTATAGAAATTAAATTGGACTGTGATAAACCAGATTTAAGTTATGTTTTAACTTATTATCTGCCTATCATTAAGATAGTGGTTGTTTATTAATACTTTAAATTATGATCTTATTCTAGATCCCTAATCCTATCCAGTACCTAATCCAAACAACTACATTGCTAACTATTAATAAGCAGCAAATTAGTACTTTATGGAGCTAATAGTCTTAGGCAATGGTTCATTAATAGCAAGGATGTAATGTGTGACTTTAAAATTATATAACCTAGTATTTGTTTTTCCTACTATGGCATACAATAGTTGCAGGTTTCAATTTATTTTCAAGATAACTTCTTTTGGATTCAGCAAAAGGTTTGGAAATCCTTAAGTGTAATTAGTGAGTATTTTTTTTTTTGGTAAACTATGCCTTTAATAAATTGTGTGCATAGCAATAATTTATTAAAAAAAGTAATTCCACAAGTTCTCATCTTTGTCATTATGGTGGTTTGAAGGCTCAACTTGTGCAGTGGTTGATGTGCTTTAGTGATGAATGTGTGTGTTGCTGCAGGACTTTGACACATGAAGAGCACACAGTCCTGCATGTCATGCCAGCTCAGAGTGACTCCAGAGCCACAAGCACATGCTTTTATTGATGCCAGCGGTGAGGGAACTGAACACAGCACCAGAGTGTGGTGTGTGTGTGTGTATGTGTGTGTGTGAGCAAATGCTGGAGGCTTGATGAGCTCATGAAGAGTCATGAGGAATGAAAACTGAGGCAGCACTGCTGGTGTGACTGCAGAATCACTCTCTTTCTTTCTCTTTACTTGTCTGTTCATTTGTCTTTTTATTCTTTTATTTTGCCCATCTATCCATCCATTTATTCTTTCTTTCTTTCTTTCTTTCTTTCTTTCATTCCTCTAACTCATGTTTTTCTGTTTAATTCATCCATCTGGGGGAATTAGAAACAAACAAAGAAAGATACATACAGTGGGTGGATAGATGGATGGATGGATAGATGAATGGAAAACCAATGAAAGCAGAATTTAAAAAACAAAACATAAATGGATGTCAATAGTGATAAAAAAGGAAAGAAATGAAAGGAACAAAATCTAAAACCAAAAACAAAAGAGAAAATAATATATGTATAAAGTATATTAAAGAAAGGAATAATTGATGGGTTTGTGGAAGAATGGAAGTGTGAAAATAAGAAAGAGGGAGTTAGATGAATTGATGGATGATGGTGTAATGTGAAGGGATGCTAACAACAGAGGTGCGGATCTAAATGCAGGGTTCATTATGCAGAGAATGGTCAGGCAAGCAACAGTCAACACAGGAGCAAACAGATGTATACGGGCAATCCAGAATCGTGGTCAATAAGCAGGCGAATTGTCAGTACAGGCAGGCAGCAAGCAAAGTAAATAAACAAAACAAAGCGAGGGTCAAAACAAGGCAAAGCAAGGAAACCGCATCATAATGTTCACTATTCTGTTTAACAAGACTCAGCTACTAGTGTGTGTGTGTGTCATTGCTACTTGTAAAGTCCATGTTATCAGTTCTGAACAGCTTCAGCTGTGTGTTAGCAATCAGCCAGGATTAGGAACCGGTGTGAGTGTGCAGTGCATGACTGGATCTTGTAGTCCATATAATGGCAGATTTGTAGTTCTATGCAATCGGTGTGTTGCAGATCGCTGGTGATTGTGACAGATGGGTTGATAAAAATAATGTAAACGTAATGAACAAAAGATGTATTGATAGAAGGAAGGATACAATGAAAGAAGAAAGTAAAAAAGAATCATAAAAGGAAGAAAGAATTGATGGATGTATGGAAACCAAGCTACATGGAAGAAGGGATGAATGAATAAAAAAATAATAATAAATGTTTAAGTAGATGGATGAGTGCAAATGTGTAATACATGGACAATACAAAAATAGACAGATGAATATAAAAACAAAAGATGTGTGGATAAAACAAAACAACAAAAAGAGATGAAGGGAATAAAAGATGGATGTAGTGAACAAAAATAAATAATAAAATGACAAAATAAAGGAAGAAATGATGAATAATTGGATGGATGAATAAGAAAACAAACTTAATTTCATTCTTCCATTCTTTTTTGTACCATCCCTTTCTTCCGTCCTTCCATATATCCTGTTTAACCCTAATTATATTTATCATTTTGTTCCTTCTATTATTCCTTTTTTCCACCTACATTTCATCCATCCATCTATCCATATTCCTTTTTCTTTATGTCCTTTTTTTATTTTTCATCATTTCATTTCTTCCATTATTCCTTCCACTATTCCATTATCACCTCATCCATCCATCCATCCGTCCATCACGTTTTTCCATTTTCTTCCTCCATTCATCTAGTCATCTTTCTTTCCTTCACTTTCCATCCCATCCATCCCTTCCCTCCTTAGAGGTTTGACACATAACAGTGCAGTTACTACAATAACAGCCTTGAGTACGACGAAATAGCAAAGAAAATAACATATCATGCTGATTGTGATGGGCCAAACTGACCAATCACAGTGGAACATTCTTAAGATTGCAGGGGCAGATTACCATTCGAATATCTGCTGCCAATAAGTGGAAATATCTGGTCTGTTTAAAGTTTAGTTCAGTCTGAACTTTGCTCAACTCAAATTCATCTCCAAATTTGCTAAATAAGAAGCCAAATTGATTTCAGCAGAAGTGGAATGGCTCGGAAAAAAAGTCTGTTGTTTTAAAACCCTCTCTCTATCAGAGCTGATGGCCTTTTCAAAAGAAAAGACATGTGTCATGTTTTCTGATGAGCGTTTGACACGGAAAGCCTGTAAGTCTCGTCAGCCTTCATTTGCAGTCCGAGGATAAAGCACACTTATGCAGTAGACTGAAATCCCTTATCTGCTGACTGGTTCAAGGTTCAGTGGCGTTGATGACGGCTCATGACAATCCCCGAGAGACCAAAGGAAGATGATCTATGATTTAAAACAAAATGCGAGATCACGATAACATTGCACTTTTTTTTGGAACTGTATCTCCTCTCAGTGTTGAGGGTTCGATCTTTTTGTGTATAAATTAGAAGTCATTAGCTGGAATTGCTTTGAGACTCTATGGCTAAATTAGTTTTAGGCACAGGTATTACTAAGCCTTAATGTAGGTAGAATATCATGCCTTTTTTATTCTCAGTCAGATTTTGAAAGAGGGTGCTTAGGGCAGTGAAAATGGTGAAGATAGATATCAGCTTTAAAATAAAACTTTCATCTTTACATAAATTAATATTTGAATTTTTTGTGTGCTTGTTTCGTGGTATGAATGTAAATGGAGCAAAAGGAGCTGATTTGTCTACATAATAGATGCTTGATCATTATTTTGTGGCTTTGGTAGCATGTACATTTTTTTTTCAGAATTGATTATTTTGTCATTTGAATTGCACATCTCTAGTTATAATAAATCATTAAAGCATTAATATATATATATATATATATATATATATATATATATATATATATATATATATATATATATATATATATATATATATATATATATATTATTAACAGGATCCTAATGCATTTCTGAATTCACAGACAACATTCAATCTTAGTTATTCGAAAGCGCAGCCTGATTTCTTCTGAACGTTCACTTCAAACCACAAGACAAGTAACAGACAGTCATTGATGTTGCAACCTATATTTCATATTTGTCAAGGGTAGGAATGCAAAGTGTTATGTTATTTTATTTTCCTCGCAAAGTTTGAGAACTTTTATCTGGATGCAAACTTTCTGATATCAAGGACACTTCTCAGAAATCTACCTGTCTAACTGTCAGAATATTTTGCAGCTTTTTCTTCTTCAAATGTTTCGTTGTGATTTTATTGATGTGCAGCATCATTCAGGCAATCTTGGAATAATCATCTCTTGAAAGTGGGTGAGTAAGAGATTGTTTAACTACATACAACTGCCAATTCATTTTAAATGCAATTCATTTTGGTGTATATTTCTTAATATAAAATATATAATATAATTAGTATATTTGGTATAATAAAATAGTATTTTAAGGATGGCTATACCTCTCCATAATATTAAACCCTGAAAATTGTTATGGAACTTCACACGAGACAAGACCACGAGAATGGTCAGGCACTAAAACAATAAACGATAACACTTTATTTTGATGCTCCATTTGAGTATTAGTAGACTGTCTTCTTAATATCTGTTGATACTGCTGCTAAACAGACATTTAACTGTCTATAAGAAACTTTGCAAGTACATATCAACTTGTTACCTAATGGTAACCCTAACCCCAACCCTATCCCCAACCTAATAGTCTACTTATAATCTAATAAGAATTAGTTGGCATATATATGCAGTGTAACTTAAATTCAACACACGGACCATCAAAATAAAGTGTGACCCAATGAACTTTCTAATCTGAGAAGAAGATCAGCTAGGAAACCAGTTGTTCAGGTTGTCTCGATCATGCATCCTGAGCCCCCCTCTTTGCCCTGGACTTTACCTTCTCCACCAGTGCAGCTCCACACAGAATGTCTACATTTTAATATGGTGTATCTTGTGGCTCTATATTCATGTTTGGTGTAATTTTAAATGTCTCTGTGTGATTGGTAAAGTGGTCCTAATTTCACTGTACAATCTCCCTTATATCAGTTAATTTGGGTTTTGACTTTGATAAGATCTTTGCCAGATGCTCCACTCCAGGGAAAATGATCTTCACATCAACTCACGACCAGGCAAGAGTCTTGGTTAAGCTTTTATTGTCTTGAATTTATGGTGATTTGAGTATTTAAGGGAAATGTGGAGAAGTGTCTGTGGGATTCTGTAGCCAGGATACCCCGTTGCAGTGTATGAGTCTCTGAGCTCTGCATCAGGACTTATACGCTGCAATGTATTTCTACATGGTCAGGTATTAATCTCTAACTCTTAAATGTATCTTTGAGTAATTGATGTTGTACAATATTGATTGGCTTATTTTGTTTAATATGTGAATTGGAATGGAAAATCTTTGCCTGACAAATAAATGTAAAATTCTTGTTTAACTCTAATATCTCCTGAAATCACTTAAATCTAGTAGATTGTTTAGGCTGATGTTTCCGCAGCCTACGACCAGGATTAGTCATACATTCAGGCTCAATGGATGGAGCAGGCACAGCATTGGAGACCTGTTGATTTCATACAATCACTGACTTAGTATGATATAATCTAGTGGCTAAATCAACTTTCTTTAAGTATGAGCAAGCATGGGGCAGACTATTATTACTTAAAGGAAATTAGCTTATCTTCTATCTAAAAACCAGAACAGGCGAGGATGTGTCCGTGAGCAGATGTAACTGGCCAGCATACTGACTCTAAGCGACTTCGGGTAAACGATGAACCATTAACTGAAAATAAGGATTTATTAGGTTAATCAATCTATATTGGACCTGATCACAACCTGATCAGCCTAAATTAGATGAATCTAAATTTCAATTATTATAAATTGGAGTCAGATCAAATTCGGAGTTGGCGATGCAGTGGCGCAGTAGGTAGTGCTTTCGCCTCACAGAAAGAACGTCGCTGGGTCGCAGGTTCGAACCTCGGCTGGGCTGGGTCAGTTGGCGTTTCTGTGTGGAGTTTGCATGTTCTCCCTGCATTCGCGTGGGTTTCCTCCGGGTGCTCCGGTTTCCCCCACAGTCCAAAGACATGCGGTACAGGTGAATTGGGTAGGCTAAATTGTCCGTAGTGTATGAGTGTGAATGAGTGTGTGGATGTTCCCAGAGATGGGTTGCGGCTGGAAGGGCATCCGCTGCGTAAAATCATGCTGGATAAGTTGGCGGTTCATTCCGCTGTGGCGACCCCGGATTAATAAAGGGACTAAGCCGACAAGAAAATGAATGAATGATAAATTCGGAGTTGGAAACAAATGAAAATAAATTTCATTTAACAAATAAAAATATTTCTTTTCACATGTGCTAAAAAGGCTTACACGCATTTAACATTCACCCATGCTGTTAGTTCCATCATTGGACTAATAGATGGACCCTTACAGTATAAATGGTATAATTCTTAATAAGCAATTAGAATCTTTCAATCTTTGAATTATCATTACACCTTAGGAACAGTCTGGAAATAAAAACTCCTCTCAGTAGCTCCATAGGGAAACAGATTTTTAATAAGACCATATAAACCATTAAAGTCTAACCTACTGTGAGCTCTGAGGTTGTTAATCAATGGTGTACACTTCTGTTGAATCTGTCAGATCACAGGTTATTTTTAAAATAATCATGTTTAACTGCTAGATTTGCGGTTAGC
This sequence comes from Danio kyathit, assembly GCA_903798195.1. Lineage (NCBI taxonomy): Eukaryota > Metazoa > Chordata > Actinopteri > Cypriniformes > Danionidae > Danio > Danio kyathit. The sequence continues at coordinate 18,208,621 of LR812542.1, forward strand.
TGAAAAACTTCTGGTGAAAGTGTACTTGTGGCAGTATCTTAAGTTTTCATGAGTTTAAAAAAGTTTATAATCGGAATATACTCGGTTAAATAGATAGACGTGGTATTAATTTTGTCATTCAAACATAAAATGAGATGAAAAAAGATTTATTTTTAACATGGTTGTAAAAGAACAGTTAAACAATGTAGTGCAATTCCTCTTGTCAGAAAATGAAAAGATGGAAGCAACAAATTTAGCAATAATGATACAGCACAATAAATGCTAGTACCAAACCGTTCAATATGACAGATATTAACAGGAGGTATCTGTATTTCAAAACAAACTTTCTAATCATTTTTGTGTTTACAGAGGTTGCTGTATCCCACATAGCAAATTTTCCCTGGTCCAACTTTGGCTCAAATAACCAACGGTTGGTTGCACTTTTGCGTGGGCCACATGCAGCAGTGAATTGCAGTACATGATTGGACCAGGTATGGCTACACACTGGCTATAGCTGCTGGGCCAAGTCTCAGCCAAATTGGTAATCTATAACTGGCACTGAACTGGGCTAGATCAAGATGTAACATCTGAAAGGAAAACACAGCCTAAAGTAAACCTTATTAAAACCAGAAAACTGAGCCATACCTGAGCCTGGTTGCTCAGGGGAACTAAACCTGGCAGCCAAACTCAAGCATTCCCAAAATAAAAGTCACAATAACAACAGTATTCTGAACAAATAATTTATCATGTTTGACATCATAGCATTGGCAGCTGAAATTTTACAGTTGTACAAACCGTCCGCTCACAATAAAAACAACAACAACTTGACGTTCAACACCATATTTTCACTCACAAACTTTTACTTTAAAGATGGCCTATAATGAAAATCTGGGTAAACCAAGGCATAGTCCAATAATAAGAGATCGATATATAAAAATGGACATACCATGAGCCTCATACAAAATTGGTAACTTGTTATCAAGTAATTTCCACAAGCGCAAAACCCCAGTGGACAACGGGACAATCAGAAAACAAACTGTGGCGAGACTCATGGGCCTGACGTCATCAAGAGAACACAGACTCATGTAGCTCTGAGATGCCTTAGGCTGTGTTTGATAAGCCACAACATTTCTAGTGAGAAAACAATGATAGTTTCCATCATTAGTTATTTTAAAGCTTATATTTAACTTATTAAGTATGTGGGACGTTTATTTTGAAAACACAACCGCAGACTGTTTACTATGCGTTACTGGGCAACGACTGCGCAAGACGTGTGCTTCAGGATGAAAAATGCAAGATTTACAGATTCTACATTTATTTAGCTCTACTCCGGAGAGTCATAAGGTATGTGTAATTATTTCTTTTGTTAATTTATTGTGTTAATTGTGTAATTTGGAGTGTATATTTCAACAAACACATATAGATGCTGAATTGTGTCAAATCACTCTGCTCAACCGTCATCTGCAGATGATATAAAATCCTGGCTGTGTTTTCTTTGACATTATAGCTTAAAAATACAACACATTACATCTCTATCTGTCTCTTTTGTCAAGTTTAATATAATTTAGCCTTTATCCATATCTCGTGAGCAAAATGGGTTAACTTTACTCTGATTAGGTTTATATTTGTCCATGTTTAGCGTACATCATGCAGTGTGTGTATGTGTGTGTGAGAGAGCTGCACACCAGAGCGAAGTCCATTAATATTCATGATACAATCCATATATGGTCAATTATGGACCTTCTGATTGTAGGGGTATTTTATTCAGTAATAAATTAACTTATAAAACTATTTATATAGATTTTTTTGGAACTTACCGAAATCATAAATCTACTATGTACATTGTAAACCCTAATAAGTTGAGACTACTCAAATGATTTGAGGAAAGTGATTCCCTCAGTTTGTTTGAGTAATGGGAAATGGACAACTCAATTAATTGAGTTGACCAAATGTGGTCTCTTCATTGAATTAACTTAAATGTTTAAGTACAGATTGCTTAAAATGGCTAATAGAGTAAACTTTCACATTTCTCAGCTTTTGTATTCTTTACTTACTTACATACTCCCAGGGCCATTTATATCGAAGTTGATATTTAGCTGCACCATGTTGGTTTCGTAACATCTAATTTTTATGAGGTGGGTCGTTAGCCCAACACTCAACCCCCATCCTGGAGGACCAGAACATACACACATACACTACGGATAATTTAGCTTACCCAATTCACCTATAGTGCATGTGTTTGGACTGTGGGGAACAACAGTGTGCCTGGAGGAAACCCACACCAACATGGGGAGAACATGCAAACTCCACACAGAAATGCCAACTGACCCAGCTGGAACTTGAACCAGTGACCTTCTTACTGTGAGGCGACAGTGCTACCCGCTGCACCACCATGTTGTCCCAGCATGTATATCAATTAAGAAAAATGTCTGAAAACTTTTCTCTTTCTTTAATTTTGTCATATAACTTATATCGCCCAAGCCCCAGTTGTCAAGGCAGAATTTCAAGTGCAACCAATTATTTTAAACAGAAACATGGTTGTTTAAAGAAATTAAAATGTTAAGTTCAGAGAACTTAAAACATTAATTAATTGTTGTTTTATGCCTAATTAGTAAATTAAATGTTACCTTTAAATGCAACACTTGAACATTCATTTTTTTTCTGGTCAGGAACAAGATTCACTCAACATATAACTATTGAACATCCATGTTTAGTCATCAGTGAGATTCACAACAATATAAGTCATTAGGATATGTAAAACAATAAAGGATACCACTTTTACATTTACAATGTCTGGTGTATGTACGGGGCGATGCAGTGGCGCAATAGGTAGTGCTGTCGCCTCACAGCAAGAAGGCCGCTGGTTCGAGCCTCGGCTGGGTCAGTTGGCGTTTCTGTTTGGAGTTTGCATGTTCTCCCTGCGTTTGCGTGGGTTTCCTCCGGGTGCTCCGGTTTACCCCACAGTCCAAAAACATGCGGTATAAGTGAATTGGGTAAGCTAAATTGTCTGTGGTGTATGACTGTGTATGGATGTTTCCCAGAGATGGGTTGCAGCTGGAAGCGCATCCGCTGCGTAAAAATGTGCTGGATAAGTTGGCGGTTCATTCCGCTGTGGCAACCCCGGATTAATAATGGGACTAAGCTGAAAAGAAAATGAAAGAATGAATGGTGTATGTACTGTATGTACAATATCATCTGTTACATGTGGAGCTTCTGATAAACATTTGTTTTCACTCTGCCATGATTCTTGCATGTCAACTTCTGCCGCAATAATTTTTGTTTTTAGTTTACTATGTGTGGATTGCTATTGCAATTTTAATCATAAAATAAACATAAAACAAAATAATTAATCTGTTAAAAAAACTCCCACAACCAGCCTTGTTCTACTTCCTCAGCTCACGGCCTCACTCACACTTGCCACACAGCTACCAAGCTGTGAAAGTGGATCAAGGTTGGTTGCGTGAGTTTAACGAGACAAAACTGCTTACTAATGTCTATTAATGTAGAGTTAATGCTTAACAAATGATGAAATAACTACTTGCAAAGGGTAAAAATAAAATGTTACCAGTGTTTCTCACTAGAAGCATCTTACAGTAACCCCATCCCAATCACAATCTTATCGAAGCAGGGGTTATGTGTCTCTTTCAAGGACAGACTGGTTATATAACACCCCAATTTGGGTTGGAATTTGGGTTTGAAGAACTGTCAGAGTTATGAGTCAGAAGAAGGATGGATAGATGGGTGAGTTTAGACCTCCAGGGGTCTGGTTCGGTCATGTGGGGAAGGCAAGGTGAGGGATGAGTTCAAAGGTTCAAAGTCAGTGAGAGAGGGTTTAATCTGATGGGAGTTCATCCAGGCAAGAGAACCATGCTGAGATTCATAGAGATTGCTGTAAACCATATGGGACTTGAGATAGATATCCTTGTTGTAGTGTTTTAATGGTTTTTAATGCTCTGTTGTGCATTATAGGTTCAAAGACATTCATTACATAACCTGTTGGACCAGATAGAAGTTAATTGTAAGGAGGAACAAAGCTGCCTTTTTCGAAGCACATTGAAAGCAAAATCTTTTATTTTAGCTGTTAATATATGCATTTGTGTAGGTTTTTGGTTTGTTTATTAAAAATGTACCTACCAGAAAAGTCACCTTGTGCAAAATAAGGCATTAACAAACCTAAGAAATCACAACAGCCTTTAAACTCACCACAGTTTTTTTGCTAATTGAAACATATTGCTTTTGAGACTCTGGCCTCTGGACTTTCCTACTGAAATTGTAAATTATAACTCCTCCTTCATTATTGCAACTTTTTTTTGTTTATTAAAATTAATATTCTGGAAACAGGTATTAAAATATGTTATATTTTTTGAGTCCTCATTGGTAATATTTCTTCTACTGCCAGAGGTGTTACTATGAGCAAATGGACATATTGATTTACATGAATGCTGCCTCAGCAAGGTCAAAGGGTAACAGGCTGATCAGAATTCGGCGGTTTTAGCTTTTCTGCCCTGCATATAAGCATTTGTGCTGAAATAGGTCAGGAATGGCGAGATTCTATCCAAAGGCCAAATAATTAATTTAACAGAATTTGGCCCTTTTAGAAAAGGATTTTTTTTTCATTTTGAAGTGGAAGCAGCTGTATGGTGGGCTGTGGCTTCATTATTGGGCATGAACTGTCATAATTTCACCACCATATTGACAAATATGTAAAGCTGGAAAAGAAATTTAAGTTTTGACTAGAAAACATAACTAAATTTAAATTATACAAATCTAATGTTAATTAACAATATTGACAATTTAAAAAAATATATATATAACTCTGTAGCTCATAAATCAGTTTTTTTGTTTATGCTTTCAATTAGCATTATGGTATTTGACTGCTGTGACTTTTGATAAATAAATAAATAAACAAATAAATAAACAAACTATTATTTTAAGTAGTTTGAATATATTGTGGCGACGCAGTGGCGCAGTAGGCTGTCGCCTCATAGCAAGAACGTCGCTGGGTCGCAGGTTCGAACCTCGGCTGGGTTAGTTGACGTTGCTGTGTGGGGTTTGCATGTTCTCCCTGCGTTCGCGTGGGTTTCCTCTGGGTGCTCCGGTTTCCCCCACAGTCCAAAGACATGTGGTACAGGTGAATTGGGTAGGCTAAATTGTCCGTAGTGTATGAGTGTGTGGATGTGTTGTGGCTGGAAGGGCATCCGCTGCGTAAAAATGTGCTGGATAAGTTAGCGGTTCCATCTGCTGTGGCGACCCCAGATTAATAAAGGGACTAAGCCAACAAGAAAATGAATGAATATATTGTCTGGGCTAGGCATGTAAATAATGGTACAAAAACCAAGTAATTATTGTCCAGCACTTTTTCTTTATTGAGTATACTATCGTGATTATCATAATAAAATAAAATAAATAAAAAAATAAAATGGAGTGGCTAATTGCACTTAGTGTAAATAACCCGCCTTGTTGGCAGAAGCTATTAACACTAACTCAGCCCAAGATCATTCTAACCAAGGTCAAAACTGTCATGAAGTGCCTCAATCGGGGTCAAATGCTGGTCAAACTAAGGTGTGAATATTTGAATTTTGCATGAGGGAAATCATGACTGCAGTAAAGTGAATTGGAAGAACAAGTTAACCTGCTAATTTCTTAATAAGTAATGTTTTTAACTTTGTCACATTTTGTTATATTTCCTTTATATGTTTTTAATGGCAGTGGGTGTTACAAGTGGTATAATGTGTTTATTTGGTTATTTCCATGAGTGAAACAAAGTCAAATAGCATGATGTTTTTCTTTGTAAATTCCAGTGTGCAAAAACATCTGTAATTCATGTAGAATGTTGTGTCTTGAAGTTTTGTAATGTTATGCTAATAATAGGGAAAATAAGAATCATGATTTGCATTAATGAACTGGCTTATCGCTATTCCATCAAAAAAGATAAATATACATCTGCTGTATTACAGTGGTCATATACAATAAGCAGTTACTGTAAAGCTCACTTTAGAAGACTTTTCCCTGTGCTACTGGAAAACCTAATAGCTCACAATCATTCCGTGTTAAAAATGGATGTTGATGAAATCAACTCATTTCCATTTATCAAAATACAATAAATCTCTTTAAATAAGAATTAAGAAAATTAGTTTGCCCCACAAGCTCTTGAATTGCTATTGGCCTTAGCAGATGCTGCAGACACATTGAATAAATCCAGCAGATGAAGCATTCTGTTTCTGTTTATGCTTTCTGAACACTGCAGTCCCTGTGTAACTGCCTCCGAGGCCCTACACGAGGAGACACAACAGAAAAAAACAAAACAGGTTTAATCTCATTGGTGCAAATGCTCCCTACTCTTGCAGCTGGGATTACCATCACTGGTCTGAGAACAATGGGATTTCATGGAAGCTTAAATATGAGCACATTGGATGGCTCTTTATCATCCCATTGAGACTTTTTTTAAATGATGCTTTCACAGGGGAGTGATACTCCCCATGTTTACAAGAATGTAAAACAGCTCCTTGGTTGTGCTGAAATTCTCACTCAAACAATAAAGTGATTATGCTTTTTTTAAGAAAAATATTATGCTTACCACTAGCTTACCACTGAGATTTATTTTTAACATATCATCTTTTTGGCATCATATTTGGGTCAATAACATGGTTATAACAATTGTTTTTTTTTTCTTTTAATGAAAAATGATGTTAAAATTTGCTAAAAAGACACAGATGCAGTTAATGCCTTAAAATCTCTGTAAAGTTAGGAGGTGAGAGTATGGTGAAGAGATGTTCAGAACCCTCGGCAAAAGAGACCATGAGAGGCTGATGATGGGATAAATCATGGATGAGCTGGCAGTGGCAGGGACCATGATGGAGCTGGCAATGGTAGAGACCATAAGTAGATGGGGGTGTCAGGAGTCACAGCTGGTGATGGAAGTGACCATAAGAGCTGGAAGTATGACTGTCCCAGGTGAAGCCAAGGGAGGGAGAAACAAGGTGCACTGTTAGACCTTACCAGGCTTTTTTACAGTAGAATACTGGCAACACTGTTGCCAGTTAGTCACTGTAATAGTTTGGTTACAGTAAGTAACTGGCAACAGTGTTGCCAGTTAATTACTGTAACCGAACCATTACAGTGAGTAGCTGGCAACAGTGTTGCCAGTTAATTACTGTAATAGAGCAGTAGCGCTAACTAACTGGAAACTGCTTAATAGTCAATTACTGTACTGTAGTGTTACAACTTACAGCATTATACTGCATACACATTAATAGTATGTCATATATAGTTATTGTAGTGTTCCTAAAATTAATCAGTATTCTTAACTTATTAAAAATAGAAAGCATATAAATTCTTCAGACAAATGTGTTTTATTGTTTTGGCAGCAAACAAGTATACAACAGAAAATGTCTAACAAAAATAAAGCAGCATATAGCATCAATACATTTTCTATTTACAATGAAACAAAAAGGTTAAATAGTCACACTTTATTTTGACGGTCCGTTTGTTGAATTTAAGTTACATTGCAACTAATTATCATTAGATTATAAGTAGACTGTTAGGTTGGGGTTAGGGTTAGCGTAAGTTGACATGTAATTGCAAAGTTTCTTATAGTCAGTTAAATGTCTGTTGAAGGACTGTTAAATGTCAGTGTCAACAGATATTAAATAGACAGTCTACTAATACTCAAATGGACCATCAAAATAAAGTGTTACCGGTTAAATTAATAGACAACAGCTGAAGTGTATATAGTACAAGTGTCAAACATTTACATATCATCTTACATGCGAAATTCGTACGGTGCTGCGAAAAGGAGTGGGATTAAACAAGATAATTAGAGATTAATAAAGCGAACGATTGGTCCATATTTAAATTTTTGTCCAGAGAGGTCATGTTTTGATCTTCGATTGGTCTCACGCAATCACCAAGCTTGAACTTTCCAATGTCTGCAGCATTCGCATGTGTATGAATGGAAATCTATGGGGAGAATAGTGCAGTGAGGCCACAGCTTGAAGCTGCAGTCACACTAGAGTTTGAGCTTGAGAAATTCTGTTGTACGGCGCTGCGAATAGGGGTGGGATTAAACAAGATGATTAGACATTTAAAAAAGCCAGCGATTGCTCCATGTTTTAAATTTCTGTCCAGAGAGGTCATGTTTTGATCCTGGATTGGTCTCACGCAGTCAAGTGATGCGATTTCGCAGGTCAGAGTTCACCAGGCTTGAACTTTGCACCGCAGCAACCTGCGAAACTCGACGCATGAACTTGCGTTTCGGGTCTGACGCATTCGCGTGCGTATGAATGGAGGTCTATGGGAAGAAAAGTACAGTGTGACCACGGCTTTAAGCTGTAACTCTAATTAAACACACCTGATCAAACTAATTGAGGCTTGTTAGAAATCTACAGGTAATGTTGAAGCAGGGTGGGAACTAAACTCTGCTGGGCTACAGCCCTTCATGTACTAAGTTTGACCCCCATGGTATATAGCATACTTTTAAAGCAACTGCCAACATTTATCACAATCACATATCCAACAAAAAACTAAATTATTAATTAATTAACAAGCTCCATCTAAAGCAAAAAAAAAAAAGAAAAAAAAAAATGTTCAGCACTGATCCTCATGTTGCTCTAAACCTGTAGGAATAATAAAAAACAAAACAAATAATTTATGCATTTATTTAAGAAAGCCTTTAATAACTATAAACTATAAACTTTTACTTACTTCATTTGAAGTTTTTCTGTCAACTTCATAGAGCCTCTGCAAAAATGTAAGTGCTGTTTAAGGGGGAGATTTATTTAAAACACATTCTTAGTTATTTTGCACGATTCTAATATTCAGCTTACTACGCAATTTAAAGGCTTAACTTGGTTAATTAGGAAAAGTAAATAAAGTTATTAAAAAACACACAAACACAGAAAATGCTGCATGTGTCACTCTCTCCTCAATGCTGACTGTGCATGCAAAAACTGAACAGCAAAAAACACAAAATAATAATTTGTATTAAAGTTCAATCTTTTAATATTATAATTATTATTTACTTAAAAAATCTCAATACAACAAACTTTTCTATTGTCCCAAATACAAAATTCATATGTGGAATTACAGCTGAAAAATACTTAGCAACATACCTGGGACCTGACAGCCCTGCTCACACTGTGGGGATTTCAGCCATGATTTGGTCATCTGAGACAGATTAGGGAAATCTAAAACATTCCTGAAATCCTAGGCTAAAATCTTTGATCGCTGGTTTGACATGTTCATGGGCAGCGGCTTAATGGCCATTGCAATCAGATTTTCCCTTCAATAAAGTTCTGACAGTGTCAAAAGATTTCAGGGTAACACTTTATTTTTATGGTCCATTCGAGTATTAGTAGACTGTCTGCTTAATATATGTTAATACTGCTCCATTAACAGACATTTAACTGATTATAAGAAACTTTGCAAGTACATGTCAACTTAAACTAACCCTAACCCCAACCTAACAGTCTACTTATAATTTAAGTAGAATTAGTTGGCATGTAGATGCAATGTAACTTAAATTCAACAAATGGACCATCAAAATAAAGTGTGACCGATTTCAGACACTTTCCTGCAGTCTGGCAACAGCTGTAACAAGTGTCAATCCAAGAACCAATAGGAGCGCCTAATTTGATGACATAATATGTGCGACAAATTCAAACCACCAGGTGAAATGTCAAAAAAAAAATTCTATCTGTTTTTTTTATTGAGACACGCTGTGTGCAAAATTGCCGCTACAGATTATTTGTTTTCTGTGAGGTAATTTGAATGCGAGATACTGAAAGTGTCATGGAAGGATGACGTCAAACTCCAGGTGAGTTTTCTTCTATGTTTGGTGAATCTTCAGTGTTGTTCACTCTAACATTATGACAGCTGAGGGTGTGACATGGAAGCCATGTTCGTGCAGTCTGACATGCTACAATCGTTTAGGATTGTTAAAATTTGCACAGTGAGAACCAGCCTTAAGGCTGCCCTACAGGAACAGGTGCTGGAACAATTACACACCTTAGAACAATGGTGTTCAATCTAGGTCCTGTACCTGATTTCATCTCTAATTAAACACACCTTAGCCAGCTAATTAATGTCTTACTATTCATACTATAAGCTTTCAGGTTAGGTGTGCTTAGGAAAGCTAGAATTAAACTCTGCAAGACAGTGGCCCTCCAGCACCAGGTTTGGACACACTTGCATTAGAAGGTTCATTAAAGTCAAAATCGCATTGAAGCATTCAGCAGCCCCACAGTAAAATTATTATTTTTTTTTACATTTTATTATTTTGCATTAAATTCACCTAAGTGACAGTCAATACAGTTATAACGCATCAAATATTTTAGACAAATGCTGTTTCTATTCATCATAGAATCCTGAAAAATGTATAGACGTCATAAAAAATAAGCAACTAAAACTGTTTTCAACATTGACAATAGCCATTTCAATTCAAGTCATGAGGCTATTTTGCTTTTAAGCATAAAGGGTTGATTATTAATGCTTGAATGCTATTACACCAGAGTATTTGTTGGAGGACGAATCCAACAGCACAATCCCATGAGGTGTTAAGAGGAAAAGTCCGGTCCGACAGCAATCACAGCTTGGCCATGCTGGACATCAACTCAGATTTCATGCTTTATGTTGCAGAATGATTTGAAGGACAGCGATCCCCTTTGTTCCAGTCTGCACCTTTCAGTCTGATCAAAAGTTTGCTCCTTTTGAAGTTTTAACCCCTTGTTTTCTTTGAATAAATAACCTTCCTTTGAACCATATGGTGTCCTCTCCGTGCCGGGAGGGGACCGGGAGTGTTGCAACTCCCACCTGTGGTTTTAATTACGGCCTATGACGAGGTGAGTCAGCCAGGCAGAAACAGAGGAATGGGAGCAGGAGTATCGACCCCAGGTGTTTCCCCTTCCTCTGCAGGGATGAGCGAACTGCAAGGAGGACGCGCGGGAAGCAAAGCGTGACCTGACACTGAATGCAGCTTGGTATGTATATGCAGCTTAGCAAGAAATTAACAGATGGATATGACTGTTGAATAAAATGTTAATTTGGGTTTTATAAACGACTGATACTGTTTACAAACTTAATAGATAAAGATATTAAATTTAGAGCATTTTTTATGCAGAAATGGGATTATATCAATATAATTTAATTTCCTGTGTGTGTAATGGTTAGTTTTGTTCCTGTGTTTAGTTAGATTTGCTTTTTAGTCTCCACCCCCTCGTCATTGTAATTGTCTCCACTATATATATCTCTTTGTTCAGGCCTCACGTTGTCTCAGGCCTGTAGCCAGGGTGGGTTCGGCAGACCCACCCCTCACTGACAAAGGTCCAGAATTTGTCCCAAACATGAGCTTATTTGTCTTATTTTGACTGCTACGCCATAATAAATTGTAAAAATAACCCATCTAGAAAGGTTTTAAGACCAAGCAGAATCCTCTGTTGACTGTCTCTTCGTTGTAACTTCAGCTATTCAGTTTTGGCCAATGCTAACAGATATTTTTCATGAGTCCAACATTGAACTTTGCAAGAAAATCTGACATAAAAGAAGTCATCTTTCACTACTGTATTGTTTTTAAATAGAGAAAAACATTTTACAAGTAACGTTTATACTAAATCTTGGACCTTATTCCTAAAAACATAACATGACCAATAAAAAGTGTGAAGCATCATAAGCGGCCCATATTAAAATTGATTTGAATACTATTTTGGCTATTGTTGTTATCCATGAATTTTCAAATGCACTTTTTTACAATAGAGGCTAGAAAAATTGTGAATCTCTACACATTATTAATATTATTGTTTTAATTATTTAAAAAAAACGTTTAAGTTGAATGTGCTGACCAGGAGTGCGTTTTTCAAACAACGACGTAACTTGCGTCTTGACTATCATAGTACGATGCATTGTTTGGGAAAAGAACGATGTAGTGATGAGTGTTACCCAAAACATGTTGTTTCTCTGTCGGAGATCCATCGTTTGAATGATTAACGTTAGTTATAATGTAAAACGCCCATAATGATGCTCTAAACGGGGTGGAGTAACAACTTCTTTAAAAAAGAGCCCCATAATTTCTTTGTGCAAAAGATATTGTTTTAAACACACACGCATTTAAAAACAAATCCAATATTAGTTTTGGTAAAAACATGCACTCGTTTTTCATATTAATGGAAATATATGTAAATGGTAGATTATGGGCCTATGTTTTCTTTACAAATATTATTGAGAACATTACATATTCTATTCTAAAACATAAAATTATTAAGTAGGATATTGTTCATTTATTTTTTATTTTTTGAAAAGTCTTCTTTTACGATTTGACACATGCAAATCACTGCAGAAATGTTCTAACCAACAGGCCCATGTCATATACAGTACAGATACTTAAAGGTGCAGTAGGTGATTGTCTTCAGGAACATTTTATTTGTTCTGGTTGAAAGTCTCTTCACATTCCAAAAGTACTGATTAAAGTAAATTATCTAAATGTATTTTTATGTATGTTTCTATTTTGGGTAAGGCATAGGACTAAAAAATGTTCATCCAATTAAAATAGTGTCGGGCCGACATTTCCCATAATTCTGATACATAGCTCAAACTGTCTGTCAGCAAATGCAGATTTGAGCTACTGCGCACCTGTTTGTATGAAGCTCTGCCGTTTGTGCATACATGTGCTGCGCGTTCGTGAGAGTGAGAGAGAGAGTGAGCACGAGAGCGAGCGGTAAAAACATGCTAAATCGAAACTTTTTTAAAATCCTGAATCAATATTGGAGTTAGTTTTGCACGCTGGAGGAAGGACGACACCATGGCTGAAGTATTTCTCTTAGACAGGTAATGTTATGTTTTAAAACTATTTTTGTCACGCAGAGCTGATGTAGCTTGTGCTGTGTTATGAATGGGTTAAATCGACAGAACTGCTGTTCAGCCACTGAAATCTTCCGGCGAAAGATTGATGTGACTATTTTCATGAGGTCCTTTTACAGCATCAATACTGTAGATTTTTTATTTAGTTTAAAACATCAGTAAATAGCGCTATTCCACCTAGCCTGATTTACTGAGCTGAAGATGGTTTTATATTCACATTGGTTCATTTTTGAACAGTGACAACCTGTGACACTTTCCCTATATTGTTTACCACTACTCTGAATATTCTGTTATAAATAGCATGTAAGTATGGAAAGAAATGAGTGTAATAATGAGTGTAATTCCTGCACGCCACCAGCCAAGCTTTAGCTTTAGCTCAACACATGAGAGAGGGTTCTGCTGTTATCTTTAAGGTACGCTCGTGTTTTCAGGAGGCGTAGCTTTGGACGGCAGGGGAGGGACGGTGTTTCAGAGATTTATGCTAACAGGCTAGCATTGTGGCAGATCACCTACTGCACCTTTAATCAATATCACTATAAAATAAAAGCATTAACGTATGCTATGTTTATTGTTTTCACAAGCTTTGGAGATGGAACATAAATTCCGCTTTTAAATAAAAGGTCAGGTATAGGTTTCATCATGAGCCACGGCTGTGTTCAAAATGACATCAATGTTTTCAAAGTGCACTGCGAAGGGAGCGCGATTGTAAACATGAAGATCGCGAAAACTGAACTGTAAAAATACTTTGAAAGCCAATTACATCTAAGAGAGATGATTTTAATGTTTTTTTATTTTTTTTAAATAATTCTACGTTTAAATGTTAGAATGTTCTAAACGAATAGGGCATAGGAGGGATGACTGGGAATAGAACACAGCCAGGAACTATGTTTCTAACTACAGCTCTAGAGGTGCAGTTACAAGTGTACAAGTTTGCGACGCAGTTTGCGAATGTTCGTTGGAACAATGGATTTGGGAAATGCCAAATCAACAAACTATGTTGGTAATGACAGAACTTGCGACCTTAGTTGGCTAACGTTGGTTTTCGGAATTGCACCCCAGCTTGTTATTTGCCTAATATATGACAATAGGCTACAGTTTTTAATTTAAAACTTTAGCAGATTACTTTTTTTTTTTTTTTTTTGTAATGATACATGATGTAAAAAAATTGGATTTTAATAATAAATATTTTTCCATATTTCATTATTCTAAATCTTTAGGAATTATTTTTGGTACATCAAAAAGTGTGTTTATAATGACCATCTCACCAGCTAAAAATTTGTTCTTAAAATGTCACTAAAATACCGTGTTTAAATCTTATAATTAAATAGAAAATGAGGCAAATAACTGCAAAAAGGTCCACTTTTGGAGAAAAAAAGAACCACTCCTTTCACCAGGCTGGCAACGTACCTCTGTCTGTCATTTTATCTTACTTCTATGATAGCTGAATGTTTTCTTGTTCTGTTTAGTTTTGTTGTGTGTTATTTTGAACCGTAGATAAATTGGGAAAGACTGCACTTGAGTCCTCACAATTATTCATTGCTTTGCACACCACCTTCAGCCGTAACAGTGTATATATACATAACTTTGAAATATAATATTTAAATAATTAAAGGTGACAAATCAAGATAAACTATAAAACTAATTAAATAGACAAAGATGGATGGATAGACAGACAAGAAAGATCAGATGCAAAGCCAAGTGCCATGTGAAATTTTCTTTTAAAATGAGCATTTTTTTTCAGGCTCCTGACTGTAGGCTCAGTAATTTAAATTTCATGGCAAATAATAGTTTATTTTCATTGCCTTTAAAAGGGGAAATAACTAAACACAAGGAGGCTGAGAAAAATGCACATTTTAGACAAAACATTTAGATGGCACTTTACATGACACAGGTTTTTACATCTGAACCCTTCAGTTTTTATATTATTATTATTTGTGAGATTAGAATCATGCAGCCATGATTGATCTGGCCTGATACCAATTACATGTTTGCTAATCAGAATTATCATTCATTTTTAAATTGTTTTAACTCTGCAAGAACCATGTACCACCATTTAGACACACATTGAAGCTCAAATTTATCCACGGATGATTGATATTCTGTGTATGCGCTCCACCTCTCCAGCTCCTCTCCCGTAATGATCAGTGGATTGCCGCGAGACCCCTTCACGGCTCTTGAGAAGAAGGGCCGAGCTGAGCACCCATCAAATTAAGCCCGATCCTGTTGTACGTGGCATGATCTTTCTCTTTCCATCACCCCCTGCCTCTGGAGTTCACAACCTCGCCAACACTTCTTTTTCAACCCTCTTTCATTCTCAACTTTTTATGCACAAATCCTGCTGAGTGTGTGGGTATTTCTGAGTCAAACCCTGCAGGTCTGTGTCTTATAGGACTGGTTCTCAGATCTTGTTGTGGTAATGCTTTAGATTACAGCCCTAAAATGACATGGTAAGAAAACTGAATTATGAATGAACAATTTGAAAGGTTTGAGGAAACAAGAGGGTATCAAGCACCACTTTAATTTACAGCCTGCTATAATTTCATGATTAATGCGTGCAATGCTTCTGAAAAAAAACAACCTTACATCTTTTCAGCGCTTCTCAGAAAATAAAATACAACATTGCAGAACACAACACTTGTAGTGCTTATATATAGGTTTCTAATCATGATTTAACCAATATAGGCTCATTCTGAAAACGTAGTCCTATATACATTTCTGAAGATCGTGAATTATGTAGCCAGAAGTACGTATGGCTGCATTTTGTCTTTCAAATGAACGCTACATAGTGGTTTGATGCCATTCCTTTTCACGCTTACCAGCTGACCCCTTACCTCCATGTGGGCGGCTTTTCCGCTGTTACTAGTTTGTTCAGTAGTTCACCATGTACCATGGCGTACTTGAGACACAGAGACGAGGTGACTGTGATGACAGGGTTCGAGTCTGGTGAAGAACGGTTCTAGAAAGCAGGTAAGACAAAAACTAAAGCTAAAAAATAAAATGAACAAGTAAATAACAGGGTGAGTTTGGTAAAATCTGAAAATGTGGTAAAAATCAGCTGCCTTTTCTTTTTCTGGATTGCATTTAAAAACTGTCGGTTGAGTTTAGAGAAGTGGGTGGGCACTGGGCTCTGGTCAATCAGTGCTTTTGAAAACACTATCGGTTGGGTTTAGGGAAGGAGGAGGGTGGATCAGTTGATTGTTCAGTCAGTCAGTTGACAGCGGCCTCTGGAGGATTTAAACGAGACGGGCAAGCACGAATGACACTGCAAAAAACATAGCTCTTGGGACGTATTTGGCGCTCTCCAGAAATGTATGGGACATTCAACCTGAAACATACATTTTCAGTTATTAAAAAATGTGACAGGGCCTGAATTAAGCTTGTTGTCCTCAAAAAAAATCACACAAAAACAAGCATAAAATCCTACAATTCAATGACAGAACGCATCCTTGATCACTGTCAGCTTCTTCTCCGTCAAATAATGTCACTTCCGAGTCATATCCTTAAACGTGCAATGCATGCATTTTATTTTAAATTTAATGCAAATATGACAGGACTGACTGAAACATGGTAACAATTGTAAATGTATTTGTATTATATATTTGTAGTATTTATTTGTCAAATTTATTTAGAATTTAATTAGAATTTCATGTTTTTAATCAAATAATGTAAACGATAGCAACTTAAACTTGCTATTTCTGAAGTTATTTTTTTTATATAAATAACAGTTTTCAGCAAAACAAATCTATTAAAGCTGTACGTTCAATTGGGCTGAAGAGAATGGCATTATTTGTACATTTGTAAAGTGTTTCAATAAAGAAAACTAATCTGAGAACCAAATGATTCCTTTAGAGAAACAACTCACAGAAATCAACCATCAGTCCATTTTAGAAATTTTTGGGATGAAATACATTTTATTCACTGTATGAATGCTTGTATTTCAGGGACAGATAATGTATCGGGTAGAATGTCAGGTAGAATGTCCCGTATATAGGGGTATGTTTTCAAAATGAGCCTGGGTTGGATTTAACGCATAATTCATGAAGTACAAAAATATTTATTAAAGATTTATGCATCAGCAACAGATGGACATTCTATATGATTCATCGATTAAACAAATAGATCACCCCAAAAATATAAATCACGCCATAATTTACGCACCCTCAAGACATCCTCTGTGTATATGACTTTTTCTTTAGAGAAGTCTTAAATTCCATGCTGTATAATGGTTTTGGATGGTGGCTTTTATTACAGTATTGGGCTTCCAAAACCACATAAATGTGTCATCAAACTAACCCATACATCACCAGGGGGTTAAAAAAAGACTTACGAATAGTGACGTGCGGATTGATACTAAAATATTGATATCTCCGATACCAGGATTGTATGTTTTAGAATCGATTATCTTATCAAAATATTAATATTTCAGTAATTTGGAGCAAGTATGTAGTTTATTGGAAAAGAAATACAGTGGAAAGTAACCACAATTACCCTCGTTTATCTGAATAATGCCAACTTAGTTGGAACTACTTGTTCTTCCGCTTGCAAAGTCATATGGAGTAATATGGCACAATACAACTGCAGTCAGATCACGCTAGCTAGCCAGTAGCCACTCAGTCCGCTGGCACATGTTGTTCAATTACTCTGTCAATGGATATAGGCGACCGCAAACAAAGTTATGGTGGAGCTACTTCACTTCCATAAACTCAAACAGTGCAGTTTGTGACACATGTAACAAAACAGTGAGGTACTGTGGTAATACCACAAACCTAATGAAACATCTACATAGAAATCGCAAGACAGAATATGACAACGTCACGACAAGGTGGTCAGAAGAGGAGGAAAGGAGAGGCACAGGTGCTGCTAGGGCGAGACAGACATCGCTTTCAGAGTCTTTAGGTGCAGCAGGCAGAACTATCCAGGTACAGAGGGAAAAAATGCGGCGATGTGGCTGTATTTTGGGGGCTTGGGTTTTTTGTGACAATGATAAAACAACGGAAAAAGGTTCAAAACACTTTCATGGGAACAGGATAAACATGTCACTAAACATAGAAGTTCAGGCAGGCGTTTTAAAATATACTACATGCTTAGATGCTGTCAATAAATATGTAAGTTGGCTTTTTTTGTATGATAATTCTTCATCAATAAACAAGAATAACCCATAATATGTCTCGTATTCAGTATGAAGTGACACTTTTAAGTACACTACTTGCTACTTTAATTTCCCAAAGTCATTTTTGGGCAGGATCGGTATTGTCGATACTCGCCTTCATTTTACTTGGTATCGGATCGGATAGGAAATCAGTGGTATCGCACATCACTACTTACGAAGCAGACTAATCTGTTTGTATAACAGAAATATTTAAATATTTTTGATTATGAACTCCAATCACTGACTTCCGGCTGCAGCTTAATGCACATTATACATGACTGATGTACAGTATATCGCGTATGATACTTGATGTAAGATACATTCATGGTGGAAGCTCTGGGAATAGACATGTCTTGTGGGAACCACTTACCAAACATTTACCACAAATGAAAACAACAAGCAAGAAAACTAGTTGGCTTGGCATTAATGTAAACCAGGACATTACTCTTACAATACTGTGTGCTTGCATACCTGCCAACATTGGGATGTGAAAGTATCAGTTTTTATGCTTATGCTCCACAGTTTTTTATGCTCAAAACCCACCAGGATCATGTTTAGATGTTATTATAATGTGTATATGTCTGTTCAAACATGCATCCAAACCCCAGAGTGTTCACTTTTGCTCCGCTTCAAATTGCGTGTACTGAATCTGTTTGGGAAACAGTGTCTATTTATCACTATGGAGCGCGTCTGACAGTCACGCACCACTACATGAACTGACTGTTTTGAGGATTGCACAGAAGGGGCAATGACACCTGTAATGGAAAGAAAGGGAATCATGCTGTTTTCATTCCTAAATAAAATAAAAGCACAAAACAGATTCACATTTAAAAGCTAGGGGCATCCCCTGGTGGTTCGGCAGTATGATCTGCGTATAGGGAGGATCGGTCCTTTACAGTAATGGTTATTGCCACCCTTTATAGAAAGATTGAAAATACAAAAGAAATACAGGAAAATACATTTGCCGTGCATAACGTGCATTTAATCGCTGCCAGAAGTCATTGGAGTTTCTAATTTAAAAATGACAAATATTTCTGTTACAAAAACACACCAATCTGTGTCACATCCCAGGCTTGTTCCTGCTGCTCCAATTACCATTCTCCCTCACCGCCACGTTCCCACAGCACCAATCATCGCTCCCCATCTCCTGCCACCTCTCATCACACCCGAGCACTCTAAAGCCGCGGTCACACTGGACTTTTCCCTTTATAGACTTCCATTCATACGCACGCAAATGCGTCAGACCGGAAACGCAAGGTCATGCGTCAGATTTTGCAGGTTGCTGCGGTGCAAAGTTCAAACTTGGTAAACTCTGACCTGCGAAATCGCATCACTTGACTGTGTGAGAACAACCCAGGATCAAAACATGACCTCTCTGGACAGAAATTTAAAACATGGAGCAATCTTTTTTTAATGTCTAATCATCTTGTTTAATCTCGCCCCTTTTCGCAGCGCCGTAGACAGAATTTCGCAAGCTTAAACTCTAGTGTGACTTCGGCTTTATGCGTATAATCATATCAACAAGTGTAACATCCCCGGCTCGTTCCTACTCACCCAATCCAGTCTCACCATCTCATACCAGTCCCATCCAACCACGTGAACCTTCCCCTGATTACAAACCATCCACACCTGTTCATCATTAGCCCGGACACTATAAATAGTCACCTCCTCCGTTCACTCGTTGGCCGGTATTGAAGTTGAATGGTTGTCTTCACCCAAGCTCCTTCGTCTTCTCTTCTTCCATGGATGTTCCTTCTGAGTCTTCGTACCCATCGCACTGATAAAGGGAAGTGTCTTTACTATCTGACTTTGTCTGAAGATCTGTAATCACCCTCATGCACGTTATGCCCGTTACCATCAACGGAGGTTTAGGGTGTTAACCCATGCTTAACTCTCACTGTGTTTACAAGACGAAGACTTATGCTGGAATCGATGTCAGATGGTTCACCTTACCTTCTTCCTGACTCTCTTTCTTCCGTGGATGTTTCCCCTATCCTAAGAACGTTCCTTCATAACCTGTGGATGCACAACTGAGATTCAGGGAAGTGACTTTATACTCTGGTGATTGCACAAAGATCCTTGTTTACATTGTGAACTGGTTACATGTCTGCATTCCTACCAAAAATATCACCTGCCGGCTTATCCTACTGCACTTTCCACATTGCTTTGAATAAATTGATGAAAAGAGATAATCACCCTTGTGTGACTGTGACAATCTGCTTCGTAAGACAAACATTAAACTCCTGGCATTGCATGGGTTAGTTTTTGTGATTAATTTCTGGTTTTTGCAAGCATCTAAATAAGCATAGACTAGCCAGAATAAAATGTAAACTACTCACACTGTGTTCATGATGTCTAGAGGATGAACTTTTTCTTTAAGTAATCGATTAACTCTTAGTACTTAAATGTGCCATAATTACTAATTCACTAATAACATACTGTAGTATTACCTAAAAAGGCAAATGTATGTTAATCACCACAAGGGGTGGCTCAGTGGTTAGCACTGTTGCCTCACAGCAAGAAGGTCACTGGTTCAGGAAACTGGAGCACCCAGAGGAGACCCACGCGAACACAGGGACAACATGCAAACTGCACACAGAAATACCAACTGGGTCCCACAGTTTAAACACATGGATAATAGGTGAATTGAATAAACAAAATTGGCCGTAATGTATGTGTGTGTATGGGTGTTTCCCATTACTGGGTTGCGGCTGGAAGGGCATCGGCTGAGTAAAAAATATGCTGGAATAGTTGGCGGTTCATTCCGTTGTGTCGACCCCTGATGAATAAAGGGTCTAAGCCGAAGAAAAATGAAAGAGTTAACAAGTCATTACATAATGATCCCTTTGCATATAATCAGCTAGAAGATGAAGTACATAGTTTTGACTATTGTGTAATTTACAGTTAATATATGGGGACATATTATTGTGAATTTAACATATAACGTTTTATTGACCATATCACCCTGCAGCCCAAGACCGGTTACTCACTGAAGTTAAGCAGGGTTGAGCCTGGTCAGTACCTGGATGGGAGATCACATGGGAAAACTAGGTTGCTGTTGGAAGTGGTGTTAGTGAGGCCAGCAAGGGGCGCTTAACCTGGGGTCTGTGTGAGTCCCAGTAAAGTGAAAGGGACACTGTACTGTCAGTGGGTGCTGTCTTTTGGATGAGATGTTAAACCGAGGTCCTGAATCTCTGTGGTCATTAAAAATCCCATGGCACTTCACGTAAAGAGTAGGGGTGTAACCCTGTTGTCCCTCCAATCCTCTCCGTTGGCCCTTACCCATAATGGCCTTCCAATCACCCCCATCCACTGAATTGGCTCTATCACTGTCTGTCCACCCCCCCCCTATAGCTGGTGTGTTGTGTGGAAAGACCCCCCCCCCCATGATTGTGTAGCGCTTTGGGTGTATGGCCATACACAGTAAATGCACTGTTTAAATATACACATTACCTTTCATTACATTAGTTCTTCAGGAGTCATACTGTGTATTCACTCATAAATACTGTGGATTAGTTAAACATTATTTAATGAATATTAGTGTGCATGTGTTGTTAATGGTTACAAGCTTCTGTATAATTGGGTTTTGTAACAAATCATGGAGAATATTTGACAGTTAAGCGAAATTAAAAATAGGCAAGGCAAGTAAACGAAAGCAAAATAGGAAAAAGTGGGCGAACAACATTTCCACTATAGTTACAACTATTACCGTATTCAGGTATATGTTAAAGTGGTGTTTGTTACCCCTTTGTTTCTCCTAGCCACAGAGTAAATATAATCTAACATTTACAGGCAGTACATTAAAGTGGCTTTTGTTACTCCTTTGTTTCTTATATTTCATTGTACCTATATTTGATATTCTTTTGTGGAGTTAAAAGCGAGATGCCTGTTTTTTGGAAATTTGGGTGGATGCAAACGTGGTCCATCGATCTCTTTGACGTCTCGTTCTTAATATGCAGCGGAGCATTCGAAATGAAGGAAAGTATCAAATGAAAGAAACATTGCTACCTTGAAACCATCTTCAAATGCTGCGCTTCTGAGGCTTATTAATTTCTTACCTGACATTGGTAATACTTTGAACAGTCAGTTTTATTTTTCGGTAATGTATTCTGTGAGGAATCCTTTGAGGCTGTGGCTCCAGATTTTATTCCTGGTGAGCGTTTCATATGGCTGCTGTATGTCAGAAGTACAGGAAGCCTGCAGGCTCTTCCCAAGAGAAGTCTGATGCAGTCAGACAAGATAAATGGGGTCGCGCGAGAAGCCATCGTTCTTGTGTTGACTTTGCTTCAAATTAGCATTACTGTAGAATGTAATCAGTGAGCGCTTATGTGAATACAATGCTGTTGTTTATAATGAATGTGATGAGGCAGTATTGTGTTGTTAGACAATTGGTAAAAATGTATATGTTTAGTGCAAACCTTTCATGTGCCACAATTAGTTTTCAATATTTCTTAAACAAAACAAATCAAAGCTAATATGATTGCAGCTACATGTTTAAAAGATATTTTGCAGAATGTTCATGTTTCTTTTTTCAATTCAATGAAGGTAAATTGTGATCAGTTAATCTCCAATAATCACTTGCTCACCTTCAGCTTATTTCCTGCTTTATTAGGAGTTGCCACAGCAGTACAAACCACTAAATACTCTGGCAATTGTTTTACACTGCATATTCCCTTCCTGTTGCAACCCAGCAGTGATAGTGCTGGGAAACACCCATGCATTTCATTTGTCCAACTCACCTATACCGCATGTCTTTGAACTGTGTGGGAAATGGGAAAACCCAAAGGAAACCCACGCGGACATGGAAATTCCGCAATACTTTACGAATGTGAATAATGTCACCATTTTCACAAACTCATGTTTGTTGATAAATTTGATAATAGTATGATTTTTAAATATGTACACTTTCATAACAATATTTTAGGCTCCAACATGACATTGTTGTCAAAATTTCAAAGTGCATAAAATATGTATCATAGCCCTTATTTATCATACATCGTATAGAAGTCATTACACACTACCTGACAAAAGTATTGTCGTCAATCCCAGTTGTAAGGGCAATAAATAATAAAGACTTCTAGTTGATCATTTGGAAAAGTGGCAGAAGGTAGATTTTTCAGATGAATCATCTGTTGAACTGCATCCCAATCATCACAAATACTGCAGAAGACCCATTTGAACCCTCATGGACACAAGATTCTCATAGAAATCAGTCAAGTTTGGTGAAGGAAAAATCATGATTTGAGGTTACATTCATTATGGGGAGGTGCGAGAGATCTGCAGAGTGGATGGCAACATCAACAGCCTGAGGTATCAAGTGCTCCCCATTACGTACATTAAAAACCACAGGAGAGGGCAAGTTCTTCAGCATAGCGATCCTACTCATACTTCAGCCTCCACAGGACTGGCCAGCCCAATCACCATATATGAACATAACTGAATATGTCTGGTGTACAATTAAAAAGGAGGCTTTGAGGATTAATCCAAAGGACCTTGATGAACTCTGGGAGTCCTGCTAGAACCCTTTCTTTGCCATTCCAGATGACTTTATTAATAAAATGTATGGATGCAGTCGTGTAAGCTCATGCGAGTCATACACAATAATAATTCTTTTTCCACTGCACCATGACTTATATTCCATACTGTACATTATTTCTGTTAAGTGACGAGACTTTAGTCTAAGCAAAAGTCAGACTTTCCTGTCCTAATTAAATAATTAAAAATCAAGGGATGATCATATCTACAGTAGAGGCATTTGCCTTTCATATAAGCCACTTCTGATACCAATGATCAAGTAGAAGTCATTACTATTTGTTGTTCCTTAAACTTGGATAGGCGACAAGACTTTTGTCAGGTAGTGTAGAAGCTTCACAATCTATGCCCATAATTTAATTTAATTTTAAGGAAATGAGCAGAGTGAACTTTCTGCTGATGTTCTCCTTTTGTGCTCCATGGAAGACCCATGGCCATTTGAGTTCACAAAGACTTTAAAAGGCTTTAGTGTGAAATTAAAATCAACAAAGTTTATTTTGCTAACGCACATAGTTATTTTGGGCAGCGCTGTCGCCTCAATGCAAGAAGGTTGCTGGTTCGAGCCTCGGCAGGGCCAGTTGGCATTTCTGTGTGGAGTTTGCATGTTCTCCCCATGGTCGTGTGGGTTTCCTCTGGGTGCTCTGGTTTCCCCCACAGTCCAAAGACATGTGGTATAGGTGAATTGGGTAAACTAAATTGGCCGTAGTGTATGTGTGTGAATGAGAGCGTGTGGGTGTTTCCCAGTGATGGGTTCCAGCTGGAGGGGCATCCGCTTTGTAAAACATATGCTGGATAAGTTGGTGGTTCATTTTGCTGTGGCGACTCCTGATTAATAAAGGGACTAAGCTGAAAAGAAAATGAATGAAGGAACATAGTTATGTTTAGGTGAAAGAAAAAAATATTCTTCAAACTAAATATTTTTACCAGTCATTTACTTTCATGATTCCTTCTCTGTCGACGTCAATTTGATTAAACCACTCCCCTCTTATCATTTCGTCACCTTAGAATTATAAGGTTCTATCTGATATTTTTGTCAAAATTGAGTTATTGACATATTCTTATTAATTGACAACTTGCATTATGGGATGTTTTTTTCATAAGTTGTTGACATTTTAAGACTTTTTATTTAAAAAAAACAAATGTTACACACACACTGTTTGCTATGGAATGCAAAAACGTTGAAGCTCAATATCTCAAAATCATTCAGAACGCAGATAGAACCTTAGAATTCCAAGGTGACGATTAGTTTGCCACAAACAAATATGTGCAAAAAGAGAGCTTCGCCCTCTTCTCAATATTCTGTTTCAGTTGGAAGTACATCAACATGCTGAAATAAGTCTCAGCAACTTCTGATCACAGCAGAACCTGCTACCAGAAATCTAATTTTCATTATAAAGATGCCAGAAGTGGCTGGATTTGTGGTACAGCCAGAGATAACAGCTCCAACCATTATATGAACAAGAACTGTACAATGATCTAGTATTGGCAAAGTTTCTCCATAATTACCTTTAATAACCCATCAGTCGGTACTGTAGTGTGACTGTATTAATATTCATTACGTATTATGTGGGAGAGCAGTAAAGGATATAATAACAGCTAGCGCTCGCTGCCTCGACGGTTCCGGTACGGGGCCTTTGTCGAATACGAACCACCCCATTCAAAGGTCATGTAAATGAGAGCATCGGTCTGGAGCTCGCAAGGACCTGCCAATGGAGGAGGAAAATAGTGTAATTGCAGCTTGTGAGACTGATTCCTGACATCCGGTCATACCTGAGTGGCTGTTTCTGTAGCTGAGACCCTTATTCCGATCATTGGCATTCTGTGGGTGGATTGTGGGAGAGAGCCGGGCGCTCTGAAGCACACAGAAACATGTCATAGGAGAGTTGTGGCTGTTCCTATCAGACATGTGTCACAGTGTAAAAGAGCTCTTTGTCACTCAACACAAACCCCAGACTGAGTGGCTGCTCCGGGCAGAAGAGAACTTCCCTGTTAAACTCTGAGAGAGGGATGTGGAGGTGTTTCACTCGCCGCCCTTCGAGAGCCCTTTAACAGACCTGATGGATGCTAGACAGAAGCACAGACATCCAGAGCTTTCAAGGAGGAATAAAAATCCTGCCTGAAATGGATTTCATTTCACTGTTTTTATTCCATTTAGTTGTAGGTTACTACTAGTTATCATGATAGATAGATAGATAGATAGATAGATAGATAGATTATTAATTCAATATATTATTATTTATATATGAATAATGAATAAATAAATGTTAATAAACACAAATTATCATTATTATTATTTACATCATAGTACTTACATTTTATTGCTGCTTTGTTCATTTATTTAAATGCTTTTATCTGAGCTTCTATCAGTTGATTTAAAAAAAAAAATCATTAAAAAATTGCCTTTAATAATATTGTAATTTAGACCATTTATTAAGGGGGGGGGGAACACAGCAAGAAGGTCACTGATTCAAGCCTCGGCTGGGTCAGTTGGCGTTTCTGTGTGGAGTTTGCATGTTCTCCCTGCATTCGCGTGGGTTTCCTCCAGGTGCTCCGGTTTCCCCCACAGTCCGAAGACATGCGGTATAGGTGAATTGGGTAGGCTAAATTGTCTGTAGTGTATGAGTGTATATGTATGTTTCCCATGGGTTGCAGCTGGAAGGGCATCCGCTGCATAAAACATATGCTGGATAAGTTGTCGGTTCATTCTGCTGTGGCAACCCCAGATTAATAAAGGGACTAAGCCGAAAAAGAAAATGAATGAATGTTAAGGGGGGATTGGAGGTGGGGTGGCAGAGAAGGATGAGGAGATGAAGAAAGCCACCTAACATAAGCATAACACAATACATGAACATTTCACCAATTCTTTAGCTCTTTGAAGTTAAAACATAAATGCTTGTTTTCAGCACTTCAAAGGGCACCTATTTTACCCCTTTTTCAAGATAAGTCTTGCACTGTAAACCCTAATGTTGTCTTTACTAAACAATACAGTAAAGTTAACTGAACATTACTTAAAATTTAGCATTTTGGTCATGCCACCTAAAAATATGAGTTAATTTAACTGACATGAGTTAATTTAAGATTTCAAGTATAGTAAGCTCAAAATCAAAGTTGATCCTTTGAAAAAAAAAAAAAAAAAAAAAAAAAAAGTTCGTTTTTAATGTAGTCTTGACTGTAAAATTTAAAATTCACAGGAAGGAGGCATGGGGTCTCAGGATTTATCAAAAAGCACATATACGCATTTATTAAAGGACACTTACAAAGATCACAGGATGAAAAGGGCTTGAAGACAACCAGCAAGACATGTAGACATCAACAATACCGGACAATGAAGAACTGAACACAAGGACTAGAAATACACAGGGGATGATATGATAACACAGGTGGATGAACACAGGTGAAGGTGATGAACAATGATGGCGGGAACTGGAACAAAGGAGCACATGGTGAGGATCACATGTCGAATACAAACACACAAGACAGGTTGTGACAGTACCCCCCCCTCCCTCCCCCTTAAAAAGGCGCGCCCTTGCGCCTAAATAAAAGGAAGTGGGTGAGAGGGGAGTCTGTAAGGTAGGAACTGGAGTGTGTGGAAAACAGGAGGAGGCCAGGGATGAGTCACAGGAGGGAGGAGCCAGGAGGGGAGTTGGAGGGCGTGAAAGAGGAGGAGGCCAGGGAGGAGACTCAGGAGGAAAGAGGAGAACGGGAGGTGAAGCAGAAGGAGGACCCAGGACACAGCCAGGAGGACGGCCCAGGGTGGAGTCAACGTATGGAGGAGCCATGGTCGCAGACTCCAGGGGGCCGACCGTGGGAGACGCCGCAGATGGAGGTGGAGCCCAAGGAGTCGACGGAGAGCCGAAGGTGACGCTGAGGTTCCGGAGGGCCGAGGTGGAGCAGACGGCTCACCCGACCGAAGCGATGACACAGGTCCAGATGCCCGCGGTGGAGCCAGAGCGACAGAGGCCTGAGGCGTAGCTGGAGGGAAGGAGGAGCTCAGCGGAGCTGGCAGGATGGAGGGATGAGGCGCAGCCGGTGGAGCAGAGTCCAAAGGTGGAGGCAGGGCGACGACTGACCAAGGCGGAGCCGGGGGGACAAGGGAGCCTGGTAGAACCGGTGGGCTGACGGTCCAAGGAGGAGATGGAGGAGAGAGCCAACGTGGAACCGTTGGGTCTGAGGGCCGAGGTGGAGTCCGTAGCTCGGAAGGTCAAGGAGATGACGTCGGGCGACAACCTCTGGCCGGCGAAACAGGTGGGCAGGCCCACAGAGATACATCCACACATGCAGTTGGAGGGTGAGCTGGGGGACTGGCTGACTGTAGCCGCACTGGAGAAGACAGAATGGTTGCTCTAGATGGCGATGGCTCACACACCGCGGGTGGCTCTCCGTCTGCGGTGGGCTCTGGTGTACGCTCCTTGCAGATGGTAGGGCTGGTCGCTGGGTCTGGAGTGGCACTGACGTCAAACGATGGTCGGTTCCTCGCCAGTGTCCACTCCACATAGGCGGTGAGATTGCCTCGAGGACCATCTTTGGACGACTGTGCTCTGCACGCGGAGTTCAAGTTGGAGTTGTAGAACCCGCAGAGCACATCGTCCGGCCAGCTGGATCTTTCAGCTAACAACAGGAAACTGTTAGTATGGTCCTCAAGGCTGTTTTCCTCCTGCTTTAACATAAGGATGAGGAATTCGGGAGTATAGAAGGTGTCCATTGGGAATAAACACGAGGGGGATGAAAAGAAAACACTGGGGCAAAAAGACTATGAAAATAAAACGAGAAAACACGCCGCAAACTTTTTCTTAGGTGCAGTTTTATGTTACACCTGCTGCTCACAGGAAGAAAGCATGGGGTCTTAGGATTTATCAAAAGCACATATATTTATTAAAGGAAACTTACGACGATCACAGGGCTTGAAGACAACCAGCAAGACATGTAGACATTGACAATACCGGACAATGAAGAACCGAACACAAGGACTATAAATACACAGGGGATGATGACATGATAACACACAGGTGGATGAACACAGGTGAAGGTGATGAACATGACGATGACGGGAACTGTAACAAAGGAGCACATGGTGAGGATCACATGATGAATACAAACACACAAGGAAGACAGGTTGAGACAAAAGTAAAATATGTGTGCAAGGCTGCTTCTGATGTTAGATACACAGTAATGATGGGAAGTTCGGACCTTTAAAGCGAACCAGATATTTTGTGATAAATTTTCTCATGTTTGGACTCAACATAGCATAACATGTAGTCAGTAATCATAATTTTAGTCAGTTAAAACACCAACATGATCTGAAAAGTTTCTTACAATTACGTTTTGCAACACAACTGAAGAAAGATTCACTTAATTTAATTTCATTATGACCTACTGTTATGAAATAAATGTACGTTTCGCCAGGTTTATTTCGAGTCAGAGAGGGTATCAGCCATGTAAAAAGTAAGTTGTTTATGGATAAACACTTAATGGAGACGCGAATCGTTTCAAATAATTCAGTTCGATTTGGTGAATTATTTCAACTGGTTCACTTCCGGTTAAAAAGAACGATTCACTAATACAGAAATAAAAGATACAGATGTGTTAAATGAATACTTTAAAGTGTCTGCTCGGGTCGTATTTAATGCGGTCACCATACTGATGTCCAGCCGTTGTTTTTGTCGTAAGAGCAATAGCGAGGACTGACTGGAGGCTCGATCTGGCCAATGGTATCAGGATTACAGACTCTGAGGTGCTGTAGGGGTCAAACACCTGGAGTAGAGCTGGCAGCGCAAAGCAAATAGATTTACTTCTAAACAGCTTACAGTATGTATTAAATACATTTACAAAGGCAAAAAGGTATTTTTTTTTGTTTCCTAAAATTTTTGTTAGTTTCAGTTAGTTTTTTATATACACAATACAATTTCAGTAAGTTCTAGTTTTAAAAAAAAACTCATTTTTTCATTTTTATTTCAGTTGACAAAATTTATTTTTCAATTTTAGTTTTAGTTTTTTCGTTCGTTTTCGTTAATTATAATAACCTTGCTGCTGTGTGGATATCCGTTATGTTAATGTACAAAATAACCCTTATATCCAAGGGATGGAAGTGTCTTTATTTTCTAATTGTACTGACATGCGGCTGTGGTGATAAAGTAAAGATGGTAAATTTGCTGTAATTCATTAAAAGCATGCACTGAATTAAAAACGTTTTAAACTTCTTGATCACATTTGATGATGATTGATGATCACAGCGAGATGAACAGATCTTTTAATCCCTGGTGCTTTTGCGCATGTCCTGTCTTGTTGATATGATTATACGCATTACTACGGAGACATGTTAATACGTGGCTGTGAAGCAATTCGGTGGGTGGATAAACCACACTTCTATGCGATGGGCCTCAAAATGGTTGGGATTTTTGTCCTATTTTAACGTCAGAAAATGTAAAAAAAGAGACTTATTGTGTTTATATCACCCCAATATGACTGTGGACACACTATACTTACACACAGTTCTGTCCAAACAGCTTACACAAGATGATATCATCATAGGTGCCCTTTAAACAACAATTTTATGATATGATTTGGAACAAATGTTAATAGTATTTTATAAAACACAGCAAAAACGTACAATTTTACACAAATATAAAAAAAAGCCAGAAAAAAACAGATCATTTTGCAGTGGTGTATTTTTTTCCAGAGCTTTAAAATCTCATGTGTTTATTAGTAAAGCTGTCACAGTTCTTAGTTTTAAAAGTTAGTTCATTTTGGTTAATAAAAAAAATCTGCTTTAGTTAGATTCACATATCCTCTGCCTTGTCTGCCCAGCAGTTAAAGTGTTCTGCTTTAGAACAGTATGACATTGAATCCCTTTTTCAATGAAAGATATTTGCAACGATATGTGACCTTGTCCAAGCTGAATTTTAAACAGACAGAAAGGGGAAATCTTCTACAGAAAGGCAAACGTAGAGCATAACGATTCCACATCAAGAGGTCACTTGAAGATCAATGGCCTCTGGAACTCTTTAAAGTGGAGACTTTTGTGAATTTTGAAACAAAATGTTTATAAACTATCCTTATGCCTTCCATATAATCACTATGGAGATTGCTGTCAAAAGTCCTCTGACATGTTTAAATACCTATTTTCTATTTTAAAGCAACAAAGTGTATACGTAGATTGTACCCATAAAATATAGCATAAATTCAGCTGAATATTTTATGCTATGTGCAAAACCTGATTGTGTCACAGCTGCTATGACAACAAAAGAGAGAAAAAAAAAGAATTTAATTTCAACAGTTTTGTTAAAAAAAATAAAACCAAAGCATTCAAAGCACAGGAAAATCTGTAGAGATTCACTAAACAACATAAAGCAATAACAACAGACAACTTAATTAACTAAACATGGGGCATAAATACACATAATAGCAAAAAATCTAAACAAGAAACAGGTAAGCAACATAATCAGAGACCATAGTGACATAGTCTGTGTCTAAAATGGTGTACTTCCCTGTTATGTAATAGGTGAAAAAAACAGTATGTGACAAAAAGTATGTCCAAATTAACAGTACTCCTAAAAGTAGTAGCTTACCATTAGATACCATTTCCAGTGGTGTGAGAGCAAAAATGGTCCATTACCTATTGACCTTATTCTTCAATGCGGAAGTGCGCTCATTTTTGCGATTGTTTTAGAACTTCCGATTCAGTCGCCTATGGGAGAAATGACTAGGAATAATTAACGGCAGAAAACGGTCAAACGACTTGCTCTACAAACAAGTGTTTGCATGATTAAACAGACAAAGCAGAATAATATAATAAGAAAATATCAGTTTGCAACATCAAGAAGCATAACAAGCTGTTTTTAATGTCTAAAAATTCAAAGAATAAGGTAAATACACATGTAAGTGACATAAATTTTGGGCGACGCAGTGGCGCAGTAGGTAGTGCTGTCGCCTCACAGCAAGAAGGTCGCTGGTTCGAGCCTCGGCTGGGTCAGTTGGCATTTCTGTGTGGAGTTTGCATGTTCTCTCTGCATTTGTGTGGGTTTCCTCCGGGTGCTCTGGTTTCCAGTCCAAAGACATGCAGTACAGGTGAATTGGGTAGGCTAAATTATTCGTAGTGTATGAGTGAATGAGAGTGTATGGATGTTTCCCAGAGGTGGGTTGCAGCTGGAAGGGTATCCGCTGTGTAAAACATGTGCTGGATAAGTTGGTGGTTCATTCCGCTGTGGCGAACCCGGATTAATAAAGGGACTAAGCTGAAAAGAAAATGAATGAATGACATCAATTTTATTGTTGTAGTTTCATAGACGATAATAAAATCCTTTCAGTTTTCAGGCCCCAAAACACTGTCATTGTATTGCATAATATGTTTTCTGTTTTTAGTTGAAAACCACATTATGTAAACATTCGCCGATAGAAACAAAAATGCCTTTCAAAATAAGAGTCAGAACAGAACATACAATGTGACAGCTTTCTTTCCCAATTTGACACCAATATCCTTCTTTTTTTTTTTAGAAAAAGAATCACTTGGTGCATCCTATATAGCGCTGCCTTATATTTTATTAACTGATTGACAGTGCCTCTAGATTGTCATCTACAGCTTTCTCACAGCGGTCTGACTACATATGTGAGAGAGCAGGCGGGTCTTAGAGAGTCACTTTGTAGATTTTTTGCACATATTCCTGAGAGACATGGAGAGTTAGCACCATCTCACTTCCACCCACAGCCAGACTACTCTCATCATAAATAATCTGCCATATCTGAATATCATGTGACAGTGTGGGAAGAGACATTTCTGTTTCACAGCTTTAAAAAAAATTATAAAAGATATGTTAAAATCTCAAATAAGAGGCGCGTTGGGAGTTTGACTGGCTTCAGTGTGATTTGTGGAGAATATATGAATAACTGCTGTTGAAACCTAGCTCTGATACTGGGGGATTGTTTCTTAATAGTCTCATGTGAGTTGGGTTATAAAAGCACGATCCCTTTTAACACAATCTGTTTTTCAGCTTTGAAAAAAATAATCTAAAGATATAATGTTGCAATTTCCAAGTGGTCTCTTTAGAAGTGAATTGGAGCCATTCTCTCTGTCTGACACTTGAAAAAGTTTGTCTTTTCTTCTCAAGCTGTTTTTTTTTTTTTTTTGATATGAAGGTGACGAGCTTGGCAAATCAAATGAATGAAGGCTGCTTTAAGATATGACAGTTCATCAAAGCCTGGTGCCAGTCAAAGGGCACAGCTGGTGGGGATAGAAACACAGTAGAGACATACTCAAAAATGGAGCCCCGTGTCACTCAAATAAGGCCACATGTGTATCAGCCCTAGCCCACCGTTTCAAACAAACATGTTTTATTTTAGATCATATTAGAGTGGAGCAACAGTGGAGTGGAGCTCCCTCACTTTTGTATGTCACTCAAACATATGAAATATTTATGCGTTTGGCACACAGTTTTATTCAAAAGGACTTATGTTGCATTCAGTGTACACGTTTTATCAGTTCTTGCTAGCCATGGGAATTGAACCACTGACCTTGGCGGTGTTATTGTGCCATCAGAGGCAAACAGATTATTGAATCAATGTAAAGAAAAGAGTACAGAATGAGGACAGTGACTGTTGACTGGAAAGGCAGATTTATTGAATGTATATTTATTCATTTTCTTTACAAGCATTTTCTTTACAAGTATTTATTCATTTTCTTTACATTTTCTTTTCGAGCCAGAGTTGAACAAAAGGGATAATAATAAAAGCAATAAGAGGGAAAATATAATAGTATGAAGAAAGGGGAAATTAAAAGGTTTAAACTTGATGGATATTACCCTACACTCTCAGAAACAATGGTACAATGTTGTACCAAAGAAGGTACAAACCCTTGTCACTGGGGCAGTACCTTTTTATGGAACAGAATTGTAACTTAAGACAAGGAAACAAATTTGTACCATTGCAGTTTGTACCTTTTAGGGACATGATTTTTACCATGGAAAACCAAAATGCACCTTTGGTTTTTAAAACCTGTAGATTCAATATTATACCTCCATCAAAGTACAAATCTGATCTATGAAGGTCCTAGTACAGTGACAAGACACTTTGTACCTTAACAGTGTCAAATGTGCTCCTTCAAGAACTATTTAAAGGGATTTTGTTATATATAAATGTGTCAATTAAATTTCAGTAAATATAAAACATCAAATACATTTTTAAACAATGTTTTTTTTTAAGTTTCTTTTTGTGTAAATGCACCTTTTCCATTTACAATAAAGAATAAAAACAATACTTTAACATAAATCAAACAATCTATTTTTTGCTAAACATTTCACAACAATTTCACACAATACCTACCTGTAATTGAATTTACTTAGTTTTAAAATATAAATAGAATTATGTAAAAGTATTGTAATGAGATATGCAAAATGTTTGATTAGTTTTATAATTTTAAAATGTCTGCATGAACAACTTTGCATATGCATGATTTTTGCTAGCTCACGTGAGTAGTGAAAAGCAAGCGGCAAAAGGTGCGAATATCAATAATGAAAATGGATTTATCAGAAAATGCTTACCAAATGTTTATTAAAAATGCCAGAAATATTTAGTTTACAATGCCTATAGTTTTGTTTTATCAGTTGTTTTGTATTATAGAACTTAATAATTAATGTTTTTTGAGTTTCTTTAAACAACAAAGGTTTTGTTTGCATTTTCCCGCTATGAGAGCGCTGCTGGACTCATACGTGGATTACAGTGCACGCGACACGTGACAGAATGCGCTTGTAAGGAACATTTTTTACCCGAGAGCTTTTCACATTTGGAAATGATGAAATCCGGATTTGCTGCTCCGTCTCCTTTTAAAAAAAGACACAGTTCCAGTTTGATTGTCCTGTCGCTCCAGATTTGGTAAGTGTGCGATCAGTGCCCTTTATTTGTTCATTCAGATGGCATAGTTAGTTCGTATCGTCAGCAGTGCTCTTTCAGTTTTTAAAGACATACTATACTATACTGTTAATATCACTGCAATATTATAGTACAATATTATAGACTGAAAGATCGGCTGTAAATGCTGCTCTCCGAATGTAAACATGTAAACACCTTAATCAAATTATTCCCGTCGTGCAGGATTTTTGCCGCATTTTGTGACAGGATAGTCTATATACACACGGCTTTCTGACGCTACCTACCGAGTGCATCTAAGTTACAGAGAAATTCGGAGGATTTTTTTCTCCCATTTGCCGTGCAATACCATTAAAACTCCACTCTTCCAGCAGTTCCTCACTTTCAATATCTCGTTTGTCACGGGCGGCATGCAGGAAATGTTCCTGAATAAAAAGTGAAAGTGCCAAACAGCAGTTAACCCCCAGGGGTCCAAGCCCGCATATACGCGTTTTGACGTGTTTTCACATGAAAACTCCAAAAAATACTTAAATGACACTTTCAGTTTTGATCGTACAGATATAAGCAATACATCAATCAAATCTGTTAGGTGTCAAGTTTTTTTTGTGTACACTCACAATAACAGCAAAAGTGTGTGCTTTTGCAAAATAAAGAAAATAAACAGTGAAGGCACTTTCTCTTTTCTCTCTCCGTGAACTGTTTTTACAAACACGTCAGTAATATGCACTGAAACTCTGCGAACACTAAATACACAGACATGAGACATATATATATAGAAAGCTTGATGTGTCTACTTTTAAATGCAGTGGTGCATGTTGAAAACAAATATTGTTTAATAAAGTAATCAGTATGAAACCAAAGCTATAGTTTCTCTATCGGAGCTCATTATTTTTAATGCGACCACGCCCACGAGTCTTTGTTATTACAATAGTCCACGTGAGACTTGCGCGACATGTAAACTAAGGTCAGAAAAAACTGCGGAATCTTCAAGAATACATGAGACATACACATGACAGACATACCTGCATAAAGCTTGGAGGGTGAACTTTCCAACTCATTTTAAAAAGCAAATGTTGTCTCGCTAGGTAATCCATACAATTCTCCCGGCAGAGCGCGCATCACGCCGGCTCTTCCCACTTCCGCCATTAATACAAACAATGACGTAGCCTGCCCACACGCCCGAAGCGTGCTGGCTAGAACGTGACGCATGTTATACGTGTTATTAATTTAATTTTTATTTATTTTACCGTAGTTGAACCTGTTAAAGTTTGGAAAAAGTTAACTAAGGCTGCAACTATTTGGGCAAAATATATATAAAATATATATATTCTTATGTTTTGTCATTATGCCAGAGTCATTCAGAAATTATTATTAAATGATGGATTAATGCACAAGAAATTTTATTACAACAGTTTTGCAAACACGTTTTATACCATTTCAAATATTTCCCTCCATTTCTCAGTGAATATAGGCAATGTATTTTGATGCATTTAAACAAAACAGATGTATTAAACAGATATATTTATTAATATAATATTTTAGTCACCAAATATATTCAGAAATTGAAAGATACAATACAATAATAATTGTACAATAATACAATAAAATTCAAGCAAAATATTGAAAAAAATTACAACCTACAAAATTTAAACTAAATGTAACAAGCATTTAGTTTGGGCTAACTTTTGCAGATGGACATTGCTTTACAATGCCCTTGATAGGTGAGTGGGGGAGTGTCTTTTGTCTCTCCAGGTGTGAATAATTCATGACCATTGTAAGACCTGAGATGAGCTAATTCTACTAATTCTACTCATTTAAAAACAGTTTTGAACTCGGTGTTCAAGGTAATGAGTTAATTAAATACCTCATTAATTCAAATTAAATAAAGTTCACAGCAGGTGACGCAGTGGCGCAGTAGGTAGCAAGAAGGTCGCTGGTTCGAGTCTCGGCTGGGTCAGTTGGTGTTTAAAAAACATGCTAAGTGGACATCTGAAAAACAATGTTAAAGTCAGATATTTTGCTTGAAAATGTGTGTTACATGCGGGAACGTCTGTCTTTGCTTTGGTTCTTGTAACCCGCCCACCGCCACTTTAGCCATTTATATTTCAGCACCCCGGGTTGCCTTGTTGGAAAACCACATATTTCATTCATTCAGTCAGAAAGGCTCTCAAAGCATGCATCCGAGTCTGAAATACCACCATTTCTGTTCCAGATAAGGTTATCAATTAGCAAATAATATAAATATTATGAACGTAAACATTAAATTGGCAGGTTACACCGTGTCCTAACAACCTGCTACATGACGAGATTTGCAGTGATAAGCAATTTGGCTGTTTGCACCAGATAAACACAACAGAAATTTAAATAAAGCCATTCAGAAGCACAGAATATGCACTCACTCTCGAACTGGTAAGGTTTATAATCAAATTAATACATATTAAACCTCTTTAACATTATTAAATGTAGGTGCTGAATCACTGATATGTGTTGGTTTTGATTGTAAAGTTCTAAAGTTCCATTTCAAATGGTTTATTTTATTTTCAAGATCTAGAAGCCGTTTCTAAAATATAAATTCCAGGTGTTGCTTAGAACAAAAACTCCATTGCCGTTGGAGTTGCTTTTATTTAGAACACGATTTAAATCAACCTTAATTAGCCTTTATTTTCGATAGTCAGGCACGCGCCTGTTGGTCCTCAATCTGGCAACCTATGCTTGTGTGTGTTTTGATCCAGGAGTGCAATACCTAGTTCAACCACTGGGTGTCAAACTTACATACTGTACCTTTAGCCATTCCATGTCTGTAGATGGCGATGTTACTTTGTAAAGAATCTCTACGGCTGTTTTTCAATATGCATTCTTCAGCGGCCTTGCGTCCTCGTGTTTTCGTGTAACATCGTCATCATCAGCTGCCAAAGTTCAGTTCCAATACTCAAGACCGCAAGAACAGAGGTCGCGTGAAACTTCCCGGATGTGTTCTTGATATCGAGGACGCACCGATGCAGACTTGAGCGCCGATCTCGCTCCAGAAGTCCCAGAAGTCATTGCGACTGGAGGTGGGAAGTGCAGCATTTTATTTAGATTTATTATTAAAGTTCAGAGATATCACTTATTTACCTCAGGAGTTTCTCTAAATAAAACGGTGAATATAAACATTACCATGGACATCTTAATAAAGGAATAAACACATTAAGATTGTTTGTTTGCTGAAATTTGTATTAAAATCTGTTTTATTTATATTGTGCAACGTATATTTATAATGTTTTTATGCATAGTATATATTTTGAAAATGGGAAAAACAATAAATCAGTGTATGAATGCTGTAATGTTTAAATAATTTTCCATTTAAAACGCGTGAAGGGTCATGTGACCATCAGGAAGAACCAGGGAAGAACGCAGCATCTCATTTCTCACAGGACGCGTTCTCTGTTCTTGTAGTCTCCCGAGTTCATTCTACCGAGGACACCTGGTCCATTCTCTGCATTCTTGGAATTGAGAAACCCACATGTCTCATATGGCTCTATATTCCACTTTTAGTGTGAGGACTTATACAATGTGCACCTTCTATGTACTGTGGGTTGCTTTGTATTAAAGTGTTTGCAAAATTGTATGCAAATGTAATATAAAACACACAGTTGTAAATGCTGTTGTCTAAATATGCCCCGAATGAAATTTAAATGAGAAGTCTGGCTTACCAGTGAGAACCTAAACTTCCTGTCCCTAAATTGCTCACAGTAAGAAAAAAAAAGTATTGTTAACAATAAAATCAACATGCATTCACAAAAGAAAAAAAATGAGTGACCAAACAAACTTGAACACTCAATTACATGTTATTCAAAACCCTGTATTATTTAGGAGAACACAAAATCTTTAAGCAGCAATTATCTGTATAAAACACTTCATATTAGCTGCATATGGACAAAAAACACACACAAACACTGTATAATGACTGTAAAATAGTCTATTGTATGTGTGCACTATATTACAAGTCTTCTAAAATTGTATGATATTTCCCACTGAAATGTATACCTTCAAAGTTCTCCTTTGCTGCAGGTTTTGAATCTCCCGTATGTTCCTGCACATTCAAAGTGGCACATCACACTCTGTAAAGATCTTCTTTTGATTTCAGATAAAAGAATAAGAGCAAACATGTTCAAACTGTCATGAAGGTGAGTAAATAATTGCAGAATTGTAATTTTCAGATGAGCCATCCCTTTAAGTTTTCCCTAAACAATCACGTCAGTTCACAAAGAAAGAACTCTCCCTGCAGCTGATGTGATGACATTATAAGAATGCGTGGTAAGCCGTGCACTCTTACGCAAATCGGGGATGATTTAGGAAAAGGACCTATCAGAGGTCTTCCGTCTCCCTTCTCGCTCTTTAATTGCAGTCAGTTCTGAGTCACTGCTCTCTTTTCTTGTCAGAACTGTTAACAGAGAGTCTCAGAAGAGAGCTGTTGATGCAGTCAACACAGCCGACTAAATATAAAATAGTCCTGCTCTCTCTTAACGCTAATGGGCCCTGCTGAATAATTCAACCATGATGATAATAAAAGGGAAGAGAGAGAGAGAGAAAAAAAAAAAACGTCTTGCATCAGTACCTTATGGGTCGGGGCAGGGACATAATTTGCTGTCAGCAGCAGTAGTTGCTGCTTCCTCTCAGGTCTTTCCTGCCTCTCTCTCTCTCTTTCTCTTCCCCCCTCTCTTTCTCTCTCTAATTGCATTATTTCACTGGAGATGAAGAATAATTCCTGAGGAATTTTCATCAGTCATTATGTCAGGAGTGAGGATGGTGGGGTGTGAAGACGGTATGAGATGCTCCTTCACTGAGGTGTCATGCATTAACCGGAGAGGAAAGAGATTTGAAGCACAAACACACACACACACACACAAACAGAAGCCGTCACTGAAAAGTAAGGGTAAGACGGAGGGCAACACATTGACAGGAGGACAGTGCCAAATTGGACTCTCCTCCACATGTCTTCCAGTGTCTTTCTAGTTTCCTTCACTCACCACTTCCCTTTTTTGCCTGTCGTTTTTTTTTTCTCGAGCTTTCCTCCTGCGCTCATTGCCAGTGCGACAAAATCTTGTTTATTCATTTACAGAGCCAAATGCAACACAAACCGTACCATATGCGCAAATCTGTTTTATTTTCTTCTCCGTGACCCATTTTATCCCCCTTTCCCTGCCCCTTGTTGTGCAAATGTCACAACAAAGCGCTTTGTGTGGCGCTGAACGCAGGTGTACAGCTCACACAGAGGCGTTCTCCGCCTGGTCAGGGCACACAAAACCCTGCGGATAATGAGTCCAGACACTTTATGCATATTAAACCAATTTGCGCGGAGTGTAATTAGTATCATAGCAGGGGTTTGACATGGAGGCCAGACACTGTCAGCACTCTGTAGTGCTCTTTGGAAACTCTTGGCCCACAGGAAAATTGCATTAGAGAGTAAATATTGACTCAAACGCTTCTGTGTTCTGCGGACTATTTGCTCTCCATGAACAATGTCGCTGGGGTGGAATATGACTGCGGCATAGCTCCGATTATTTCCCAGATTTCTTTATTTTTGATTTTGGTTTTCCCACAGAGGTTGCAACGCTTTGTGAACTTCCCCGCGGTGTGGCCTCTAAATTTCCTCTGATGTTTTTCCGGCTTTCGCTCCTTCCTCCCCTTCCTCTAAATGTTCCTGCCTCTTCCCATCTACCTCTGAGGCAGCGCCAACACTGCCTTACATCTGCCGTTGCTCCATTTCTGTTTTAGTTATTCAGGCTTATCACTATGAAAAATTAAAGGTGATTATTTTTAAATTGTTAAACACTTTCTCTTATTCCAGCTTAATATGCAGAGGCGACTATAAATAAGCCAACTCCATGCTGATTTGCTCAAAAAGTGGGAACACTGTGACTCCATTTCAGAACGGGGCTTTGATTGGGCAGCCTGGTATAGCAACACTGGTTCAACCAGTTTGGGGTGGGGCAATATGTTTTTTTTTTTGACAAATAGAAGAGGAAATGTTTAGGAAACTGTTTGGAAACAATCATTATTTCTGTTTTAGGTTTATATAGTGCTTACAATACGCTTCACAGTAATACACAACAGGTTTAATGTTTGGAAATCAGTTACTATATGAATGTCAGCTCTACAGAAATAAGATTCAATTTAATTTAGCTTAGTATAATATATACTATGCTAAAACATTATTATTATATTTTTTTTTTGCGCTAAAGCAGCTGGAATTCTTTGCATTGCTATTCAGTCATTCAGTTCAGTTCAGTTCAATAACAGTGTTACACCTGAGCATTAGAGATATTAGAAAGCCTTAGAATGCACACTGCTAAATCATTTGTATTTAATTTCAATTAATTTCAATTTCAATACAAATTCTCCAAATACTAATTAGAAGTAGGTGTTATGTTTAACATGCATGCTTTCTGACTGAGGTTAAATAACAGTGATTTTGTTTAGATTATACACTTTAAAAGTGTAACATGTTGTATTGTATAGGGCAGGGGTCACCAATCTTGTTCCTGGAGGTCCGGTGCCCTGCAGGGTTTAGCTTCAACTTGCCTCAAGACACCTGCCTGGGTGTTTCAAGTATGCCGAGTAAGACCTTGATTAGCTTGTTCAGGTGTGTTTGATTAGGGTTGGAGCTAAAATCTGCAGGACACCGGACCTCCAGGAACAAGTTTGGTGATCCCTGGTATAGGGGTTGTATTACATTTTAAAAATCATCTGTCATCATAAAATTATGTTTGACCAGCTTATCCAATCAAAATGTATAGGCTCATTGAAATGCAATAAGTAGACTTTTTAGATAAAAATAATAATACAAAATAACATTTATGCATTTGGCAGATGCTTCAGAATGCAATTTGCACTCCACTAAAGGTAAACATGCTAACAATAGTTGTGTTCCAATCAAGCTACGTGAAAAGTCAAGATGCATTATGTTGTACTTGGTTCTGTGGGTTATATTTCATGTTAAAGTGGTTGGAGGACAGGTTGTGAAAACCAAATGTTGTGAAATAAAACAATGTCTTACAGCTAGTGACTGTAGAATCAGAAGAATAATGGACTTCAGCCTGTTAAATATTGCAAAATAATGTGGAAATTAACTAAGATTACTAAATACTTTAGAAGTATCTTTCAATGTTACCCCTGGAAGAAAACTATGAGCTTCATGCGTGCAATCATATGTTGCTGCACCCGCTTCGAATGTTGTCACTTGATTGAATGAGCGATAACAGATTTTATCAGCTGATGTATATGGGTCAGTAGGGGCCTTCTGCGCCTACTTGTAGGCTGAGAAGACTTTTATCATCCATCCATATGGTTAATCAGCTATACTAATAGAGAAGACTCCAGATTCAGATTTGTTTTTACATTACTGTGACGGTTGGGTTTAGGGTTGGGGTAGGGGTAGACATTAATAAAATACAATAATGAGAAATGTAATAAATAATATAAATAATTCTCATGGTTAATTAGCTATACTAATAGAGAAGACTCCAGATTCAGATCTATTTTTACATTACTGTGATGATTGGGTTTAGGGTTGGGGTAGGGGTAGGGGGATACGTTAATAAAATACAATTAATAGGAAATTTAACAAATAATATAAATAATTCTCATTAACTTCCGGCCGCAGCCGCATGTGATCTATAGCTGATTAACCTTGTGGATGGATTATAACAGCTTTCAGAGCCTACTAGCAGGCGCAGAAGGCCCCTTACTTCCCCATATCTATCAGCTGATAACCACTGATAATGCCTATTCAATCGAATGATAACATTAGAATCGGCTGGTTATAATCATGTAGGGAACACATGAAATATGTAAAAATGTTTGGTTCTGGAACATTTTCTATTTGAAACCCATGTAATCACATTTCCACACTTGTTCATAGAACCAAGTTAGTTTCACATGAAAAATTTCCAAATCATATGTTTCCTTTGTTAAAAATATTTCACATTTTAACATGTGATTTCACATGGAACATGGTTTT
This sequence comes from Danio kyathit, assembly GCA_903798195.1. Lineage (NCBI taxonomy): Eukaryota > Metazoa > Chordata > Actinopteri > Cypriniformes > Danionidae > Danio > Danio kyathit. The sequence continues at coordinate 18,250,986 of LR812542.1, forward strand.
TCCCAAATGGTAATTCATGTTCACGTTAACTAATGACCAGCTTAACCAATCAAAATGTATAGGCTCATTGAAATGCAATAAGTAGACTTTTTAGGATGGTGCTTTACGTATTATTTTTTCTATATCAAATAGAAAAAATAATAAAAAAAACATATGCATTTTGCAGATGCTTCAGAACGCAGTTTGCATTCCACTCAAAGTAAACGTTTTAACAGTAGGTGTGTTCTAATCGAGCTACATGAAAAAGCAAGATGCATTATGATGTACCCATATTATGATATACCATGATGTTCCGTGGGCTATATTAAATGTTTCATGTGTTAAAATATTTCACATTTTACAAGTGATTCTAGGTTACATGGTTTTTCCCAAATGGTAATTCGAGCTCATGTTAACTAATGTTTAATAAAGTGTTATTTTTATTTCTATTATTTACCAAACAAAAAAAAGAAAAGAAAAAAGAATGGCTGTAATGAATACACACTGACATATCTGTGGCAGTAAGATCTGTGACACGATAAAAGCAGACATTAATTTAGTCAGTGATGTGTTTCCATGGGGATGATGGCTTTCTTGCTGCCACACAATTTCTCTTTTAGTTTGTTTCCCATCTACATTCAGAGTATTTTATTTTATTTAGCTATTAGTTGTAAAACAACTGACACTTTGGCTTCATCACATCTCCCTGTTATCTCATTGAAAAAACCCTGATGACAAGCTAATGTGCATTACCATTAAGCTTTTCTTTCACTGATACATAATATCGCCATCTGCTCCAAACTATAAGACCCCATAAATATGGAAAGTTCTTATTTGCAGATGAATTTGCACTAATCATCACTTAGTCCCACCGTCTGAATTAAACGGTGATACTCCTCAGGGGTTTTTCGTCATTACACAACATGTGAATCGTCCTGAAGGCCCCTCGCTTAGATGAAAGAAATAAGGGATGCTTCATTATTTAACAATATTGAGATCCTGATGCTAATGAGTTATTAACAAGATTGATTTAACGATTTTAGAATTATGCAGAAGGGTAATGGAACATATCTGGGTGAAATTGGTATATTATTATTGAGATTTAAATGCAAAAAATGTTGGATGAGTGTGAGAAGGGAGATAAAGACAATGTTTGCAGCTGCTCTTTAATTTTAGAATTAGAAAGTGTCAATTTAGTAGAAATTATTCTGTGAGCAGTGATTAAGGAACTACTTTAAGTACCATCAATCGGGTTGCTTTTTTGTAATCCTTTTTTTAAGCGTATATATTATTTTTGTTTATTTTTTTACTTCCAGGCAAGGATTCTATATGCAAAAAAAAAAAAAAAAAAATCAGTGAATAATGAGACCCTTTCGTGGTTGCCATGGCAATCCTGACAAAACTGTCAAGTTTCAAGCTCCTTTATACATCTCATGTGGGGTCTGCACGGCAACTGTCAAAGAAGCACTTTAAACTGAGATTTTTTAGCGGAGAACATTTTATATCTGGCAAAATAAGCCAGTTTTGAGCTATTTTCAACGACACCCACTCTTGAGATTCAGCGGCTCGAAAGAACGCTGTGCTGAATAAATAAGAAAGCTGGAAACGAGGTGATTGTGATTCTTTAGACGTCAGCTATTGACACACGCGATCCACAATCAGTGAATCTCCATTAGCTCAAACATGAAAGACAAGAAGCTTTGGAATCACCTTAAGTAGGTTGTGGAGCAGTAATCCAATTACAAAGTGTTTATTTGGACTGCAAAATAAACCCGATGCCATGTTTTCTGGAGACTTTCTGTGAAGGTACACTTGATGGTCTAGTGGGGCCACCACTTATAGAGATACTAGAGAAGGAGGATTTCAGCGATTTCACCTTTTTTACACTGAATAAACAAAACATATTTAGCAGCAACATTCTTAAGTATCGAAGGCCTACACTGTTTCCACTGTGTCCTTTAGTGAGTTTGAAAAAAAAAAAAGTTGCCCTGTCCCTAAGCTTGACCATACAGCAGTGATCATCAACTGGTGGCCTGGTGCCGCGGCCGCATTTAATCCGGCCCGCGACTGGATTCCAAAATTGTGAGGATCTAAAAGAAAATAGTGGTCCACACTAGGGCTGTGCAATTAATCAAAATCGATTCGCAATCGCGATTTGGAACGTTGTGATTAGCTAATCGCAAAAGGCTGCGATATGACATGTATATTATTTAACTTCATTATTTAAGCTCAGAGCAAATGCATGACTGCCGTCTGTGTGACCGTCGTCTGTGTGTGACAGCCTTACTATCCAATCTAGTGAGCACACTTTCGTACTGCCCAATCAGAATTGCACAACTGAACTATGCGAAACGCCCACAAAAGCAAACAGGAAAGCGCGAACAGCTGCATGAGGAGTGTAAGAAATCAGCTCTTTGGTTTAAATAACATTTAAACTCTGGGGATTTGAATCTAAAGATTCGAACATGATTTACATAAAATTATTTAAAGCTTACACTTAACCTAGTCATTTGTCCAGCAAATAAAACGGTCAGTGTAAAGCAATCCTGTATTATATTATTTTTGTGGCCAACAATTAACAATATAATAACAGTATCTAATTATTTAATGAGCAAGGTAACAGTGTCTAAAGCTGAGACATTGACTTATAAAAGCACACAACACACCAACACGGATCTTAAAAACGAAACACAAGTTTATTGCTACTCTACAACATAACGTACTACGCTACGTAAAACAAAGAACGCACATACACACAAACACACACAAGCAGTTTTGAGGAGAGTTATGACGGAGAGCGAATAAGGATTCAACTTCTAGCATTTAGCAAGTTCTTAGCATTGCAACCTGAGAGAAACCATAAAAGCAGAGAATTTCGCTATTCTTTACTACTTGAATATTATTCACACCAGTTCAGCAATGGATAGAAGCATTGTTTGTGTTACTTGCGATTCTGATGGAATTTCGGTTTCCTTGAATGGTCCAAAGGGAGATTCCGGGCGGAGCTGATTGGTCAGCGTGGCAACTTCAGTGGCGTGCTGGAATTCTCTTGTCGGTGGAAGTTTCAGGGAAGTCCTTTGTGCTCTCTGCAGAATTCCGTAGTTATGGGAGTGTTTCAGAGTTCTGATAAGTTGACCCGATCGTTGTTGAAGCAAATCGGGGGTCAGCGGGCGTGAACGTCGCGGTTGGCTCCGTGCTGCGGCGAGGCTTCCGGCCAGGCGATGTACGGCCAGCACGAGAAGAACGACAGCGGCAATTAGAGGCGAAGACCCGGCAAAAGACAGACGACGAAAGTTTCATTGTTCGAAGCTTTATAGGCTTGGGTATAGGTGTGGCCTACACAGGTATTGTCCAATAAAACAAGCTGCGGGGTGGGATCACACCCCCATTCCCTCCCCTAGGAGGATGGATTAGCATCTCGTGGGAGACTCAAGCTTTTGATTAGAAGCTATTAAATTAAAGTTTTATAACATGGACATTTTTATAGTAGGGTTCTTTCCTATAAACCAAATGCATTTGAAACTTTCTTGGGTTTCAATAGATACCAAATATGATATGTTTCACAAACGTTCTGTAGATTACATGCAAAAGCAGCGGCTTTAACTCATTACCTCTTCATAATGGTTATGTTAAACACATGGGACATGTACACACAAAAACCTACAGAAACGTAAAATAAACATACATTATTCAAATAAACACAGTTTAATTGAAAGTCAGTTTAAACTGGAAGTTTTCTGACCACTTCTGTGTCTGCCTAAAAGTGTGTATTCCCTTGGTAGACGGCGTTTGCAGGCGTGAACCAAAAGGTAGAGTTAATTAGCACGTGTTCGTGATCTCAGCTGGTCATGTGGATTTGCTTTGAAATTGAAATCGTAGTTCAGACACATAGGCACCGTTCCATCTTTTAAGAATAATGTGGTGTGTGATATGTTCAGTTCTGGAAAGATCCGGCGACTCCCCACATCTCCCCCATTTGAATGGTGATGTTCCTGACATGAACATCGGCAGACACTGGAACAGGAGGCATAGGAAGAGAGAGAGAGAACAGACACACACAAGACACAAACCACATTTCCATTCCATAGACTGAGTTCTGGTGCAGGTTTTAGATTAAACTGGTTGGGTTAGGAACACTTGAGGTGTAGTGTAACATTGCCTGAAACAATTCAAATTTAGTTATTTAGCTAGTCTACTTCATTGCGAGTATGGAGTGGTGCTAGCTTCAACTTAAATTAAGTTCAGGTTACGCAAAATTTTAGTAGTAATTGACACTACTTTGGTAGAAGGAGTCAATCCTACTTTTGGCCCTGTGCACAAATTTGCGGGAGTTCCCTGTGGAGGGGACTGGAACTGCAAATTAGTTAGGGGAATAAAGAGAAAGAAGGAAATGGAGAGGCACGGTTATGCAACAAAAACGAGGTAGGTTAAAAACCAGCAAAACAGTGTTGCGTAAATGGAGTGGCTCCTCTCTACTAGAGGTTGTTCTAGCAGTGCTGTAGGAGAGAGAGTATTAGTGTTATGTTTAACTAGGTGTTTACCTAGAATGTGAAAGGTTATGATAGTGTGTAGAGGGAAGAACAGTTGATCTGTGTCAAGTTGTGGTCCTCCCCCATTTGTTGTTCAATGATGATGGAGCAGCCTGTAATAGAGGGACCGGAGTTTGGCATGGGTCAAGAAGAGTTTCAGGACTGAACTGCTGTTTGTCGGAGGAGTGGCAGATGACCAAAGCGGCACACTTGTGAACTTGAGAGTTTTCACCTGCAAGTGGTTGCTGGTTCAGATGGTCGCTGGCTGTCCGCTCGGTGACTAGTCAGGCTGAATCTGCTTTTTCTTTTTGCCACGTCCTGTCCTCCTCTATGCATTTGAAAAACTCTTTCATCATCATTTTTACCAGTTCTTGAGGGTCAAATCCCGGTGGGGTATTTTCCTCTTGCTGGGATTGAGTCTGAGCGTTATCAGCGTGGAAATTTCCTGAGTACCTTCGTCGACTCCTTGGGCTTGAAGATCCATGGTTTTGGTGTCTTCCCTTGGGAGGACTATTGGTTGGTGACCAGCTTTTGTTTGACCCCCATTGGTTTCGAAATGAGGTGGACTGGTTCCATGATCTTTCCTGGTGGCATTCAGGTGAGCGTCGTTGTCTAGACGTTCCATCCCAGCGCCTGTTCTTCTGTTTAGGTCTCATGTCAGAATAGGAGTCTCGTTGTCTGTTGGACGAAGATGCATTCCACTCTGGGGATGGTGGTCTCGCGCTGTGTGGGCGTTGGGCACCCTCTAGTGCCAGTTCTGGACTTTGGGTGTTAAAGTCAAAAACTGTTGCAGTTTTGGTGTTTTTCTCTGACACCATCTTTTGTTTGTCGTAGGCTTTCTGAGTTAAATCTCGCAATTGCTGGATGCTCATTGTCCGTGGGCATGCGAGTACCCCAAGATGTTGGCTTACTGCAGGATGGAGGTTTCTCAGGAAGAGACTTTTAAAGTTCAGGTCTTCTTCCATATTCGGTTCGTTGTGAGTTCCGAAAAAGGCTTGCCTGAGTCGGTTATAGTAAGCGTGTGGGGATTCATTGCGAGCTTGTTTTGTTTCAAGAGCACCTAACAGTCCTTGATCTGATTCAGGGTCTGCAAACTCTCTGATGAGGGCTTCTTGGAGCAGGTGGTAATTGTTCTTGGTCCGAACCGGCTGTCGGTCCAGGAAGCTGCGCACCTCAGTGCTGGATGTTGCTCGAAGCAAATACAGTCTTTCTTTATCAGAGACATTGGGTCTCATTTCCAGGTGGAAATCAATGTCTTGTAAATAAGCGTGGACCTCCAAACCACCTGGCACACTTGGAGTAAACTTGCCAATGTTCCTGGCCAGCCTGTCAAGGTCTTTGAGGTCCAGACTGTATGACGATCTGTGACTGGCTGTCACAGACTCTCGTTGCTGTGGGGTGAAGTAAGGCTCTTCAGAAGGTGTTGGTGAAGATTTTTGACATGGTTTCTCACCTTCTTCAATGTGTGTGAGCTCAGTGACAGGGGATCCTGTCCTGCTTGGCAGGGGCGAGGCTGGTGCCCATCTAGTCTTTGGAGGTTCATGGCGCAGTGCATAGGCATGCCTGAGTTCACTGGCGGACTCCTCTTTGATGTCATCCATGTCATGCATTAGTCTGTCTATCTCATGTCTTGCTTCGCTTAGGTGAGTTTCAAGGGCTTTGGTTCTGGCCCTCTTGTCTCTTAAGTCCACCTTCGCTTCCTTCAGTAGCTGTTCAGCGTAATCTAGCTTATTAGCGACGTCAGCGTGGTCTGCTCTGGCTTGATCTCTTTGTTCTGTGATGGCGGTTAAAGCTTCTTGTAGTTTGTTGATCTCCTCTGTGGAACCTTCATCCACCTCATTTGGTTGTTCCAGACGTTCCTGAGCCTCCAGCTCTAGCTGTTCGATGCGGGCTTGCAGGCGTGTCAGCTTGTGCTTGAGTTGGGAGGCGTGTCTGTCACTCAACTTGAGGGTGGCGATGAGTGTGTGACTCAAAGTACCAGTGATTTTGGCCAGCTCTTTGTGATTGAAGCTTTGACTTGGATCTTGCTTCATTATGCTGCTTATGTTCTCATCCAGCTGGTCCTGCATCAGAGGCTGCAGTGTTTCGGCAGCTTTAGGGAGGAGACTGCTTGTTACAATGCTCAGCCATGTTTCTAGGTCCTTCCAGTGGCCCGTAGGATCTTTGGGGTGAGCCATGTTTGATGCGGCGAGGGGAGGACTTAGAATTCAACTGACACAGACCTTGAAAAGAGATGGAGAGGAGAAAGAAAAGACAAGGTAGAACAAAGCAAACAGGCAAGGAAAAATGTTAATGTGCAATGTTAAGTGTGTACTAATGTTGAGCTGAGTGTGGTTCTCTGGAACTGTGGCCCTCTGGTGGGTGCGTGTGTCTAACTGGTAGTCTTCTGTGGAAAGAGGCAGTAGCACAGACACAGTGAGAGAACAAAGAAAAACAAAAGTGATAAGGAGAAAAGGAGTAGTGTGAAAATCTGTAGTTTCCACTTTCCTAGAAAGGATTCCTTTAGCTGTTGTTAAGTATAAACATAAAATGTCTAAACACCAGGACTGTGGTTGCTATTCAACTTTCTTCAGAAGTGAAGGGAAGTTGGACAACAATAACGGTGTTGGCTTCTGAATAGGATTGACTCCGTACACCAAATAAATTGTTTCTGGATGCGTGTTTAGAATTGGATCTAACGACGCCTATCTTCTTGTTGACCTGATGAGTGAGAAAGGAGGGGTGAGATCAGACAATTTCAACAATTAAAAGTGTTCAAGTGTCCCAAACATCTATTAAATGTTTCTAAAATTCTCTGCTTTTTGACTCTCACAAGCACAATCCTTAAACCAGCATCAATAGTCTAGTTGAAAGAAGATAGCTAGTAGAAAGAGATAACAGGGGGGGGGGGGTTAGTTTTCTCTTAACATTAGGTGATTTATAAGGATGTCAAAGCGATGACACTGTTGAGTTGATACTTCAAGAAGTGTTGGTTTTATTGTGTTATATAGTAACCGCTTAGCCTACGTAGTAGAAAAATCTGAATTTTCCTTTTGAAGTTTGGCTAATTGGAGGGCTACTGCTCTGAGATTATGCTTAATGATGACTTAAGTTGGTGCAGTCGCAGCTCACTGCGCTGTCCACTTGCATCAATGAAGCAGCAGGGGGAGCACTGTCTGTTAGCAGGCTTAAAATAAATGCAAATTATAGAGAATTTTATTGAGTACCTTAAGAGATATTCAATAAAGATCCACTAGATGAAAAGACTAAATTCAATTTTGAATTGAACTTAACTTTAAAACTGTAATGTGGTAATAACTTATAATTAACTTATAAGTTATCATTAAACTTGATAAGAACACTTGTGACTAAACTTAATTATTAATTGTTACTAAAATGATAAAGTCATACATCAATGAACCATTAATGAAATTAAAATTTCAAAACAATGAAGTTGGTTAAACTAACATTTAATGCAGTTTATCATTAAGTTAAACAATCATAATTAATTCAATCAGTGTCTTATGTTTTAAGTCAACAGTCATAGGAAATGGGTATTCCTAGATGTTGATAAATGGAAAAAGTATTTACACCTGAATAGATCGGAGAGCATTAATTTATAGTAATGAAAACAAAACTATAATCCATCACTAATAAAACCAACAGCTTATGTGAGTTCAAACTGAAAAAATTCAACAGGCCAAGTACAGCAGGGAAAAATAAAATAATTAAAAGAATAGGGATTAAGCTCAGCAGTTAGATCATGCACACTTTTATTAACTTTGCATTAGTCAACTTTTCCAAGTGAGTAAAGAGAGACGACTGAGATGCAAGAGTTATTTCAAACATCAGCCATACAATGCATTTAAGACCATTAAATGCTACGTGCTATCTACTAGCCTTCACTGCTACTAGAAATGCAGACTTCAATGCAAACGCGTTAGCGTTAGTTTAGCTTAGCTTCACGCTTTGCTCTTTGTTTACAACTCAAGCTGGCGCTGGCGGACTGCACATGCGCGCTTGAATGCAATTCCGGTAAGTCTCTCGGTACTTCCGGATCAAACTTGCTACTATAGTAACGGCCACAAAGTGGAAAGATAGCAAGTTTCACAGTATCATTTGAGATAACGGCGCATCTCACACTGTTCAAACAACAAGCACTAGTTAGATTTTATATCTTAACAGTACTGAACGATCTCAACTCATGAGAGCGAGATAAATTAATCAACAGGGTTTCTGAGATTAATACAAATCGTGACAGAGATATGGGGGAATCTCAGCACTCTGTGTTGAGTCTGTTTAGACTGCAAACACATCCGTGGGCTCAAACCACTATTTTAATTGATCAATTTTAAAACTTCTCCTATAAATTACGCTTGGCAGCTCTCTCTGGGCGCCGCGTTTTAAATAATTTACTAAAGTTTTAGCAAATTACAAGGGCAACGAGAATTTAGTTAGCTATGCTAAATCAGTTACCAGGAGAAAACACAGCTGAGTTTCGAGCCGGGAACGCGGCGTGCGAAATCATACTGTGAAGGCCTTATGATAAGAGATAGGAACAAAGGAACACGCTTTGTCTCTCTTCATGCGCTTTAGAGCGGCTTATAGTTTGTCTCGGCGGACAATTAAAATGCAGTTTTACTTTCTTAACAACACAATGCAGTCAAGCAATAAAACTACTGGTACCACAATAGAGTTGTGCAGTAACAAAACTTCTGTTCCCTCTAATCTATTCTTTCCGGACAAAAATAGAAAAGATTAACAACGTGTTTTCGGGGTTTTGTGCTTTAAAAGTTGTTTCTGCTTTGCCCAAACGTTCTCCACCATTATGTAAGAAATCAGCTCTTTGGTTTAAATAACATTTAAACTCTGGGGATTTGAATCTAAAGATTCGAACATGATTTACATAAAATTATTTAAAGCTTACACTTAACCTAGTCATTTGTCCAGCAAATAAAACGGTCAGTGTAAAGCAATCCTGTATTATATTATTTTTGTGGCCAACAATTAACAATATAATAACAGTATCTAATTATTTAATGAGCAAGGTAACAGTGTCTAAAGCTGAGACATTGACTTATAAAAGCACACAACACACCAACACGGATCTTAAAAACGAAACACAAGTTTATTGCTACTCTACAACATAACGTACTACGCTACGTAAAACAAAGAACGCACATACACACAAACACACACAAGCAGTTTTGAGGAGAGTTATGACGGAGAGCGAATAAGGATTCAACTTCTAGCATTTAGCAAGTTCTTAGCATTGCAACCTGAGAGAAACCATAAAAGCAGAGAATTTCGCTATTCTTTACTACTTGAATATTATTCACACCAGTTCAGCAATGGATAGAAGCATTGTTTGTGTTACTTGCGATTCTGATGGAATTTCGGTTTCCTTGAATGGTCCAAAGGGAGATTCCGGGCGGAGCTGATTGGTCAGCGTGGCAACTTCAGTGGCGTGCTGGAATTCTCTTGTCGGTGGAAGTTTCAGGGAAGTCCTTTGTGCTCTCTGCAGAATTCCGTAGTTATGGGAGTGTTTCAGAGTTCTGATAAGTTGACCCGATCGTTGTTGAAGCAAATCGGGGGTCAGCGGGCGTGAACGTCGCGGTTGGCTCCGTGCTGCGGCGAGGCTTCCGGCCAGGCGATGTACGGCCAGCACGAGAAGAACGACAGCGGCAATTAGAGGCGAAGACCCGGCAAAAGACAGACGACGAAAGTTTCATTGTTCGAAGCTTTATAGGCTTGGGTATAGGTGTGGCCTACACAGGTATTGTCCAATAAAACAAGCTGCGGGGTGGGATCACACCCCCATTCCCTCCCCTAGGAGGATGGATTAGCATCTCGTGGGAGACTCAAGCTTTTGATTAGAAGCTATTAAATTAAAGTTTTATAACATGGACATTTTTATAGTAGGGTTCTTTCCTATAAACCAAATGCATTTGAAACTTTCTTGGGTTTCAATAGATACCAAATATGATATGTTTCACAAACGTTCTGTAGATTACATGCAAAAGCAGCGGCTTTAACTCATTACCTCTTCATAATGGTTATGTTAAACACATGGGACATGTACACACAAAAACCTACAGAAACGTAAAATAAACATACATTATTCAAATAAACACAGTTTAATTGAAAGTCAGTTTAAACTGGAAGTTTTCTGACCACTTCTGTGTCTGCCTAAAAGTGTGTATTCCCTTGGTAGACGGCGTTTGCAGGCGTGAACCAAAAGGTAGAGTTAATTAGCACGTGTTCGTGATCTCAGCTGGTCATGTGGATTTGCTTTGAAATTGAAATCGTAGTTCAGACACATAGGCACCGTTCCATCTTTTAAGAATAATGTGGTGTGTGATATGTTCAGTTCTGGAAAGATCCGGCGACTCCCCACAGGAGCGTCTTGCTAAAAAGCAGGGGCGTAGATTTAGCATGGACGGAGGGGACGCGGAGGAGGACCAACTATTGAAATGTCCCCACCAATAATTTCATTCCCTTAAAAAAAATCACGCTGTCAATATTAACCTAGACATGTTCACCTAGAAAGCTGTGCCTTTCCCTGCTGTCATGTGAGAGGCTGTAGCTGAGTTCAGGAAAGCAACGCCAAAACAGTGCAGGTGATTTCCCCGTGCAAGAATGAGGTGTGTGAGGTCTGACACACACAGGTGAGGATGGCGGCAGCAAAAAAGGACATAAAGAGCTTTTTTCAATGAAAAGTGTAAGTCACATAAACTCGAGTTCGCTGCTGAATGAGTCCATCATGATAATGGCGTTAATGCTCGTGTTTCGTGCTTTAACGCACAGTCTGTCGTTATACCATGCTGATAAAGTCTGTGAATAATATGCCCTGAAAACTAACTGCAGAATAAACAGCTAAATGCAAAAGTATATGATCCCTGCCTGACAGTTCTCCTGATCTCTCAGAGTAGCAAGACGGTCACTGGTTTAAGCCTTGGCTGGGCCAGTTGGCATTTCTGTGTGGGAGTTTGCATGTTCTCCCCGGGTACACGTGGGTTTCCCCCACTAGTCCAAAGACATGCAGTATAGGTGAATTGGGTAAATTGTCCTTAGTGTATGTGTGTGACTGAGTGTGTATGGGTGTTTCCCAGTGATGGGTTGCAGCTAGAAGGACATTCGCTGTGTAAAACATATGCTGATTATGTTGGTGCTTCGTTCCACAGTGGCAACCCCTGATTAATAAAGGGACTAAGCCGAAAAGAAAATGAATAAATGAATGGTTTAAATGGTAACCAAATGTACAAGTTGGATTTGCATATACTAATAAGCAGTTTCATGCTTCCTATGGCACCACACAAAAAGGCATACATACACACCAGTGATTAGAAGTGTTAAAATAAGCAATCTTTGACACTTTAGGCATTGTAATGCAGTGTTTCATTATGACATTCTAATTTTTTTTTTTGATAACAAAGATTTGAATGAACAAAAACATGTTAAATAACATCTCCTTTTATCGTTTTCCTCCAGAGACACAGAGTAATAATTAAACTCATTGAGAAAGATCAGCTGGTGCCACATGGGGATTTGCTCTAGTTCTGTCTTTTGTTCACACCTAGGGGTGCAGCAGAGCAAGGGAAAGCCCTTCTGCCTGAATGAAACTCCCTGTCAGTCACTCCCATTGTCTGCGCTTAGCATGTTATGTAGCTCAGGTGCATTTAAAAGATGAGATGGAAAATCTCTGTTCATTAAAAAAAATAAATAAATAAAAAATGTTTGTTTGATGGAACGATGTTATTGCACAATTCAATATGCAGGATGTATAACAATATTAACAGTAGGAACCATGAAGACAATAGTACAGCATTTTATAAATGCAATGCTTTGTAGAAATATATCTTTATAAATATAGATACATTGCATTTGAATGATCTTTTTTTATTGTTTTTGTTTGATCTATAAGAAAACTTAAAAATAAAAACCTAAATAATCCAAACATACAAACAGCAAGAAGGTCGCTGGTTCGAGCCTCAGCTTGGTCAGCTGGCATTTTTTGTGTGGAGTTTGCATGTTCTCCCCGTGTTCGCGAGGTTTCTTCCAGGTGCTCCGGTTTCCCCCACAAGTCCAAAGACATGACCTATAGGTGAATTGGGTAAGCTAAATTGTCCGTAGTGTATGGAGTGTATGTGTGTGAATGAGAGTGTATGGGTGTTTCTCAGTGATGAGTTGCAGCTGGAAGGACAGCCGCTGCGTAAAACATATGCTGGATAAACTGGCAGTTCATTCCACTGTGGCGACCCCTGATTAATAAAGAGAATAAGCCGAAAATAAAATAAATTAATGAACGTTATGTGTGGGGTGAAACAGAAGGTCGCTGGTTCGAGTCCCAACTGGACCAGTTGGCATTTCTGTGTGTAGTTTGTATGTTCTCTCCATGTTGGCGTGGGTTTCCTCCAGGTGCTTCGGTTTCCCCCATAGTCCAAAGACATACGCTATAGTTAAATTGGTATGTTAGATTGTCCGTAGTGTATGTGTGTCTGTGTTAATGAGTGTGTATGGTTGTTTCCCAGTACTAGGTTTCGTCTGGAAGGGCATCTGCTGCGTAAAACATATGCTGGAATTGTTGGCAGTTCATTCTGCTATGGCGACCTCTGAAATAGAAAATGAATGAATGAAGAAAAGTTATGTTTAATAGCAAGGTAATGACAGAAGAAGAAAGAACTGAACTATTAAAATGTGTTTTATATTTTGTATTAAAGGTCTTTTTGTTAATGACCACTTCAAGACACCTCTTGTATGAAAAATGGATGATTTTTTTGTAATACTTTAGCAGAGTCTTCAAATCTAGATCTCATCTATCATCTCTTATCTTTACTTATTAATCTCTATCAGATTCAGGCCAGGTGACTGGCTTTATTTTCTTTTTCTGAAACCAGAATTTCCTTGTCTGTGTTTTGGCTTGCTGAAACGTCCACCCTGGTTTCATCTTCATCAGGTGTGTCCAAACTCGGTCCTGGAGGGCCGGTGTCCTGCAGATTTTAGTTCCAACTTGCCTCCACTAACCTGCAAGGATGTTTCTAGAGAGCCTAGTAAGAGCTTGATTAGCTAGCCCAGGTGTGTCTGATTGGGGTTGGAACTAAACTTTGCAGGACACCGGCCCTCCAGGGAGAAGGGTCTGGCTGCAGACACAATGCAATCTCAGAACGGTGCAATCTCAGCCGCACATGCGCATTCAGAGTGATGCAGTCTCAGCCGGACATGCGCAATCAGACAGCACACTTTTGCTCTCTGTGAGACAGATACTTCTCGTACTGTAAGTATATTTATTCCATTCACGAATTTCCATTAGCTCACAAGATGGCCACCTCCATTCCTCCAGTTGACAAAATGGCCGCCGCCTGAGCTTCCTGAATGGCCGCCGCCACCTGAGCCTCCTGAAAGGCCGCCACCACCTGAGATTCCTGAATTGCTGCCAGAGCTGTGTGACCTCCCAGAGTCACTAGAGCCACGTGACTTTCCAAAACCTAAGCCTCCTGACCCACTGGGGTTTAAAAAACTGCCAGTGCTTCCTGAGCCTAAGCCTCCTGACCTACTGGGTTTATATGAACTGCCAGTACCTCTTAAATCAAAGCCTCCTGACCCACTGGGGTTGAAAGAACTGCCAGTGCCCCTTGAACCCAAGCCTCCTGACCCACTGGGGTTGAAAGAACTGCCATTGCCTCCTGAACCTAAACCTCCAGGTCCTCTGCAGCTCCATGCTCCAGGCCCTCCGCAGCTCCACGCTCCAGGTAGTCCTCCGCTGGATGGTCCTGGCCCTCCATCCCTCCCCCTGTTCCGCCTCCGCTCCACCTCCCGCCTGAACTGTGTTAGGAGAGTCTGGAATCCGCTCCTTAGAGGGGGCGCTCTGTCACTGTCACCAGCGAGAGATCAACCACTAGAGATCGCTGGTACACATACTGATTGCATGCACTATAAGTACTTCTCAAAAACAAACACTGTTGCTGAGTCTTGTTATCTGTTTTCAGTAACATTTCAAAGCGTTTCCTTGTCTTGTTTTTGCCGTGTTTTTGACCCTTGCCTTGATTATCTGTTTCTCCCTGTCTGCTGCCATCCTTGTGACCATTTGCCTGATTTATTGACTACGATTCCGGATTTCCCTCATACATCTGTTTGCTCCAGTTTTGATCTTTGCTCACCTGACATCCCCTTTAATGAAGTCCTGCATACGGATCCGCACCCCTGTTGTCAGTGTCACATCCCTTGGTTACAGATGGTCATGTTATCTAACCCACAAACAAGTACATAAGTGTATGTGTAAGTAAACATTAATTAAGCTGTTAATATAAAGGGATACAATATTCTATTAAGAGTATGTTAACATTAAAAAAAGCTTGTGTAAAAATCATCGTTCACCATCAGTTCATGTTAAATTCATGTACATATATATATACACACATACTGTAAATATATTTTGGCTTTATTTTTTCTTTTCTTCACAGAATTCTCACAGGGCATTTGTTGTTGATAAATTAAGTAGAGCTGCAAGTTTCAGTACAACCAATCAACAAATTGTCACAGGATACTAAAAGCTCAAGCAATGCCATCACGTAAGTAATGATTTGTAGGTAAATAAGATTTGGTGTACATGTTGTGTGAATGTCTTTTAGCTGTAGTGTTTTAGATTTTGTAGAAGATTAAGATTTAGATTCTGAAGAAGAGCTTAGCAGAGGCATGACACTTGGAAATCAGAAACTATTGATGAACATTGGAGCAAATATCTGCAGTGCAAGAGTACACTCACTAAAAATACGTAGAAATAAAGATATTGAGATCAGTTTTTATAATCTTCCAAGTTCTGGTGTCAAGTTCTGGACAATTATATTGCAAATACATTATGTGTAATTGCTAAATTGGGAGTATATGTTGTTGTCTGTTCTGTTTCTAATTGAGAAAATCTGCTAGATTAAGTTCAGTGAACTTGAAAATGCAAGTTAATGTATTTGAACTAAACTTGGCAAGTTTTGCTAACTTGATAATGTAAGTTGACCTTTTAAAACTAAACTTTGCAAGTCCAGTTAACTTGAAATAAGTAGTTGGGTCAATTATTTAACTCTGTCAACTATACATTTTAAGTTGAGAAAACTTAAAGTCAATGCAACAAGATGACTTAACTAAGTTGAGTGAACACATCATTTTTTACAGTGTATTCCTTGGAGAAAAGATGTGTGAAAGAAATTCTCCTTTTGTATTCCACAGGCCAATAAAAACACATTACAAGATTAGAGTGACATGAGGGCGAGCAAATAATGCCAGTTTTCATTTTTGCTTGTGGTGAACTATCCCTTTAATAAAAAACGAAAAAGCAATGCGGAATGAAATGAAGTCCTGACTGTTAGTTGTGTTAGAAGTTTGTGTGTGTGTGCGCATGTGCATGTGTGTATGTGTGTGTGCCTATAGGGCCAGAGCCGCAGGACTACTGAGTAAAGAACAAGGTCTTGCAGGGAAACACAGGGTGAGAGATGACTCAATCAGCCAAAAGCACCTGCTCCTGCTACTACTCAAGACTCAGACCTATTAATAAAACCACACACACACACACACACACACATACACACACACACAAATATAATCTCACTTTTTTCAGTTAGACTGTCATATTCAATCACATCTCAACAATCCCAGCTAGTTTTGTGGGGGGGTTTGTATATGAAATGTAGTTTCTTGTATTGTTCTTTCAGCAACTTGTAGGGTCACGATTTATTTATTTTTATTCTGTGAGTTTAGCTTTGTTCATAAGTGTGATTAATGCATTTGGTTTTAGAATTCCACACCGCCCGCAGAGGCTTTTCCGACAGGAAGACATGGAGTAATAAAATTATGCCGTACTCTGTATAATGCTGGAACTTGAAATCAATCTTTCATGCAAAATATCGCTTGTTGTTTTCCTTTCCACAGTCAGCTGAGAAAATCAGCTGGCATTTAAGTGAAGTGAAATGTCAAGGTTATTTAAATGTTTTTCTCTTCTCTGTGAATCACCCGTGTCGTGCCCGCTGCTGTTGGGTCAGAAACATCTGTATTGTGTTTATCATAAATAGATAAATTAATTAAGGATTCAAACCATTCATACGATCCGTATTTTATATTCTGCTAACACTGCAACGGCTTTGAAATTTGAAATGAGATACAAACTGGAGCTGCTCAAAAGCTTCATAAACAAGTCTGGAAACTGTACTCTGATGAACTGTGGAGTTCTACTCAGGATTTGCAAATGCCACGAGATGCCAATCATTTTGAAAATGTGAGATGGTCGTTCATACTGTTCACTAAGAAAGAAAATTAAATTGGTACAGATGAATGTGAAGGTGTATGACACTAGTTCATTTAATGTACTACGATTGACATCAGTCAGGTGGAGACTGACTGTACTGTCGAGAATTTACACTTGTAGATGACTTTTTTGGTGCAAAAATTACTATAGAATACTTTTCAAGGTACCAATTGAACCACTGAAATCACTTGGAATGTGTTTTGATAAGGTTTTTAATTACTTTTCTGGACTTTGAAAATCTCAGGAACATTGCTGTCAATGGAGGATGAGGGAGCTCATTGATTTCATCTAAAACATCTTAATTTGAGTTCTGAAGATGAACGAAGGTCTCGGGGGTTTGGAAAGACTTGAGGGTAAGTGATTAATGACAGACTTTTCATTTTGGGTGAACTAAGCCTTTAAAAAATGTCTTCCTTCTGAACACAAAAGAAGATATTTTAAAGAATGTTGGAAACCATTAGTCATTGACTTTGTTTGGTTTGGAATGACTTAATGGTGAATACATTTATATTTCTGGGGTGAGAACAATCTTTCTTTATGGCAACAGTAATGCTTATATATATATATATATATATATATATATATATATATATATATATATATATAGTCACAACCTGTCTTCCTCATGTGTTTGTTTTTGTCATGTGACCATCCCCATGTGCTCCTTTGTTTTAGGGTGCTTTCACACTTGGTTCAATTGCCTGGACCGTACCCAAGTTCGATTGTCCCCCCTTGCCACCTTCTCGGTTGGTTTGTGTTCACATTGTCTTTTTTCCTTCTGAACCCCGGTACGCTTGCGTCATAGAGCTGCTGTTTTGTTTACTGCTGTTGCTAGGTGACGGTCACGAAAGCAAAGCGCCAAAATGGAGACTTCCGCACATCGCGGTCGATTTGCTTTTACTGAATCTTTTAGTTTTGGACATACAGAAAGCGACTCGTGTCTATCTGCCGCAAAAATATTATAAACATTCAGAACATCACACAGTGACTGCAGAAGCTGTTTCTGGAGGAGACAAGCAGACATCACTGTGTATCACTGTGCTTTGCTCAGTACCGCTTGTCACCAAGGTACAATACGTGGCGCCCACACACGAATGAACGTTATGAAAACGTTAGTTTGTTGTACAGTTGGCGGTTCACTTCCGCTATTTGGTACGATTGCATTCATACTAGAAGTGAACCGTACCAGAGTTCGCATGAACCGTACCCCAGACCACCTCTTTCAGGCGGACTCGGGTACGGTTCACGGGTGCGCACCCGAGTTCAGAAGACACGTTCACACTAGCTAAACGTACCGTACTATGACGTCAAACGAACCCGGGTGCGGACCAAAAGTGCTAGTGTGAAAGCACCCTTAGTTTCCGCCATCATTATGTTCATCACCTCCACCTGTGTCTCACCCCTGTATGTAATCCGTGTCATCATCTTCTGTGTATTTAAGTCCCTGCATTCTGTTAGTAAAGCCGGAGTCACACTAGAGTTTGAGCCAGCAAAATTCTGTCGTACGGTGCTGCGATAAGCGGCGGGATTAAACAAGATGATTAGACATTAAAAAAAACAAGCGATTGCTCCATGTTTTAAATTTCTGTCCAGAGAGGTCATGTTTTGATCCTGGATTGGTCTCACGCAGTCAAGTAATGCGATTTCACAGGTCAGAGTTCACCAAGCTTGAACTTTGCACTGCAGCAACCTGCGAAACTCGACTCATGACCCTGCGTTTCCGGTCTGACGCATTCGTGTGCGTATGAATGGAAGTCTATGGAGGGAAAAGTCCAGTGTGACCGCAGCTTTACTCGTCCGGTATTCTCTCTCTCTCTCTCTCTCTCTCTCTCTCTCTCTCTCTTAGTGGTGGGCAAAGCGAGGCTTCATGAAACACTGAAACAATCGAAGCAAATGTGTCGAAGCTTCGAAACGTTTCGAAACCAGTCTCTACAGTGACACCTAGTGGTCATTTTTTTATGTATTGCACTGGAACAGCTTCAGCAAAGAACAGTTGAGCAAATTGAGGTATAAAAACTCACTTTGTAGGACTGAACCTTCAAGTGCTTTAGTGGAGCGGTTAGGGTTCCTGACTACCAGGTGGGATTTGTGGGTTTGAATCTAGGCTGATATAGCTGTTTTGAAATGCTTTACTATCAGTTTGAATTGCTCTGTTCTTGTATTGTTTTGTTCTGTTTTAACATTGGTCTGACATCGGAATAAACACTTTGTCACAAAAAAATTTCTTGTTTTGGTCATAAAACAGGGATGTTGCTAGATGAGACATGGTTGCGGCCAGAAGTTAACAAGAATTATTTTTATTATTCATTAAATTTCCCATTTATTGTATTTTATTAATGTCTACCCAAAACCTAAACCCAACCATCACAGTACTGTAAAAATATTAATTATTGTTATACAGTGTTACAAAAATTATGCTAAATTGATGGTGTATCAGCAGCACCCTATCTAGACTACATCATAAAACAGTAACATGATTAAAATACATAAAATCATGATTTCGGAGTATTTGTACAAGTCGTGATTCGAACCTAAAAGTTATTTGAAGCACAGTAAAGTGCACACGCACGGTCCACTAGGCCATATGAGACAGAAGTGATTTCTGACCCTCTTAGTCAAATGCAGAATCGCCAGGTCTCGAAATGCTTCTGAACTGATCGATGCTTTGAATCGCTTTAGTCACGTGACCTGGGTGTTTCGGATCATGCTTCGGTGCAGTGTTTCGAAACACTTGCGCTTCGGGATCTCGACACTGTGTCGAAACATCAGTTTCACTTCAGTCATCCCTACTCTCTCTGTTGTCACACCATCTTCTTCCTGTGTCCATCTCTGTAAGTGTTGTTAATAAATATACGTGTTTTGATAATCCTGAGATCCCGTGTCTTCCTATTGTGAACCCAGGCGTTACATAATACTGGACCTAAGAAAAAGTTTGAGGCGTGTTTTCCCCTCGTTTTGTTTTCATAGTCTTTTTGCCCGAGTGTTTTATTTTTCTCTCCCTCGTGTTTCTTCACAATGGACACCATCTACACTCCCGAATTCCTCATCCTAATGATGAAGCACGAGGAAAACAGCCTCAAGGACCATACGAACAGTTTCCTATTCCTATCGGAACGATCCAGCTAGCCGGACGACAAGCTCTGCTGGTTCTACAACTCCAACTTGAACACAGCGTGCAAAGCATGGTCGTCCGAAGATGGTCCTCGAGGCGATCTCACCGCCTATGTGGAGTGGACACTGGCGAGGAACTGACCATCGTTCGACATCAGTGCCACTCCAGACCCAGCATCCAGCCCAACCACCATCTCCAGAGCGAACCGCAGACAGAAAGCCACCCGCAATGTGTGTGCCATCGCCATCAAGAGCGACAGAGCCATACAACACCGAGCAGGAGGAGCTCAACCGACCGTCTGACCAGGTGTGTGAGCCGGCAACAACGCTGTTGTGGGAGTCCTGGTCGACATCGAGGAACTGAGAGAGAGTCTCGCCCACCGACCCACAGCAGAGGGTGAGCTGGCCCAGAACCCTGATATGCTGCTCATTGACTTCTGGAATTAAGTCACGCCCCTCCCGCTGTTCCCAGACAGCCCTCCAACCCCGTTCATCCCTGAAGATGATAGCTCCAGGGTCATGAGCAGTACCTGACCAGCCCCCTTCACCTCTGTTGACGTCATCGACAACCATTCTGCCTTCTCCAGTGCGGCTACAGTCAGTCCCCCAGCTCACCCTCCAGGCCTCATGCACCCATCCTGCCAGCTCCGTTGAGCTCCTCCTTCCTTCCAGCTACGCCTCGGTCCTCTGTTGCTCTGGCTCCACCGCGGGCATCCGGACCTGTGTCGTCGGCTGAGCCGTCCGCTCCACCTCGGCCCTCTGGAACTTCGGCGTCACCTTCACCCTACAGCTCTCCGTCGACACCTTGGGCTCCAGCTGCGGCGTCTCTCACAGTCGGTCCCCTGGAGTTGACAACCACTCCTTCTCCATGGTTCCTCCCTCTTTCGACTCCACCCTGGGCCGTTCTCCTGGCTGTGTCCTGGGTCCTCCTCCTGCTTCACCTCCCTTCCTGGCTCCTTCCGCCTGCGACTCCTCCCTGGCCTCCTCCTCTGTTCCACGCCCTCCAATTCACCTCCTGTGACTCCCGCCCTGGCCACCTCCTCTTTTCCATGCACTCCAATTCCTCTCCCAGTTTCTCCCTCACAGACTCTTTCCTGGCCACCTCTCACCCCTTCTTTAGTTTGGGCACGAGGGGGTGTCTTTTAAAGGGGGGGGGGGGGGGGGGTACTGTCACAACCTGTCTTCCTCGTGTGTTTGTTTGTTGACCATCCCCATGTGCTCCTTTGTTCTAGATTCCGCCATCATTATGTTCATCAACTCCACCTGTGTCCCACCCCTGTATGTAATCAGTGTCATCTCCTGTGTATATAAGTTCCTCGTCTGTTTTTTTTTTTCTTCTCTCTCTCTCTCTCTCTCTCTCTCTCTCTCTCTCTCTCTTTCTTTCTCATTCTCTCTCTCTGTGTGTGTGTTGATGTCTATCTTTACACCATGTTCTTCCTGTGTTCATCTCCGTAAGTGTTAATAAATATGTGTTCTGATAATCCTGAGATCCCGTGCCTTCCTATTGTGAACCCAGGCATTTATATATATCAGACTCAACTTTATTATCCTGTTTAGGGAAACTTAAATTGCAGCAAGGTGCCATAACACAAGACAAGTTCAATATCATACATGGATTTTCAAGTTTTTACCATAAAACATACAATAAACCAATTTTCAGATGCATTTCCCTCCCTGCTGGACTTAAATACTTATATATTCCTTTATTTAAATGATAAATAAATAATGATCAGACTCCATACGTAACATTTAAACACCCACAAGTTAAATGCACACAAAAACAGATTCAAATAAATTCTTAACTCCAGGATTCTGTAATTTTGAGTAGGCAGTGATATATTTTTGTTTCCTTCCATATAAGAACATTGTTGTTTTGAACAGAACATTTGTATCATTGTATTGGCAGCGCTGGAAGATTGCCTTGTCTTGTTGATGTGATATTTCCATATTAAACCTGGAGTTTAACCGAGGGCTTTGAAAACCTGCTTGCTCATGAGCTCCTGGCAGTCCCGTGGGATCCAAACAGGACGTTTATTCACTTTTAGACCTGCACGATGCCCTGCTCGTTTGCCCCGTCGCACTTCTTTCAGTGAGGGCAACAGACTGTTAATTAAGAAAATGTTTACAGCTCTCCGCATAAATTACATGCTTGCTGCAGAAAGTCAATGAGATTCGTGCTTGGCTTTTCTCTAAAGGTGAGTATTAATAATGTTTTATACTCTGCTAATTATGCTAAACCTTTACATGGGTGCCAGATTCTCTCATTACTCCGATGAGGTGTTAAACTACACAATGGGATAAAAGGGTTGATTGACACATTATATTAATTTCTGCACAATTTTTTTTTATGTTGAATTGATACAGATTTTATATTTTTAAGCCACAATAAATGTTACAATTTTGAAAACAAGACTTTTTAGATGAACAGAAAATAAAATGTCTTTCTTCAATCTGTCAAAATAAAAGTTCAGTTTTTCTGTTAATACTGTACCAATATGCTTATTTCACGCGGCCTCCATTTTAAAAAACGAAAGCGAGGCTGCGGTGGGAAGAAACCCGGAAGTATAAGATCAGCACTGTAAACATTGCAACAACATGCTGTGGACTATAAACCTCTGTTAACTATAAAGCTGTTGGATTTCAAAGTGCAGATATGGTGTAAACATCACTTTAATATCATTCGGTTAAGTTTAATTTAAACAAAAGCATATTAGGCATCAATATAAATCATAATCTCTTTAAGAGTAATACGCTTAAGTGTCCTCCTTGGCTTCTGTTCATGGCACCAGGTAAACACCGTGGGGAGGCTTCCCTGCTTCAGTCTATGTAACCCAGTGAGCAATAAAACAATGCAGTCCTCTGTAGCACACCCTCGTGTTGTCTGTAATAGTGTTGTCCCGGTACTAAAATATTAAAAAGTCAATTTCCCGCTAAAATGTACAAGCTGTTGAGCGTGTTCTTAAACATTGCTGATTTGCCATAGTAATCACCAGTGCTCAACAGAAATGACTGTGATTGGCCGTGAAGGTCATCAGTTCACCGCTCTTGACTGGGTGCAAACACAGATACATGGACACTGGAGCATTTTAAAGTCACGAAGATCAGTCGATTCATCAGCGATCGCTAGGTAAACATTGATGAAGTGCAGTGAACTGATGACCTTCACGGCCAATCACAGTCATTTTTGTTGAGCACTAGTGAATGTTATGCCACATCAGCGCTGTTTAGGAACACACTCAACAGCACTTAAAAGTTAGCAGGAAACTTAATGGAAAATGAGGTCTGATATCCCTTTTTATTTTCACTATCCATTCAGAACGGACCTACAGGTCACTCGGAAATCGGTGAAATTATAAACTTGTGTCACTCTCTTCAATGATAAGATATACAGCCAGGTACACAGATGTGAAATGCCGCTCCTGTGTGACTCCAGGCGATACTTCGGGGTTTCTTTTCACCGCAGCCTCGCTTTCGCTTTTAAAATGGCGGTCACGTGAAATCAGTCTATAAGTGCACTTATATAATAATAATAATAATAAAAATAATAATAATATATTTAGAAATAAAATGGAATTTAGGAAAAAAATCTAATTAATGCATTTTGGTCAAACTGTTAAGTTCATGTTAAGTTCTATAATTTATTTTAATTAGACAAGCGTTTGGGTTACTAAAATTAAATGATTGTAAGGGAGCGCAAAATAATTAAATGACAAATAAATTGAAAAACAGGAAGCAGATAAAAAAGATTTTATACAGATCGGTGCATTAACAAAAATAAAAAAATGGCCTTAAAAAAATAAAAAAATGGCAATTTAAAAACACACCCCTGCATGTCCTTGCTTTACGGCACCCTGTGTTTTGTTGCACCGATTATTTTCCGTACAACTTCCCCCACCCTTCCATTATACTTTACAATTGCAGTATATAACAAACAGGTATGTGGTCATAGAGGCGATGGAGGATAAGTGTAGAGAAGTGCTGCGGCTCCTGTTTTCTCTGCAGGCTGTGCCTCAGGCAGATGAATTGCCTGCTGTAGTGGTTACTAAATTGTCCACAGATGGTTTAAAGGACGTTGGGTATCCAGTTATCTCACCAGTTTATTTCTGTTTTCATGCAATCTCGGATGTGACACAATGTTTATGGCCAGTACTTGGACTGATGAACGAACCGAACATCTCATGTCAGCGCTAAACACTGTTATTACCGGTTACCAACCTTAACAAGTGCACCCTGGTATATACAATTTACTGAAAGCAAATTGTGACAGTGTTAATAACAGAACTGTCAGTGGTGTAACCTGCAACCTAAGGCTGCCACTCAGGCGATAGTTACATGTATAAAGAAATCACAGCCTACTTTTGACAGATTTATTTGTCATACATAACTTCTCAATAGCATCATACTGTATGGTGCCTTCTGCTAATATTGGCACTCTTGATAAAAAATGTTTAAACATGATCTTATGCTAAAAAAAAACTGCCCATTTCTACTTTTAAAGGTGCAGTATGTAAGTTTGACACCCATGGTTGAACTAGGTATTGCACTCCTCGTTCAAAACACACGCAGGCTCAGATTGACAACATCAACAGCCTTACTATCGAGCCTAAAGGCTGATTAAATCAAATTCTAAATAAAAGCAACAGCACAGACAAACTGACAATGATCAGCTCAGGTACACCTCATGTGCTTTATTCAGTGGTAAATGCTAATAATATGAGTTTGAATGCCATTTTACATGACATTTTGCCATACCACTGAAAGCAGCAGCAGATAGTTTAGCTCAGATCTTGAAAAGAAAATAAACCAAATTGAACTTTGGAACTGTGACTCAAGGGAAGCCAACACATATCAGTGATTTAACATGTACATTTAATGAGTATATTTAAGGTTAAAGAGGTTTAATTTTATTCATTCAATTATTCATTTGATTATAAACCTTACCGGTTCGTTGAAATGCAGTAAGTGCACTATTCTGTGTTTCTAAATGGCTTCATTTAAAGTTCTGTCGTGTTTCGTCTGGTGCAAACAGCCAAATTGCTTATCACTGCAAATCTCGTCAAGTAGCGTGTTGTGTCCTAACACAATGTAACCTGCTCACCTAATGTTTACATTTGTAATATTTATATTATTTGCTAATTAATAACCTCACGTGCATACCTGCCAACACTCCCGTTTTTCCCGGGAGACTCCCCTATGTCAGACCCAAACTCCCGTAATTCAGCCTCCCTCCCCCTTTTTGGTACAGTCCCCGGATCGCCGACCGACCTAGGTAGTACAGACCAGGGACCCCACTCTTCAGTTTGCGCGAATTGCCAATTCCCAACCCCCCTGCTCTCCAGTTCGCGAATCAAACCCCTCCCCGCTCTTCAATTCACGAATCAAACCAACCCCCCAAACACCCGCCACCCACCCACCCGCTCTTCAGTTCGCGAATCAAACCCCCCCTGCTACTGTCCACTGGAGCTCGCATTTTAGTCAGGAATACATACTTTGAGAGCCTTTATGACTGAATGAATCAAACACGCTGTTTTCCACCAAGAAAACCCGGGGTGCTGAAATATAATTGGCGGTAACACTTTATTTTGATGGTCCATTTGAGGATTAGTAGACTCTCTGCTTAATATCTGTTGATACTGACATTTAACAAGCCTTCAACAGACATTTAACTGACTATAAGAAACTTTGCAAGTACACGTCAATTTACACTAACCCTAACCCTAACCTCAACCCTAACCCCAACCTAACAACCTACTTATAATCTACTGATAATTAGTTGCAATGTATCTTAAATTCAACTAACGGAACATCAAAATAAAGTGTGACCTAATTGGCTAAACTGGCATTATGCAGGTTAAATGACAAAGACAGACGTTCCAACACGTAATGGACATTTTCAAAGCAGAATATCTGACTTCAGTATTGTTTTTCAGATAAACAAGAATGTTCATTTAGCATGTTTCTTGAATATCTGCAAACATATTATAGGTATTTACATACAGCACCTTTAAGAAAATAATTAAGAAATGCTATCAACAGAAAGTGTTATGAATTAGACTGGTAGAGACAATTTTATCCTGCTATAATCCTGTTTAAATATATTTCCCTGTATTCCTCCTGTATTTTTGATCTTTCTGTGGCAGTAACATCTACACTGAGCCAATCCATTATTTTCACATCACAATGTTGACAGGTATGGGTAGAGGATGGATGTCTGTCTTTATCACTTCGAGGTGGTTAGGTGTCCAACAATCACAGCTGAAGAATTGCGGAAGTTAGTTGGATTTTGGGGTCAAAAAGTCTTCAAACCTACAATACGAAATCACCACCACCATCACAAATTCTTTAAAAAGGGTTTGAGGTAGAAACAGAAATACTAGCATCCAAAAACAAACCCAAGCTTTTACTTGTTTTGGTTAATATTTTGAGCTAAATAAATACATTAAAAAATATAGATACTGTAGATGGATAGATAGATGGATGGATGGATGTCTTATTAGTTTATATTCTCCAAGGGTGTAATGTTAGTGGAGGGCACGGTGCATGCCTAAAGAAACAGCTTACCATCTTTTGAAACATTTGGGTGTCATAAATAACTTCTCATATCTACAAGTTATGGAGATGAACCAATGCCCTATTGTCACCTTTCTGTTTTTGAGAACAACTGGTAACCAGCATTTGGATATAAACTTTTCCAGCTGGTATATTTGTGTCTAAAGAGGCGAGAGTCATCCGGTTGTAATATAGTTGCTTGAAGTGATTGAGAAAAATGTCACTTCACTCAGCAAGTGATGAAATCTGACATATGGCATCAAAGCGTCATTAAGACTACACCTGCTGGAGGAGGGTCGAGGTCTCGAAGGAGATTTTACCAGGAGGGGAAGTGATTGCAGGATAAGGAAGGGCATGAAACAGCTTGGAGGCGCCTCTGCAGGGGATATACAATACAGAAATGGAGTAAATAGGGTTACAGTGAAGTGTTAACATGCATCCTGGTTGGGTTGAAAAGCCCAGCGTGTGAAGAGCTAGATTTGGAAGATCGATCGATCAGACCCTTTAGGGATTTCATTAGTGCAGACCTCATGTAATGTACAACAGTAAGTTATTTGCAGCTTTTATTTTGGCCAGGAACCGCTTGCTTAGACAGAAAGAGACCTTCTGTATGACGTGTGGTGATTACTCATAGTTTTTGTTTTGTTCTTGAATCCTATTATTTTCTGCTCATCAAAACGGTCACAGACAGCACTGAAAAAAAGAACAAAACCATTCTGATTGTAGATATTTAACTCACTTTCCTGTTGAAATTCCATTAATTGATTTCATCTTCAAAAGGCTTAGAAGATGAGACAAATGAAAAGACAAATGTCTTTCACATCTTGGATTGTTTGTTGTATTTTATTCATCAATTGTATCAGAAATGTGGTGTGTTTTTAAAAAGATAACTTGCATTTTGATAATTTCCCTTTCAACCCAAGAATGTGCTTTTGCTGAGTATTTCTACATGTTTTAGGTGTCTGCCTTTAAATGTATTGTATAAAACACATATATTATTTAAAAAATGTGACGCTATAATTAATGTCAAAATAATGCATGAAACAAATCCTCTTAATGCTTTCCCCCCTATTCGTTGATTGTGCTTTGTGTTTTTCTGTGCTTTGTGCACACAGATACTTTGCAAAGATGCTTTGAGATGGGTCTCACTGCAGACTGGGAGCACATACAAGCTGAGACTGCATGCATGCTTTTAATTTGTTCGCCTAACCACATCCCCAACCCTACCCTTCACAGTGTCATCACTAACTCTATAGAGTGCATGTGCAAGTCTGCAGATAGATACTATTGGATGCTTTGGACCATTGCATTCATGACTTGTTTTGCATCTCTTGCAGCAGGTCAAACATTACACTTTTAAAATCCCATTTAATTTCATAAATGCATCTTCAGACCTTTTTTGCATTCGACTGTGAATGTCTTTCATTTTCCATTAACCTTTTTTAATGTAAACATTTGGTGCACACTTTTGATCAGTGCATTCAAGGCTTGCATTTTTGCATTGTTTTATGCATAGCATACTTCTTTAGCATCTTTTGTTATCTTTTGTTTTCAATACACATGCTACCCCTGGGAGACATTATTAGAAGACACGGGATAAGCTTTTACTGCTATGCAAATGATACTCCATTGTATATTTTAACAAAACCTGATGAGACGTCTGAATTGTCTTAACTAACTGAGTGTATTAAAGATGTTGAAGATTGGATGACCAACAATTTTCTTCTCTTAAATTCAGACAAAACAGAATTATTACTTATTGGGCCTAAATTCTGTACACAGCAGAGCTCACAACTCGACCTGCAGTTAGAGGGATACAAAGTTAGCATTAGCTCTACTGTAAAAGATCTGGGTGTTATATTAGACAGCAATTTAACTTTTGAAAATCATATCTCCCATGTCACAAAAACCTTGCCTTCTTTCATCTGGGAAATATCGCTAAGTTACGAAGTATGCTATCCATCTCAGATGCAGAAAAGCTAGTTCATGCTTTTATGACTTCTAGGCTGGATTACTTTAATGCTCTGTTCACTGGTTGCCCAGCATCCTCTATTAATAAACGTCAGCTAGTGCAAAATGCAGCTGCCAGAGTTCTTACCAGGTCTAGTAAATAATATCATATCACCCCAATCTTCTCCTTACACTGGCTGCCTGTTAAGTTCCATATTAATTATAAAATATTGCTTCTTACCTATAAAGCTTTAAATAATCTAGCTCATGTTTATCTAAACAACCTTCTGTCTCGCTACAATCCAACTTGCTCTTTTAGATCTCAAGGCTTCTGGTAGTACCTAGAATAGCAATGTTGAGTAAAGGAGGTTAAGCCTTCTTATTTATGGCTCCTAAACTCTGGAAAAGCCTTTCTGATAATGTTCGAGAATCAGACACACTCTCTCAGTTCAAAACTAGATTAAAGACCTATGTTTTTAGTAAAGCATACACTGAATGCATCGCATAACGGTATGATGCATGAATGTGCTTCACGCAGGTGAGCTGGCTTGACAACCACCTGTAGGACACACTCCTCTTGTCTTAATGCACCAGACATTGTGTTAGAAACTCTCATATGCTTTACATGTTTGTTTCTATGTTTGTTTATATAACTGATATTTTCACTTATAACACTTCATTTTTGCATCTCGTTTAAATACCCTATAAACAGCAGCTACGCTAATTATTTTCTTTATTCTCTATTTCCACCTGGGGATACTCATCCCGAGGCCCCTAGAGACTATGCAGCGCCATTGATGTGATTCAAGACCTGTGAAAAGATTATCCTAAGGTATCCATAATCCTGGATCAGGCCGTATCCTGAGCTGATGCTGTGGTGGTCAGGAATGGAGTGCATGAGATTGATTCCTAAAAGACCACAATGACAAACAAGTCCCCGCATTGATCCTGTGGGCCAGCCTGACAACCCACCAGTGTTATACTCACACCTGCAGTTTCTCCACGATGGATGTCCAGCTTCTCCAGCATCCTGCGACTGGACTGCAGCTGGTTTATCTCTAGTTTTTTTTTTTCCTTCACTTCATCAATTGGTGAATTTTTTTTTGTCCTCGCCACTGTCACCACTGGCTTGCTCGGATCGGGACTTGTGGAGCTGCACTTTGGTGGATTTGCTCTACAGTGTTTGAACTTTCAGCAGTGAAACTTAAACCACATTGAACTAAACTAAACTGAACTTCAACTCTGAAATCTGGACTTTACTAGAATTATGTTAAGCTGCTTTGACACAATCTACATTGTAAAAAGCGTTTTATAAATCAACATGAATTGAATTGTTAGTGTAATGTGCAAGTTGTAAAATGTGCTGCTTATGTTTGTAATGAGGCAAAAAACACATGTAGACTACTGAATATATGTATTTTAATGCATATAATGCATCATGTTATATCTCTCAGCTCTTGCTACCTACAGTGAAAGGACACTAATGAACTTATCTATTTATGAGGAGGTTGGTATTAAATCCTGTCTCTGTTTTCATATTGTTGGGATGGAGGGGCATGGAGATGGGTTATTTCCAACGCAGCTTTATTAGAGAATGGTCAGGCAGGGGTCAAAAACTAGCATATACAGTGTCAGAGATAAACCACAAGCGTAATCTGTAGTACAAACAAGGAGTTCAGGGCAGATGCCAAAGAATCAAACAATTTGAACAGTCCACAGGTCAAAACACAGGAAGACAAAAACCAAGGAAACTGCTTGCTACAAAACAACAGCTAGACAAGACTCAGCAATGCGTATGTGAAACTGAGGTGGATATTTAGTCCATGTAATTATACATATATAGGCGACGCGGTGGCGCAGTCGGTATTGCTGTTGCCTCACAGTAAAAAGGTCGCTGGTTCAAGCCTCGGCTGGGTCAGTTAGCGTTTCTGTGTGGAGTTTGCATGTTCTCCCCCCGTTCACGTGGGATTCCTCCTGGTGCTCCGGTTTCCCCCACAGTCCAAAGACATACGCTATAGGTGAATTGGGTAAGCTAAATTGTCCGTAGTGTATGTGTATGAATGAGAGTGTATGGATGTGCTGGAAGACTAAGCCAAAAAGAAAATAAATGAATGAATATATATATATATATATATATATATATATATATATATATATATATATATATATATATATATATATATATATATATATATATATATATATATATATATATATATATATATATATATGTTGCTAAGGGATGCAGGACGGCACGGTGACTTAGTAGTTGGCACTGTTGCCTCACAGCAAGAAGGTTGCTGGCTTGAGTCCCTGAACATATGCCAGAATAGTTGCCGGTTCATTTCGTTCAGACCCCTGATAAATAAAGGGACTAAGCTGATGAAAAATTAATGAATGAATGCTAAGGAATGCAGAAGAATGTCATATGGTGCCAGTGTGCATGTAGTTGCCTACACTCATTGAAAACTATTTTTGAAAATTTTAAAAGATGCAGATCTGCGTTTTGTGTCCAGTGTGTGATGGGGCAGTTCTTCTCATCCCTTCGCAGTCGTCAGAATGTAAAATACAGGATATACAGAATATAATTTAATTCAGCACCACCCCAAAGAGACATGAGTTCTGTTAAATTGTATCTTTTGTGAATGTGTATGTTGTACAATTTGCTCCACTTATTTGTAATGAGGCAACAGATATGTGTATGTTTTTAATTAGGCAACAACTAGCAGCTCAGTATGTGTTTAAGGCACATTCATGCATCATGTCATATCACTCAGCTCTTACTGTCATTTCTCTTGAGTGAAAGGATGCCAAAAAACTTTAAACATGCATCTGTTTATACAGGGGTTGATATTAATTCTTGCCTGTGTTTTCAAACACATTAAAGTTTAAAAAGCCAACTGGCACATTAAAGTGTTTTTGTGATGAAAAGCATTCTCTGCAAATTGCCGTTAGCACATTTTTTCCCCCAGACAGACCTGCATAAAATCAGCCAATAAGAATAGAGCATACAAGATTAAGAAAGTGCTGTCCAGTTTGCATGCCATATGCTTCAGATGGTCACCAGACAGACTGTCAGCATCTGTGTGAATAGGACTTGTTGCAGAGTAACATAATGAGCAAACTCTAATTTCTAGCAATATACTTTATCCTTAATTTTTGCTTCCAGCTCGCTCTCTCGCTCTGCTCTATATAATCCCAATAATTTTTTGCAAAAGCATTGCAGATTTGACATGGTTCAGCTTTGGCTTTAATGAGGCTGATTCATCAGACACAGATGCAGGGTTGCCCACAGGTTGTGATGTGTTTGGCGCAGCGCTTCAGACTCTTATGCAGGTGCTTGAATACAGATGTCAGATCTTTGGCCTTTTTACCCCTCACTGTGTTTGCTTGATCTACTAACAACTTTACAACACACAATACACTCCAACAAATCAAGCGACTCAGTCTTGGGACGATGAATATATTTCAGGCCAATTACCAAATTATGACCTTTTTGTAATAAATAATTTGAAGAATCATTCAGGTTTAGAGCTATGAGCCAATTGTTTCTTCCGTACATTCTTTTTGAATGCAGATCAGTGGTTTGTTGTACTGTAGCAGAAACAAATGGAGGGTCTTAACAGAATGATGAATGGATGGTTTGGCTCTGGCTCAGTATTGCAGTGTTTTCAATAAGCTGCATGCTCTGAATGCTCCACTTGCTGTAGGAATGGATTCTTAGAATGATCTGGGTTTCTCTATTTAAAGCCATTAATTATAAATGACATGCGATGTAATGCATATGGAGTACCAAAACAACTGAGTCATAATTAACTATTGTGGAGTATACGTTGAGTCAGAGGCAAAAATAAGAGCTTTTTTTTGAGAATTTTCTTTCATTCACACTTTAGCTGTTTTAAATAAATAACTAAATAAAAAACTAAGTTTAATAGTTTAATATTTTATAGGTATAGACATTTTTATAGGTAAATTGGGTAAACAAAATTGGCTGTAGTGAATGAATGTGTGTGTGAATGAAGCTGCGGTCACACTGGACTTTTCTCCCTATAGACTTCCATTTATATGTACGCGAATGCGTCAGAATGGAAATGCAGGGTCATGTGTCAAGTTTCGCATTTCGCGATTTTAAGCTTGGTGAACTCTGACCTGCGAAATCGCATCACTTGACTGTGTGAGACCAATCCAGGATCAAAACATGACCTCTCTGAACAGAAATTTAAAACAGTCACACTAGAGTTTGAGCTTGCAAAATTCTGTCGTGCCGCGCTGCGCAAAGGGGCGGGATTAAACAAGATGATTAGACATTAAAAAAAGCGAGCGATTGCTCCATGTTTTAAATTTCTTTCGGTCTGAGGCATTCCCGTGCGTATGAATGGAAGTCTATGGAGGGAAAAGTCCAGTGTGACCGCAGCTTAATGACCTGATTACTAATTCCACACACCTGCACCATCAATAACTGCACCTATAAAGACTCACCTTTTCCAGTTGTACATTGGCTGAATTGAAGTTAGATGGTTTACCTCACCTTCTCCCCAGCTTGACTTCTTCCGTGGATGTTTCCCTCCGCCTGTGGATGTTTCTCCTAACCTGTGGATGCACATTCTGTGAATAGAGGGAATTGACTATTATACTCTGGTGGTTGATTGAAGATCCTTTGTTTACCTTATGAACTGCTTACAAGACTGCTCACATTCTACGAATATCACTTACCTGCTTCTCCTGCTGAACTATCCACATTGTTTTGAATAAATTGACTGAAAGAACCATCCATGTCTTCATTGTGTGACAGTATGGGTGTTTCCCAGCACTGGGTTGCAGCTGGAAGGACATTTGCCGCATAAAACATATGCCAGAGTAAGGGGTTCCATTCTGCTGTGGTGACCCCTGAGGCCCTGTTTAACTAATAAGTTTTAGTTTTAAAACTGCGTTTTAGAAAGAAAATGATCCATGTCCACACTGGCATTTCAGCTAGCGTTTCTGAACAGCTCTCTGTCCACACTATACTGCTGAAAGCGCACATAATGCGACCACACACACACACACACACACACTGGCAAGCGCTGCAGCATATGCGCACGTCTAAGCTCCAGGCAGTCAGTGGGTGCTTTGAGCACACCTCCCCGGGTGAGAGCAGCACAGGTTGGACAGTTAATCAAGGATCTTCCGCTGGATTTCAGAGTTGTAAAAACATGATATTTAATCATCTTGTCTCTATCTAATGGTCTTTTAAATCTATTACTTCTCTAACGTGTTTTGGCTGAGTGCAAAGATAAGTTAATATATTAATTTGTGTAACCATGTGCACTGATTCTGAATATTGACTCATTGCTTGCCTTCATTTCCTATATTGTATAAACTTATTGAACGTTATACTTTTATAAGGGCCATTGATTATTAAAACTGATATTCCGCAAAAGAGACAGGATGTATTTTTCGAAGAAAATGAAAAGAGGCAGTTATGTTATAGGCTCCATTTTGTTTCAAATATGCATACAGTGAAGATGACGGTCATATAAATATGTAGCTACATGACGGCTTAACATTTTTAGTGTCTGTTAAGTTAATATCAAAATGAAAATAGGCAGTTTCTTATGTTTTCATCTTATTGTTAAGATGGTGAAACAACGTAGCCAGTGTGATGCGAATTATGTAATAAAGTAGCCTACACTGTTTTTACCTGACGTGTCCTCAGGAATTTGCTTTCTATATCAAACTTGCAGAGTCTGAACTTGCGGTGCAAGACTGAAAGTTGTGCACTTAATATTGAGGAAAAAGCTCCAATCAGATGGGTGAATGTCTGTAGCCACACCTTCATTTTCAGATGTCTCCGTTTTCCCTCATGCACACTGGCTTTTTCCCAATATGCGTTCTTCAGCGGTCTTGCGTCCTCGTGTAACGTCATCATCAGCTGCCAAAGTTCAGTTCCAATACTCAAGACCGCAAGAACAGAGGTCGCGTGAAACTTCCCGGATGTGTTCTTAATATAGAGGACGCACCGATGCAGACTTGAGCGCCGATCTCACTCTAGAAGTCCCAGAAGTCATTGCGACTGGAGGTGGGAAGCGCAGCATTTTATTTAGGTTTATTATTAAAGTTCAGAGATATAACTTGTTTACCTCAGGAGTTTCCCTAAATGAAACGGTGAATATAAACAGCACCATGAACATCTTAATAAAGGAATAAACACATTAAGGGTGTTTGTTTGCTGAAATTTATATTAAAATCTGTTTTATTTGTATTGTGCAACGTATATTTATGTTTTTATGCATAGTATATATTTTGAAAAGGGGAAAAACAATAAATCGTTGTATGAATGGTGCAATGTTCAAATAATTTTCCTTTTAAAACGCATGAAGGTCACGTGACCATCAGGAAGAACGCATCATCTCATTTCTCACAGGACGCGTTCTCTGTTCTCGCGGTCTCCCGAGTTCGTTCTTCCGAGGACACCTGGTTCGGTCTCTGCGTTCTTGGAATTGAGAAACAGTCACTGACACGGAGCAGCAGCGTTTTCAAAAAGTTCCATTTTCGGGGTTTGAAAACTCCGGCGTAACCATAGCAAAACTTATGTGTTTTAAAACGTAAACAGGGCTGATAAATTAGGGACTAAGCTGAAGTAAGTAAATTAAGTAAGTGAGTGAGTAATTTAGTAGAGCACACTATTTTGGCATGCGTATTAATTACTTTATGTTATTTTAGTTCATATAACCCTTTGATTCAGAATAATTGCATTGTATTGTTTAAAGGTGAAAGTATTTTTGTGTAACAATGTAAATGTTTGTGTAACTATTTCAAAATAAACCGTACCATTATTTATGGTAATGAATGAGAATTAAGCTTTGTCATAATATAAATAAATGACATTAAAATATATTCAAAAAGAGAATATATTTGTAAATTCTAAATAAATAGCTCTATTATGTACCAGTATTATCAGTCATATGTTACTTTTAATACTGTACTGTAATCAAATAAATGCAGCATTGGTGATTATTGTAATCTTTAAATCATTCATTCATTCATTTTCTTTACGACTTAGTCCCTTTCAGGAGTTCACACTTAGCTGATGATTGATTATAAAGCTTGTTTGGCATGCTGTCCCGGGAGAGAGCCCTGAGCTCAAAAGATCCTCGATTCCGGGGCTCTCTCCTGTTGCAAGGCGAGAGGGGAGTTTGAGCTCAGGTAGAACTCGAGAACCCCCCTATTGTAGAAGCTAATGAACATATAGATATTGCTCTTAAGAGATAGCTACCCTCTAAGAGCCTGACTATGGTGCTAATTTGGATTAGTCAATTAACTTAAGTTGCATGTTTTTGTACGATGGGAGGAAACCGGGGGAAACCCACGCTAGCACGGGGAGAACGTTCTTGCTGTGAGGCAACAGTGCTAACCACTGGGCCACCATGCCACCCATCTAGAAAAGGAGGAAGAGTAGGGGTGGAACGGGGGATTCTTCAAAACGAAGATATCTGTGGTATGAAACCCAGGGCTCTTATAGTGGCCTTGGACTCGTCTGATTGGTGAATAATCAATTGGATAATGCGGGGCCGCTGCAAGCAATCATAAGCATGTGATCCTCTCGAAATTAGTTTATAAATAAACTCCACTTATTATTCAGGGGTTGCCACAATGGAATGAACCGCCAACTTATCCAGCATATGTTCTACGTAGTGGATGCCCTTCCAGCTGCAACCCAACACTGGGAAACATCCATACACACTCATTTACACAGATACACTACAGACAATTTAGCCTACTCAATTCACCTAGAGCGCATGTCTTTGGACTGTGGGGGAAACCAGAGCACCTGGAAAAATCCTACGCGAGTACAGGGAAAACATGCAAAGGCCACACATCAATGGCAACTGATCCAGCCAAGGCTTGAACCAGCGACCTTCTTGCTGTGAGGCGATAATGCTACACACTGCGCCACTGTGACACCCCTCTTAAAATCATGTTATTTATCATTTTATTTTATTAATTTTTATTATTATTTATTACAAGACTTTTGAACATTTGCAGTATAAAACAATACAAATTAATAAATAAATAGTCCTTAGTCTGATACTGGGTTATTTTTTTGCATGGGCTGCAATTTATATATTGCTATGTTGACTTTAGAAAATACATATGAAAATGTAATTTAGCCTGTGTGATTTTAATATACTATTATATTCACCAAGGCTACATTTACTTTACCACAATACATTAATACTCTTATCACATTATGGGCATTATTCAGTGCATTTAGTTTGACCTAGTTTTCCTTTGTTCTGTTTCCCGCCATTAGTTAATTACATCACCATCACCTGTCTGCATTTAGTTAATTATCTTCTGTGTGTTTAAGTTCCCCTTTGTGCTCAGTGCAGTGTCTGGTTATTCGTCATTGCTTTGAGGTGTTTGCTGCTTGTTTTGCTTTGTTGCATTATATTAAATTAGCTCTTTAGACTCTTAATTGTCTCTCATGTGCATTTTTAATAAGCACTCTTGACAGCTGGTAAATATTATCAATTAAAAGCTTTAATTTATTTTTATTTACTTAATTATTTTTCATAAACCTAATTCATTATACGTTTTATCTATTTATTATGATGGTAATTTATCACGAAGAAAGAAATGCAGCCTTTGTGAGGCTAATATATATTAAAATCAAGAATATTATATTTTAATTTAATATGGGGAAAAATATAACCATTTTAAAATTGCACCAATATTTGACCGTATTAGGGTTACTGAAACTTACTGAAACATTTATGTTTTGCATATTTTTAATTATTAATTTTCTCAGTATTATCATCAAATATATGTGCATATTAAAGAATTGGAAACGCATACTATAGTTGTGTATTTTTCTGACAGCAATACCTTTAAATTCTCAATTTAAAAATCTGCACTTGAGGCAAATAATGCCTCCAACTATCTGTAAAATTTCCCTCTGCCCTATAATGTCCTCTGTGCACATCAGTATAGTCCCTACAATGGCTGTTTTCCCCCTTTCTTTTCATATCTAAGAATCCTCTTTATCAATTCATTCCACAGTAACTGAGGGCTTTTACCCCTTCTTTTTTATTGCTTTTCCAGGACATTGAAGCAGAGATTCTGTCCACTTCATTCTGAAAATTAATGGGATCCCTCTGTACGGAAATGAGACGGATAATCGCATGTGTCCATAAGGTGAGATGCATTTGTGTTTGTAGCTCATTGTTGGAACTGAAGACTAAATTCCAGCTCTTCCGCAAAGTCAAAGGGGAATATTCTATAAATGGAGGTTTTTAGAATTGAAGCAGATGTATAATTTATAAAACTATACTGTTTTTGTATATTATTACTAAAATAGAGCCTCTGAATGTAGATATGCATTCCCAAAGGCAACACAGCCCTTTGTATCAACATTGTTTATTCCAACCTGGTGAATAAACAGTCCTTGTAGACGCTGGCCCCCATTCAAAAAACCTCAATTCCGAACGTGTTGTTTCTTTGGCACTTTCTCAAACTAGTGTTTACAGGAATGGCCTCTGCGTGCTGCGATATCTCTGTTCTCAATTCATGGCTTTCTGTCGTGCTTTGCAGTAGGTTTGATTACAGGCATTGTGAAACTATCGCTGTGAGTGAATTGGGGTTGAATGGGTAAACTTGAAAACTGAAGTGATGATTATAAAGCTTCTGCTGGAAGATAACGTTATTATAGTTCTGACAATGAAAGAGAAATTCTCCCTTGTGGCATTTTTTTTCTCACTGCAGAACTGCTTATTGTAGTGTTCCTGTGGGAATATTGGTGGTGGACATGTAATAATTTGCTTGTTTGTGTGTGTGTGTGGTATAGAGGAACAACTGCATGTCCTTTGATTTAATCTGGGTCAAAATCTGACAAAGCTTTTTCTTCAATGTTTATTTTGCAGTAACGGTATGTGCTTACTTAAAGGAATAGTGCAGCTAAAAATTATGTTATCCAATAGTAATTTATTCCATTAAACACAAAAAGAGAGGTTTAGCCATATGTTCACACTGCTCTTTTCAACAAAGTGTAAGTAATTAGTGAGCAAGGCTCAAATACCCATAAGCGGGATTTACTTTTTATTCATGTTTTTTAATTTCAAGTTATCCCCCCCTCCAAAAAAAATATTTATCAAGCATCACATCATACACCATAATAAAGTATTCAATTGTAATAAATTTAAAATATTACTGTTAAAAAATTCAAATATTTGGTTAGTCACATAGGGCCATATCATACACCCATAAGGCGATTTGTCGCTATTTTCAGACCAGCGCAACCCTAATTGTCACGTTTTGTGCCCAGTTGTTTAAATAGCAAATTAATTTGCGCCACTTTGTGGACTTTATGGGTGTTCCGGTCTAAAAAGGAGGTGTTTTAAGGCACATTGTTGGCACGTTGCTATTTTGAGGAACTGAAATAGTCGACCAACTGAAAGCTTATCTAAAGTCCAGTGCAGAGCAGGTTAGTTATGTGCCTATGCGGGTTCAAAACGCATACACATTGCTTATTACACATACAATGTACAGCAATACACAATTATCTTTACTAAGGAAAAAATTAAAGCCTTGAAGTATTACAAAAATTAATATTTTCTACATGAATATAAAAACTATATTTATTATATGCATATTTATTTTAATAAAAACAAGTTTAGATTTCTTTAGCTGTCAGGTTTTGGATACATATGCATCACCATATGGAGGATAGGTTATGTCTTTGGATATAATAATTTTTGACTATTTTATTTTTATTGTTCATTTATTCGCTTGCTGGAAATTAGAACAGAATTAAGAAATAGTTTTGAAACAAATCTTTGTGCTTAACAAACAAAATTAAATATGAAGGGTAATGAATGTCTTCAGTGGAGTGCATACAATACCATTTTCTTATCCATGAAAGTAAAGAGGCTGAATGGAGGAGGCTCATTCTTTACCCTCATGATGCATATGGTCTGTTTTACTGTTTTCTCGCTAGTGAAGCGTTAAGTTTTTTTCACTTACAAAGTCTGCCATGTAAATAACAAATGCGCCATGGCGCGACGCAACTGACTCCTAAAGGGAATGGGAGATGAGACTCTAATTGGTTTAATGCACTTAATGCTCAAAACACACCCATAACTCATTAAGAGAATAAGTACAACCCTGTTAGACCATGTGCCAGGGTGTAAACCATATTTTTCCGTTCTTAAAATAGCAAAAGTGGATTCAGACACGACCCTAATACTTTTGCGTCATGTGCATTAGACTTTGCGCCCAGCCCTTTAAAATAGAGCCCCTAGTTCTGTTTAGTAAAATCCATGTCCATACTCAAACACGTTTTTCTCTCCATTTTGGCCAAATAATCACTTGGAAAAGCCTCTTCAAAAATGGATTAAATTTGAAAATGTAGGCTGAAAATGGAGGCAACAAAAAAACAACAAAAAAAACGATGACACATTTTAAGTCATGTGTCCAATTCAACTAAATTGGTGGACAACATTGTACAGCTATGTGTTTTGGATGCTCTCTGTTTGGACAGCTTTGTTAAAGATTAATGTCAGTTTGTGCATGCTTCAGATTACTTTTCTTCAAAGGACATGAAATGTATACTCGGAGCTTTTGTTTTGACACGTCTCTCAGTCAATATTCTCACTTGTTTTTGTGACTTTGTTCATGTGTAACTTACAGCAACAACTTGTCAGTCCATTAAAAAGCATTTCAAAGAGCTGGAAAGAAAATAAAAGTCAGGTTGAAATGATGCATCTTGAAGCGTCTTAGGTCTTACTGCATACCCAGCTCAGAGACAAAAGTGTTTTAGCCATTTCAGTGTGGATGATCAACATTTAGGAAACAATTTAAGTGTGGTTTATTTATAAACTAATTTCGAGAGGAGCGTGTGTTTGTGATTGAACACGGCTGGTCCAGCTTGGCTAATACATGATCCACCAATCAGTTAATTTAACTCACCGTAAATAACCAAAAAGTCTTACCTCAGTATCTTTGTTTTGAAGAATTCCCCCTTCCACCCCTACTCCATTTCCCTTTCTAGACAGGGCGGCATGGCAGCCCAGTGGTTAGCACTGTTGCCTCACAGCAATAACATCACTGGTTCAAGTCCTTACCAGGCCAGCCGATTTTTCTGTGCAGAGTTTACATGTTCTCCCCGTGGATTTCTCCCAGTTCCCCGGTTTCCTCTCACATTCCAAAGACATGCAACATGGATTGACCAAACCAAGTTGGCACTATAGATGAGTCAGCTGTATATTTCCATAGCAAGTTATAATTTGACATTTAAAAGCAGGGGAGTTCTCGAGATCAACCCGAGCTCAAACTCCCCTCTCACCTTTCTATCGGGAGGATAGAAGGCTCGAGGATCTTTTAACATCAGGGCTCTCTCCTAGGACAGCATGCCAAGTATGCTTTATTATCAATCATCAGCTAAGAGTGAACTCTTGAAAACAATAGCGTGAAGTGTTTTTAAGGCCCTGTCCACACAAACATGGGTATTTTCAAAACTTTTTTTCAAAAATTTCAAAGAAAAAAAAATTCTACACATTTTCACTGTTTGTTGACACAAACAGAGTATCAGGTGACTGAAACTGAAACTTTCTAAAAACTCTGACCAAGGTGGAGATTTTCTAAAACTCAGGGTACACTCTGGACACTACAACTGAAGTTTTCCCCCTTATGGCATCAGTGTGCGTGCTGTTTTCTCCTTTCTTATTCATGGCAAACGTATTGCTTATTCCACATTATTCAACCAGGGTGGTAATCTGCCTTTGTTCTCACATTTGCATTGTCTTGTGTGCAATTTACTCGCAAAAATACTTAATTCCCCATTTAGTATGAATCCAGCAAAAGTGTCATCTCTACCTGTTGGTTAGAAGTAGGGCTGGACAATATGGCAAAAATTTATATCACAATATATTTTTTTATTTCGGTCGATACGATATAATTCCGATATCGATATGGATAATATTAAAAAGAAAGGAAAAACTGCCAAGAATGCACACAATGGATGTCTGTACCTACAAATGTCTGCAAAGTGAATTTGCAAAGTCGATAATACCTCCAGACTCTTATAACTTTTTTTTTTAAATAAAAACAGTACAAAAAAATTTGTTCACTTTTTATTTGTATTTAGCCTATACAAACAAGAAATGTGAAATAAACTATCAAATAAATAAAACTCTCAGAAAAATTCATA
Source organism: Danio kyathit (assembly GCA_903798195.1). NCBI lineage: Eukaryota > Metazoa > Chordata > Actinopteri > Cypriniformes > Danionidae > Danio > Danio kyathit. The sequence continues at coordinate 18,292,558 of LR812542.1, forward strand.
AAAAAATATGCAAAATATTTTTTTAGAAAAATAAGTTGTTGTAGTATAACCAGCAGGACAGCAGTGATGTGTGAACTAATTTTGGTGAGAGTACAGTAATTTACAGTAGTTATTGAATATTTTTCATAATAAAAATTCATAAAAAATATGCAAAATAGTTTTTTAGAAAAATAAGTGTTGATCTGAGTTTGATGGCAGTATAATGAGTTCGAGGGAAGTTATTGACAGCTTTTGTAGTATTGGTTTTTGCGTTTTGCTCTTTGTAGACGGTCCCTAAGAATCGGTCTCTTTGCCGCCTGCGCATAGAGATCAATATATTGCGTCCAGCGCGTAGGAAAGCTCATTTTTAGGAAAATAAGGCTGTAGGTGGTTGTATACATTGCGACAGTTGAAAAAATGTGCTATTTGTGTAGGAACAATGTTTCGGTCATGAGTTATTGATCCGGAAGATATGAATCTGCGAATCTGTTGCTAACTTTACTGAACTCTGACTCTCAGTATGTTTTATCGGGTGGAACTGCTTCAAATTGTGAAACAGATTTGATGTGTTGCCGCCGCTAGTCAACTACACTCTCTGGCACACTTTGCAGAACACCGAAACTAAGTTTATCGGAACCTAAAAAACCGAACCACTTCCACACCACTGCATTAGTCTTTCCTTTATTATCAACTATTTCGTCTGCATTCTTACTTGTGGAAGCTTGTTCATTCGCATCTGTATTCAGAGCACTCATTTTGTAGCTAAAACTTTCTGCGGCGCAGCTTAACCAACTGCTGTGCTGAGCGCTGGCAGCGTGTCTGTGTTGTTCGTCATCACGTAAGTGAGATCAGATCACGCTCTTTCTGACGGCTGAGCACTGACCGTCATTCAGTGACAAGTAATACATGTATAAGATCTTATATAAATAATAATATATATATATTTATATATATGCAAATTTATATCTAAATATCGTAAATGGGTTTAAAAATCATATCATCGTTATTGAAAAAAATTCTATCGCGATATATATTGATATCGAATTATTGTCCAGCCCTAGTTAGAAGTGCCCTTAACATGCATCACAGTGCAGTTTTGCATTTTCATGGGGACAAATGTTTTTTGTTTTAAACGAGCGGAAAACTCAATTTCAAAAAAAACCCGTGTACGTGTGGACATCCCCTCAGACTTAATCCAGATCAGTGTATATTTAGATAAAGACACTTGATGCGGGCAAATAGATCAAATGAGATTAATGAACACAGAGCAGCAAAACACTACATAGTCAAGATACAGAACAAGGAACAGGTGTCCAATAGTGACAAAGAATACAGGATAAAAAGCAAACAGCACTTGACATGCACTTGTGCCATAGAGGAGCAAACTAGAGACAGCCCAGACCTAGCTATCTAAGAGCCAGCTAAGAATATTTACTCAGATGAGGAGAAGATTATGGAAAGATACAGAGATAGGCCCAATCTGAAACCAATTCAAAACGGAGCTAGGAAAATCCAACAGTGGAGGAAACAAGCCCAGTGGTGGCCCAGGTAAACTAGTGTAGACAATTTGCCAGGGTGACACTAAAAAGTCAAGTAGAAAACCACAGACACATGTGAGCAAGGTGAAGAGAGTTTAGCTCCTTTAATAATAAAGACACTTGAACCTGCTGACCAGGATCTTCAGACTCGGTAGAAACTTCTAGACAAGCTGGTTGAAGCTAAGTCTGCAGCATTGGCCTTCCAGGACCAGGATTAGATACCCCAAGCTAGAAAATCATCGCACCAGGCAGGAGATGGCAAGTACATTTGAGCAGCTGGGCAGAACTAGAAACTGGATGTTGTTGGCAGATGAGGAAGGAGGAGGAGACTAGGTAAAACCATCAGCAAAAAGGAGACTTGCGGCTGATTATGACTTTGATTTTGACCATCAGTGACAAAGGAGAATTGAGACTGGGCATGTGAAGATCAGTGATGAGGGAGACTTGGGGCTGGATGGAACAATCAGCCATGAAGGAGACTGAATGGGACCAGTGGAGACTGGGGATTTTGGGCAATGATATACTCCACATTAAAAGTAGTTATTCGTGAAAAAGCACTACACGTCAGGTCCAGGAAGAGATTTGTTTAATTGTTAAACAATAAGAGTAGTGTAGAGTAAGAGTAACATTGGGTAGTGTATGACAGTTTGGAAAGACATCTGTGTATGTTGCAGCAGAAATAACTATTGCATTTGAGAATCTGCTTATTTGAGGGTGCTTTCACATATGTGGTTCGGTTCATTTGGTCCGGACCAAGGGCAACAAATGATACATTGTAGCATTTTTCTGCCGTTTTGGGTCCCTTTCACACCACACTGATTGCTTTGGTCCGAACCAGTTGAAACGAACCAAAATGCAGTCATGTGACAAAATCTACATCACTCACTGGCCAGATGTTATTGAACGCATTTCCTAAACTGCTTTTCAATTGGTCAGAATTCACGTGGAACTACTGTAAATAAACAAACCGGCAGACACACATATGTCGCTGCGCTGGCTGACGCAGTATCCCTGGTCATAGTATACTAATGTAGTTTGTATACATCACTTTAGACAAACTATACATTTCGAGAATGAAGCGCGGCTGCGGCTGGAAAACAATGTTTTGTTGCATTGCAACGGCCAAGGCGTTAGGAGAAGGCGTGAATTAATTTAGCTAAACTGCGACATGCTCATCTTCCGGAAATAAAAATGATCCATCAGGTAATGTTTGTTTGTTTGTTTCTTTCTTTCTTTCTTTCTTTCTTTCTTTCTTTCTTTCTTTCTTTCTTTCTTTCTTTCTCTCTCTCTCTCTCTCTCTCTCTCTCTCTCTCTCTCTCTCTCTCTTTCTCTCTCTCTCTCTGTTTAAAACTGTTGGTAAAGCGCTGTCAACAAATATTTTTCCTCCAAACCCCATAAGATAGACAGCGCATCGGACTACGGCAGCTGGATTAGTCCAAAAGGCGCAGTACTTATTGCGGTTGGGTCTGTTTTAGTTTGGATCACGTTCTCACCACAAACGAACCGCTCCAGGGTTCGTTTGAAAGCGTACCGAGACCACCTCTTCAAGCAGGTCTCGGTACGCTTTTTTGGTCCGCTTTTGGTGCGCACCCGAGTGCGATTGCTACGTTCTCACCTGCCCAAACGAACCGTACCAAGAGGGAAAACGAACTCTAGTGCGATTCAACCGAACTAAATAAGGCAGGTGTGAAAGCACCCTGAGTGAATGGGCAATCAAATATGACAGCTAACCCTCATAACCTCACAACCATCCAGAACTCAATCAGACAATGAATGGCAAATTTAAATATGCAGTTATATACATTATATAACTATGGCAGAGATCACCCCCCCCCCCCCCCCCCCCCCCCCAACTGGTTTGAATCTTGGCTGAGCCAGTTGGCAGTTGGAGTTTGCATGTTCTCCCTGTGTTCACGTGTCTCTCTAAGTGCTCCAGTTTCCCCCAAAGTCATGCAGTATAGGTAAATTGGATGAACTAAATTGGTCGTAGTGTATGAGTGTGAGAATGAAAGAGTGTATGGGTGTTTCCCAGTACTGGGTTGCAGCTAAAAGGGCATCTGCTGTGTAGTTAAGGGTTCATTACCCTGTGGAAAAATTAGGGACTAAGCAGAAGAAAAATGAATGAATACATTAAAAATAATTTTATACAAATTACAAAACTACACAGCTCTGTGTGAAAAAGTGTTTGCCCCTAAACCTGATAACTGGTTCGGTCACCCTTCACACCAACAATTGCTATCAAGCACATTTAATATCTTTCAATGAGTCTGTTACAGCTCAGTGGAGGAATTTTGTCTACTTTGCAGAATTAGTGTAATTTAGCCACATTGAAGGGTTTCTGAGCATGAACTGGCTTTTTAAGTTTATGCCACAGCATCTCAATAGGATTCAGGTCAGGACTTTGACTAGGTCACTCCAAAGTCTTAATTTTGTTTTTCTTCAGCCATTCAAAAGTTGATCTACTGGTGTGCTTTGGAACATTGTATGGTTCAGAACCCAAGTTTGCTTCAGCTTGAGGTTACTAACAGATGTTTGGACATTATTCTTCAAGAAATTTTGGTACACAGCAGAATTTATGATTCTATGTATCACAGCAAATCTTCCAGTTCCCGAAGCAGCAAAACAGCCCTAGACCATCACACTACTACTATTTTACTGTTCGTATGATTTTTTTTTTTTCTGAAGTGTGGTGTTTCTTTTACACCACACAAAATAGGACACACACCTTACAAAAAGTTCAACTTTTGTCTCATCAGACAACAAGGTTTTTTCCCCAAATTCATCGGTATGTTTTCTGGCAAAGCGGAAACAAGCCTTTGTTATTTTTGCTCAGCAGTTGTTCCTGTCATTTCTGCCCAGTCTATTTCTTATGGTGGAGTCATGAACACTCACCTTAACTGAGGCAAATAAGTCCTAGAGCCTGTTTCAGTAAGGAGGTTCAACCAATAGATTTTAAAAGTCCACTTGTGTGTCTGCCTTTATTACTGATGGAGTGGTAGAGGTTGATATGACATTTAGAATGTAAGCAGTACTAAAAAAATTGTTTTTAGAACGAGTAATAACCCCAAGGTCAGTGAATTTAAGCTAATTATTTATAAAAATGGACAAGCCACCTCTGTTTTACAGTGTGCTCAGCCTGCTGGTTTGTCTATTTACACACGTTTTAATCATCATATGATCTCTTACAACAAAATCACATGACCTTTTTTAACGCACATACTGGAATTTGTTCGGTAAATTGTTTCCATCGCATTTTATGTGCATCTTTTCTTAACGAATAAATGTTTATCCTACTCAGTTATGCACATTTTTTTATGCATGCTTTCTTTTTCATCTTTAAAAAAGGGGAGGAGACCGACAGAAACTCAGTTTAGAGAATAAAACCTGCTTCTGACCAGGTTAGGTTCACAGAGCAAGTTACCACGATAACTGACTCTGAGTAAAAGTTACCTCTAGGGATGCACCGATACCTTTTTTTTTCCAACCGATCCGATCTCGATACCAAAATTCTGAATATCGATCGATACCAATCCGGTCCCGATACTGTGCCGTTTTTTTGTTGTTGTCCCCAATGCTTTTTGCGTTGAGACTGATAGGTGCATCTTTTGCATGGTTTACTAATGTATTGCCGTTGCGCGCTATGTGCTCTCGAGCGGAAAAAGCGTTTTACGTCAGTCTCGTCTTTTTCATTCTTCAATCAAATGAAAGCAGAGGCGGGGTTTTCTTTGAGGTGACAGCAGTGTTTGTGTTGTCAAGACGACTTCGGCGAGCTTTTAATGATGGAGGAGAGACTTGTGGTCGCTGTTTCAAGTCATTCAAAGCTGTATGACTTTACAAATCTTGAATATCATAATGCAATTAAAAATTACAATTACTGACAGGAACTCTCGTGCACAATACGGCTCAGCTGATTCAGTCGTGTCCTAGTGACATAAAAAAAAGAGCACCGCGCTCCTTTTTATCTTGTCATTAATAAAGGCAGTGCGGTGCGCCTCGCGTTTTTGGAATGGAAAAGCGCGTGCAGTAACAATAACGTGCAACCACACGTGCCTACATATTTTGTCAAAGAAGCAAAATGAAAGAAGGATATTTCTGCTCACAGTTTGACACAGAATTGCTGACAAGAGCCGTGTCATAAACTCAATAAATAGGCTATTGGTGATTTAGTGTTCAACTAACAAGCCAACCTTTTTTCCATTTGGAAAATTACAGTTATTAATAGTTCTTATATAATATAATTTTTTAAATAGCCTACATAGCCTATACTACCAATCAAACAAATCTAGGGTTTTTTTTTTTTTTTTTGCATAATGAACCTCGCACCAAACTGAGGCTTTCATTTTACAGCTTAAAAAAAACATGTATGCAAATAATGCAATATCATATGTAAACAACAAATTTGTTATATGCTATGTAGTAGCCAATACTTTACAAAAAGTCAACATAGAGCCTTTAGGTTCATTGTCTTTCATTACACGCAGCGCACGCACATGAAACGCGAATGAGACAGAGGAAATAAGTCATAATCGTAGTTAAAGACATAATCTTTAAACTAATGAATTCTATTAAACATGTTGACAGGAGATTTGTAATGTTTAACATTAATTAGTTAACATTAATTAAATGCATATTTTCTGTGGAGCGATCTATTTGAGGTAGCCTGATATTTTTATTTGATGGAAGAAAAAAAACATGATTGGACAAACAGCCTGCCGGTTCTTAAAAAGTCAGTGTTTTTGTATTGTGATTTTAAATTTGTCATTTAGCGGAAAGATCTAGAGCAGGATTTATTTTATTCTTTTTGTGTAGTTTATTCTGTTTTTCTATATGCTTCTGAAAACACAGCAGGTGAAGATGCTATATTATGTTCTGTATGCTGTTTGCATGTTAAATAAATAAGTATTTTAAAATGCAATATTTAATGTGTCATACAAAATATAGGCACGTCAATTATTATTTTATTAATATTTTAATATTAATCTGTTAGCGGTTAACATTCGGTTAATTAGCCAAAATTAACCGAAATGAGCAGTTTGTATAGCTCTGGTGCTAAACTCAAATCATATATCTTCTTTAGTAAAAAATAACAGACCTATAGGTATACATGACAGACGGCATAATCTACATGCTTGCTGTGAACTAGGCTACATTATTTGAGCATTCCTTGTGATATTGTCCTTTCCTTTTTAATATTAAGATTTTTCTTTGAAATCTGCAATAGGCTAATGACATCATTGGTAAAATAATCAGCCTTTTATTAATTATATTAAATTAAAGCCTGATATTTTCCTGCAGGTTTGATGCAGATTAAACTAAACCGTCTGATGCCAGTTTTACTTAATAATTCCTCTCCAAATCTCACCATGAGGGAGACGGAGAAAGTTCAAAACAAGGTCTGCTTATATGCTTCAGCGCCAAAACACAAACTGGTCTGTTTAATAAAATATTAATATATAAAATTACAGTGAAATGGTTACAGTTTCAGAGTAGCCTATATTAGGCTAAATCATTTTCTGTTAATAACAATCCATATTGCGCCCGTCAGTTTCACCTTTAATTTATTTAATAAACTACTTTGACCACAATGGGCCAGGCTTTAAAACTATATCTGTATCTGCAGACATTTGCAAAACAGCAGCTCAAATGGAAGAAATAAGTGCGTTGAGGATCTGTCCATTGCATTATTGAGGCTTTTCTAATTAAACATTTCAGGTAGGCCTACTTTGTGTGTGAAGAGCAGCTAATAACCGTCTCCACTCCAGTATTGTGAATGCGATCTGATCTAACACACACAGCAGCGCAAACATGATGAAATGAACTCCTGCTGCAGGTCAAAATGAACCCATTTAATGCAAAACTAAATGCATTTTTCCACTAATTATTTAAACTAACAGGAACAAATTGTCTTAGAGAGAGTTTTTCCTGTTGTCAAATGCGACAAGCAGACTAAATTGTGAATGAACGGAGAATGATTGACAGGCGCAGCGGCGGGAAGGGCTGAACTGAACATGAATTTAAACACTTTAATATTTATCTGTACTTCACATTAAACTGTAGAATGGCTTCAGAACATTTCGGATATAGTGGGCCTACATGACAAGGTTCTAGTGCCTTAAAATAGGCTTCATGTATTAGTTGGCTTATAAACACAGAATATAGCGCACGCGCAAGATCGGATTTGGATCGGTACCAGCTGGCCGATACCCGATCCAGCAAAAATATGCGATATCGAACCGATATCCGATCCAAGTATCGGCATCGGTGCACCCCTAGTTACATCACTTCCAGAAACAGGCTTGACTTACCCTGCTTTCTTGAGTTGACAAACCTGCCATTTTGAAACGAAAAAACTGAGAGTTTCTCTCATTTCAGGGTTAACATACTCTGAGTTTTCACTTAACCTCCTTTTTAAAACGGGGCCCTGCTGTTCTTTTGTTGTTGTTGTGGGGTCTTTTGTGACCTCTTTGAGTTGTTGCTATGTTCTTGGGGTAATTTTAGTTTGCTGATCACTCCTAGGTTCTGATCACTTTTTTTTGCCATTTGTAGATAATATTTCTCACTGTGGCTTAACCTTTTCTAGACTGGTGTTTACCTTTTTTTTTTTTTTTCTTTGAATCACGACAGGATGCCTAGCTTTTGAGAATCTTTTGGTCTTCTTTGTCAAGCAGGTCCTGTTTAATGGTGCCCTATAAAGGAACTCCTAAGTATACCTAAAGAAGTCAAATAATAAGAGATCGGTACATGGATATGGCCATACCATAAGCCTCAGACACCATCAGTTTACATTAGACACTCATGTAAATTCCACAAATGGTAAAACCCTGGTGAACCGAATGCCAAATCAGAACACAATGCAATCCCATGGCACTTCTCGTAAAGAGTAGGGGTGTAATCCTGGCATCCTGGCCAAGTTCCCTCTATCTGTCCTTACCTATCATGGCCTCCCAATCATCCCCCTCCACCAAATTGGTTCTTACACTATCTCTTCACTCCCCTATAGCTGATGTGGGGTGAGTGCACTGGTGCTGTCGTTGCATCATCCAAGTGAAACTGCAAACAGGTGTGGCAGTAATCAGGCCTGCGTGTGGTTGGAGAAAATGAAGCTGCATTCAAAATCGCATACTTCCATACTATATAGTACGTTAAAAACAGTATGCAAGCCGAGTAGTATGTCTGAATTCATATAATTCAAAAAACAGTATGTGAGAAGTACCCGAATGACCGACTACTTCCGGCGAGATTCTGAAGTGCGCATTGGATGGACGCTACGCTGTTCCATGATGCACCACAAGAGAGTTCATGAACGTGAGGGAAACGGCGCAACTGAGGTGGGTAGGTCATGTGATGATGACAAAATGGCGAATGTACATCCGAGTTCCATTCATACTACTGACATTCATACTGTATAGAACGTACTTTTTTAACAGCCGAGTGGTATTTTTAAATTCAAATGCTGTACCTACTGAGTAGTAGGCGATTTCAGATGCAGCCTGTTGATTAAACCAAAGTTTTGTCTTAATGAGGGGGCATTGGGCAAACACTTTTTCCACACAGGGCTATGCAGTTTGGATAGTTTGGACAATGGATTTTGTTTTCCCTTAATAATAAAAATCTTTATTTAAAAACTGCATGATGTGCTTACTTGTGTTATAGTTGACTAATATTTTAATTTGTTTGATGATCTCCCTGCTGAAAAATCCAGTTTAAACCAGCCTAAGCTGGTTGGCTGGTTTTAGCTGGTCGACCAGCCTGGTTTTAGAGGGGTTTTGGACATTTCCAGGCTGGTTTCCAGCCATTTCCAGCCTGGCCTTAGCTGGTCAGGTTGGGAGTTAACCAGCTAAAACCAGCTTGACCAGCCAAATCCAGCTATGTCCAGCTTAAACCAGTCTGGTCAAGCTGGCTTTAGCCGGTTTAACCTCCTTAAGGCCCAAGGTGTTTTTTTTTTTGTACATTTTTTTTATTTCTCTTTGCTATTTGGGGTTATTGGAACCTAATTAGAATAAAAATTTAAGTATCATATTTTGATATGATGTACTTTTAGAGTTAATTAAATGATGTCCATATATGTGGACTCGTGGTCCGAATTTACATAAAACACTTTTTCCCAAATTTTCTTTTATGCATATTTAACATAGAATTTTTTTTTGAACTTGCTTTGACTATCAGAGAGTAAAAACAACAATTTTATTTCCATTTTAGACAGTTAAAAATAGGGATTGGGACATTTCATATACTGCAAAACAGTTGCAGAATGACACTGTATGTCTGTAACAAAATATAAAACATTCAAAGTATTATAAATAGCCACTTAAGAGCTAAAAATGTGCTGTCCACATATGTGGACACTCGGGCCCTAGGAGGTTATGCTGGTCATTTTCCAGCCTGACCAGCTAAGACCAGGCTGGAAATGGCTGGAAACCAGGCTGGTCAACCAGCTAAAACCAGCCAACCAGCTTAGGCTGGTTTAAACTGGATTTTTCAGCAGGGCTGAAACATAAAAGTGTGACAGTGGCCCTCCAGGACAAAGTTCCCCATCCCTCATATACTGTATAATAGCAATAATAATGATAATAATAATAATAATAATAAACAAATATAAAAGTGACTGGTCTCAAACTTTTGAAGAATGTATTTTGCATTTAAGCTTCATAAATATTTTGTGTGGCTTTAGAAAACTTTTTCAAATGAGAATCTAAATATTTTTGGGTGAATTCATCTCTTTAAGAATCCTTACGAAATGGGAAATGAAAAGCAAAATATTTTTTTATTGATCACTTACAGTCACATAACCTCTTGAATAAACAGACCGATAAGCTTAAGAGTATATCTAGCATGCCACCATTTAAAATGCTGCGAGTGGCTGCTGTGGGGTTAGTAGGTGAAACAGGTTATACATACACATCAACAGGTCCCTGTAGTGTATGATGAAGACAGAAAAGAGCCAAAGACCAGAGGCCAGATCTGCCCTCAAGGCTCAATAACTCTCCAGTCAGCTTCCACGCTTAGTCCCAAGATGAGGTTTAAATCACATTCTTTGCCATCATTTCTCCAGAAAGCCGATTTACCCGATAGCAGGGTTTTGAAAGCAGACTGCACTCGTTCACATGTCATCAGAGTGGTTGAAGCACATTCAGTCTGAAGTGACGAGAAAGAGAGAGAGAGAGAGAAGGAGAATGAAAGAATGGAAAAAAGGCGCCTCATAATGGGTCACTTTTGAATGCTGGAATAAAAAAGTGATCATTACTCTGTCAAGTAGAAATGGGCTCAGGTAGTGCAGAACTCTCTTTACTGCTATAGGAATAAAACAACATATGCTGCACATGAACAAGAAAAATGTTTTTGTTTTATATACTGAAGGTACATTAGCCTACTATTCAAAAAAATCAAATCAGATTTTTTCTTCCATGTTCTTGAAAGAAGTCTTTCAATATCATATTGTCAAATGCTTTTTTCTCTATTCATACATTCAAAAAGTAATTTGCTTCCCTGATAGCAAAACTATATTTTCAATTCGCGTTTTTCGGTCCCTTTATTAATCCGGGGTCACCACAGAGGAATGAACCGCCAAGTTATCCAGCATATGTTTTACGCAGCGAATGCCTTTCCAGCCACAACCCATCACTTGGATGACACACACACTCATTCATACCCATACACTACGAACAATTTAGCTTACCCAATTTACCTATACCACATGTCTTTGGGCTTGTGGGGGAAACCAGAGCAACTGGAGGAAACCCGCACGTACACGGGAAAACATGCAAACTCCACACAGAAACGCCAACTGACCCAGCCGAGGCTCAAACTAGCGACTTTCTTGCTGTGAGGCGAACATGCTACCCACTGCGCCACCGCGTTGCCTCAATTCACATTATTCTCAGAAATTGTTTATATATGTAACGCAATATATACGTTACGTTAACTAGGCAAGTCATCGAACAACAATGGCTTGTTCTGTAACCAATAAAAAAAAAAATCTTAAGAGGGCTAAAAACATTATTCCGCCCACATAGAGTGAGAGCAGATCAATAAACTCACTACAGTTTGACAAATATTGCAGCTGTTGGACAACATACTGTAATGTACTTTTGAAGCTTTTTAAGGTGAGAATGTAGTTGTTTAGATTACATCTATGCAGTTTATTTATAAGAATAGTTCCTATTTTAATTATTTATAATTTCTGAGATACAGCGTGTTGGCATCAATCAGCCTGTCATTGAGCAGAGAGCAAAGACGGTTGATGTCCATCCACAGGATGGTGACAGAGAGTGCATAATAAGCTCTTAGAAAAGAAAAGATCTGCGTATTTTCTAACTACAACTGATCAAAACATTATAAAATTGGTGCATGACATTCTAAGTCGATCTCTCTCTTCTGTATGTTGTAGTGCTGTATTTATACCATAGTAATTGTGTATTGAGTGTGAGATGGGACTCTGGGATTTTGTGTTGGCCACTCTTTGTATAATCCTGAGTTACTTTTTGGTTGGCCATTGTTTGTTTCTAATGAGTCATGTTTTCGTTACTGCAGACTAGTTCAGTTCAGAATTTTTAGACTCTGTGTTTGATTTTCTTTCTTATGTACACAATTATGCCATCAAACTGTTGTATAAACGCAATATCACACTTGTAGCAGTGCGATATGGCTGTATAGTATATCCTCACTGGTGGGACACTAAGGCACTCGGCCTGCGGCAATGCCCACCAGTGCTGATATACAGCCATATTACACTGCTACACATGTGACATTTGCTTGTGTATATATATCGGGTATAAGTTACAAATTAACTACAATTATATGTTAATCAAATTAAATATTGTTTAAAGGTAGTATCCTTAAAATGTTCATAATGAATGTGTTAATGTATTTTAAAGTATTCTAATTGAGCAGCAAACTACTTTAAACATTTGTTTTTCTTTTTGGCCAAACTTTTGATTAGCTTGTTATTTTGCTTTGATTCTGCTCAAGGCTTCATAAAAGGTGGAATATCAAAAAGCAGGTAATTGGCTGGAGAAAAAAAAAAAAGTTTAGAAAAACATCTGATCAATATCATGTACCTTTTCGTTTCAATTTCTTTTCGTGTTGAAAAGGCCAATGGCTTAGTTTAAATAAGCAACGGTACAGTATCTGACTTAAAAGCACATATTCAATCTTATTTTAATAAACTAATTTTCAAGCAGATCAGATTTAATTGGTGTCTCGCAGTCAATGATTAAATAAAATCCCAAAACGAACGACCCCAGCATCAAAACATATCTGATCTGATTTCACTGAAAACATGTAAAAGTTAGAAATGGAGCATTTTTCTTTCAGATAATTGAATGAATTTAAGTCACAGTTTTAATGAAAGAATGTGAGGATACTAGACGACAGGGAGGTCTGTATAATTCATAAGGCCTGAGCTGTTGGATGATCTGTTTTCTCTGTGGTGGCATGTGTACTCCGTCATTTAAAAATTCATTTTTACAGTGAGTCGCTGGAAAGCAACCTCATCATTCCTCTCAGTGAAGTCTATCTGTTATTTTCCTAGCCTATTTCTCAAGGAATCAAGGAGATGTTTCACTGAACAGTTTAATGAGATCATTATCTCACAGCCCTTTTGTCTTTTTTAAACTTTCTTAACATCTTTAGGAATAAAGAAGTTTTGGTTCATGATTCGTCAAGGTTCATTTAATTGCTATGGCTCTTCTGGACCATTGCTGGCTGATTGCATTGCATGGACTACACACTTGGCTGAATGGAAAGTCATGTCTTGATGCTTGACAGAATAAAAACAATGGCTGGCCATGCTATCATCCCTTTACAGTGCTTATAAAACCTCTAAGAATTTGCCAGTATCAAGCAAAAGTGTTTCCTCTCATTCAGATGAACAAGTCTTTGTGTTTGTAGAGAAATCAATTTTTTTGAATTCCTTGCATTGCTTCATTCTTAAAAGATGAACAGGATATTGCCAACTTATATAAATTTGTTTTAATGTTAGATTGTGTCTGTAACGACAAGGTCCATTGAAGGCAAGCTTTCTGAACCCAAGTGCAGTTTATTCTTTAACGTGCAAAACTAAACACTAATCTTCAAACAAAACATGAACATGGCTTGAAACAAAAACAATGACACGAACGACTCGCCGACAGCGGGTTCCAACAAACAAAGCTTGACAAAGAACAAGGAAACATGAGGGTGTATACAGTATATACCAAACAGAATAGATCACATGAAATGAAAGAACCAATGAGAAACTAAACGCATGGCAAAAGCCCCTTTCACACATACAGACCTTTCTAGAAAAATTACCGGCAATTTTCCGGAAAGGTCTGTATGTGTGAACGGGTCCTTTTTTCGTTCCGGAAATTTTCTGGAAAGAGAAGTTGTAAATTTACAGGTAATTTGCCGGAATGCTGTGCTGTGTGAACGCAGAAGGAAAATTGCCAGAAAGTGCGCGTTCACATTTAGAACATGCTGACGTGAGATGTCTACTCCAGCCAAACAGAACATTCAGACACATTCACATCCGTGCTGTTTATGAAAATAAAAGCCTTTGGATATTTTTCCAGACACATTTAGATGCTAGATGTTAGTCAGATAACATTTCTATTTTCCTCCTTAATATTAACTGTGTAAAAACTTATTGATAAAATGCTTATGATAAGCCATTGCTTGTTTACCTTTAAGCTCTGCTTCCTTTAGTTGCTTGATGCGTGTGCACGTGAAGCAGCTGGTGAGCGCCAGCACACACACTTATTACATACATCTCAACATGCGAAAGTGTTCCTCCATATGTTTTCATCGAAGTTGTTCACAATACTTATCCATCCACAGTGTTTATAATGTAGTGAAATGTTTACAAATACAAGCGCAGACGTTTAGAGGTCATTTCTGGTTTGCTATGATGTCAGAATTTACCGGTATTTTGGAATGGATGTGTGAATGGTCTTTTCCGGAAAAATTCCATAACATCCTTGCCTGTGTGAACAGTGCTTTTTTGAATCTACAAGTAAAGTCGTTCCGAAAACTTTCCGGATATTTACCGGTATCACTCTGTGAAAGGGGCAATTGATTAACCAATGAAAACATGACACACAAAAAAGGTGCACAATGTGGGAAACAAGGCATGAAACAAGACGACAAAACAAAATTACAAAATAAAAGATGGGACAACATGAAACGCCTTAAAGTGTCTTAACACAGCCATATCACCCTGCAGCCAATTACCAGTTACTCACTGAAGCTAGGCAGGGCTGAGCCTGTTTAGTACCTGGATGGAGGACCACATGGGAAAAACTAGGTTTCTGTTGGAAGTGGTGTTAGAGAGGCCAGCAGGGGGCGCTCAACCTGTGGTCTGTGTGAGTCCTAATGCCCCAGTAAAAGTGAAGGGGACACTACACTGTCAGTAGGCGCCGTCTTTCGGATGAGATGTTAAATCGAGGTCCTGACTCTCTGTGGTCATTAAAAATCCCATGGCACTTCTCGTAAAGAGTAGGGGTGTAACCCCGGTGTCCTGGTCAAAGTCCCTCAATCGGCACTTACCCATCATGTCCTCCTAATAATCCCCATCCACTGAATTGGCTCTATCACTGTCTCTCCACTCCACTATAAGCTGGTGTGTTGTGAGCGCACTGGCGCCGTTGTCCTGTGGCTGCCGTCGCATCATCCAAGTGGATGCTACACACTGGTGGTGGTGTGGAGAGACTCCCCTCATGATTGTGAAGCGCTTTGGGTGTATGGCCATACACAATAAATGCGCTATATAAATACACATTACATTACAACTACACATGAAGTGATAAGGTTCCAGCGGCAAGCAATTTGGCTGTTTGCATCGTATGTAACATGAAAGTAAATGGTAAAAAGCAGAGCCATTCAGAAGCGCAGAATAGTACACTGCACCCCCAATGAATGAAGATTTTTGCACATATTTAACCTAATTAAAAGTACATGCTGTGTGACTATTAATTTGCTTGCATTGTCGCAGTTCTCGCATTAACTTTCAAACTATGTATTTGCTAGTTATTTTTTTTTCAATAATTTAGGTAAACACTCTGCTTATGCATTCAGTATGCCAATGAATTTTATTAAATGTATAAATATAATGTAAATGCATAAAATGGTATTGCATTTATCACAGAATAAAGCACATAATCAGCACCTGAGGTGATTATTGTCATAGTAGTTTTTGCTGTTGTTCAGTTGTGATATCATGGAATAAGAAACCATTTTAAAACTAGAAATTTTGTGTTGCCACTACATGCTGTAGTGTTGTTCTGCAAATGGGCACAGCGTTAACGTAAAATCTTAATGGTCTTAAAAAAATCACTAAAGGTACTGTCCCATTACGGTCCACAATGACCAACTTTATAGATAAATAAGGAGAGAATAAAATATGATTGTTATTTGTTTCTAATTTATTTTCAATTAATGGATATTTTTAATTTATTTTCAATAAAGAGAGAGTGGTGTGGGGAGGGGGAGAGGCATACATGCATGCACATACATGTACAGTTGAAACCAGAAGTTTACATACACTGTATAAAAAGGCACATAACCATTTAAAAAAAAAAAGTCAGATGTTAATGTCACTAAACTTTTTCTCTTTTAGGTAAGTTAGGTTTATCAAACTTGTTGCTGTTATGCTTAATAGCAGACTAACGAGAGAGATATTTTTTTGAGAAATTGTTATAACTTTTCTTGAAAGTCAAGTTTACATAAAATAAGATTATTATGCGTCTGAAAAAGCTCAGATGATGGTGTCAAGGTTTTGGAAGTTTCTGATTGGCTAATTGACAATATTTGAGTTAATTGGAGGCACAACTGTAGAATAGTATTTAAGGAAAACCTAAAACACACCACTTCCTTGTGTGACAACATGGGAAAATCAACAAGCCAGAATCAACAAAAAAGCCAGATTACAATTTGCTAAATTACACTGGGAAAAAGACACATTTTTGAAGAAATGCTTATAAGCTTATAAGCCTAGGAACACCATCCTAACTGTGAAGTATGGGGGTGGCAGCATCATGTTGTGGGGCTGTTTTGCTGCAGGAAGGACTGGTCCACTTCACAGCATAGATGGCATCATGAAGAAAGAACATTATGTAGAAATACTGAAGCAACAACTCAAGACATCAGCCAGGAAATTAAAACTTGGCCACAAAGGGTCTTCCAAACAGACCATGACCCTAAGCATACTGCCAAATTAGTTAAAATGTGCTTTAAGGACAACAGAGTGAATGTTTTGGAGTGGCCATCACAAAGCCCTGAACTTAATCCCATAGAAAATTTGTGGTCAGAGTTGAAAAAGCTTGTGCGAGCAAGACGGCCAACAAATCTGACTCAGTTACACCAATTCTGTCAGGAGGAACGGGCCAAAATTCCTTCAAACTATTGTAAGAAGCTTGTGGAAGGATACCCAAAACATTTGACCAAAGTTATACAGTTTAAAAGCAAAGCTAAAAAAATACCAAGGAAATGTATGTAAACTTTTCACCGTCTAGAAATGAATAAAACATTCTCAAAAAAACAATTCTCTCATTATTCTGGCATTTAGCAAATGTAAATCATTTAGGTAATCCTAACGGACCTAAAATAGTAAACGTTTAGTATGATTTACCATCAGACATTTAAAAAAAAATGGTTATATTCCTTTTTTTAGAGTGTATGTAAACTTCGTTTAAACTGTACATACTTAAATAAATATAAGATACAGGGAAAAAAACAATAAGACAGCATAAAAAAAACAGTTTATCTGTGTTTATAATTTATAGTTATGCTTTTGAGCAATTATTTATATTCTGTGAACTGATTTTTTTTTTTTTCATTAAAAAATATTTTTTTGCATTAAAAAACAAAAAGGTACCAATGTTTTCCATTATTTCAGACCAGTTAAGAAATGTACTATTTGGCAGAATCACACTTTCTTTTTTTTTAAATGACAACAATTGGAAATAATTGCAATTGCCACAGCTCTTCTGGACCATTGTTTGTTATTCTAAACTTTATGTCTTGATGCTTGACAAAATAGAAATAATGGTTGGCCATGTTTTCATCCCTCTACAGTGCTTTTACATCCTCTGTAGCAATGTCATGTTGTCAGTATCTAGTAAAAGAGTCAGTTCTCATTCAGATGAACCAGAGGTGTTGGGAGGGAAATCAAATGTTTTGAGT
The DNA here is from genome assembly GCA_903798195.1 of Danio kyathit. Classification (NCBI taxonomy): domain Eukaryota; kingdom Metazoa; phylum Chordata; class Actinopteri; order Cypriniformes; family Danionidae; genus Danio; species Danio kyathit. Next base: position 18,310,233 of record LR812542.1, read on the forward strand.
TCCTAGCATGGTTCACTCTTAAATGGTGAATGAGAGTTTGCCAATCTGGGTTTCTTTTTTCCTCTAAGGAGACTTTCCTATCAGCTGAAGCACTATTGTTTTCTGATGCAATCTTAAGTAAGAATGCTTACATGCTTCAGGCTCTCTCCGAGTTCTGACTTTAAGAACTGGAGCACATGGATGTCTGATTCCACATTCCAGTCTTGTACTTTGGCAACTTTAAGCAGGCTGGACCAGCTCCTTTCTACCATAATGTTCAAAGCCAATATCAGCCAGGTGTTCCTCTTTTACCTCAACAAAGCACCTCAGTGATGGCTCTCCTGTGGATTGGTGGAGGAACCTGAAGTATTACTTCATAGAGGCATAAAAAGATCCTTGTGTTATGAAATCGCTAATATTGGCCTTTGAGTGTTATCACATTTACTTGTGTTGACAAGCCCAAAATTACGGTGGCTGAGACACCCTAATGTGCTGCATTTTAAGAAAACACATGCAATTACAAAAAACACCAGCAAATTAAGAAAAGATCTTGACAGCACGTGTTGCAAATTTTCACAACACAATCACATTAACAAAAACGAGCTGCATTTTCTCACAATGCAAACAAATTAATAAAACGCGCTGCATTTTCTCTCAACACAAATAAATTATAAAAATGCCTGCAAATTCTCACAACACTTTCAAAAAGCACAAAACACAACGGAAATGTTTCAAGAGGACTCTAAAACATGACAGACCCGACTATATAGTTTATGGTCATTTATGATAATAAAATGCAAAAGACAAGGGAATCAGGATGTTAAAATAAACAAACAAAACGCCTTTCAAAGATCACCTACAACTTCACTGAGCAATAGTCATGGCACAGCGGCATCCATCACGTCTTTGGGTTCCTTTGAAACATTTCCGTTGTGTTCCATTCTTTTTGCAAGTTTTGTGAAAGTGCAGTGCGTTTTTTATAAATTGTTTGCTCTGAGAGAAAATGCAGCGCGTTTTATTAATTTGTTTGCATTGTGTGAAAATGCAGAGCATTATGTGTTTGTGTTGTGAGGATTTGCACCACGTGTGTCAAACTGATGAAGATCTTTTCCAAATTTTCTGGCATTTTTTTTTTTGTAATTGAATATGTTTTCTTAAATTGCAGCATGTTAAGCTCTCTTGGCCACCATACAAATGTTTTTTTAATAGTTTTAGAGGCTAAAACCTCTAAGATTAATAGTAATGTGTTTTAGTAAACATATATTTTAAGTAAAACAAAATTGTTGTCATTTAGAGCTTCTTTATTCATTAAAAACAAAAACTTGTATTAGACATGTATAATTTCTTTTACATTGTACAGCGTAAAGACCCCAGTATACTTCAAATTAAATTCAAGAATAAATTGTTTGTTTCGAAATCGCTCATTAAAGTTGACATTCCTAACAGTATTCAGCTGTGATGATTCCAGCAGTTATGAATTAGGAGGGTGTCCTTGTCAGGCTTGTAGACAAGGAAGATAAGGATGGTTATCTTTTATCAGTTTTATTCAAAACAAGTCACTGAAACAATGTAAGGAAGCAGGAGAGTGGTATCAATGCTGTTAGCGATCTTCGACAGCTTGTAATGTAAACATCTGATGTTAGCGACCTCTCACACAGTCACCTCCACAGGTGACTCCTGGCACCCTAGACCGGCGGCGGGCATGACCATGCCCTCGAAGAGCTGGGCGTTCAGGATGACTATGGTGGAATTCTTCAAGGAGAGTCGGATCTAAGATGTCATCGCGGGGTGTCCAAGATCTCTCCTCCGGACCAAAGCCTTCCCAATCTACAAGATATAGGAGCTGGCCGTTCTGCTCCGGAAGTCGAGAATTTCTTTGACACTGTAGATATTGTCGCCCACGATCTCCGTTTGGTCAGGAGGGGGAGGGGGGGGGGGGGGGGGGGGGGTTCCAGTTCTGTGGAGGGAGGAGAAACAGGATCAGTGAAGGGTTTAAGGAGTGACACATGGAAAGATGGTGATATTCTGTAGTGTGGTCGTAGGTTGAGATGGTAAGTGATGGGTTTCATCTGGGAGTGCACGGTGAACGGTCCCCTGTAGCAGGGACCCAGCTTTCTCTGGTGGAAAGCCATACATTAACCCCTGGTTGGTAAGTAGGATTCGGTAGGCGGTGATGGTTTGCATGGGTGGTATACCTCCGCACTGCCCGCTGAAGATGGATATGCGCTGAGTCCCATACCCTCTCGCTCTCTTGAAACCAGTGATCTACCACAGGCATTTCTGAAGTTTCCCCCGTCAAGGGAAACAAGGATGGTTGATAACCTAGGACACATTGGAAGGGTGTTAGACCAGTAGAGGTTTGACGAAGGGAATTTTGTGCGTACTCCGCTCATGGTAGATACTGGCTCCAGGTGTTTTGGTGGCTGCTGCAGTACGAACTGAGGTACTAATAAATCTCTTGTATATTACGCTCAGTCTGTCCATTTGTGTGCGGGTAGTAACCAGAAGATAGGCTGATGGTAGTACCCAGGAGATAGAAGAATGCCCACCAGACCCTGGAGATGAATTGTGGACCACTGTCCAATACAATATCCTCTGGAACCCATAATTTCGGAAGAAATGTTGGAAAAGCGCTTCTACTGTTTCCAGAGCTGTAGGGAGACCTTTCAGAGGGATTAGTTTGCATAACTTTGAAAATCGATAAACTACTACAAGAATGGTGGTATACACTTGTGATGGAGGCAGATCAGTGGCAAAGTCAATTCCTAAATGGGTCCAGGGTTGGCGGGGAATGGGTAATGGCTGCAGTTTACCTTCAGGCAGGCGGCGAGGTGTTGTAGTCATGGCACAGACCGAGCAACCCTTAATGTACTGGGTGATATAAATGGGTCACTTTGGGCCACCAATACTTTTGCCCAAGGAGCGAGAGGGTTTGCCTGCTGCCAGGATGTCCTGAGCCGAGGGAGGTGTGCATACTATCCTGAAGCAGTATGCGATACCTGGTGGGCAAATAAAGGAGGCCTTGATGAAGTTCAGGAGGAGCTGGCTCCTCTATTGTGGCAGAGCGGATATCCTCATCCAGTTGCCACAAAATGGGAGCGACGAAGACAAAAGGTGGTAGGATATGTTCAGGAGAATCATGACTAGGATCAGGTGAGAGAGAGAACATCAGAGAGAGAGAGAGTGTCAGCTTTCACGGTTTTATATGGTCAGGCTGATAGGTGATATTAAAGTGGAATTGTGCGAAGAATAAAGACCAGCGAGCTTGACGGGCATTGAGGCGTTTTGCATCTCGAAGATACTGGAGATTGTTATGGTCTGTGATGACAGGGAAAGGACATTGAGCCCCTTCACTTTACCTTGCTCCATACTGACCTCTTCAGCAGTAATCACGTATCCGAGGAAGGATATGGTGGTCTTATGGAATTCACACTTTTCTGCTTTGAGGATGAGTTGATTTTCTTTGAGACGTTGAAGGACTTGTTTAACAGAAGACCGATGTTCTTTTAGGAAGTCTCTGAAAATTTCATTCATCAAATTCTGGAAGATGGAAGGACTGTTTGCTAGGCCATAGGACATGACCTGATATTCATAATGGCCAGAGGAGGTGATGTAAGCCGTTTTCCATTAATTCCCTTCTCAAATACGGATTAGATTATAGGCGCTCCGAAGATCAAGCTTGCTAAAGATGCACGCTTCTCTGAGCTCTTCCAGAGCAGCAGGAACCAGTGGCAATGGGTAAGCAAACTTTTTACTGTTGCAGAGTTCAGCACTCGATAATCGATACAGGGCCTTAATCCTCCGTCTTTCTTGGATACGAAGAAAAAGCTCAATGCAGCTGGAGAGGTGGATGGTCAGATGAACCCTCGATGGAGAGCCTTGTTGATGTATGAATTCATCACCTCGTGCTCAGGACTGGAAAGGGGATATATACTTCCATGCGGTAGTTTGGCGTCTGGCAGCAGGTTGATGCTACAATCCCAGGACCTGTGAGGGGGTAACTGGGGGGCTCGTTCCTTGCTGAAGACGTCAATGAGAGAGTGGTATATGGAGGGAATATTGAGGCTGGATGAAGAATGAGGAGTTTCAATAGTGGTGGCTTGGATGGATAATGGCTTGTGTTTCCTGGAGTGAACAGCAGGGGGAGTAATATGACCGTGAGAGACACAAGCGGTAGGATTCCAGGATCTCACCTGTATCCCAGTTGATGCGGGGTTGGTGTTGCTTAAGCCACGGTCTACCCAGGATGACATCAATGTTGCCGTGAGGGCAGTTGAGTAAGGTTCGCTTCTCTTTTCGTTTAAGAAGGGAGAGAAGAATCACTTTTTTTGCACATCGGGATATCTTGCCAACGCCTAATGGTGAGCTCTGTATGGTGGTTATTTTGTACTGAGTCATTTTGTACGGAGGGAATATGATGTTTGGAGATGAAGTTGGAAGAGAAAGTTTCCGGCCGCTCCAGAATCCACCAGCACATGTATGGGGAGAGTATGGGAGTTCACAATTAATTCTACTTGCATATGTGGTATATGAGATACAGAGGGTGTGAGCGTAACCTTACTCATTATTAGGCGAGGCGGACGAACTGGGCAGGCTGAGATGAGGTGTGTGGATTCTCCACAGTACAAGCAGAGCTGGTTGCAAATTCGCCGTTGACGTTCGGAAGATTCCAGACGGTATGCATCTGTGATCTTTGGCTCTCCGGTTTCCGACGCTGGTGATGGAACACTGGGAGGTAACACTGGGTTAACAGATGAGGGAGAAGGACAGACAAATAAATGTTGTGATACGCTGATAGTCTTCTTGATGAAGGTTTTCAAATTGTCATTATCATCATAAATGACCATTTGTTTTTGAATTTGAGGTTTCAATCCCTTACGATAAGCTGCTAGGAGGGCGAATTGATTCCACCCACTACTGGCAGCGAGTGATCTGAACTGGAGCGTATACTCATGGATGGTGAGGTTTCCTTGACGAAGATTAATCAACTCATTGTGTACTGACAGGTAAGTGAGTGGAACTGCAATTACCTCTTTGAAGTGATTTCTAAATGTTTGAGAGGTGGCCATCACGGGACTGCTGGCATTCCTTAAAGTATCTGCCCACTGTAGAGCTCGACCTGGGAGCAGGGAAATCATGAAAACAACTTTCGAAATTTCGTTAGGAAATTGGTGAGCATTAGCTTCCATATACAGTGAACATTGAAGGAAAAAACCATTGCAGGTGCTCAGTTTGCCCGAGTAACTTATGGGTCGAGCAAGTGGGGTGCTCGTGATGACCACCGGGTTGGAAGTGATGCTCAAGGGAGCGGAAGGCAGCGTTTGTCGCATGGTATGGACTATACCAGTGAATGGGTCCTGAGCGCTTCCAGTTAGCAAAGCGCTAGCTTCCATGACAGTGTTGTTGTTTTTTCAGGGCCGGTATTCTGTCAGGCTGGTAGACAAGAAAGACAAGGTTGCATATCTTTTATCAGTTTTATTCAAAACAAGTCACTGAAACAATGTGAGGAGGCAGGAGAGTGATGTCAATGCTGTTAGCAATCTTCTTCAACAGCTTGTAATGTAAACATCTGATGTTATCGATTCACACAAAGTTCATTCTTGGGAACATCAGAAGGTGAGTATACAGACACGCAGTTCATCAGGTAAATGGCAGATCTTCTAGTAAACACCATATGAGAGTAATCACTTCCCTTGATCAGTGTGAAGGATCTGAAACAACAAAAGGAACATCCATGGAAGAAGAGGAGAAGACGAATGAGCGAAGGTGAGGACAACCATCCGACTTCAATACCGGCCGATGAGTGGAAGAATGAGGTGGGTCTTTATAGCGTCCATTGATGAGGGGGAACAGGTGCAGGTGATTAGAAGGCCGGTGATGGTTCGCGGGATTGGAGAGAGGTGGTTTGTGAGGGAGAGAGGTGATTGGTGGAGCAGGAGTAAGCCGAGGGTGTGACAATTCTACAAGTGGTTTGTCAAGCCCACTCACCTTCATGGAACACACTCGTGCATCATACCGTTATGTGATGCATTGTGTGTATGCTTTACTAAAAAGATAGGTCTTTAATTTAGTTTTGAACTGAGAAAGTGTGTCTGAGCCTCGGACATTATCAGGAGGACTATTCCACAGTTTAGGAGCCATAAATGAGAAGTTTCGACCTCTTTTAGTAGACTTTGCTATTCTGGGTACTTCCAGAAGCCCTGAGTTTTGAAATCTTAAAGAGTGGGTTGGATTGTAGCGAGACAGAAATGTGGGTTAGATAAAAATCTTTTATAGGTAAGAAGTAATATTTTATAATCAAGACGGAACTTAACAGGCAGCCAGTGTAAGGAGGTAAAGATTGGCGTGATATGATCATATTTTCGGGACCTGGTAAGAACTCTGGCAGCTGCATTTTGCACTAACTAAAGTTTATTAATAAAGGATGCTGGGTAACCAGCGAACAGAGCATCACAGTAATCCAGCCTAGAAGTCATAAAAGCATGAACTAGCTTTTCTGCATCTGAGATGGATAGCATACTTCATAACTTAGCAATATTTCTGAGAAGAAAGAAGGCGGTGTTTGTTGACTTATCCTGCATTTTAAAATCTTTGTTTGAATAATTGAATAATTTGTCTTTTTTGCATTTAAAATACATGTAAATGTATATTTCACTGCATTAGTACATATATATTTTACCATATGGGAATGACTCTGCAATTAAGCTGATACATTTTGAAATTAATCAAAAACTGCATTGCAAATAAGGAAATGCATCATCAGATATGCTAATGGATTAAAATCACTAATACCAGTGAGATATAAATCACAGTAATCCACATTCAAGCATTAAGAAACACATTAATAACAACATAAATTGTTAGCGATGAGTCACGCTAGCTGTCAGTGTAAGTATACACACACTATATTAATTATAAAATAGGGTTCATTATGTTATCAATAAATTGTGATTTTTCAGATGAGGAATAAATCTTTTCTTTAAAGAGAAGATGCCCGCTTGATTTATGCCATTTAGATAACCTTTTATCATTGATGAGGAGCTAGATCTCTGCTAAAAGCTAATTAGGAATTAATGATATATGCATAGTCAATTAAACTAGCTGAAGAATTACTTCAAGGGGACGCAGAGACGAGACACACAGAGCTCAGTTTCCTTAAATTCAGCAATCTCCGCGATGCCTTTGTCTGTGTTGGTCTTTACAAAAGCATATACAGTATGTTGATGAGATGACTAATTAGTGAGGAAGCATTTAAGAACAACACAGTGATTTCAACAGCTGCTTCAGTCTCTTAGTGTAGGAATTGTAGCTAAATATCAGCATTTTTACACCAATCGCAGAAATTAAGAGGCATGGATGATCTGATTTGCTCAAGTATTTTAGTGACCAAAAAGACATGAATGCATATGCACATTTACCAGTGGACACTCTTTTAGTGAAATCCTCCCAGCCTGTTGATCCTGACACTTCAGCTGATGTATTTAAAAAACAGAATGCAAAATCAGGCCAATTACCGAGTAAGGAGGATCACATTCATTATTTGTTCTTGATAAATCTAGAACACATGGTCAGTCACACCTCATTAAGTGACTGTGCTTGGACGTTCGCCAAATCACAATAACAAGCAGATGTCTATGGGAGTATGACTAACCAATCATAGAGTGGACAGCATAATACAAGATTAATCACAGAGAAAACAGTAACTATGGTGTGAAGTGAGAGGGAAACTGCATTGCAGATTATGTACTGTACTCGCGAGCCGCGTTATTAGAAACCCCTGTTAAAATGCTCGTTGATGGAAATCAGCCAATAACATAGAAGCAATTTGACACACTTATGAACGTAGACACTGTGAAGATGATCTGCTGAGGTTCAAACCTGGAGTATTGCCAGCCTGGTTTCACATTGAAATGTAACTATTTTATGTGTTGTCAGAAAAGTGGCTAATCATACGCTGTTAGCGATTTTTGCAAATTACACAGTATTTACTGTAATATGAACAGTATTTTACTGTAGGACAGTTATACAGTATGTTACTGTATATTAAAGTTGCATTGTGAAAATTACTGTATATTTACAGTAAAGATATACAATAATGTAAATGTCTGTACAGCAAGATAAATGGTGCTGTTATTGATACAGTAAGTTATGTGATTAATATGATTTAAATTGTGCAAACTTTCTGACTATTTTGTCCGTAAACCCCATCCATAAACCAATCCATTAATGGAAGTTGAAGATGAGCAATCCATAAATGTATGAATACGATCATATAAATCCCTAAATTAGCCACTAAATCAAAAAAGTTTGATTGGATGTAATGAGATTTGAGATTTTGTTGGTATTTCAGAATTGTTTAGGAAGTCTAAATGCACTGTATGTAAATTTTAATCCTCCCAAAATATAAATATTTGTAAGAGTGTGTTATGGGAAACATGACCTATTTAGTCAGATATAACCGATATATTAACCTAATATTCAACATGCAATGGCAATGCTGCAGATGACAGTTTGAGATGTTTATTTAAATTTATTATTTTTATTATTTTTCATTTTATTTTTGACCAGTTATTAACAATTAAGTGATTAAAATGTTAAATTAATATCAAATAGCAGCCTAAATAAGAGGCAAATCATCTACATGTGTTGGCTCTGTGAATGGAGAGCAAAAACAATAAATAATATAACACATCTTTCATTTACAAAGGTAAAGCGTATCGTTTTTGGAAGAGTAAACCTTTGTTGTTTTGTATCTGTATGACAAAAACAAATTTTCGTTTAGCCAATAATATCAGCAGTCGTAGAGCATGTCTTGCGTGCTTGTGACTGTTTTACTGGAACCTGTACCCTCTTGTACACTGTAAAAATAAAATAAAAAGTTGACAGAAACATACCCATCTCATTCAGCAGACAGAAAATGTCATATGTATGTAGTCTACACTGTAAAAAAAAAAAAAAAAAAAAATTGAGTCAAGTGCAGTAATTGGGTTGAACGTTGAGTCGACTCAAAAATGTCCTGAAATATGAAATCTGTCTGCTGAATAAGATATGTATAGCTTATGTTTCTGTAAACAATAAAGTTAAAGTGCATTTCAAGATTTCACACTTAGCTGATGATTGATAATAAAGCTTGTTTGGCATGCTGTTCCGGGAGAGAGCCCTGAGCTTATGAGAGCCTCAAGTCGTGGGCTCCATCCCGTTTACAGGGCGAGAGGGGAGTTTGAGCTCAGGTAGATCTCGATGAACCCCACCTCCCGGCTTTTTTTCTGGCTAATGACAGATATAGGATGGCTGAGGTGTAGTCTCTAAGAGCTTGGCTATGGTATCAATTCGGTATGTTCAATTTACTTAGGTTGCATGGGAAAAACCCACGCGAGCATGGGGAGAACGAGCAAACTCTGCACAGAAATGTCAACTGGTCTAGAAGGGACTTTAACCAGAGACATTCTTGCTGTGAGGCAACAGTGCTAATCACTGGGCTGCTGTGTCGCCCATCTGGAAAGGAAGGGGAGTAGGGGTGGGCAGGATGGGATTCTTCAAGACGAAGATATTGAGATAAGAAAACTCTGGTTATTTATAGTGAGTGACGAGTCATCTGATTGGAGAATCAATCATGAGCTGATGCGGGACCAGCTGAGAACATTCATAAGTACAAATTAGTTTCTAAATAAACTTCACTTAGTACAGGATTTGAAGATTGAATTTGTATACATTTTGCTGAGACACATTTTTGTGGCCAATTGGAAATAAAATCACTTTCACAAATCAGATAGCTATCAGTGAAAATGTAGGATGAGACCAGACTTAAATAGACCTGTAGTTATTCTATTGGCCTGGAATGCATCCCAGCAGGTGCACAATGCCTCTAAAATGTTAGAGGCATTGACGTTTAGACATGTTAATATTAGGTTAGATTTAGGTCGTAACACCAGGTAACCAAATTTAAATGTCTAGCCAGCATCTAAGGGCAACATTACTTTGATGTCCAATAACGACATCAAATGGTGTTGATTTTAGGTCATGTTGGAAAGTGACCAAAATCCAATGTTGAGCCAACATCTTAAACCAATGTCATATTGACATCAAATACTGACATTTATTTGTAAAGTATGGAAACCAATATCTAACGTTTGATAGATGTCATAGTGGTAACGTCCACACAACGTCAAGCTCTAACATCATAAGACGTTGATATTTAGGTTGGACGTTGGACATTGTCTGATATTGAGTTTTGACGTCAATCCAATTTTCATTTCCAAACAAAATCCAATTTCCCACAATATTGGCGTACAACATCAATTTGACATGTTGACATCCTGTGCCTGCTAGGATAATACAGGGTTTTAGTAATTTACACTGTTGAACAAACATCTTCTGTTCTCTGTACACAAAAGTTCTCAAAAACACAAAGTGGAAAAAAATGTATGTTGTCATGTACTCTTAATTTTGACTGCATTTAAGGCCCGTGTACACGGAGGCGTTTTTTGCTCGCGTTTTCCGTCAACGTTTAACGCCTCGTGACTAAATAAAGGGCGTCAAGGTGATTGTGCACACCATCGCGCAAAACGGCAGGCGCAAAAGCGTAACTTAAAAAAAAAACGCCACATGCTCGTTTTTTTGTTTTGACTCGCCGCCGTCAAAACCTTCTCCAACAATCAGGGGTGCGTTTCCCAAACAACGACGTAACTCGCGGCTGAACTATCATAGTTCGATGCATCATTTAGGGAAAGAACTACTGTATGCAGTGACGAGTGTTTCCCAAAACCCTTCGTTTCTCTGTCGCAGATCCATTGCTTAAACCACGTCAGTTATAACGTAAAACGCCCATAATGATGCTCTAAATGGGGTGGAGCAACTTCTTTAGAGAAGAAACCCATCATTTCATTGCGCAAATTATATTGTTTTACACAAACACACATTTAAAATAAAATCCAATAGTAGTTTAGGTAAAAATATGCACTCGTGTTCCATATTAATTGAAATATATGTAAATGGCACATATAGGGCCTTTGTTTGCTTTACTAATATTATTGAGAAGTTGAACATTACATATTCTATTCTAAAACATAAAATCACTTACAAAAGCTAACACTATTCTAATATCATATATAAATCCTATAAATAAATAAATAAATAATGAGGCTATGTATTATAAATATATTTACTTTAATAATAATATTGATGATGATAATGATTATTGTTTATTTATTAAAAAAGTCTACTTTTACAATTTGACACATGCAAACCACACCAGAAAGTTCTAACCAACAGGCCCATGATATATACAGTACAGACACCTAATAAATAACCCTGTAAAATAAAAGAATTAACATATGCTATTTTTTTTTTTTCACAAGCTTTGGAGACGTAACATAAATTCCGCTTTTAAATAATAGCTCTTTTGCCATGAGGCTGTGTTCAAAATGATATCAATGTTTTTCAAGTGCACTGCGAAGGAAGCACAATTGTAAACATAAAGATTGGTAAAACTGAACTGTAAAAATACTTTGAAAGAAAATTACACCTAAGAGAGATGACCTTAATGCTTTTTTACTTTTAGTAGTTCCAACTTTGAATGTTGCAATGTTCTAAATGAATAGGGCGTAGGGGGGATAAGTGGGAATAGTACACAGCCAGGAACTATGTTTCTAACTACAGCTCCACATGTGTCATTTCAAGTGCTCGACTTTGCGACGCAGTTTGCGAATGTTCGTTGGAGCGATGGATTTGGGAAACGGCAAATCAACAAACTATCTTTGTAATGACGGAAATTGCGACCTTAGTTGGCTAACGATGGTTTTTGGAAATGCACCCCAGATTGGCACTTTTGTTCATGTGCACGGAGCTGCTGAAATTACAGTAAACAGCACATGGACGCGCTCAAGCGCAAAGCTGTCAATGCGAGCGCACATTGAAGAAGATGCCCAGAGGCGATATGAACGTGGAGCTGCTTATTGCACTGGTGAACAATAATCATTTCTTCATCGCTAGAGCTGGAGCTGCTACTTGAACCATCCATAACAACAAGCGTGTCAACTTTGTCTTCTTCTTCTGTGTTACAAGCAGGTGTCAGAAGCTTAAAGTTGTGTAGCGCCATCTAACATCAAGGAGTGATTTTGCATACTCTTCTGCTCGACGCCTGTGGAAATCGCTTGGGTTTGAATCCGGAAAAACGTCTTGAAAAACGCTGACGATAAACACGAACGAAAAGCGTTCCGGTGTGTAGGAGCCTTTATTCTACATCATGGGTGACCAACCCTATTTCTGGCGATCGACCTTCCTGCAGATTTCAGCTCCTACCCTAATCAAACACACCTAAACCAATTCATTAGAACCTGAGAAGCACTTGATAATTACAGGCAGGTGTGTTTGATATGGGCTGCAACTGAAAACTGCAGGAAGGTCGATCTCCAGGAATAGGGTTGAGCACCCCTGCTCTACATGATACCTCATTCTCACAATGTGTTGTGAAAGAATCTCTGTAGTATCTTTACAGTGCCCTAAATGCAGTTTACATTTTTCAGAGCTACGCAGCAATAATTTGTCTCATTAACAATTAATGGTTGAATGCTATAGACTCTCTGAGGTATCGCACAGCACCTCCACACATACAGGCCACATTTCTCTTAAGCCCATTTAAGTGGTTCTTCCCTGAGGTTATCCACACCATCATCTGACACTGAGGGGAATGACCCATCCAAAGGAACCAGAGGTCATAAAACACCAACCATACATCTAGTAACAAGCTTGCCTATGGTAGCATCAAGCAAAGTAACGACCCAAGTACATAAAATATTTACACCTAAGTATGGTATTGAAATCCAAAAGGCTCGTCATTTGTAGCTTAATTAGTTATTAGCACCAGAATGCTTGCCGGGATGGTTGGCATGAATAATAGAAGACAGTTTGAAGGTCATTAAAAGCAAGGCAGTTCTCCTCAGAGCAGGGGGAAAGCAGTTTGAATTGCCAAATGCTGCAGATTAACAATGCCATCGCTCGGGCTCCCTACGCTCAAGCGACCAGTAAAGGCAAGGTGGGGGTAATTTGTCAAGTGCACTAGCGGGGCCATCTGTGCTACAGACTGACAAATGTCCCCCTTATTTGTCATAAAGACACATGTCGTACAAGCACTGAATTAATTCCCTCTTTGCAATACATTTATTTGTCACCCAGGTATTTAACCGGATTGCGTCTTGCATTGCTCACGCTGTATTACGTGGGCTTGACAGGACAGCAAGCAGTTACGCCCTGCCTTATCATAGAAGGTGCAACAAGATGCAAATCCGATGTCTGTGCTGAAAAATTTAAGAGAAGGCACACTCAGCATTAAGCGTGATTGTGTAAATCAAGATACGCCAATTTCGAGAAACAGCCGCCCTCCTTTTCTCAGTCTCGCAGGGGCTGTAACGCGTACATGTGATGAAATCTTGCTGTTGTTTGCGTTGGATTCTTCCATCTCGACAGCACACCCTTGAGACCTGATGACTTTGTTGTTGCCAGTCTATTTCATCTCCTCCTAAGCAAGTGTCGTGCAAATAACGCCATTTGGTAACTATGATGGAGTGCCATTAGAACAGGTCAAGGTTAGTAATCTCCTAATCTTATCCCAGGCAATATGACGCCTTGTGAACTCTTTCAGTCCATGGCCCCTTCACCTAATAAAAACACAAGATAGAAATTTATTTGAAGAGGCCTTTCTTGGAGAGGGTTGTGCTTCCAGATTAATCGTAAGAAGCGGATACATGACAAGCTGTGTGCTATATTATTGCTTTTCTTTATCTATCACATTTTATGACAGAGATGCCAGGTGTGACACAATGAGTTTCCAGGCACAAGCAATTTGTTGCCAAAAACGTTGAATGATGAGACAATTGCAGATACAGTTCTGGAAAGAAAATAATATAAATAAATACATTAATAATAATAATAATAATAATAATAATATATATATATATATATATATGTGTATATATATATATATATATATATATATATATATATATATATATATATATATATATAATATATATATATATATATACGCGCACACATACACAGCTTATCAAACTAATTTAAATGTAGATCAAAGATAACACAAATAAACAGAACAACACTTTAGTGACAGGACCTGCCTGACAAAGGCCCCGTTTACACTAATATATTTTAGTTTTAAAACGCATAAGTTTTACTACGGTTACGCCATCCATCCACACTACGGCGGAGTTTTCGAGCACTGAAAACTGAGCTTTTTGAAAACGCTGATGCTCCGTGTCAGTGTGAATATGGGAAAGCGGAGACATCTGAAAACGGAGGAGGGGCTTGGGGCTTTTGGGACACATTGGATAAATCTTCAAATGGAACAGTGTACTTTATAACATCATTCACATCACCCTGGCTACATTTTCACTTTCTTACCAATAAAATGAAAACATGATATGAGGAACTGCCTATTTTCATTTTGATACTAGCAACTTAACAGACACCAAAAATGTATCTGAGGCGTCGTGTAGCTGCATATTTATATGACCGTCATCACCGTATGCATATTTACAACAAAATGGAGCCTATAACATTACTGCTTGCTTTACTTTTCATTGAAAATACAAAACATATCGTCTCTTTTGCTGAATATCAGTTTTAATAATCAATAATGGCCATTATAAAAGTATAACGCATAATAAGCTTATACAAATTAGGAAATAAAGGGAAGCAATCAGTTAAATGTGCAGAATCAGTGTACATGGTTACATAAACTAATATAATAACTTATCTTTACGCTCAGCCAAAACATGTTACCAGAGAACAAGTAATAGATTCAAAAGACCAAAGTCGGGGAATATGTCGTTAGATATAGACAACAAGATTAATTAAACATCACGTTTAACAAATAAAGTGAGATTAGATCCAGCGGTAGATTCTTGATGAGCAGTCCAACATGCACAGCTCTCATCGCTCCAGTGCATGCCAGAGTGTGTGTGTGTGTGTGTGGTCACCTGATGTGCGTTTTCAGTGGTATAGTGTGGACGGAGAGTTGTTCAGAAATGCCAGGGTGGATGCGGATCGTTTTCATTCTAAAACGGTATTTTAAAACTAAAAAGTATAGGTGTAAACTGGGCCAAAGTAATGTAGACTAAAAGATCCACAAAAGCTAAACATCATGTCGAGATCCAAAGAAATTGCAAATAAAAAACAAATGAGAAAAAACAATATTGAGATCAGTCTGGAAAAAGTAATGAAGCTATTTCGAAAATGTTGGGACTGTAGTAAACCATAGTGAGAGCTATAAACCAGCACAAGAGTGGCTGGCTGACCTAAATTATTCCAAGAGCACAGCGACAACTAATCCAAGAGGTAACAAAAGAACCCAAAACAACATCCAAAGAACTGCAGGCCTCACTTGCCTCAGTAAAGGTGAGTGTTCATGTCACCATAAGAAACACAATGGGCAAAAATGGTTTGCATGGCAGAGTTCCAAGATAAAAACCACTGCCTAGCAAAAAGAACACAACGGCCTGTCTCAGTTTTGCCAGAAAACATCTTGATGATCCCTAAGACTTTGGGGAAACAACTTGTCACCTTGGAATTATAAGGTTCTATCCGTGTTCTGAATGATTTTGAGATATTGAGCTTCAAAGTTTTTGCATTCCATAGCAAACAGTATATGTGTAACATTTTTTTAAATAAAAAGTCTTAATGTAAACAAATTTATAAAAAAACATCCCATAATGTAAATAAGTTGTCATTTAATAAGAATATGTCAAGAACTCAATTTTGACAAATGTCAGATAGAACCTTATAATTCTAAGGTGACGAACTGTTTACTGGCGAGACAAGTTTAACTTTTTGGTAGGTGTGCGTCCCAAAATCCTGACCTGAATCCATTTTAAACGCTGTGGCATGACCTTAAAAAGGCATTTCATGCTTAAACCCTCCAATGTAGCTGAGTTACATTAATTTCGAGTGGGCCAACATTCCTCCACAGTGCTGCAACAGGCTAATTGCAAGTTATCAAAAGTGCTTTATTGAAGTTTTTCTTTTTCACACAGCTCTACATGTATGTAGTTTGGATTTGTTTCCTGCCTTAATAAGAAAAACCTTGAATACTCATCTGACAGCTATCCGATCAAGAAACGTGCAGGTGTAATTGCAAAATTTAATTGTTGAAGAACTGTAACTGCATCTGCTTGTTGAAACTACATAGGTACATTTTAATCTTTGCAAAAAAAAACAAAAAAAAAAAAGAGAACGTGTTATGGGCTATATTACATATATACAATAGCAGCGCTAGTATGAAACATGCTATGACATATTTAAAAAAAAAATATTATAAAGGCATATAAAAACCTTTATACTTTTACATTGATTCAGAAATGAAAATTTGGTGGAATAACCTTGCATCTTGACATGCTCTCTATCAGTCGGTCACATTGCTGTCAGGTGACTTTGTCACTCCTGGTGAAAAATTCATCCAGCTTGACTTCACTTAATGGCTTGTGACCCTCTTGCTTACAGCCCTGTGGTTTTCAGTGGGGTTCCGGTCTGGAAATTGTGATGGCCATGACTGGTTAAATTTCTAATTTATTCTCAATTAAAATCACGTTAGATTCAACCAGTAAATAAGCATGACAAAACACCCTATTTTACAAAATATATGTCTTGTATGGAATCAAATCTTTTTTTTGTGAGCCTTTTTATCCAAATGGTAACATTTTACTTCAAGTACCAATTATCACTGACTAGTGGCTAGCTACCTCCTTACAACTAATAACTATTAATAAGCAGCAAATTAGGAATTTATTGAGATAAAGGTCATAATTAATGGACCGTTAATAGTGCTGAATGGACTGTCAAAATGTGACAGAAACAACAAATTCACTAGCGTGAATTAAACTTTTTAAACTGTCAGGACAATGATTGTTAAACCAGATGTTCAAATCTTTTGTACACGATAAAGAACCATTTCAAATTCACTGGGACTGATTCACTACAATAAATTGGATTGAACTACACTAAATATTGTGGAGGTGAAAATGTTCAGGCATTTCTGAAAACTTCTGCAACACTACTGAGAGATGTTGGTGTGATAGTAGCATCATTACTTTTACTCAGTTAATCTCTAAAGCTGGTTTCAATATTTATGATTCAATATTCTGTGGATTAGGGGTGAGGTTCAATACAGGGATGCTGACTAGACAGCCAATCAAAAAGCAATGTGCTGCAAAATTATTCGGAAATAGAAATATATTTGGGCCAGATTGAAATCAATTATGGATATCCTAGAAATGGCGGTGATGGCAATCTTCCAACAAGCTTGTGAATACAGAGATTGAATGTAGATGGTGAATTATTGTACATCCATATGGAGGTGGTTTGCAGTTTGTTTACAAAGACAATTACTCAATGTGGATTTTAAAGCTAACATTTTTTTTTCAATTCAAGAAACAAGTATGGCAAATTTCAAATAATTATATGATTTATATTTTAAAATGTACTACATTTGAATGAATTAAATTATTAGAGCACTGTCCCGTTTACACTTATGAAGAGATTAATGGTACTGTATGTAATCAAGGACTTTTGCTCATGTGAGGCATTGCTGAAAGATGTTGTCATATCAGGAAATATAGTGAGATTTTTTTTTTTTTTTTTTGATAATGTTGTAATTTATGACCTTTTCAGTACCGCAATATCAGAGGACAGGATGAAATAAAGAGCTTAGTTTATGATCGAACCAATCAAGAATAAAGTCTAAAAGTAAAGTAAAATTTGAACTTTAATAGCCAATGTACTGGCATCTTTTATTATAGTGTATTGATGTTTCAGCTTTTACCGCAAACAATGATATTGGTACAATTAAAGAGATCAGACAAAAATCACAATTCTGCCATTATTTACTCAATCTCATCTCATTTCAAACCTGTTTATTACTTTTCATGTGAAAGAGAAGGGAAAGATTTCGAAAGGATAAGCTAGGTAACAGCTAATATATCATTTTCCCCCTAAAATATATATGATCATGTACACTACCGGTCAAAAGTTTGGGGTCAGTTTTATTTTTTCCACCAAGGCAGCATTTATTAAATGTAAAAAAAAACTGTTAAATATTTATTAAAATGTGAAATTATTGCTCCTGTCATTATTGCTTTTATTACATTAATGATAATAATAATAATAATAATAAAAAAAATAATAATAATTCATTCATTCATTTTATTTTTTCGGCTTATCCCCTTTATTAATCCTGGGTCACCACAGTGGAATGAACTGCCAACTTATCCAGCACATGTTTTACGCAGCGGATGCCCTTCCACCTGCAACCCATCTCTGGGAAACATCCATACACACTCATTCACACTCGTACACTACAGACAATTTAGCTTACCCAATTTACCTGTACCGCATGTCTTTGGACTGTGGGGGAAATCGGATGAAACCTATGCAAACGCGGGGAAAACATGCAAACTCCACACAGAAACGCCAACTGACCCAGCCGAGGCTCAAACCAGCGACCTTGCTGTGAGGCGACAGCACTACTTACTGCGCCACTGCATCGCCTAATAATAATAATAATAATAATAATGATAATAATATTATAATAATGATTATTATTATTAATAATAATATTACAGTGATTTCTGAAGGATAATGTGACTGAAGACTAGAGTAATGAAGCAGAAAAGTTCCCCTTTTAAAATTACTGAATAAATTATTAAATTAAATTATAAACTACTTTTAAACAATTAGTTTATATTGCAATAACATTTCACAACTTTATATAAATGCAGCCTTGGCGAGCAGAATAAGCTTATTTTAAAACATTTAAAAATCCTACTGACCCCAAACTTTTGACTTACAGTTTTGTTCAAACATTTTAATACAATCATAAGATAACATACCAGATACTGTTCTGTTAATTTTACAGGGAGAATATTTCTTCATAACTTTGTCTGAATATAATTTAATAAAAGTGGCCTGATGAAATTAATAATTCACATTCAATGGGAGGAACAAAGTCATACAGGTTTAGAACAACATGATGATGAATAAATTATGAAAGAGTTTAAGTATTTGAGTGAACTAAACTTTTAATGACTATGGAAAACTTCTAATACTGTCATTATTCATTCTGGGTCTAGTTGGAAGCAAATAATCCTTATTTTATAAAACCAAGTAAAGCTACATTGTGTCTAATCATCAACTTCTCATGAGTGAATGTTTCTGCAGACCTCGAAAAGTCTTATTTCATATTTTCACAATTCAATGTCTCATAAATTTTTCATACCAAAAGAAGTAATTGCATTAAAAATATACTCTCACCGGCTACTTTATTAGGTACACCTGTCCAACTGCTCGTTAATGGAAATTTCTAATCAGCCTATCACATGGCAGCAACTCAATGCATTTAGGCATGTGGACATGGTCTAGACCATCTGCTGAAGTTCAAACCAAGCATCAGAATGGGAAAGAAAGGTGATTTAAGTAACTTTGAATGTGGCATGGTCGTTGGTGCCAGACGGGCTGGTGTATTTCAGAAACTGCTGATTTAGGGATCTGGGATATTCATGCACAAATACAAGGAATGGTCCGAAAAAGAGAAATTATCCAGTGAGTGACAGTCCTGTGGGCGTAAAAGCCATGTTGATGCCAGACGTCAGAGGAGAATGACTCAAAGAAGAGCATCTCTGAATGCACAACACGTCAAACCTTGAGGCGGATGGGCTACAGCAGCAGAAGACCACACTGGGTGCCGCTCCTGTCAGCTAAGAACAGGAAACTGAGGCTACAATTTGCACCGGCTCACCAAAACTGGACAATAGAAGATTGTAAATATGTTGCCTAATCTGATGAGTCTCGATTTCTGCTGCAACATTCGGATGGTAGGGCCAGAATTAGGTGTCAACAACAAAAAAAGCATGGATCCATCCTTATATCAGCGGTTCAGACTGGTGGTGGGTTGTGGTGGTGTAATGGTGTGGGGGATATTTTCTTGGCACACTTTGAGCTCATTAGTACCAACTGAGCATAGTGTCAATGCTACAGTCCCTTTGACTTATTGTTGCTGGCTATGTCCACCCCTTTATGACCACAGTGTACCCATCTTCTGATGGCTACTTCCAGCAGGATAACTCCCGAATCATCTCGGACTGGTTTCTTGAACATGACAATGAGTTCATTGTACTCAAATGGCCTCCTCAGTCACCAGACCTCAATCCAATAGAGCACCTTCGAAATGTGATGGAATGGGACAATCACATCATGGATGTGCAGTCGATAAACCTGCAGCAACTGGGTAAAGCTATCATGTCAACATGGATCTAAAACTGAGGAATATTTCCAATACCTTGTTGAATCTATGCCATGAAGGATTAAGGCAGATTACGGGGCTCCAACCCAGTACTAGTACCTAATAAAGTGGCCGGTGTTTTTGTTTTGTTTCCTAGTACAAATATCTAAACAATTTTTAAAGGTCCCCCAAAGTCCCTAGAAATGTGCATCTTGTTCAATGTATGACATAATTGCAACTTAAACCAGATGATTGGGTGGGACATTTAAGTAACCCTGCCCTTTTTTGCAATTAGTCAATAGTATTTTGTTTACATACATAATTTGAGTTATTGATAATGCGTCTCTCAAGTCTATATAGCAATGGTGACTCTGATTAATCATTGCTTGCTTTAAAATACATCTTTCATACAGAGTAACTGAGGGTAATTCAAATGGGTCTGATATGTTTTGTGATCTGTGCACATAATTTACTCAATCCAGTGTGTTTGGGCAGCTTTAGTGGTTCACATGACACTACAATTCCAAACTGGGCTTCCTTCACCCCAGTAGAAAGCATATTTACACTGTCTGAATCATTTATCCTTTATATAGTGCAAGGCGTTTGAATGTCCTTGCCTGTTTGCTGGCTTTTTGATGCATTTTTCTTCTTATGTCTTGCCATAGAGAGGCTTGTTGGAACGTTCATGTTCATAGAGTGTTTTAGGATCTCTGCTACTAGGGTTTCTCCCCACAATGTATAGACTAATTTGCTTGGAATGGTTCAGATCAAGGCAGCGCGGTGGCGCAGTGGGTAGCGCTGTCGCCTCACAGCAAGAAGGTCGCTGGTCCGAGGCTTGGCTGGGTCAGTTGGCATTTCTATGTGGAGTTTGCATGTTATTATTTTCTTACTGTGAAAGTGTTTGTGATCCCTGGGTGTGAACAAGGAACCAATTTCAGTCAAAGCTTTAGCCTCTGGGGTAGAGTGTTTCAGATACGAGAACACATTTGGTTGGTCAGAAGATTTGATGGGAAACTGAAGTATAAGGTGATGTCATAAAAGTTGTTGATTCATATTGAAGAAAATGAGAAGCTGCAAGTTCTGAATGCTCATACAGTGTCTTCTACAGTAAATATCACTCTTTTGGATCATACAAGTTAGAGATAACACCCAAGAAAACACTTTATTTTTTTATTTCAGGGGACCTTTAAAGAAATATTATGAAAAATGAAAAAAAAAAGAACAGAAAAAAGCACAAAATAAGTCTGAAAGAACTCATATTTGTCAGTGATAAAAGCATAGTTACTTTTCTGTTTGAAAATGTCATCTTATTAGCAGAGATGTGCTTCTTTTCATCACAAATTTGCTCTTACAATCAATTTCACAGAAATTAGACTTTTAATTAGCCTTTTAAATAAGACAGTGCATCTTGTTTTTTATCTATTTGTTTAATTTTATGTGAAGTAAATATACTTTGATTTCAGAATCTTTAGACGTGATCAGAATAATATGTTCCTCTATTTAAGTTTTATTTTATTTTAACCTGCAGAAGGCCTGTTACTGCATTTGCCATTATATAAATATATACAGTATTTTGCAAAGTATTGTGGAAAATTTCACAGTATGTCTGATAATATTTTTTTAAAAATAAGAAAGTCTTATTTGTTTTATTTTGGCTAGAATAAAAGCAGTTTTTAATTTTTTTTATTTATTTTTTTAAGTTATTAGCCCCTTTAAGCCATATTGTTTTTCTCGATAGCCTACAGAACAAACCAGTGTTATACAATAACTTGCCTAATTACCCTAACCTGCCTAGTTAACCTAATTAACCTAGTTAAGCCTTTAAATGTCACTTTAAGCTGTATAAAAGTGTCTTGAAAAATATCTAGTCAAATATTATTTACTGTCATCATGGCAAAAATCAAATAAATCAGTTATTAGAGATGAGTTATTAAAACTATTATGATTAGAAATGTGATAGTCTTCTCTTTGTTAAACAGAAATTGGGGAAAAAAATAAGCGGGGCTATCAATTCAGGAGGGCTAATAATTTTGACTTCAACTGTATATGATTTGTTTATTTATTCAAGAAAAAACTACTAAATACTTTATCTCCTTTCTTATTGCTTCTCGAATAAAAATATATTGATTTAAAAAGTATTGCTGTATACATTTTTACTGGAAGACAACAGTGAAACAGTTTGTATATTTCAGCCATATTTTTGTATCACTCTGTGCTGTTTGTCTTTATTTTTTTCTCCCTCTTGCCTTCGTAAAGATTGATTCTTGTTTTGGGCCATGCCTATGGGCCTTATTAAATCAAAATGTAAAGTCACTCTCCTCTACCAAACGGCAGAGAATGCCAGTGGCCGGTTCCCTGCGGGGTTGCACTCAGATTACTCTGACAAGTTAACTACCGTATGAGCTTCCACTTCTCTTCTTTTATTTAGTTATGTGACGGAATAGTCTACATCTCTCCAATATTGCTGAGGTGAAGAGTGGGGTATCTTATTGTGTTTACATTGCAAGACACTGTAATAGGTATTGTATGATTATATTGTAATTCATGTTGACAGTGTTTGGGTTACGCTGTGATTACCCAATGGAGTTTATCAACCTGTGACTACTGTTTTAAATTATGGGTTGCTCTTCCAGTTTGGGAAACCTCATTTCAAAAGAACTGAAACAAATCACTTTGAAAAAAAACTGCGCTACACATACACCACATACATAGTGAAAACTGACTGAGAGGTATGCTCGGCTTTGTGCTTTTATTTTTATTCAACATGAAAATATTGTTGCACTCCTGTATTTTAATGTGATGTTAATAGTGTCACAAGCATATCTACAGTATGGCCAAAGCCCTTTTGAGGTCATTGTGGGTACATTAACATGGACATATACCGTATTACTGTGTTCTGAAGAAGACAATATAATAGTTGTTGTTAAAATATGCAAATGTTTTGATTAAAATATATGTTGTTCTTATAATATTTGATTAATAACTCTCATCTTTACTTCCCTAATGTTGACACCAGCCAACAGTATGGTTTGTTATGGTTGTGTAAACAGTTTAGGGTGTTTTATTTTCAATTGCAGTTGATTATCTGTCATGCTATACATGCAAATTGCAGCAAAATTAGTGTGAGAAAAGTGTGTAAAGTCAACCAAACACTGTAAATACTGCAGTTATACTGCATATATATAATCTGACTAAATGTAAAAACTCCACACATCAACAAAATTGATTGATGTACTTTGAGTATGACCTTAGCCAGATTAGGTAATCAATACTCTGTTTACCAGGGATGGAATGTGTATTTGTACTTTTTGGAGTTCATCGTTCATTCTTTTTCCTTTGGCTTAGTCTCTTGTTTATCGAAAGTTGCCACAGTGGAATGAACCGCCAATTATTCTGGCATTTTTACACCCATATTACAACCCATTTTTTTAAGTCTGGTTTTTACACCCATACACTCTCACATTCACACACTCACTCAAACACTACGGCCAATTTAGTTCATCCAGTTCACTTATACTGCATGTCTTTAGACCGTGGGTGAAACCAGAGTACCTGGAGGAAACTCACACAAACTTGGGGAGAACATTTTAACCTCCACACAGAAAGGTGAACCAGCGACCTTCTTGCTGCGATGCGAAAATGCTAAGCACTAATTTATGTACTTGTATTTTTTAAAGTACACATTAAGCTGGGCCTAAGTATTCTAATTTGCTTAAATCATACTTTGTGGCTGAGTACACCCACAACCTCTGACCTGCATTTTAGTAGCTAATAAAAAATCCAAGCATAAATGCACCAATAAAAACTCTGATATCTTAACCGAGAAAAGCCTACTTAGCAGATTTGAGTTTGAAAAGTCGATTGTCATTATAAAACAATGGACTCAGACTGAACGTTTAGAGAAACACATTGTATCCTAATAAAATACTTGTATTTTCATATGTAACTATACTATCTGTCATGGTTCCAATACTCATGGTTCCAATATTTAACATTACTCTGCACCACTACATGCCTCCTGACTTCCAAATTCCAATTAGTGTGAATGTCGGTGTGGGATTGCAGGTATTGCACATAATTTAATAATTTCTGTCTTGAGCACGTTATTGTAACATGAGAGCACAGTGATGTAATAGCAGAAAGCAGGATGCGTGAGCTCTCCTATAGACAAAAATTAACCTGACCTCTCACTCATCATTATGTGTGCGCACTGTCTGTGCACTGTAGTTGCGATCTCTTCACTCTTAAAGTAGAAATTATATCTCTTTATTCCTCATGGAGGGTGATACGGTGGCTCAGTGGTTAGCACTGTCACCTCAAAGTAAGAAGGTCGCTGGTTTGAGTCCCGGCTGGGCCAGTTGGCATTTCTGTGTGGAGTTTGCATGTTCTCCCTGTGTTGGTGTGGGTTTCCTCCGTTTGCACCGGCTTCCCCCACGTTCCAAAGACATGCGGTAAAGATGTTTTACAAGATATATTCTAGGTCAGAGTATTGTCTGAATCATCTAAATGTTGTAAAATTGTTGCGCATGTAAATGTTTTGATCCTCCAGATTATTTTCTCTTTATATTCCCTATAGTAGGTCTAAAGTTATATTCAGTGTACAAATGTAATATTACCAAAGAAAGGTTTGTGTCGAGTTTTGAGAGTTTGCTCATCGTCTACTCAAAGTAATTTGTTAATTCTAATAAGTTTCCTATTAATGGTTGAACTTTGAGAATAATATTCATTCATCCATTCATTTTCTTGTCGGCTTTGTCCCTTGCGGGGTCGCCACAGCGGAATGAACCGCCAACTTATCCAGCACGATTTTACGCAGCGGATGCCCTTCCAGCCGCAACCCATCTCTGGGAACTTCCACACACACATTCAAACTCATACACTATGGACAATTTAGCTTACCCAATTCACCTGTACCGCATGTCTTTGGACTGTGGGGGAAACCGGAGCACCCGGAGGAAACCCATGCAAACGCGGGGAAAACATGCAAACTCAACACAGAAACGCCAACTGACCCAGCCGAGGTTTGAACCAGCGACCTTGCTGTGAGGCGACAGCACTACCTACTGCGCCACTGGGTTGCCTTGAGAATAATAATGTCACTGTAATATAAAACACAAAAGAACAAAAAATTATTGTATACAGTTTAGCAGAAGTTACTTGTGTAATTGACACAAATCATCGTGAGACTTAAGATAAAGGTGGATAGAGTGAAGATATAAAGTCTAGAGATATGTCCGCTCTTGACCGTATGCATGGTGTTACCTTTCGCATATGTAAGCACTCACCTTGACGGATGTCCATACGTGGCTGATGTTGTTAGGGTGGAGGACACTGGCAGAAAGGCCAAGGCAGCAGTGCCATCTGGACTCCATATGGATAAAGGTTAATATCCAACTATTATCATTACTCAACACTTTGGCCTGTTGGAAAAAGGTTAGCAGGACAACACCTGTCTGTCAGGACACCTATCTGAGACATGTCAAATTTTGAATAATTTATTTTATATACATCATCTTTGTTGGTTCCCTAGTACTTATATTATAATGATAATAGATGTCCGTTTTGCAAGTTAAATTATATAAAGAATATATTTTTGTTTCAAATATTGATGACCAGCCCTTTGGGGATTGAATGTGTTATAGTGACATTGCAAAGATATAATATTGCAATAGTAGCGCTGTCGCCTCACCGCAAGAAGGTCGCTGGTTTGAGCTTCGGCTGGGTCAGTTGACATTTCTGTGTGGAGTTTGCATGTTATCCCCGTGTTCGTGTGGGTTTCCTCCGGGTGCTCCGGTTTCTCCTTCAAGTCCAAAGACATGCGCTATAAGTGAATTGGGTAAGCTAAATTGTCCATAGTGTATGTGTGTGAATGGGAGTGTATGGGTGTTTCCCAGTGATGGGTTGCAGCTGGAAGGGCATCCATTGCATAAAACATATGCTGGAGAAGTTGGCGGTTCATTCTGCTGTGGCGACCCCAGATTAATAAAGGGACTAAGCTGAAAAGAAAATGAATTAATTAATATTGCGATAACCAACTTACCTTGCTATTGCAGAAATGTCCCGTTGGTCATCATCTGGACAGCCTGCTGTTATGGTTTGTCACTTTAGTGTTTTACTTTTACGGTTAGTCACTTTAGAATGGCTCACCATCTTGCAATATCATTGGAAAAAGGTCAGCTGATTGTTAAATAGGATTTGTCAGATAATATTGCAAAGGAAATTACCAGCGGATCAAGATTACCAGTGTTTCTGAATTTAAGTTTTATTTATACTGCTTTAGAATATGTAACTCATGCATAAAAAAGTAACAGTATGCATGACAAAACTGCTGTTTCACTCATTAGGAAAAACTTAAAAATTGGATTGATAAGCATTGGTGTTGAAATTTAGTAAATTGTAGATTGTTCTCTAATTTTGATTTTGTGTGTTGTATTAATTTTGTTCTGGCAACCAAATATCCCTATAAGTAAATGTTGACCTTGACACAGGAGACAACTTTTTGATTCCCATGTGCTGAAATGTGCTTAAATTGTGCACATTGAGGTATTTTGAATATGTAAAAATGCTAAATGTTTCCTGTAAGTGTTAAGCTTTGAGCTGGGGATAGAATACAATCTTTATACAGTATAAGCAAGGCCAGTTTATTTATATAGCACATTTCATACACAATGGTAATTCAAAGTGCTTTACATAAAGAGGAATAAAAGACAAGTATAAGAAAATAAACACAAAGCATAAAATTATTAAAAACAGATAAAATGTGTTTTAACAGGTTTTAAAAGAATGAAAAAGAAAGACATAATAGTGCGATCTGTCGGACGTAACACAGTGCTCATTCAGTAAAAAACAGATGTGTTTCAAGTCTTGATTTGAATTTGACTAATGTTGGAGCATATCTGATTCTTTCTGAAAGCTGATTCCAGCAGTGGGGGCGTAGTAGCTGAAGGCGGATTCACCCTGCTTTGACTGAACTCTTGAAATTTCTAGTTTGTTTGATCCTAAAGATCTGAGTGATCTGTTAGGTTTGTATTCAGTGAGCATATCGAGTGATTTATAAAGAAAGTAATAATACTTTAAAATCTATTCTGAATGCAACTTGGAGCCAGTGTAAAGACCTGAGGACAGGTGTGATGTGGTCTGATTTTCTGGTTCTGGTCAGAATCCTGGCAGCAGCGTTCTGGATGAGCTGCAACTGTCTAACTGTCTTTTTTAGTATAACATGTGTGTGCGTGTGTTAATATATATATATATATATATATATATATATATATATATATATATATATATATATATATATATATATATATATATATATACA
The DNA here is from genome assembly GCA_903798195.1 of Danio kyathit. Classification (NCBI taxonomy): domain Eukaryota; kingdom Metazoa; phylum Chordata; class Actinopteri; order Cypriniformes; family Danionidae; genus Danio; species Danio kyathit. The sequence continues at coordinate 18,337,814 of LR812542.1, forward strand.
TACAATGTTGAGGAGAATACTTTGTAAATGTATTTAGTTACAGAATACAGAATACCTGCTTAAAATGTATTTTGTAACGTATTCCGTTACTTTGCTTAATCCTGGTACTGTATTCTAAATACTTGGAATACTTGCCCTTAAAACAGCCTTCAAGTCTATTAAATGTCACACTATGCGTTGGTAGCAATTTCTGCAGGAAAACAGAGGGCCTCTAATGCTAAACATTATTGACTGACAGGGAAAAATAAATAAAACAGTATAATTATGTTTATTAAATAAAGTTTATTTAATAAAGTGTCAACAAATTCAATTTCTGTTTCTGTAATAAAGATAAAAAGTGCTTGAACATAGACAGCATTACTGTCTGTAATATACAGTATATGTATATAGTATGCATTTTGCTTACCCTTTGTATTTCACAGTCTGCACAGAAAAATATCAGGTATACAAGAAAAGAAAAACTTCATAATAGTTTATGTAAAACCAAGGTAATGTAACAGGTTCTATCCAACATTTTAATTTCTATTATGAAAACTTCTCACCTAAGAACAATATTGCAAATATTAGAAGAATGCAAAATGAGTTTGCTTTACAAAAATGTAAACATCAAAATGAACAAGTTTGTTTTAAGTCAAACATATTAGCCAGTAGCCACCTATCTACAGTACCTAACTACCTATGCCTTCCTAATCAACAGACAAGTAAAGGCGGTTGTAGTGCAGCAATAGAGACATTTCGAAGTGCTTATCTGTCATTCTGTTGCGACGAGGAGTAAAAATGAGTCCTCCCTGGCTGAAGAGTCGCTCTACAGGATGTAGTGTTGTACTTTATGAAGAGGGCTTTGAGCGTAAACGAAACCTCTGAAAGCGCAAACGTAAGATCAAGCAGCGAATTCACGAACAATAATGACAAAAAAAAGCAGTTTATTTGAAAATCATGGTTGTTGTCCGGTTGTTCAGTGTTTGCAATCGTCCTTTGTGTTGCGTGAGAAAATGAAGGTGTGGCGTGAGAGCGTGAGAACAGGGTCATTTGCGTGAGTTAACGCTGGTGATTGCAGTCGGGAGTGTAGCTTCTGTTTCTATGGCTTCGGCGGCAATTTAGTAATATTATTATGGACCAGACATGCATCGCCCGAAGTATTCCAATGGTATTAGGAAAGTAACTGTATTCTAAATACCCTGTTTAAAAATAGTAACTGTAACGGAATACAGTTACTCATGAATAGTATTCTAAATACGTACCGCCGGTAAATGTATTCCGTTACTCCCCAACACTGTATGTATATATATATATATATATATATATATATATATATATATATATATATATATATATATATATATATATAATAAATCACCTAATTGCATACTTTATATTATTACATTTTCTTAAACAAATAACCTATCCACCTTCAGTTCCTTACTGTAAATATATTTAATAGTCACATTAAAACAATATTACTCTTTAGTGCCTGACCGGATGCTGAGAGTGATTATTATACTTGCTGTGTACACCTGCTATAAAATTTGCCTTGAGCTTTTCCCTCCCTCTTTCTTTTTTCTTTTTTTTTCATCCGACAGACTGTCCTTAACTGAAAATGTGCAAATGAAATCCATTGGCACGCTGGATTGATATAGAGCATGTGTGCACTTCTTAAGGTGTTTAAAATTCACACTCAGAGGCAGGGATAAATGTATGCCCTCATTAAATCTCGGGCAAGGATTTAACACGGTTTGTTACACCAGAGACTCGAAACCACTTAGCACCCTGATTAAACATGAAAACAAAATGGTTGCGGTGACTTTGATAAGGTGTATTTGCGAGCAGCGGCACACTTCTTCTTCTTAAGCAAGTGCGAAACAGGTGTTTTTACAGATATATTTAGCATGCGCTAACCTACCCAAACCTGATAATCTGTTAAAACGACATAGCTCACCTTGTGCGGCACGTGTTTTTCCGTGTAAAAAAGACAAAAGCGCAACACGACATAGCAGATTGTGCGAAAGCAGGGAAACAGCTCTCTGATGTTTTGCTAATTGCAGCTAATAACACCTTTGTTGTTTTGTTCTGTGCCTTCTTTGTTTACATTTGAGTTGAAAAGTTCACTCTACACCCTTTCCGTGCGTCAAATTCTGGAGATCCGCATTTCTCAACAGTGCCATTACAAACCCACTCCTCCATTTCCGAACGGCCATCAGAGCCACTGTACTGGATGTGCCACATTCGACCGCAGATCCATCACACTCCTGCGCATTAATTAGGGAGCAGAGCAGTGATAAACTGATGATTTAAATGAAACATCTTGTGTGTTTATCTGTCATTTGGGATGGAGGGAGGAGTACAGTGATAGGCAGATGGAGGTGGCTTATGTCTGCTCCGTGCCATGCTGGGAGAGGAACAGGAACGGTGCCAATTGCTTCTTGCCCCATAACACACAACTCAACCAAACACACACGCAAATGCACACATAGAGCCTGTGCATCTGTCTCTGACTACCCACAATCCTGGTGAGAAGTGTCTCTCATTATCTAAAATTAGCAGCTTTCCATAACGTCGGTAATGAGTCAGGGATGGTAAATATGGATCCCAAAGCCTCCACTGGTTATTTCCTGAAACACACTAGTCATTCCCCGATTCACATTTCCAATCTCAGTTAATGCTTAATGGCAACGTTGACAATGGACTGCATAAATATGGAGAAGGGAATAGAGAGTGGCAGTCGGCCATATTGAAGGACAGGCTCAGGAGCAGTTACAGTGACAACAAACACAAATCACCTAAGAAAAATGTATTGATGCTTTCAGACTATCCCCAAAATGCAGTATCAAACACATAAAAGTAGTTCTTCACAGGTTTATGCATTTTAATTGTGCTTTTACTCTATTTAGTTTTATTTATTTCTGTAAAAATCACCATTCAGAACCATTGTGTTTGTGTCTGGCATCATTTGCAGTATAAAAATGACATGAAGTCTCATATAAAAATACTATAGTAAGTACTTGAATTATTGTAATCTGTTGTAGTAATTGTTGTTCTAATAATAAAACAGCTTAAGCAATACAAACCAATTACTCAATGCTAAAACTACAGGCTATATTATTTTACAATACACCAAAATATGAAAAAATAACAATACAATATTTATTACAGTTTATCAGTTCACTAGTTGTAGCATTCCTTAAAGGGCACCTATTTTACTCCTTTTTCAAGATTTAAGTCTTTTGTGTCTCCAGAATGTGTCTGTAAAGTTTCAGCTAAAATCACCAATCAGACTATATATTATATCTTTCAGAATATTAGAATTTTCTGCTGTGAACACAATTTAGCTGTTTTTGTTGCCTGTGCCTTTAATGCTAGTTCTCCCCGCCCACCGTTCCCACGTGCCTGTCAGAGTGTGCCTTAATCTCCGCCTTGGCTGCGTCAGATAAACAGCACAGTGACAGACATGAAGAAAGCAGATCTCACGTGACGTTTGTAAGAAATACAACAGTAAGAACTTTCTCAATGATTATTTGATGTATTTGTTGTGGAGTTAATTCACACCTTTCTGCAAAGATGAGTCACCCACAACGTTGTTACAAAGTTCATGAACACACACTCAGTGGACACACACACACACAGCGTGCGCTTTGCACTGTTTTTGCACGGCACATGTGACAGAACACGTTAATATACACTGCTGTATGGATATTCGTTATGTTAATGTATAAAATTAACCTCATTTAACATCCAGAAACTGGGATTTTTTTCTTTTGTAATTATACTGACATGCGGCTGTGGTGATAAAGACAGTAAAATCACTGTAATTCAACAAACATAAACTGTTTTTAAAACGTTTCAAACTTGTAAAACTCATTCTTGATCACATTTGGGTGGGCCTCAAAATAGGAGGGTCTCAAAATTATGAAATAGTTTGATAACAAGCAGAAAATGTTCATGGGCTAAAGACATGACCACATTGAAATGGTCTACTGTATATACATTTACCTCACCTTTGTAGCTCCATATGGACAACTTTTCTAGTAATTGTCATGCGTAATGCTCTGTTCGAGTCTGGTGGAGCATATAAATGCAATGTAGAAATAAAAATAAAACTTTTCAAAAAACACTATTGGATGATTTCAGGGAAGGGTTTAGGTCAGTGGTTCACTGGTTTAGCTAATCTGTTCAACAGCTCATGTATAAGAAGGATCTGTATTTGAAACATGCAGCAAAAACACCCTAAGTAACCTATTTCAGATTCGCAAACATATAGAGAACATCCAGTGTTGCCAGATTGGGCGGTTTTAAATTTAATTGTCCAGGTAAAAAATGGCACTGGCTGGTTGACAAAATTCGGGTGGTTTTGAAACATAACTTTTATATGAAACTTATTTAACAAAACATAACTCTTTGCTCCCACTCCATTTAGTTTGTAGTGACCAGTGCATAGCGCAAACAGCGTGGGCCCATGCAGCGTCTGCAGTTAAACTCACATCGGTTTATTGACACTTTTATTGATCATTTTTTTTCCAAAATTGACAGCAAGAACAAACATAGATGCATTGTCTGATTGACAAGCAATGCTTAATTATGTTCAAAAGAATTTAAAACTCCAAATAGAATAAATTTATACCCCATTTCGAAAGTTAAACATACTCTAATACTGTAGGTAGTGTAATCTACATAAAGTGTGTGGGTGAGAGGGGGAAGTGTTTTAATGTAATCCCGGTTATTGGTTGCTGTATGGTTAAATTATGACAGTTGAAGTAACTAGATAAATTTTGATTTAAATAAATACAAATTAAATAAAATATTTATCTAATATTTTAGTCGCTTTTTGGGGCTGGAAAAAGTCAGCTATATCTGGCAACACTGACAACATCCTCTACTGAAATTGTCATTTGAATTGTGCAACACAACTAACACTATCTCAGAACAATTAGTACCTTTTTGGTTTAATTGCTAATTCATATGAATGTGTATGATGTTATTGTACACTTTAGTACAATTTTCTCATTCCCCAGTGACAGTTAAGTTTAGGGGTGGGTTTTGGTACCACAACTTCTTTTAAAAATCATACATTTTTGTATGACTGAACTAGTATGAATGAGCCACTAACCCAGGGGTGTCCAAACTCGGTCCTGGAGGGCTGGTGTCATGCAGAGATTAGCTCCAACTTGCTTCAACACACCTGCTAGGAAGTTTCTAGTATATCTAGAAAGAGCTTGATTAGCTGGTTCAGGTGTGTTTGACTAGGGTTGAAGCTAAACTCTCCAGGACACCGGCCCTCCAGGACAGAATTTGGACACACCTGCACTAACCTGACACATTGTAAAATAGTTACATTTACTCAAGATCAAGCTGAACGAAACATACTTAGTACAAATATTTTCAACCCAGGCTTATTCTGAAAACATACAGCTATAAACATTTCTGGAGAGCGCCAAATACATCTGAATGCAAAAATTATGTTTTTTTGTGCAGTTTTTTTTTTTTTTTCTGCGAATCCACCAGATGCCACTGTAGGCTTTTTCAGATAGCAAATGCCATTGGCACCTGCTGTTCTTGTATAAATCCACCAGAGGCTGCTGTCGACTGACTGAATGACTGACTGACTGACTGACTGACCGATTGACTGACCCACCCTCCTCCTTCCCTAAACCCAACCAATAGTGTTTTCAAAAGCACAGGTTGACCCGCCCACCCACTTCCCTAAACCCAACCATTTTATAAAAGCAATCCAGAAAAAGAAAAGCCCTCGGCTAATTTTTACCACGTTTTCAGATTTTACAACATTCTCACCCTGTTGTTTACTTTTTATTTTATTTTTTGGCTTTTGTTTTTCTTACCTGATTTCTGGAACCGTTCTTTGCCTGACTCAAACTCCGTTGTCGCGGTCAACTCCTCTCTGCATCTCAATCCACTGACGTACATGGCCCGCTACATTTTCAGAATGAGCCTGTGTTGAATATTTTATTCATTCATTCATTTTCTTTTCGGCTTAGTCCTTTTATTAATCTGGGGTTGCCACAGCGGAATGAACCGCCAACTTATCTAGTATATGTTTTACGCAGCGGATGCCCTTCCAGCCGCAACCCATCAAATTGCGGAAAATTTAATATTTTATCTTTCACAAAAAAGTAGGCTGAGGCACGTATTTCCAATGAGCCTGGACTAAAATTATGATGCTTTCTTTAAAGGTAGATACCTATGAGGGCAGGAAGTAGTAACTAACTAGATTCTGGTACAGAAAGTTTATAGCTCTTGTTGCGTTTTGATTATGCCATCATGAAGTCTACTTTTTTTTTCTAGTGCTATAAAGCGGGTTCTCTTTTGCAAGACAGTTGAGCAGGGAAAACAGAAGCATAAACAGAAGGATAAACTTTTGCACCCCTGCAACAAATGTAGTGCTCAAGGGCACAACAGCAGTGAACTGTAAAAAATGAGCAGAACATTTAGTGCATATAAGATCAAGTTTATACCATTTACTGTAGTAAGGAAATTCATTCGCCATCTGTCTGCTCATAACACATTTCACTTTATTGGTTTTGAGTTTTAGATGTTTAGAACACAGTAATGATGTATTTACATGAAAAATAATGATAGGAAATAACCTCATAATGACTACAGGTGATGTTTTACGACCACTTGCTGTACATGAGAAGGTTGTTACATCCATCATGTCAGTAATGTGTGACAAGCACCCATACACACTTGACAACAACTTTGACAGGTACACTTATTACTGTCCTGGTCCTTCTTTTACCTTCAGGACTGTCTTAATGTTTTGTGGCATACACTACCTGACAAGTTTTATCGTTGATCCCAGTTGTAAGAGCAACAAATTATAATTTAACTTCTAGTTGATCATTTGGAAAAGTGGCAGAAGGTAGATTTTTTTCAGATTAATCATCTGTTGAACTGCATCCCAATCATCAAAAATACTGCAAAGGGCCTTTTGAAACCCGCATGGACCCACATTTTTACAGAAATCAGGCAAGTTTGGTGAAGGAAAAATCATGGTTTGGTGTTGCATTCAGTATGGGGGCGTGCGAGAGATCTGCAGAGTGGATGGCAACATCAACAGCATGAGGTATCAAGACATTTGTGCCACCCATTACATTACAAACCACAGGAGAGGGCAAATTCTTTAGCAGGATAGCGCTGCTTCTCATACTTCAGCCTCCACAACAAAGTTCCTGAAAGCAAAGTCCAGGTGCTCCAGCATTGGCCAGCCCGGTCACTAGACATGAACATTATTGAGCATGTCTGGTGTAAGATGGAGAAGGCATTGAAGATAAATCAGAAGAATCTTGATGAACTCTGGGAGTCCTGCACAAATGTTTTCTTTGCTATCCCAGATGACTTTTTATTAATGTTTTTTGAGTCATTGCAAAGATGTATGGATGCAGTTGTTGGAGCTTGAGAGTCATACACAAAATTAATTCTTTTTCCACTGCACTATGACTGTACTGTACACTGTACATTACTTCTGTGATAAGACTTTTGTCTAAGCAAGTCAGACCTAACTGTCCCAATTAAATCATTAAAAGTCAAGGCATGATCATGTTGTATTTGGGTAAAATAAGTGTAATCTAGAGGTCTGTACCTTTCATATAAGCCACTTCTGAGACTAAATGATCAACTAGAAGTCAAGTTATTATTTGTTGTTCCTAAAACCTAGATAGGGGAGAAGACTTTTGTCAGGTAGTGTACAGTAGATTCAACAATGTACTGGGAGATTTTCCATATAGACATGATAGCATCATGCAGTTACTGCAGATTTAATCTATGATGTGAATCTCCTATTTCAGCACATCCTACCTGTTCTGTTTTATTTCAATTTAGTGACTGTGGAGGCCAATGGAGTTTAGTGAACTCACTGTCATTTTCAAGAAACCAGTTGAGTTGATTTAAGATTTGCAGCACAGGCTCATTGGAAGCACTCTGGTCGTAAAGAAATAGACATGGTCAGCAGCAATATGTAGGTATTTTTAACATTGGTGTTTACCCCCATGCTTAGTTGGTACTAAGAGAACCAAAGTGTACAAAGGATATTTCCCCAAACCAATACATCTAAGAGAGTGAATTGATTCTGAAAGGAGCTGATTCCTCAATTCTTAGATGTTGAGAATCGAGAGTCAATTCCAAAGTTTAGAATCAATTCCTCTTTTTAGTTTAAACAATGTATTAATACTTGAACTCTCTTGCTAGTATTAATCAGGTGTCACTTGCTAGTACTTATCAGTACATTTTTACAAATAAATTTGGTTGGTTTGCTTAATTAATACATTCAAATTACCATACATGTGGTTCACTTATACCATTGCGTACCTTTTTCCTAATAGCTGGTTATGGTATGTTATGCTGCAATATTAATACAGACAATATAAAAGTGTGCAGCTGATTGTTACCTTTTATTCTTCCTTTTCTTCAAGTTGTTGGTGTTTTAGGTTTTTAACTCTGTATTAGTTCACCCCAAAAATTTAAATTTATTTTATGAATTACTCACCCTCATGTTGTCTAAACCCCTGAGACCTTAGGAAGACAAATTTAGACAATATAGGCTCATTCTGAAAATGTAGCCCTACAGTACATACATTTCTGGAGATTGTGAATTATGTAGCCAGAGCTACATATGACAGCATTTCATCTTTTAAATGAATGCTAATGGGTGATATGACGCAGTTCCTTTTCTTGCTTACCAGCTGACCACTTACATCCATATGGATGGCTTTTCCGCTGTTACCAGTGTGTCCGGTAGCTCGACATGCACGTCGACAGACTTGAGATGCAGAGCAGAGTTGACCGTGACAATGCGGTTTGAGTCCATCGAAGAACAGTTCCAGAGAGCAGATAAAACAAAAACGGGAGCCAAAAAATTAAATAAACAACTAAATACCATAGTGAAAATGTTTAAAATCTGAAAATGTGGTAAAAATCAGGGGGCTTTGTTGGATTGCTTTTTAAAACACTGCGGTGAGGTTTAGGGAAGGGGGTTTGCGGGTCAATCGGTGCTTTTTAAAACACTAACGGTTGGGTTTAGGGAAGGGGGAGAGTGGGGGCATCAGTCGCTTGGTCAGTCAGTAAATCAGTCAGTCAACAGCAGCCTCTGGTGGATTTACGTGAGAACTGCAGGCACGAATGGCACTCACAAGAGAAATTTGAGATCTCAAAAAGCATACACAACGGCCTCTGGTGGATTCACGAAAACAAAAACTTCAAAAAACATAGCTCCTGAGACGTATTTTGCTCTCTCCAGAAATGTATATAGGGGTATGTAATCAGAATGAGCCTTGGTTGAGTTTTGATATTTTAGAATTCAATGTTCTCAGACCCTCTAGAGACAGCAAGTTACAGCAAAAAAAAAGCCAAAATATATCCTCAAAACAGACCATATGCCTTCACTGGTTCAATTGGAATATTACGAAGCTACGAGATTATGTTTGTGTGCACACAAAACAAAAATAATGGCTTTATTCAACTGTTTCTTCCCCTCAGTGTCAGTATAGGGCTCGTGTTTACGAGAGGGCTGTGGCCTTTTTGGGTGTTACACTCAGAATAATTTGTGCTTTTTCTAAATGAGGTTGTAATGGATGGGTATCCAGGGTATACATCAATGCACATTGCTCATGAATGTACGCAAGATCTCAGGGGTTTGGAACACATAAGGATGAGTAATTAATAACTGGTTATGTCCTCTGGATATTTTTCTACAGCTTTAGAAATGGTTGTATGTGAAAATCCCAGTAGGTCAGCAATTTCTGAAATACTCAGACTACAGTAACAAAATACACTTGGATTTTTTGCACAATTTCTTTCATTTTTACTTAAATGGTTTAAAAAATATATTTGAATGGCTATTCGGCCCTGTATTTCTAACCCTACTACCAAAAGAGACTGATGACATCCCAGTGCCCTTTCACATGAACATGCAAAACAGTAGTGTAGGAGAATAGTGGAATCTGCAAAAATCACGTAAATTTCCTTTCCTTCCCATTCTAATGCTCAGATGTGTTTGTTTTGACCATGCCAACAATCCTAATTGTATTAAGTTACATTTATCAAATAAAGTGGCCATGAGTATGTGCGTGTACATATGTTTGAAACACTTTTTCTTTTCTTTTTGCAAACAATAAAGAATGAAACAGATTGCGGAGGCAGCATTATTAAGACCTCCTCTGAGCTACAGTGCTTGCTATTTTTCCCCCATCAGCATTTTGTTTACTGATAATATTACACTCTAAATATTCAACATACTGTGTCTGAAACTATTGATTAAAGTGTTTGAGATTAAACTTTTGTAGATTGTTTGGAATCTTAAACTTCTTGCCACACACCAACAAGCATCAATAATTCAATTAGAGTTTCCTTTCCTCAAAATAATGTGATTTTGCACTCATTGTCATTTTGTGCTGCAAACATTCCTTTGCAAATGTCTGCAGCATCCTCAGCTATTAAACTAACTGATGCAATTTTGTTGATTCCATCAGTCTGAGCGCTGGTCAGATCTCCAGCAGTATATAGACTCCTCAACTGCTGGACTGCAGAGTGTGACAGAGTGCTTTCATTAATTTCATTTGTTTCTGTAAAGAGGATTATAGCGTGACCTTTTTGTGAAGCTGGACCAGCATCATCATTCGCACTCATTATACAAGAATTCGATGGGATTGAACCCGACACCAGCCTCCTGAGGGGGCAATTAGTCAGTGAATGAATTCTCTGCAACTTTGTAAACTTGCGCTGCATGACTCTGACACTAAAGTGGAGGGAAAGGGTGGTAAATTAAAAAAAAAGAAGCAAAAACAATGGTCTCTCTGGGCATCGCTGATGTGCACTGGCATAACTATTAGGTGCAATGATATTTAGTGTAAATGTTCATATTTTGCATATAATTTAATTTATTATTATTATTATTATCATCATCAGGCAGTGTTGGGTAAGTTATTTTATTAATTACTTATGACTAATTACATAATTACAATTGTATTTAAATTAATTTGTCTGAAAAGTAACTTACTCAATAAATCATTTAATTACTGGACTAAATCCACATAAATCTAAACATGCCAGATCCTCCTAAACTCATCGAATGGTGGGCGCCAGATCCCCCTGAACTCACCGTATGGCTGGGCGCCAGATCCCCGTTAACTCACCACATGGCGGATCCTCTCAAAGCCCCCTAATAGCAGGCACCAGATCCTCCCGAATTCCGCGAATGGCAGGCGCCAGATCCTCTCAAATGCCCTAAATGGCGGGTACCAGTCCCACGAATTGCCAGAGCCGCCACCTGGGTCTCACGAATAGCTACCAGAGCCGCCACCTGAGTACCACGAATGGCAACCAGAGCTGTCACCTGAGTCCCACGAATGGCTACCAGAGACTTCACTGTGCGGCCAGGGCCGTGTGACTTCCCAGAGTTGAGTGACTTCTCAGTGTCTCCTGATCCACTGGGGTCGCCTGAACCACCAGTACCTCCTGAACAAGAGCCTTCTGACCCACTGAGGTTGTCTGAACCACCAGTGCCACCTGAACTTCAGCCTCCTGACCTACTGGGATTCTCTGAACTGCCAGTGTCTCCTGTTCCTTAGCCTCCTGACCCACTGGGGTTGTCTGACCCACCAGTGTCTGCTGAACCAAAGCCTCCTGACCCACTGGGATTGTCTGAACAACTAGTATTTCCTGAACCAGAACCTCCCGACCCACTGGGGTTGTGTGACCCACCAGTGCCTGTTAAACTTGGACCCTCAGACCTACTTCAGCTCTACACAATAGGCCCTCTGCAGCTCTATGCTCCAGGCTTTTGAATACTTAGTTCTTTACATAGTTGAATGTGCTGACAACCAAATCACATGGAAATCAAATGTATTAACCCAAGGAGGTCTGTATTTGGAGTCACACTCAAAATTTAAATGGAAACACACTACAGAGTGACTAACTTTGATGTAACATCCTTAAACTAAATAAAACAAATCAATATGAGGCTCAGTAGTGTGTGTGGCTTCCACTTGCCTGTATGACCTCCCTACAAGGCCTGGTCATGCTCCTGATGAGGTGACGGATAGTCTCCTGAGGGATCTCCTCCCAGACCTGGACTAAAGCATCCGCCAACTCCTGGACAATCTGTGGTGCAATGTGGCATTGGTGGATGGAGCAAGACACGATTTCTCAGATGTGCTTATTTGGATTTGGTTCTGGGAAATGGGCGAGCCAGTCCACAGCATCAATGCCTCCATCTTGCAGGAACAGCTGACACACTCCAGCCACATAAGGTTTAGCATTGTCTTGCATCAGGAGGAACCTAGGACCCGGTAAGCACAACCCCCACCTGTGGACATTGGGCCCTCATACCACCCTCATGGAGTCTGATTTTGACCGTTTGAGCAGACACATGCACATTTGTGACTTGCTGGAGGTCATTTTGCAGGCCTATGTCAGTGTTCCTCCTATTCCTCCATACACAAAGGTGGAGGTAGCGGTCCTGCTGCTTGGTTGTTGCCCTCCTATGGCCTCCTCTATATCTCCCGATGTACTGGCCTTTCTCCTGGTAGTGTCTCCATGCTCTGGACACTTTGCTGAATGACACAGTAAACCTTCTTGTCACAGCTCACATCAATGTGCCATCCAGAATGAGCTGCATTACCTGACCTACTTGTGTGGGTTGTACACTCCATCTCAGGCTACCACTAAAGTGAAAGCACCCCTAGCATTCAAAAGTGACCAAAACATAACCTAGAAAGTGTAGGAACTGAGAAATGGTCTGTGGTCACCATCTGCAGAACCACTCCTTTATTGCGGGTGTCATGTAAAATTGATGGTCAATCAGTGTTGCTTCCTAAGTGGGCAGTTTAATTTCACAGAAATGTGATTGACCTGGAGTCAATGTGGAGCACAGGGTGCCAGCAGTGAATTTGCCAATCTTGGTGTTCTATGGCAAAAGCCAAACGTTTTGCACGGTGTTGGGCTGTAAGCACAACCCCTACCTGCAGACATTGAGCCCTCATAGCACCCTCATGGAGTCTGGTTTTAACTATTTGAGCAGACACATGCACATTTGTGACTTGCTGGAGGTTCTTTTGCAGGCCTTTGGCAGTGTTCCTGCTCCTGTTTCTCCTTGCACAAAGGTGGAGGTAGCGGTCCTGCTGCTGGGTTGTTGCCCTCCTATGGCCTCCTCTACGTCTCCTGATGTACTGGCCTTTCTCCTGGTAGTTCCTCCATGCTCTGTACTCTACGCTGAATGACACAGCTACCCTTCTTGCCAAAGCTCGCATTGAGGTGCCATCCTGAATGAGCTTCATTACCTGAGACACTTGTGTGGGTTGTAGACTCCAGCTCATCCAACCACTGTGAAAGTAAAAGCACCTCCAGCATCCAACAGTGAAAAAAACATCAGCCAGAAAGCATAGGAAACGAGAAGTTGTCTGTGGTCACCACCTGCACCTCTTTTATTCCACAATATTGTTATAATTTCCACCTGTTGTCTATTCCATTTGCACAACAGCATGTGACATTTATTGTCAATCAGTGTTGCTTCTGTTGGAATATTCAATCAATTCCATGTGTGTTCAATAAAAAAGGTCAGGAGAGTTTTTTTCTTCAGTGTTTTAAATATTAGCAATTTATTGGATACAAATGAATAATTTGATTCACAGAATTCTGTTATCAACAATGCAATGCAAGAGTTACATTGAGGGGTGTGCCACCGTTTTTTATTTTTATTCAGGACGTCTTTGTACATTGCTGCATTCATCTTTCCCTCTATACTGACAAGCCTTCCAGTTCCTGCTGCTGAAAAACATCCCCACAGCATGATGCTGCCACCACCATGCCTCACTGTAGGGATGGTGTTAGCCTGATGATGAGCGGTGCCTGGTTTTCTTCTATCGTAAAGCCTGGCATTCACTCCAAAGGATTCAATTTTAGTCTCATCAGACCAGAGAATTTTCCAGGCGGGGAGTGGCTTCTGTCTGGCCACTCTACCATACAGGCCTGATTGGTGGATGACTAATGCCCTTCTCCCCCGATCACTCAGCTTAGATGGCTTGCCAGCTCTAGGAAGAGTCCTGGTGGTTCCAAACATCTTCCACTTACAGATGATTGAGGTCACTGTGCTCATTGGGACTTTCGGAGCGGCAGAAATTTTTCTGCAACCTTCCCCAGCCTTGTGCCTCGAGACAATCCTGCCTCCGAGGTCTACAGACAATTCCTTTGTCTTCATGCTTGATTTGAGCTTTGACGTGCACTGTCAACCCTGGGACCTTATATAGACAGTTGTATGCCTTTTTTAAAACATGTCCATTCAACTGAATTTACCACAGCTGAACTCCAATTAAGCTGTTGAAACATCGCAAGAATGATCAGTGGAAACGCTCTGATTACTAGAGTAACCCTCGTTCCCCGAGGGGGGGAACGGAAATGCTATGTGGAAAAACTTCCACTATGGGGATTTCGTCAGAATCCAATCATCTGAAAGAGTATAAAAACGGGCCAATGAAATGCCAATGAGTTGGCGGCGTCAGCGTGCAAAGCTGTCTTGAATGACAATCAGCTTGGCATAAAAGCCCAGCATGTGCTCAGCAATGGCATCCTTTTCTAGCTGAAGAGGCTTTCACACTCCACAGCTAAGGGACAATCATTGTGGCGAAGGAACATAGCATTTCCGTTCCCCCCCTCGGGGAACGAGGGTTATTTTAGTAACCAGAGCGTTCCCCTTCAGGAGGGAACTTCAATGCTATGTGGAAAAACTTCCACTATGGGGAAATTTATGGAAAGCGCCACAACGAAAGAATCTTACCATGTCTCCAGTGAGGGGCGCGCCACGTAGCAGCACGAGCGCACCTGCATCGCTGGAGACACAGTCCTCCAACGTGTCCCCTGGCCCTTACTTACCTTTCTGGTTTAGATATATTTTTCGGGGAGTTGTAAAATACACCTAGTTAGTTTCTAGGAATTTTAAATACGACAGTACGTTGGGAAAGCCTTCAGTCCCGATAGGGAGGACGCTGCGGAGGCCACCTGCTGCCCGTAGGGGGAGACCTGGTGACAACAGAACATATGGACTAGCCCTGAGAAGGGAGAGTGCACATATGAGAAGATGGTTAGCGGGGAGGGAAGACACGAGCCCGCCTAGGAGGGGGGACTACATCGTGGCTGAGTGAGCGTATGGGATCGCCAGCGGGGATCGCACATAGCAGGCACCTATACCCAAAACGCGGGATGACCAGCCTACCGGGATGATACCTACAACGTAACGGGCCAACATCTGACTCCTCCGCTGAGTCAGATGCTGGGGGCCTCGGAGGAACTCTGCAGGGTTCGCCGAGTGAGGAACTCTATCTCTGTGTTAGAGAGAAAGGCGCAGCAAGCGTTTTACAACACCTAACCGAATTTCCTTATACACCAGCATGAGGAAATCGGTTCACTCGAAGATTAAATCTCACAAATAATTAGGTGTCGCCCAGCCCGCAGCTCTTACAATGTCTGTTTGAGAGGCTAACGCCCAAAGGGATGCGCGCTCCGAGTGGAGTGCGCTCTCACTCCTGGGGGACACGACTCGCCCTAGCTCGATGAGCGAGGCAGATGGCATTCACTGTTCAGTGGGCCAACCTCTGTTTAGATACGGCACTTCCCTTCTGCCAATCACCGTAACATATAAAGAGCTGCTCAGAGGATCTAAGCTCTGAGTACGGTCCGTTATAATACGCAAAGCGCGAACAGGACACAGCAATAAAGGAGCTGGGACTGCCTCCTCCGTGGGCAGCGCTTGCAGGTTCACAACATAGTCTAAACGAGCGCTGTAGGAACCTAGGGCACCTAGGTGGGCCGGGGTCTCGGGTAAACGTGAGAGTGGGCCGGCCCAGAACGCTGGCACATTTCGCTGACCGAAAATGCCTCCAGATACCCGCCCATTTGATCGATGCCAACGCGACCAGCAGAGCTGTCTACCTGGACAGAAATCATATAGATACTGAGTCGAGTGATCGAGCAGACCTCTCCTAAGAGAGATCTTCAAATGGGTAAGAGAGGGGACAGGATATATATCCACGTCTCGCGCCTCTGGGGACTGGATGATGAGGCGATGCTTTCCCAGCGCGCCGCCATCGCCGTGTCCTTAGAACGGGGATGATTCAACACCTCAGTGCGGAGGGGACAGCCTTGGCTCCAGCCAACTGAAGGAGGATAGCATCACACTGATCTGGCATGTTTGGGGTTTCCTTCTCGGAGAGAAGTACACCACACAGCGAATAGACTCCACATCAGGGCATAGGCATGCCTTATAGAGGGTGCTCTAGGCCTGAGTGATGGTGTTAACCACCTAACGGTAGGTCACCTAAGTCCTCCGCGCTCCATCTATGGGCCACACGTGAGGTTCCATAGATCTGGGCGCGGGTGCCAAACGGTGCCTGTCCCCAAAGAAGAAGTTTCCTCCAGTGGACATGCCAGGGAGAGGCCATCACGAGGAGAGAGCTGGAATACAGGTTTGATTGGGCCTGAGAGGCGCAATACATAGACCTGTTCCTCGTCCTCCCTGACTTTACACAGTATCTGTGCGAGTAGGCTCACTGGCCCCAGGGCCAGCTGTGTAGCCAGTGCGCAGAACGTACCCATAACAGCTGGACAGTCAGGGGTGGAGCCTCCATTTTCCCAGGCAAACTGCCGTGAGAGCGCAGCGGCTGCACGGTTGAGCTCGGCGGAGAAAAATGAAATGCAGCGATAGCGCTGCATATGACTCCGGGGGAGCAGACGGCGAGCGAGCTGAGACATGCGGCGACAGCAGATATCCCCCTTGCGGATGATATACACCATCTCCGCTATGCTGTCCGTCCTGACCAGCACGTGTTTCCCTTCTAACATCGGTAAAAAACGGTGCAGCGTGAGGTACACTGCCAACAGCTCCAGGGAGTTAAGATGCCAATGCAACCAGGTTCCTACCACGGAACCACAGCTGCATGCCCGCAACACACGGCCCCCCAGCGCGTACTGGAAGCATCTGTCAAATGACGATATGCCTGGACACTTGTTCTAGAGGCACGCGGGCCTGTAGAAACACAGGGTCCATCCAGAGGCTGAGGGCGCGGCGACACAGCGGAATGACCATCACCCGGTGCGCGCTCGCATGCCATGCGCGTCTTGGGACCCGATTGTGAAGCCAATGCTGAAGTGGTCTCATATGGAGCATCCGAGCGGCGACAGCGGCTGCGGATGCCATATGCTCCAGGAGCCTCTGAAATAATATCAGTGGGACCACAGTTTCCTGTCGAACTCTCTTAGACAGGCCAGCGCCAGCTCGGCGCGCTCTAGGGGGAGGCGCACCATCATGGTGATCGAGTCCCGCTCCAACCCGAGAAAAGAGCTGCTCTGCACGGAGGCGAGGCTGTTCTTTTCTCGGTTGACCTGAAGCCCCTTTTGGTCGAAGTGCCGAAACACCCTGTCTCTGTGCGTAATCAATTAATCCCGCGAGCGCGCTGAAATCAGCCAGTCGCTGAGACAATTGAGTATGCGGATGCCCGCAAGCCGAAGCTGGGGCACCCTCCGCGAGCTTGGTGAAAATCCGCGGAGACAGAGCGAGCCAAGAGGGGAGGACTTGTACTGCCAGGCTCGACTTCAGACGCAAACCGCAGTTGACGGTGGCGTGGAAGTATGGAGACATGAAAGTACGCCTTCTTTAGGTCTACTGCTGCAGACCAATCCCGAGGACGAACGCACCGGAGGATGCACTTCTGCGTAAGCATTCTGAACGGCAGCTTGTGAAGCCAGCGGTTCAAAATGCGCAGAACAAGGATTGGCCGTAGCCCACCGCTCTTTTTGGGTACGATGAAGTACGGGCTGTAAAAGCCGCTCTCCATCCCGGCTGAAGGGACCGGCTCGATTGTATCCTTCGCCAGGAGGACAACAATCTCCTCTCGCAAGACAGGGGCAGACGCAGGGCTGACCCTGGTGAAATACACACCCGTGAACTTGGGAGGCCGTTTCGCAAACTGAATTGCGTAGCCGAGTCTGATCGCGCGGATGAGCCATTGCGACGGGCTGGCCCGCGCTAACCAGGCAGGCAGAGCCCTCGCAAGTGGCTTCATCTGCACGATCGCTGACGTACCAGCAGTGGGGCAGCGCGGAGTGGGTGGGCTCAACCGGGGAGCACAGGGGTCCCACAGGAGAGCAGGACGCACCCATACTCCGGAGGTGGGGCTGGGAGGGGGAGAGAAAGGAGACCGTTCTCTCACGCTCCGCAAGCTACTGGCGAAGTGCACCGATCCTGCGAGCTGGAAAGCATAGCATCCCAGACTGGCAGTGTTCGGGCTGTCATATCCGGGGAAGGGGAAAAAATGCTCTTTTTCCGAGGTTTTGATGGCGTTTTTTAACGCTGTTAGAAGAAGAGCCCCGCCCTCCAGCGGGGAAAGAGCAAATCCTCCTCTCCAGATGGCCCGTCTTAGGGACGCTTCGCGGTTCATTTACCGAACTTAGCGGCGCCCTGGAGCGGGGAGCGCTGGCTGCCTGCGAGATGCTCTGCGCAGCCGCTTGGCCAGAGGCACAGGCGGGGGCGGCGGAGCAAAGTCGCAGGCGAGTGCTCTCGGCGTGAAGCAGTGGATGTGGATGGCTCGGCGGGAAGTAGCGGTTTTACGATCCCGCCGAGAGATGGTATTACCCATCGCCTCCAACTGCTCGCTCACCGGCGAGAATTCCTGGGCGAATTCACTGACGGTGTCTCCGAACAGGCCAGCCTTGGATATGGGTGAGCTAAGAAAGCAAACTTTGTCAGCATCACGCCCATCAACCAGGTTTAGCCCGAGGTGGCGTTCCTGGGCCACTAATGTGACCATCGTCCTTCCCAGGGGCACACACAGCAGACTTCAGTCATTTGCGGTGCGGAGCTCATGCTCAGTCCTGGGTCGGAACCATCCCCGCGCAGCTGGGCCAGCGCCTGCGCTAGGTATCGCTGGTAGGTGACCGTAGCATGCATGGTGAGGGCGGAGGCGCACGCAGCGCACTGCGTGGGCTCCCTGTGCACATCCAGGAAGAAGGGGACGTGGAGGCTCCACATCACATCCCTCTAGTTGGTCCGTCCGCGGGGCTGGGGGATAAACCAACTCCAGACCCACGGGCGAAGCAGCCTGGGAAAGTCTGCAAAGTCTGCTTCTGGATTTGACGACGCGCTCATCATCCCGGAGGGAGAGAGCGGGTTCGAATCCTCATCAGACAATGACAACCAACCCTAGGATGGTGAGGATGGAAGCGCAGGCAGATCGGGCAGAAAAAAGTGCCCTCCAAGACTGCGTGAGCTTACTGTGCACTTCCGGGAAGAAGGGGACGGAAGGTTTTAGAAGGTCTTGCCTTCTTATATCCTCCACATAACACCCATCTAGTCGGTCCGTCGGCAGGGCTGGGGGATAAACCATCACCAGACCCATGGCCAAAACAGCCTGGGAAAGCATGGCCATCATGTCTGCTTTTTAGATGCCAACGCAGTGCTCTCCACCCCGGAGGGAGGGAGCGAGCGGGTTCGCATCCTCATCAGACAATGACAGCCCATCCTCCGATGCAGCAAAGGACATCTGATCCTCTGTGTCATCAAGTGAGAGGGCGACCACTCGAGGATGGAGCGCTTCTCTCACCTGAAGCTTGGATGGAGCGCGTGGGAGCGAGAGGTCCGCGAGGCAAAGGGCAGCGGATTTACTCCCACTGAAACCCTCAGATCTGCCCGAGTGCCAACCGCAGTGCGGGGGTCATCTGGGGTGGGTCGCTCTTTTGCAAGAGTGAGCCGCGATCTTAACTGCGCAGCAGACATGACATCACAATGATGGCATGCACTGCCCGCGAGCACCGCATCAACATGCTGGACCCCCAGACATGAAACGCAGTGCTCGTGCCCATCATCCGGGGACAGGAAACCACCGCAACCAGAAACGCACGGTCAGAGCGACGTCTTGAATAAGACGCGCTGCACAACCGTGTTGCTCTTTTAGTAAATTTGCTTCCTATATACATACCGCTCTTGGGGGACCGGACCCAAAGGACGCCAGGCATGGGAGAACAACCCAGCTCGACCGTCTGCCACTGCGTATACGCGCTCTGGACCGGGAGAAGCTGCTTCTCGATCTCCCTCTGTAGAGACAGGTTGGAGATACCCTCAAAGACTCTCTCAGAAGCTCATGAAAGGCTCTGAAAGCGAAAAGGATGCCGTTGCTGAGCACATGCTGGGCTTTTATGCCAAGCTAATTGTCATTGAAGACAGCTGTGCACGCTGAAGCCGCCAACTCATTGGCATTTCATTGGCCCGTTTTTATACTCTTTCAGATGATTGGATTCTGACGAAATCCCCATAGTGGAAGTTTTTCCACATAGCATTGAAAATCCCTCCTGAAGGGGAACAGAATGTACCTGAGCTCAATTTAGGGCTTCATAGCAAAAGCTGTGAATACTTATGTACATGTGATTTTTATGATGTGAATACTTTATGTACATGTCTTTTATTTTTAATAAATTTGCAACAATTTCAAAAAATATTTTTTTTCCATTGTCATTATGGGGTATTGTGTGTAGAATTTTGAGGACATAAATTAATTTTAATCAATTTTGAAATAAGGCTGTAACATAAAAAATGACAAAACAAACATCAACAACGCTATCTCACGGCAATTCGTAACTTTTTCATTAGTGGCTAATTCATATGAATTCGTACGATCTAATTCGTACAAATTAGTACGATTTGCCCATCACCCAATGATGGTTGGGGTTAGGGGTGGGGTTAGGTGCCACGCCTCCTTTTTAAAATCGTACATTTTCGTACGACTGAACTCGTACGAATTAGCCACTAAACTGACAAAACGTAAAATACTTACGTTTCCTCGTGAGATCAGGCTGAGATCAATGCATTAATCCATCAGTACAATAAGTATTTATTTGTGTATACATTTATTTATTTAGTAGTATTAGAAGTAGTAGTGTCATTGTTTTTATTTTGTAATATTATTTATTTGGTTGTTGTTATTAATTATTTTTAAGGCATTTCAAATTATGCATTATGGTAATCTTTCTAATAATTCTGCATTTTGCATACATTTTTTTTTCTCTAGACATTTATTATCAATTACCATTTCTAAGAATACTTTCTCATTATTTATTTAATTTATTACCCATGTTTAATTTATTCTGCTGGATATATCAAACAATATATTATGCATTCTAAGAAAATTGTAACTTTTAATGAAGCAAAAAACATAAAAAATAAATACCACATTTAAACTCTAGTTCTGCTTAATAGTTTGTGTTTGAGCATAGCAAAATCTAAAATTAATTGCTTGTTTTTACATGAAACTAATTCTGAGAGACACAACAACAGTACTATGTTTCTTTAGCACACACAGTGATTCTGTAGCATCCTGACACCTCATCCCAACTTGAGTGTGTTTAAAAAAATTATGAGGGCATTTATGACTGGCTCTGTTATATAAATACCATGCAGATGGGTTTGAAAATGCTATTTGGCATAAATTAAAGTTTAATTTTTGTCCTAGATCACCTGTCTCGTTCAATGCCATTATTTACCGGAGACAATACTACTATGTGCATAATTATGTTGACTTAAAGCAGAGACATGGCTTGCTTTAACTGTGATAATGCATTGTTCTTATGCATTTAATAATGAAGCAGGTGTGGGACAGTGCATATAAATAGCTAAAAGTAGAGGCATCATAGTTTGTCTAATAATTTTTTTGTTATCATGAGATGTGTTTTTTGCTGTTATGAGCTACAGTATTAAACAGATGACAGAAAACCCATACTAGTTTACAAATATCAGTTTTTAATCTTTTCATAAAATCGAATTGTCATGCATAATAAAGAATCTAACTAAGGACCTGAGAATCCTTGTAGCAAACTTGCATGTGTTTGCTTTAAGAAAGACAAAAACACATTCATTTGTGTTTTATTTTTATTTGTTTATATTAATTTAGTCTTCATTTAATTATTTTATTTAATCATATAAATTAGTCATTTATATAATTATCTTTTTATAATTTTGTTGATTATTAGCTTGTCATTTGTTTGTGTTTTATATTTTATTATTACTATTTTCCTATAATTATTGCTTTACTATTGTTTCGTTTTTGCAAGTTATCAATTTTATGACTGTGGATTCAAGCTTGTTTCAAGAGTAGGAGATAAGAGTGTCTTCATTTCAGGGTCTGTATTGTCACTGTACAATGTTGTGAAGCAGTTATTTTCCATTGCTGTTCCTTGTGGTAAAATAACACTTGTTGGATTTATCATGGTCAGGTGAAGTCTGAGCATTGAATCATACACAACTAAGATTATTCAATAAACTTTAGTCTTTCTTTATCATCAATACATTGTCTCCGGATTCCGCTTCTCTCTGGCTTTCTCAGTCAACTCCTAAATTGATAGGAGATTGTTAATTCAGTTGAATGCTGGTTAACAAGTTTGGGTATTGGGCGGCTCCGCTGGCTTGTCTGAATGAACCCTTTTCACAAGACTGTTATGATGCGTTTTAATGGTCATCATAATCTTAAATCCTTGGCAGTTTTTAATATTTCAAATTTAAAAAAAAAAAAATGTATGAACCTTTATATGTATTTATGTACTGTATGTATTATATTGTTTTTGCATCAAATTACAAAAAATGAATTACCGCTTGTGTGAGGTGTTTCTAATGCAGCGTCTATGGGGCTGTGAATTAACGTTATTCTCTCCTCTGTCTGCCATAGTCTCACACAATTATTTTTCTTTTTCTGTAAGTCTTGATAACTAAATGGTGGGGTTTTTCTTTTATTATTTAAACAAATAGTATTGTACAAAAAAAAAAGTTGTACTCTCCAGTTTACTTTGCTCTAAATTTACCCAGCTATGACGCCTTTCACTACTGAGAAACCCGGAAATGTGAAAAGGGTTTATACCCAGAGAAAAAAACAATTTCTGTCAGAATCTGTCATCCAGGGCTTGATCTTATTTATCTGGTTTGGAGAGTGTGTTCTAACAATATTAACCTTAGCAACTGCATGACAAAATTAAATAAATTAAGAATTTAAATAAATAACAAAAAACATTTAAAGTAGCACATTGTTTGAAGTGTTTTTTATTTATTTATTTTTTTGCATAAAGGCACATGTGGATTTTTGTTCATTATATTTAAAATAACATTCATTCATTCATTTTCCTTCAGCTTAGTCCCTTTATTTGTCTGGGGTTGCCACAGCAGAATGAACTGCCAACTTTCCCCGCATAGGTTTTACACAGCGGATGCCATTCCAGCCGCAACCCAGCACTGGGAACCATCCATATACACCTACGGTCAATTTAGTTTATTCAATTCATCTATATCGCATGTCTTTGGACTGTGGGGGAAATCGGAGCACCCGGAGGAAACCCACGCCAACACGGGAAGAACATGCAAACTCCACACAGAAATTCCAACTGGCCCAGCTGGGGCTCGAACGAGCAACCTTCTTGCTGACAGGTGACAGTGCTAACCACTAAGCCACCGTGCCACCCTAAAATAACATGTTTGAAGTTTATTGATTCATTTGTTTATTCATTTAAATTAGATTTGAGTTTTGTTTTGTTTGTTTTATTTAACTTATATTATTTAAGTTTTATTTTTAATGCAGATTTTTTCTATGTAACTTATTTAGGTTATTTATTAAATTAAGGTAGCATGTTGGATAAGGTTTGTTTTTACTGAAATGTTTGTTCATTCATTCATTCTTAAAACAACATGCTGGTTGAACTTAAGAAGAAAAAACATGAACATAGTAATGTCTGTTCCAGTAGTTTATAGAGAATAACTATTAGTCATTATTTACTCAAGATAAAGTTAATCATAAAGGGTCTCTGCGATATTAAAAAGTGTCCTAAACATTTTGATAAGTTCTTCAGCTGTTTTGCAATGGCTGCAGTATTGCACATACATAAAAGTGCACTTGACACAGTGATGAAAAACAAATCCATGGTGTTTTAAGTGGGTTTTAAAGCATAATTGGGAAACTATAGTCCTGGGGTTTCTGTTTCATCATAGACAGATCAATAATTCCTTGGAGGAAACCCAGCAAATTATCCCCCAGATCAAGCAGCAAAACTTCTCCCTGATGATAGGGGAGGTACAAGGCAAAAAAGCCCTCACAAATGGCAGGGACATAATGAAACGTAGCGCACAAGGCACCCACATCACCATTTCCTGGGATCTTGCTGTGCTTTGGCAGATTTGAGGAGCAGGAAACTGGCAGACAGCGTGTCTAGACCGGATGAAATTCTTCATTAATTCAGACTGTTGTTCTTCTGCTTCCTAATTTAGAAGCTCAGCAATTAAAACGGCACAGACACCAAAGGAGCTCAGTTTGAATGTTTTTAGTCCGTAATGCTTTGGAACATTTTCTGAGCTCTTGGCCATACTGCCTGAAATTTGAAAATGGGGTATTTTCATGACACACTGAATTGATTACGTCATGGATCTGTGACACAAACATGGAGCCTTATTAAGATTTGGCCAATTTAAGGTCAGACTTAAAGGCAAAATATGTAATTTTCACTGCAAGAATCATGTATTCACAACAAACTAAGGCGTAGTCTGATGATGCAGTGACTGAGTGTGGAATCATGGGAGTTGTCATCTTCATCTGGACTCCTGGAGGAAAGCAGTATAGGAATTAATTCACAAAGTACAGTATAGCAACCATGTCCAACTAAATTGATATAACTTACTGTACACTGTTGTGACTGCCAAATGTTATTTTTCTGATACAAAAAAATAGTTCTCATTACAGTAAATCTGATATGGACATTCTACATTTATAGACAGAGACATTAAAATTATAGTAAATGAAAACTAACATGACCATTTTTATTGAACTTGCAACAGTGTTACAAGGACACAAAGTAAATGATCTGCTCTGAAATGGTGTTATTTAATTTTGTTCTTAAGGAAATTGAGCTCATGAATAATTTAATAGACATACAAGTGGCCGACTAATTCATATCATTCTAGTAATGTGTTCTAAAAGCAGCATTATAGTCTCTTCACGTATTGTTGAAAAAGACAAAAACAGATAATAGGATAGTATAGCAATCAGAAATTATAGCACTTTGGATACTTCAAGAGTTCACACTTAGCTCATGATTTATCACATAGCTTGTTTGGCATGCTGTCCCGGGAGAGAGCCCTGAGCTCAAGGGATCCTCGGGCCCAGGGCTCCCCCCTTTCACATGGCGAGGGGAAATTGAGCTCAGGTCGATCTCAAACTCCCCCGCTGCTGAGGCCAAGGTGAACTTCTTGAGAGTAAGACATTAGAAAACGATTTAGGCTTATTATAGAGCATATTTGGCCGGTGGGAGGAAACCGGGGAACCCGGGGGAAACCCACGCGGACACAGGGAGAATATGCAAACTCCGCACAGAAATACCAGATGACCCAGCAAGGGCCTGACGCCATTGGTATTCTTGCTGTGAGGCAACAGTGCTAGTCACTGGGCCACCGTGCCGCCCATTCTGGATAAAGGTGGAAGAAGGGGAGGAGGGGGGTTTCTTCCAAATGAAGATAGATGTAGAGAGGAAATAAGGATATATATATATAGTGACTTGGGGTGCTTTGATTGGAAGATCATGATTAGCTAATGTGGGCCAGCTGGGTCAATCATGAGCACATGCTCCTCTCGAAATTAGTTTAAAATTAAACTTCACTTCAAGAGTTCACACTTAGCTCATGATTTATCACATAGCTTGTTTGGCATGCTGTCCCGGGAGAGAGCCCTGAGCTCAAGGGATCCTCGGGCCCAGGGCTCCCCCCTTTCACATGGCGAGGGGAAATTGAGCTCAGGTCGATCTCAAACTCCCCAAAAAGCAAATGATAAGCGCTCGGGACAGCAGCCGCGTATTTACAACAGGAACTCCCCAAAGTGCAAAGAAAAGCACTATATCCGGCTGCTGGATATAACGTGAAGAGTTGGTGTGGGGATAAGCTTTTCTAGGGAGTGTGTGAAGGCCAGGGTAGGTCTGGTGGCTATGAAATAAATATTGGAGGCCAAGTTTGACTCCTGCGGGAGTCTGAGTGTGGCTTGGAGTGTAGGTGGGGGAGACTCATTGGAGAGTTGGGGCTTAAGTGGGGCTTCTGTGGGAGTCAGTGCTTAAAAGTTTGTGAGAGGTGATAGAGAAGGGTGTGGAGTTGGCTGATTAAGAGGGAAGAGATTTGGCGGCAGAAATATTCGACGCTGCTGGGGGTAAAGAAAGGGGAGAGAAGCTGGAAGAAACATAAGTATGCTATAAGATTGCTGTACGGAATATACAACTATACAGAATGCAGCAGAAACACTCAATGCTGGCAGGTAGCTTGACACTGGCATGGGAAAAGAAAGGGGAAGGCAGCTGGAAGTAACACAGATAAAATATATGAACAATACAATATAGACATGAAACATACTAGTGGACTCCTATGCTTAATAAATGCACTAAAGCAGCGAAAGCAATCGACCTTGGCAGAAAAATAAACGGGAGGGAGACCGGCTGCAAGTAACACACATATGCTATACTATTACTATACAGAATATACAAACTAAGCAATAAAAAAGATACTAATGCAGCGGGAGCCCACAACGCTGGCAAGGGGAAAGAAAAAGGGAGAGCTGTTGGAGGTAACATGGTTACTATGCAAAATATAATAAACATGGAATGCTAATGAAATACTATGTAGGATAAACAGGTTAATGCCAGTACTGGTGAATAACTATACAGAATAAAACTGATGCAGAGGAACCACTCGACGCTGGCAGGGGGAAACAGGAAGGTGAAGGCGATAAGTGAGGCTCTTGCGACAGCCAAAGTTCGTATAAACTCCTGCGGGAGTCGGAGCTTAGGGTGATGTTAAGGTGGAGAAAGGAGGTTGGATAAAAAATAAAAGGTAAGGAGTAAAGGGCTGGGAGAAAACAGCAGAAGCACTCAATGTCGGCAAGGGGAAAGAAAGGGGAGAGCTGCTGGAAGTGACATGATTATTATGCAGAATAAACACAAATGTAGACTGTAGGTGAAACCTATATGGAAAATAAATAAACTGGTGCAGCGGAAGCACTCAACACTGGAATGGGAAAAGAAAGAGGAAGGTAGCTGGAAGTGGACACAGATATACAGTACTATACGATTAATATGCAAAAGACACAATATAAGACATAGAAGATAATAGCAAACTACTATGCAGGATAAATTAAAGCAGCGGAAGCACTTGACGCTGGCAGGAAAAAAAAAAAAAAAAAAAGGGGGGGGGGGGGCAGCTGTAAGTAACACTAATATGCTATACAATTACTATACAGAATATACAAACTATGAAATAAGAAAGATACTAAGGCAGCGGGAGCACACAACGCTGGCAGCGGGGAAGAAAAGGGGAGAGGCTGTTGGAGGTAATGAGATTACTATGCTAAATACAGAATATAATAAACATGAAAGGCTAATGAGCTACTATGCAGAATAAACAAATTTAGACACTGGTGAATGACTATACAGAATAAATAAACTGATGCAGCGGAAGCACTCAATGCTAGCAGTGGAAACAGGAAGGTGAGGGGGATAGGTAAGAGGTGTAAGAGCAGAAGCTTGTGCTGACTCCTTTGGGAGTCTGAGCTTAGGGTGACGCTAAGGTGGAGCAAGAAGATTAGTTGATAGTCTAAGGCAAGGGGTTAAGAGATGGGAAGGAACAGTGGAAGCACTGAACGCTGGCAAGGGGAAAGGAAAGGTGAGGGTGAAAGGTGAGGCTCTTGCGAGAGCCAAATCTCATGTTGACTCCTCCGGGAATCTGACCTTAGTGTAATGCTTGGATGGAGCAAGGAGGTTAGATAAGAGTCAAAGGCAAGGGGTGAAGAGCTGCGAGGGAAACAGTGGAAGCACTCAACACTGGCAGGGGAAACAGAAAGATAAGGGTGAAAGGTGAGGCTCTTGCGAGAGCCAAAGCTCATGTTGACCCCTGCGGGAGTCTGAGCTTAGGATAATGCTAAGATGGACCATGGAGGTTAGATGAGAGTCAAAGGCAAGGGGTAAAGCTAGGAGGGAAACACTGGAAGTACTCAACGCTGGCAGGGGCAATGGAAAGGTGAGGTTGATAGGTGAGGCTCTTGCGAGAGCCAAAGCTCGTGTTGACCCCTGCGGGAGTCTGAGCTTATGGTGATGCTGATGGAGCAAGGAGGTTAGACGAGAGTCAAAGGCAAGGGGTAAAGAGCTGGGAGGGAACAGCGGAAGCACTCAATGCTGGCAGGGGGAACAGAAAGGTGAGGGTGATAGGTGAGGCTCTACAAGAGCCTAAGCTCAGATTGACTCCTGCAGGAGTCTGAGCCATAGAGGGGGTTGCTAGGGATGGACAGATAGATGGCTTTGGCTAGAGGATAAAGGGGTGGCCAAGATTGGGCTGAGAGGTTTAATAGGACTGACTGGGGTTTGAAATAAAAGACTGAGGCAAATTTAAGATTTGAAAAGCTTCAGAAGACCATTGACCGAGGGTCTGGATCTGATGCTGGGAAAGCCTGTTAATGGCTGCTCTGGTGGCAGTGCCAATTCTGAATGAATGGCTGGGAAATTGTTAAGGAGGAAATCGTGAGAAGCGGAGGACTTTGAGGTGTTCCTGGAACCAGAGACGTGATACTGGACGATTAGCGTCGTCAGTAAAAAGGGGAGGGCTAGGGGGTTTGTTTCTTGTGATCACCTCAAGTGTAGGTATGCTAGGAGGGGGTGAGTGAGGGCAGGGATGTTGGAGATGTAAATGACATGTCCTTTGTTGAATTGATCTGTCTTATTTTGCAGGATGAGGAAACCCTATATTTCCTCATCGAACAAAATTAGATCTGCTATGGTGGGGTGGAGTGAGGGGTTGAGTTTGAATATGTTCCATGCTGTGATGTGTGACTGAAGGGCTCTGAGGGCTTCTACTTGGAAGATAAGTGATATGGGGTTTGGTGGAAGTTATAAAGGGGTTGGCTTAAGGTAATGTCGTTTCTGGAAAGGGAGGGACAGGCGTTGGGTTGGGGTCCACTTCTGGAGCCAATGACCAGAGTTCTGGAAAGAAAAATGAGAAAGAGTCAGTGATTTGGTTTTGCAACCTGGCACGTGTTCAACAGACATGATAAATAGTTTTTTGGATGATTTCCATATAAGATGTCTTAAAAGCAGCATTAAAGGTTGGCGAGTAGGAAAGCCTTTTTCTATGCATTGTACGGTGTTTCTTTGTCACAATAAATGAGAATACTAGAGGTGGACTATTCGTCTCCCTGTAGTATGGCGTCAGCGACCATTGGGTACAGTTTGAAGAAAACTGATGAACAATGGTTTTCTGAAGTGGAAATCGATTGAGGGGGCCATGTGGTGGCGAATAAGTGGCCTATGAGTAATCTTTGAACCCAACTGATGGGGCAGCATCAGTATGTAGGCTAATATCTAATGGGGTGAGAACAAAATTGCTGTAGAAGGAACAGCCGTTCCATTGCTTAAGGAAGGCAATCCATAAGCTGAGTTCATTGCGGGTAGGTTTGGTGAGAGAAATTGTGTCTTCTAAATTGTGGACTGTGATAGGGAGCTGGAGCAGGTAAGTTGTAAATGGGTGACCTTGTGGTATAATTCGCATAGTGAAATTTAGGTGGCCGAAGATGGATAACGGTACGTGTTTTGTTCAAGTCTGTTTTCTTGAATTATAAGGGAAAGAGAAATGGTTTAGTCAATTTTCTCTTTAGGAAGGGAAACTTGGAATTTTTTGCGAATCCAAGTTGATGCCTAGAAATTCTATAGATGTATTGGGTCCAGCCTCTGTGAGAGGAATACCTAGATTGGCGAAAACCTTTTGGGTGATCTCTAGGTGTTTGGCTGGAAGCAATGTGGGGGAGAGATGATTAGAATATCATCTAAAAGTTGGATGAGACGGGGGATTCTGAATTATTAGATAGAATCCATTTGTCGGAGAATTTGCGACTTGCACTGCTTATGACACTAATGCATATAATCTTGAATGGTGGGGCAGAGAATGGTCCAATCGTAGAGTAGTTGTCAATCTCTTTTTAAATAAGATGATCGACAGTTTTGGGTTCTGCAATAGCTGATTAAAGATTAGGACAAAAAGACTAATGGAAGGGAGAGCTGAGACGCCCGGGTGGAAACCATGGGTTAGACCTGAAATGAGAAAGTCAGAAAGATTAGTGTCAGGGTGAGAACGCAGTTCTCTAGCAAGGTAAGGAATATTTACAGGAATCGACAGATAATGTTTTAAATTTTTATTTATTTTTTTTTTTTTTTTTTTTTTTTTTTTTTTTTTTTGGTAGACATTTGTCCCCCCACGAGATGGTGGAGGGATGGAGAGCTGAGGATATGGAGCATGGCTTGGCTGGTGGTCCTGGAAATACCTCTTGAAGGCAGAGTAGGTGAAGTGATAAGTTTAAATCCTTGTGGCGTATTACGATCGGACTTCAATGTTCGATGTGTAGAATATTTTTATGAGCCGGGTAATTTTCAGAAGTTAAATAGCTATCGGAAGTGGCGGGGTTTATTTATCGGTTGTTTATTTATTTTATTTTATTTATTTATTTATTTATTTATTTATTTATTGATTTGACTTGATGTTGACATTTGATTTGTACTTGAACTGTACTTATTAGAAACTGTGTCAATGGAATGTTGGCTATGGGCTTTACTTTAAAACATGATTAAATAACATAACAATGGAATCCTAACATGATTAAAATTAGAAGCATAACTGGCCCAATTTATGCACAAAGTCTTTGCAACTAAGTCTGTTCATGAACTATCAGGAGAGAGGGCGGGACTATCTCATGTTCTGAGAGCTCTTGGATGGTGACACTTCTCCTTTCAGCTATTGGCTCAATGGAGTGTCAGTCAAAAGTGCAAAGGTCAGCAGCCATTTTGTAGACCAAATAACAAGTGTTTGTCTACTAGATGCTACTTTACTGAACGCACTCCAGCGACTATTTTGGATGACAGCAGTGTATCCATGGATGTTTATCAACGTATAAATAAGTTATGGACTAATGTTTTACGGATTGGATGGCTTTGATCCTTGCAGTCGAATTACTCCAAGCTGTTAAAATGTTATGGACCTTTGGACAGGCCGGAGGCTTGAGAGGTGGGTTTATTTGGTTTGTTATAATTTCTGGTTGGACACAGTTCAACGGAGGACACTTAGTCCATAGTGTTTGTGTCTTTTAAAAAGGTTTAAATTATTCTAGTCACGCCTTTGTAAAGATATACAAAATGTTTAGTCTTGCTGGAGAGTAGATATTTTGCGAGGCTTCCCCTTAAGGCATGCTATGTACGTTACCACAGGTGGACTGCTAAGAGAGCAGTGAGAGTTGGGCTTCATTGCAGTGGCTGTGGCTGAAGTCTCAGGGAGAGCAGGGCTCTGGTTGAAGTTGTAGATGTTTGTTGGTTATTGCCATATTGCTAGGCTAAAAGTGTAATGCTGTAAAAGTTTTTTAGAGCTAGAGCTTTTTAGTAGCAGCAAGCGTTCTTCCAAATGAAGATAGATGTAGAGAGGAAATAAGGATATATATATATAGTGACTTGGGGTGCTTTGATTGGAAGATCATGATTAGCTAATGTGGGCCAGCTGGGTCAATCATGAGCACATGCTCCTCTCGAAATTAGTTTAAAATTAAACTTCACTTAAGTACATTTGTAGTCAAATAATGTTGTTGTTTTTTTTTCTCAAGTGAAAGTATATCAGGAGCACTTACAGTACAGTACACTGAAGTAATAGTTTACTTATGTATCTCTACTTTAACTCAAGTACTTGGTTTGTGTACTCTGTCTACTACTGGAGAATCCAGGGAGCAGAAAGTGGAAGGAGAAGCTAGATGAAGATCCACAGTTGAGCCAGGATGGGAATAAACAGCAAAACTTATGGCAGGAGTAACTAGGATGAAGTAATAGCCTGATTGACTGGTGGGGACATGGGAAGTGGAGCTCAAGGGGACAGAATCCCAAGGTGAAGCAAGATCTGCAGGTTCTCATGGAACCAATTGGAAGAGGGCGGCTTGGTAGGCCAGGGTGGAGCTGGTGGAAGTGAGGATCAAGGCAAAGGAAGGAGCCTGGCAAAATTAGAAGGATACTAGGACTATGCATAGCCACGGCTAGAGGACTACAGCCAAGGCAGGACTTGACTGACAAAGATGAAGCTAGAGGGATGAGGAAACCAAAGTGAAGCTTAAGGTTGTAGGGAGTCTGGGGTTCTGTGGCCTAAAGTAAAGCTTGGGTATTAACACTCCAGGATAGAGTTGGAGACCTAAAAGACCAAGGCAGATCCAATGAGGTCCACTGAAGAAAGGTCCAAGGAGAAAAAGAAATACTTTGGAAGTGTGGCCAAATAACTGGTATGCAGAGCAGTATAGAGGCTAGTCAAACCAAGCCGTCTATGTTTCTATAGTGCTTTTACTATGTAGATTGTGAAAAGCAGCTTTACATAAATGAAAAAAGAATATCAATTCATAACAATATTTCAGATTATGGAACAATTTCAGCATATCAGGCAAGAATCAGTTGATGTAGAATGCTGGTGCACTTTACCATTGTGTATGAATAGTGCTATAATAAGCTTGCCTTGCCTTAGTGTAGTTCCAATGACATTAAAATAGATTCAGTTCAGTTTAATACAAATTGCACTGTTGAAGGATGATCTACTGAAGAGCAGCTCCACCAGCCCCAACTAAGCAAGCAAGAGTCGACAGTGAAGGAACCAAAACTCCACGCTCTGACGAAAGTGGGAAAAGTTGTTCTGCCAATTTTTTTTTCTTTGGGAGACACCAGGCCCAGTCAGGGTGGGGTAGCTCTCCTCTGGTCAAGGAGACTTGATAAAGGGCCATAGTGCCTAAGGCCCTGATCACACCAAACACATCTTTTGCATTGAGAGGGACCTTTTTTGAATGGTTTACCAATGGCCATGAGCTTTTTGTCCATTGCTTATACATTCTATGCATACATTTTAACATTGTGGTGTGAAAATAAGGAATACCCCTCTAAATCTCTCATTTAGATGTTTTCTTTGATTACATTAAAGGGCACCTATGGTAAAAAATCTACTTTTTAAGCTGTTTGGACAGACATATGTGTAGGTATAGTCTATAGACCGTCATATTGGGGTGATATAAACACACCCAGTCCTTTTTTTCAATTTAACAACATAAAAACGGTGGACCAATGGGAGAGGTTATGAGATCGACCTTAACTTGACGTAGGAGTGCGGTCCCCCCCACCCACCAATATTGATTGACAGGTGCGCATTACCATATCTTCAGTAGGCCATGTTGTTTCACGTCCGCCATTTTCAGCGTGTGAGTCAAAGCGACGTCACCAAAGAAACACCCTTGCTCTATTTTTAGATCATGTAAGGCTCATTGGGCTTAACATTCACCAAGTTATCGCTCTCCTTGCCGCCAGTGTTTGTGAGTTTTGGTGGGTTTGCATACATGTGTACTTTTCATTGTGTCTTCCTTAAACTTCAGCGGTTTGCACTTCCCGCGGTCACAGAAGCTCCCTGTCATCTTAACTAGGTGCAGCTGGAAAGTGCGAGCATGTTGCCTCACGTGCGCGTCCGTCCATGTGAAATAACGAACTAACGACGCGCAGCGCCATGCATTTTGCGGTGTTGCGAATGAAAGTTAGGACCGGGGGGTTCGCTCACTATTCTGCCGCCTAGGTCGCCTCTATGGACGCGCTGGCCCTGCTCAGGACACTTCATATTTCTGCCGCGCCACAGAGCGTTATCTGAATAGTTTCATTTTAAATAACATGCGAATGTGCGCGTCTGGTGTGCCGTGTCGTGGCTCTGAGCGGCGCATCCGGTGTATGTCGCCCTTTAGTTATAGCCTTAAGCAGGTCGTACACCAGAAGCGCCGCTCGGCGACAAGCAGCATTGTGCCACGCAGCGGCATGCATTTCTGAAATCTAAACATAAGTTTCTATCAGGTGACACACACCGTCGCCGCAAGTGTGTGATACTTTCAATGGTCATGTGTGCGCCGCATCATGGTGCATGGTGTGATGTCCTTCAGTCAAAGTTAATTCAGTGTGCTTGGTTATTAGTCTCGGTGTAGGCTACAAGCTCAGAGCTTTAAACTAGCACACAGTTGGCTGTAAAACTATATAAAGACACATGATTTTGTAGTCTCTGCTTGGTCTGTGTCCGAGTCATACATGTACAGCGGAATGCTGGTCCTCTCACTCATGTTGCTTCTCTCTGTCTGCCTGTCTGTAGCCATACACAAAGCGGGGGAGCTCTTGGCTCCGCCCCCTTGTTAAGTTGGGCGGGAAGTCGAAACTAATTTTCATGAGAAGCAACATGCCCCTAAAACAGCGAACTGTGTACACGCCCCCAAAATTACACTTTTTAACACATCATAATAAAAAATCTGAATTGTGTTTTGAACTGAACCTAAACTGGCACACTCAGAAGAACCATAATATTAATATTACATCTTTAAAAAGGGGTAAAATAGGTGCCCTTTAAATAGTATTCAATTCATATTTATTTGTATAGCGCTTATACAATGTAAATTGTGTCAAAGCAGCTTCACATATAAGATTATAGTAAATTGAAACCGAGTCAGTTCAGTTTTCAGAGAATAAGTTCAGTTCAGTTTAGCTCAGTTCAGTGTGGGTTAATAATCACTACTGAGAGTCCAAACACTAAAGAGCAATTCCATCGATGCGCAGCTCTACAGATCCCGAACCATGCAAGCCAGTGGCGTCAGCGTCGAGGAAAAAACTTTACCAATTGGCGAAAGTGAAGAATTAAAAAACCTCGAGAGAAACCAGGCTCAGTTGGGCACGACCATTTCTCCTATGGCCAAACGTCTTGTGCAGAGCTGCAGTCTAGGCGCTGGAGGCTGGAGAAAGCTGGACCTCAGCGTAGACTCGTCTGTCCTTGGAGCGTCACACGAATCAGTCTCATGCTCTCCACTCCTCCATGACCACCACAGCAGCTGCTCAGGATGCGGCCTGGTCCAGAATTATGAAAACCTTGGGATCATCTCGTCGCTGGTCTTAGCGTAGCTGCTGTTCATCGTGTATATAAACGAAATGCAAAAAACCAAAACACGCAGTAGAGGTGTCACTTTAAAAATGCACAGATCTAACATTATAATGAAAGCATTCAATTGCTTTTCTAACTTTTTATGCTCATTTAAGACAAAAGTTGTTGTGTTTAAAAGAAAACCCACCAAAATCGACCTGTTTAGATAATAATAATAATAATAATAATAGTATTATTATTATTATTATTATTGTTGTTGTGTATATGTCCGTTTAAATACGCACCCAAAACCCATCGCTTGTACAGAATCCATTTGGGAAACAGCTTCTATTTATCACTATGGAGCATGAAAAACAGGAGGGTTGACATATGACCCTATGTGCCTCGCATTTTAACTCTCTGCTGTGTTAAATGGAAAACGTGTGCTATGTAAGTCATGTCTTTTCAGTCTCTAATCAAATGAAAGCAGAGGCGGGGTTTCCATTAAGGTGACAGCTGTGTTTGTGTTGTCAAAACAACTATAAAGACTTTTAAAGATGGCGTAGAGAATAGTGATTACTGTTTTGAGTTATCCAAAGCTGTGTCTTCACAAATTATGAATATCACAATATTATTGAAAAATACAATTATAGCAATATCAACAGCAATGCGTGTGCACAATATGCAGCTGATTCAGTCGTTGCCTAGCAACATAAAAAGCACAGCACTTTTTTTTTCTTGTCAAACAAAAAGGCAGTGCAGTGTGCCTTGTGTTCTCAGAACAGAAAATCGCATTCGGTGTGATCGGCCCTAAGTGGAGTGCAGAGTTTAGAGACCTGAGGTAGAGCTAGAGTATAGGGTTGAGTGCAGAGCTAGAGACCTAAAAGCTGGATCTGAAAAATGGGGTGGAGCCATTGAAGGGATCAATTTAATGTGTGGGCAATAAACTGCAAAGAAAGAGGGTGAGGGAAGCTGAATCTTAACATATTTATTGGGTAAAAGAGTGTAGATTAGACCAGAAAGCAGAGGGGAACGTGGGGAATATGGAATCAGAGCCAGGAATCAAACTCTGCCAAGCACACTTGCTCTTCATTAAAACTTAAAATTATTATTTTCTATTTGTGTAATACCTTGGTTAGTTATTATCTCCTCTCTACCCCTCATCACCTTGTCTATTTAATAGTTTTCAGTTTTCAGTTGACCTCTTTTTTTTAGCTTGTAATTGTCTTCTAATTGTTGTTTTTTTCTTTGTTTTTTGGTGTTTGCTTGTGTGTTACTATCGTTATCTCTTTTTGTGTGTGTGTGTGTAGACTGACTATAAACTATTTTAACTGCATTTGGATGCACAAAACTATTTGTAAAATTAAATATTTTAGTAGTAATTTCTCCAGTTTTCCTTTAGAAATGAACCCTTTGAATGATAGTGTATACGTTTTCCATTTTATTTTTGAGATTGCATCACCTGAGTCCCTTTCCACATTCTCTTTCTAATAAAGGGCAAAAAATAATTCCATTCCCCAGTGTCCACTTGTGCTGAGAGGTCATGCATCTGTGCTGTCCATATACTGTAATGGAGATCAAAGAATAAATCACTGTGGGCATTCTGTCTCATTTTCTCTCAGGGTTTGAGCAAAAAGGTGCTTCATGTGGTTTGTAACTGATGTATTACTTGAAAATATAACCTGTAAGTTTGATTCATTCTTCTCAGGCTGTCAGCCACAAGTGCCTCCATTCCCAATGAAAGTAATAAGGGGTTATCAAAATAAACCTGCGAGAGCAGTACAGCGACTGAAAGCTGAGTGATTGATATACACTGGAATTACTTTAGTCTGTCTAACTTTCAGAACAAAAGAGTGACTGCTGTAATTGGCATCACCTGAAGGTGTGTAACTTCAAATGTCCTAGATTAAAAAAATATACCAAATTTAAAATTAAGAAAAAGCTGCTGGATATTCAGAGAAACACAATATGGTCTTCAGATTTAATGGTCAGGTCATTGCACCTTGATCCAATTAACCTTTTGTGGCTTAAATGAATAGCTCAGTCTAAAATGAACAAAAATGAATATTCTCTCCGAAGTCGTTCCAAACCAGCATGGCTTTCTTTATTCAGTGGAACACAAAGGTACAAATACTAGTCAATTTTTTTCAATGTAATGACAGCAAATGAGGTCTTAAAATTGCCAAGAGATCAAAATTACTTTTTTTAAATAAAAATAATATATTATTTGTTTTCAAATATTTGTTAGGGCACATCATCACATCCTTCTATGATGTTTAATCAAATATATTATTCTCTATTATTGATGTGGAGAATATATAACATACCAACTAACAACAGAGACAATGGAGTTGAGGATATACGTGCAGTTTATTAATCAAAGTAGTCAGGCAGGAAATGGCCGATAGATACAAACAGGCATACAGATAATGCAAAGAGCAAGGTCATAAAACAGGTAAAAGTTCAGGACAGGCAGCAAGTAATCAACAGGAACAGTAAACAATGCAAAGATAAAACCACGGCAGGATAAACAGGGAAAAATGCTTTATAATGCTTCACAATGAAAAACAAGACTCAGCAACGTGTGTGTGTTTAAGAGGTGAATATGTAGTCCAGATAATCAGATGAGTTACCAGCATTGTGTGTGTGTCTGTGTCTGGATGACTATCAGCTGTGGCATGAGTGATTGGAGCAATGACTTCTGGGATTGTAGTTCATATGGCAGAATTGTATTCTGGGTGATAATGCATGTTTTCCAGCAATCAGCAAAGCCTAGATCGCTGGTGATCGTGACAGTATGCGGGTAGGGATATACAATATATTGATGGCCATATCTTAGTAGTTTAAAGCTTCCTGCAATTCAGAGTATATATTTTGCATTTCTCACAATTTTGAATGTATAACATGCAGTTCTCACAATTCCTCTCAAAATTCAGAGTTTATATCAAATTTCAAATTTAAATCTCACTCTTCAGGATTGTGGATTTTATGAAGACCTTTGTCTTTTATTTTGGTAAATTCACATTATGTTTTAGATGCCTGTTTACACCTGGTCACTTCATGCATTTTCTCTGATCAGATAGCTACTGTATATGATGATTTGTGAAAATCATTTGGCCATGTAAATGTGTCACAGCTAAATGTAAATAAATCTGATCTTTCCGTGCTTAAAAATGCTAATTTAACTAGGATGTGTTGATTAGAGCACCTGGGCCCATATTTATCAAGCTTCTGAGAATTATCCCTAAGAACAGTGTTAAGAATTGACTTAAGAGGGAAAAAAAACAAATATTGTCTCAAAGCTGCGCTTAAGTTACTCATGCATCTCAGTCATCATTTAAACGCTGGAGTAAATATTAAGTGTCAGATTTAGAGGTGATTCATGACACTTAGCTGTGCCACAAATGGAATTTCAGATGAGGTAAGAGGCATGGACCAATCACTGAGTAAGTAAAATTTAAGAATATTTTCAGAATAATTCTTATTGAATTCAATTTGGAAAACATTGCTTTCTTTCTTTATTTGCGTTTTCATACTGTCCCAAATTTTTATTTATTATTATTATTTACATGATTGTCAGTTAAGCTTCTGAAACTTATTTGCACATTGATTTGCTGAATTTGTCATTTAAAATTGCAGAATAGATTTTGTAAAAAAGAAAATCAGCTTACAAAGTCATATTCGAGGTGATATAAGGGATTCTTTAAATTGTTTAAATTTAAATTCAAATTTGGAAATCAAGAAATATTAAAGCGTTCAAATGATTTGCATTAATTTTGTATAATATACTAAACAAAATGTAACCTTTATAAACGTAAGAAAATATAATTCTTTAACTTATCTAGTTTTGTTCAGAATGCATCCCAGATAACCTCCCGAAGTGGTTTGAGCAATTGGGTTTATATATGTCTCAAATGCATTTCGGAGAGTTAGGCCCAATCCGAATTTTACCTCTTAGCCCTTCCCCTTTTCTCCAATTCTTTTTAGTTTGAAGGTCTAGGGCTAAGGGGAAGGGCTAGATAGCCCTCGAAACTGAGATTCTTCAGGACCACACGCGAAACCAAGGGGTAAAAACTTTTTCTAGAATACACCAGCTACAACGACAGCATAACTGAACATGGAAGAGATGCACAAATTAGTATTTTTTTCATTATTACAATTTTTTTGCTCTCCGTAATTCCTAATAATAACTTACTGTCAGTCGATGACACTCGAATCCCCTGTCAGAAAAGTCTACTGTCTGGTAATGACCATTTTACAGTGTCTGCTATAATGTTAATGTTGTTTTTGTGTGTTCACTTAGTTAAATATAACCACGGTGTAAATGCACAGTACAGTTATGATCTTATTGCCACATTATGTCTTTATGATAACATGATATTGTTGTCTTCAGTGATTTCCTGAAGATAAATACCAACAAAATAACACAACTGGAATAATTACAGCAGTCGCGATCGTCGATCTAATATGAAGCAAGCGATTGCGATGACATATGATGATGTGTGCAGGTGCTGTAGTAGTGTCCTATTTCTTAGGGGTAAATTTTAAAGCCCTTCCACTTCATACTCCGTTTCAAGGGCCAAGGGGAAGGGGTAGGGTCACACCAAAGGACAACAAAACTTAATATTTACAGGGGTTCCAAACAATGCTAAATGTCTAAATTTGGTGCATTTCGTAGGCTTCAGAGAGGTCTTCAGTCACATGACATGAGTTTTCAATGGAGTTGGCATTTTAAAATTAGCATATAGTGCCACACCAGAAGACATGATTTTAAGTGACAATGTATCAGGTTCTTTAGTTTTTTAGAAATATATGGATGGAAAAAATACTAAAATAACCACTTGTAAAATTAGGCCTGAGATATTTCTTAATGATTTTATGATTTTTAAGTTATTGAATTGTGCTTGGCAACGCAGTGGCGCTGTAGGTAGTGCTGTCGCCTCACAGCAAGAAGGTCGCTGGTTCGAGCCTCGGCTGGGTCAGTTGGCGTTTCTGTGTAGAGTTTGCATGTTCTCCCTGCGTTCACGTGGGTTTCCTCCGGGTGCTCCGGTTTCCCCCACAGTCCAAAGACATGCGGTACAGGTGAATTGGGTAGGCTAAATTGTCCGTAGTTTATGAGTGTGAATGAGTGTGTGTGGTTGTTTCCCAGAGATGGGTTGCGGGTGGAAGGGCATCCGCTGCATAAAAAAAATGCTAGATAAGTTGGTGGTTCATTCCGCTGTGGCAACCCCAGATTAATAATGGGACTAAGCCGAAAAGAAAATGAATGAATGAATGAACTGTGCTTGAGACTGTTGTACCTAGGACAGTTTTGAGATTCGGCTCACTCGAAAATGTAATAACACAGCAGTTATTATAACAAGTCCAATCATTTTGTTCAAAATATGCCACAAAGGGTAGTTTTTAAATAACTTTGCAGGACCTTTAATTTCAGACAAACTAATCCTGTCTTAATAGTTTGCTATGTGATATGACTTCAACCTTTAAATATAATGTACACGTTTTCATGTTTGATGTTTAATATTTTTCATTTATATTTATTCATTTAGCAAACATTTTTATCTAAAGTGACTTACAAGTGAGGATAACAGAAGCACAAATGCTATAACAAATCTTAAGTTACTAAATATGTTACTATTGATTCTACTAATAAGTTGAAAATAGTGCCTGGGACATTTGCCTAGAAATCATAGCAGGTTTGGAAAGACATGAGAGTGTATAAATAAGTAAAAGCGAACTTTGCCATTTCCCTCTTGTTCTTCAATGGATTGGGGCAACTCTGCATGATCAAAAGATTGGAATTTGCTTTACTTTGATTCTTGTATATCATTTAAAGGGGGCAACTCGTCTGTTTCACACCTTGTTTGTGTTCAGCAGTAAAGCAGCTCATTAGGAATCAGTTTGCCTTTGATATGAATAAAGACCCTCATCTGATTCACTCACCATGTCTACAGTGCATCTGAATGTCTCCCGCTACGGTTGAGTGTCACAGTGAGTTTCTTTCTTTGTTGCAGCATTGACTTCCGCATCGGTGCCGCAGTGTGACTCCTTTGGATTCATTCTTTATTATCAACAAATGCTGCGTCTGTAATTGACAAAGCTTCTAATGCAGAAAGAGGGAGATGTTTTCTTTGATGCATGAGGCTGTGATGATTCCATCATCTCTTCTGATTCATTACTTTTACTCTCCTCTGCAACAATACAATTGAATTACACAGTCAATATTGCTAGTCTTTTTGTGCGAGACACACAACATACGAGAGACCTGTGACCGTCCATTAATTTTCATTTAGAGAATGATCGTCATTCATTTGTAACGGCTCTGTGATGTATCTACAGTATAGGAGCTGGCAGATCTTAAGCTGGTACTTGCATGTTATGGTAAAATACAACAAATTGGACATATAAATAGTTCTGTCATGGCGTTTTGTTTAAACTAAAGTTTTATACTATACTATTTGAATTAAAAAAAAAAGTCAATTTGATTTTATTTCACAATGGTGACTTTAACACTCTTGTGAGTAAAAATAAAGGATCTGAATTGTATCTTTGCAACAATTTTGACCCCCTTTTTTTGGGAAAACGATGTGAAACGTTGTAAAAAAACTCAGAATTGAGGGAAATAAAGTGTAAAAAATAGTGAGAGCTTGTGAACTTGCAACTTCAAAGAATTCAGAGGAAATAAAAGTCAAACTTGTAAGTTTTCAAGTGAAAAATCTAAATAAATTAAATTCAGAATTATGACTTTTTCTAGCGATTCCATTAATTTCATAATTGTGAATTATTTTTTAACTCTAAATTGTGATATTAACACGAATGTCTTTGGAAAACTTAAGGAAAAAAAGCAATAACTTTTTTTTTTATCTATTTTGCATGTGATGGAAACCCTTTCCATCACAAATTAGATTTATTTCAGTTTGCAATTAATTGTTAATAAACGTGATGTATTAGAGTGTCTTTCAAAAAATGACGTCTCACCTGCGCCCTCACAATCATTACATTACATAGAAGTGGATGAGGGGAAGGGTTGTTTTTGCAGCCTGTGCAGTAAGCAGACGTGGATGAAGTGCGAGAGATTTACATGTGAAGTCAATGCAAAGATGGGATTAGACATCCTGTGGCACGAATTGGGTGTTTTGTGAGTTTGACGGACTTCAGACTGCAAAAGAAAGTTGGACCAAACATCTAACAAACGGAGCAGTGGAACAAACAGAAAAGCAAGCAGCAATGATGGAGATTGGTTCAAGAATGACGGCGGCTGGACGTAAACGAATTTAAGGACATGATTTGTGTTTTACATGTATGGCTGGTATTATGATCAATAATTGATTTCGTTTATCTCTTTTCCTGCAGTTAACGAGAGAAAACGCTTCCATGCCATTGACGAGTTTTACTGAAATCC
Source organism: Danio kyathit (assembly GCA_903798195.1). NCBI lineage: Eukaryota > Metazoa > Chordata > Actinopteri > Cypriniformes > Danionidae > Danio > Danio kyathit. The sequence continues at coordinate 18,380,188 of LR812542.1, forward strand.
GTGTTTTAGGTATATTACGGTAAGGGACATGTATTACGCATGTCCTGTGTGAGGTACAAGATGTCAGGCGATCCGAGAAGTGAAATCTAAGAAAGAGAAAGTAAGATTGTGGATAAAAATAAGAGTTATACAACCTTCCTTTGGCTTAATCCCTACTGTTTTCGATCTGTTTTAGATCAAGTCTTGACAAGAAGCTTTATTTTTAAGATTTGTGTCATTGTCATTGTGTCAGATTGCAAACCTAAGTTGGCTACCTAATATGGTAAATAAGACATAATAATTTATATGAGATTAAATAATAGTAATATATATATATATATATATATATATATATATATATATATATATATATTTTTTTTTTTTTTTCATTTTAAAATATTTTTATTGCAAAATTGTCCTCAAATTTCTGAGAATTATCCCCACAATATCAGTTATTTTTATCGCAAAAAAAAACAAAAAAAAAAAAAACATGAAAAACTAGGGGGTTTGTCTAATGGTAGCATATGTTAACATTTTATTAATTATATTTCTTGCAATACAGACAAACTATAAATCAGGCTTGTTTTTGAAGTAATACCGAAGTACAAAGATCCTGCCAGTTGAAGAAAAAAAAAAAAAGGAAAACAAACTTTATTGCTCTAAGGAGGTGAGTGATAGCAGAACATAAAACCGGGTCCAGCTGGAACAGATGGAAGCTTGGTGACTGTAAAACCCAAAATGTCCACGGAAGCTTTTCATTGGTGACTTATGAAAGCAATCTGTCAATACAAGTGCAATGTTAGCTAAATAATATGCTAATGAGACCAGGCTGTTGAGTCACAAATCAAGTTTAAAATGTCAATTGTTTTAGGGAGATAGTGGTGGTTTGCTCAAAGACAGCATGTCTGGAATTGACCTGGATGAGGGACAAGCAAGATGATGGTGGGTGGGTAATGTCTGTGTTCAGTTGTGCCAGGTCATCATTTCTACAGGAGTGTGGAGCCAAATGCTGCAGAAGTTCACTTTTCTTGCTATACAGTACTCAACTTTGTGGGTTGGAATGTTTTTAAAGAAGAATGAAATGCTAATTCCTTATATTCCTCAATGTAAAGTGTGTTTAATAATGAAGTAGAACCTGATATATTATAGCATTAGAATTTAAAACAAGTATTTATTTATTTATTTAGTTATTTATTATTCCTGGGACATCGAAGCTGTTTTAATCACATCACTATTAAGTCTTTAATGATCCTTCAGAAATCATCCTAAACCTTTTTGGATAAAAATGTATTATTATTAACATGAAAATTTTGTACAGTTCTGTCATTATGTACTTACACTTTATTTTATGTACTTTTTAGGTACCACCAGGTTTATTTTTTTCTTCTAATGAACACTATTTATTTATTTGTTTATTTTACATAGTATTTGTTTTTCCTACTATGGATTTTAATGGCTATCAATAGTCTTTAACATTCTTGTGTTAAACAGAAAAGACACTTATAAAAATTTTGGAACCACTTTTAGGTGAGTAAATTTTCATTTATGGATGAAAATTTATTTAAATCTGATAAAAAAAAGTCAGCATAATTAAAAAAAAATCATTATATATTTAACAAATAATACTTGTCTTCAATTGTAATCTTTTCTTTCTTCACTTGTGCAGAATAAACTGGTTGAAATATAATTTCTTAAATACCTGTTTTTTCTTCTTCTAATGAACAGTTATTTATTTTTATTTATTTATTTATTCATTTAAACCAGTATCCATTGACTTCTGTAGCATTTGTTTTTCCTACTATGGATGTTAATGGTTACCACTGGTTTTTAACATTTTTCAAACAGAGAAAAACACTTTTGAAACCACTTTTGGGTGAATAAATCTTCATTTTTGGGTTAATTTATTTAAATCTGATTTTTTTTTTTTAAATGTCAGCATAATTTAAAAATCGTTATATATTTAACAAGAGTAAAGCAATCAAATCTATACATTAAATATATTTACATATTAGCAAAAATTAATGGCATTTTGTGACTTTTCCATTAGTGTTAAAGTGCATCCCAATTAGCATATTTACAGACTTTCTGTGCCTTTTTTCAGTATAAAAATGTATTGTGTTCACACTCAAAATTACTTGGTGCTCTAAAAGTACCTTCATCATTAAAAAAATAGTTTTGAATGTTTAAAACTGGGGGTAACTCGGTGGCTTAGTGGTTAGCACAGTCACCTCACAGCAAGAAGATCGTTGATTTGAGCCCCGGCTGGGTCAGTTGGCGTTTCTGTGGGGAGTTTGCATGTTCTCCCCATGTTGACGTGGGTTAATTTTGGGTGCTCCGGTTTCCCCGACAGTACAAAGGCATAAGCTATAGGTGAATTGAATAAGCAAAATTGTCCCTACCGTTTGTGTGTATGAGTGTTTCCCAGTAATGGGATGTGGCTGGAAGGGCATCCGCTGCATAAAACATATTCTGGATAAGTAAGCGGTTCATTCCGCCGTGGCGACCCCTGATAAATAAAGGGACTAAGTCAAAAGAAAATAAATGTTTAAAACTGCTTGCACTCAACGTCATGTACTGACAATAATGTCATGTACTGGCAAATAATCACATAAGTAAATAAATAAATAAATAAATAAATAATCTAGACAATTGAGCATATATTTTATAAGAACATATTAACTATGACTATTGCTTCATAAACTCCTAATTTATTACTGCATATTAATAGTTAATAAGGTAGTAGTTAGGGTTGGCTAGGATTAGAGATGTAATTAGATCCAGCAAAATATGTACTTCATAAGTACTATAAACAGCCATAAACTAAACTTGTCCATAGTGTGTGTGCGTGCGTGTGTGTGTGTGTGTGTGAATGAGTGTGTATAGGTGTTTCTCAATACTGGGTTGTGGCTGGAAGGGCAGCCGCTGTGAAAAACATATGCTGGAATAGTTGGCAGTTTATTCCACTGTGGCGACCACTGAAATATATACTAAGCCAAAGGAAATGATTGAATGAATGAATAAACAGCCATCTAATATTATAATAATAGGCAGGTAATAAGCTATAGTTAGTACTGAGATTTGGTACTTAAACCAAAGTATTACCAAATAATCATGTCTACCTGCCTAAATGCATTGAGTTGCCATCGTGTGATTAGCTGATTCAATATCACAGTAAGAAACAGCCACACAAATGTACCTAATAAAGTGACCAGCAAGTGTGTACTTTAGTCAAAAAAAAAAAAAAAAAAAAAATTCTGTTAACCTATCTGAGGTAGTACAAGGAAAAAAAAGTGTGCGAGCTGATGTCAACTCTCAGTGGAGTATATTAAAAAACAGACTGTTGCAGTCTACAAAGGTAAGAAAGGGCAACACCACATGACATTTGAAGATGGAATTATTATAGATGTTTACATGCCAGGTGTCAGTGGTGTCACAGATTGGCATTCTAGTGTGCTCAGCATGGCTCCTATGCAGTAAACAGACTTCAAAGGGCTGCTACTGTGCTCACACGCTAGCCAGGCTGAATAGGTGCCTTCACTGTCTGAGCCCCTCACACGCATCACACAGAGTTCATTCAGCGGGACCGACGCACTGTGCACAGTCGGACACCAGCGTGAAAATTATACCCTTAAAAAGAACAACTTCATTCAATAATGGCAGGTCTCTATGCTTTCTCTCTCTCTCTGTGTCACTGTTGCTCACTGTCTCTCTGTTGTTCTGTCCTCTCTCTCTCTCTCTTTCTCAATGACATGTGTAGCTCAGTATACACAGATAAGTGCTAACTTCACATTGCTGTTACGTTTGACTACAGGACAATTATGCTAAAGTTATTCCTGTGCTCGTTTTTTTGGTGCAAGGTTAATTTTGTCAGTGATACATGCTAATTTGGTGGTCGAGAAACATTTCTTATTATAATCAATTTTAAGAGTGGGCAACAATACAGGATTTGTATTGTCACATTTTGTACTTCAAAATGCATCACACATTCTTTATTGGAGACAGGTTGGGACTGCAGACAGGCCAGTCAAGTACCTGTATCCTCTTCCTATGCTGCCAGAACTTTGCAATGTGTGCGAAGATGCCTCTGAGCCCAGAGAAGTTGATGTTGCTTCTGGACACTGTTAACATAGGGCTTCCTTTTGGCATAGTACATTTTTAACTGGCATTTGTAGATGTAACTATGTACTGTGGTATTTGACAAAGTTTGCCAAAGTAGTTCTGAGCCCATGTGGGGACGTAGTTTATAGATGAATGAGGATTCTTGATGCAGTTCCACCGGAGGGATCGAAGATCACAGTTGTTCAGCTTAGTCTTGTGCCCTTTTCCATTGTGCAAGGATATTACTCTAGAATCCTTGAATCTTTTAATTGTGTCATGCTCTGTTGAAGGTGTAATATCCAAATGTCTTCCTATCTTTCTTTGAGGAACATTGTTTTTAAACATTTTAATAATTGTGCCACATATGTTGACAAACTGGCGATCCTCTGCCCATTTTTGCTCCTAAAGGTCTAGACCTTTCTTGGATGCTTCTTTTGTACCAAATCATAATTACAATCCCCTGTTGACATCTCCGGTTTCAAATCACTCAAGGATTATTGAAAATAAACTAATGAGAATAAGATATTGCTTTCCAATTGTGATACAATAAAGGCATTAACCCCCAGGGGTCGAAAACCGCATATATACACTGTAAAAAATGGCCGTGATTTCAACTGTAAAAAAATGTAAAAATGCTACAGTACAAATCCGTAACCTGGTTAACAGTATGTTTCCTTAATATACACAGCGAATAACCGTAAATTGACTTTCCCAGATGTCCCTGCATGGCACATCACTTTTTATGCTTTTTGTTGACATTACTATGGATCTTTTTAGTTGTTTTCCCCATCAGTAATGTACATTAGTGAGTTATGTTTCATCTAATGTTGATAAACAATGTTTATTTCATGACTTTAATTTTATGCGTGTTACCATACTGGTGTTTAGTAGCTGTGTGAATGACACTGAGCACTTTTCAATGGCAATTTTTCTGATTGTGGAAAAAGTTGTTTGTGATGAGCATTGGTTCGTTGTGTCTGAACTTTCTCATCACCACCTGCATATGGCTGTGTTATCATGGCTATCTGTGTAACAAAAGATGTGTATATGTTGCTAATTTAAAATACAGACATATTACCTCTAAAAATTAATAAAATACGGTAGTTTATTGTAAAAATGAGAATTTACTTTTACGGTTTGTACCGTATTTTTTACGGTTAAATACCGGCAACCACAGCTGCTGTTTTTTTACCGTAAATTTTACGGATTTATTTTTTACAGCGTATGCTGATAACGGCGAAAAAAAAAACAAATCAATTTTGACTTTCGGTTTTGATCATACAGATAAGAGCAATACATTAATCGAAACTGTTAGTCGTCTAGTTTTTATTGTGTACACTCACAATGACAACAAATGTATGTGCTTTTGCAAAAAAAAGGAAAACAAACTGTTACGATCCAAAGTACTTGTGAGGATCCAAAAATGCAAATGTGTAGTTTAATTGACGTAGTCAAAATAAACCAAGACAAAAGATCAAAAATAACAAAACAAGGAAAACTGGTAGAGAGGGCAGGAAAACAGAAGGACGCAACATGGTCCAAGCGGCCACTCCTCACAGTCCTGAGCACAGACAGAGAACATGAGCAAACCATAAACGAACAACGAACTGACAAGGAAAACATAGAAACGTAGACCATATATAGACGAGATAATAAGACTCAGCTGGCAGGTAATCAGAACAGCTGAGTCGCGTCATGACATGTGACATAACAAATACACATGGACGACCAAAACAAAACAAACTCACGTGACAAAACAGACACTCCGGATAACGCACAAACCTGCAACCGTGACAGTACCCCTCCTCCTAGGAGCACCTGCTGGTGCTCCCTGAAGAGCTAACCTGGCGATTGTAATCGACGATAAGAGAGTGATCCAATATGTCCCTAGCCGGAACCCAACTTCTCTCCTCTGGACCGTAACCTTCCCAGTCCACCAAATACTGGAATCCTCGCCCCCTCCGTCTCGAGTCCAGGATGCGTTTAACCGAATAGGTAGTCTCCCCATCTACGAGACGCGGCGGCGGCGGGGGGGGGACCAGCATGGGCGGATTAATGGCCGCATAAAAAACGGGCTTTAATTTGGAAACATGAAACACGGGATGTATTCTCCTGTACGTTGGAGCAAGTTTGAGGCGGACTGCCACCGGACTAATGATCTTGATGACAGTGAATGGGCCAATAAATTTAGGTGCAAGTTTATTACATACGGAGCGCAAAGGAATATTCTTGGTTGAAAACCACACTTTTGACTGACAACGTAAACGGGAGGCTTAGACCGGTGGCGATCGGCTTTCGCCTTGGTGCGCGCACCCACTTGGAGGAGGGTCTGTCTGGCCCTGTTCCAAGTGCGTCGACACCTCTGGACAAAGGCGTGAGCAGAGGGAACCGCACTTTCAGATTCCAGACTGGGAAAAACTGGTGGCTGGTAACCTAAACTACACTGAAACGGAGAAAGGCCCGTGGCAGACACTGGTAATGAATTGTGTGCGTACTCCACCCATGGGAGCTGCTGACTCCAAGAGGCGGGATTCTGGGAAACCAAACAACGTAACACACGTTCGAGATCTTGGTTGGCCCTCTCTGTTTGTCCGTTACTCTGAGGATGAAAACCAGAAGAAAGACTTACAGTCGCCCCCAATAAATGACAGAATTCTCTCCAAAATTTAGAGACAAACTGAGGCCCCCTGTCAGAAACCACGTCTGTCGGGAGGCCATGAATGCGAAAGACGTGATTGATGACAGCAACCGCTGTCTCTCTGGCTGAAGGTAATTTGGGCAGAGGGATAAATTGAGTAGCCTTCGAAAACCGGTCCACAACGGTCAAAACAGCCGTATTGCCACCAGATGGCGGGAGACCTGTGACAAAATCTAGCGAAATGTGCAACCAGGGTCTCGAAGGCACTGACAGAGGCTGGAGGAGCCAAGCGGGAGGACGATTGGAAGTCTTAGAAACTGCACAAACAGAACAGGCCAAAACAAACCCACGTATGTCCCGTGCCATAGCTGGCCACCAAAATCGCTGTTTAACCAAAAATAAGGTACGACTCACCCCCGGATGACAAGCCACTTTGGAAGAGTGTCCCCATCGAATGACGTCAGACCGAATCTCCTCCGGCACAAATAAACGGCTGGGTGGGCATCCGGGCGGGGGCGTTACCCCTTCCAAGGCAGTGCGAACCTTGCTCTCGATCTCCCATGTCACAGCAGAAATACAAATCCTCTGAGGAACAATGGGCTCAAGAGACGTATTGCGCTCGGAAAAATCGAAAAGGCGGGATAACGCATCGGGTTTGATGTTTTTGGAACCCGGTCGGTAAGAGATGGTAAAGTCGAAACGTCCGAAAAATAATGCCCACCGAGCCTGCCTGGAGCTAAGTCGTTTGGCGGACTGGATGTATTCAAGGTTCTTATGATCGGTCCAGACGATAAAGGGAACCCCCGAACCCTCCAACCAATGACGCCACTCCTCCAAAGCGAGTTTGACAGCCAGCAATTCCCTATTACCAATGTCATAATTACGCTCTGCGGGAGATAATCGGTGTAAAAAAAACGCGCAAGGATGAATTCTGTCGTCCGAAGCTGCGCGCTGGGACAGGATAGCGCCCACCCCCACCTCTGACGTGTCAACCTCCACCACAAACTGCTGGGATGGATCAGGAGTCACCAGAATGGGGGCTGAAACAAAGCTGCCTTTAGTTTTGTGAATGCTGCTTGAGCAGCACTCGACCACCTGAAGGGAGTCTTGGAGGAGGTTAAGGACGTCAGAGGAGCGGCGAGTTGGCTGAAATTGCGAATAAAAGGCCAGTAAAAATTAGCGAAGCCCAGAAATCTCTGCAGGGCCTTACGAGACTCCGGAATTGGCCAATTTACCACAGCCTTAATCTTCTCTGAATCCATGCGCACCCCCTCGACCGACACAATGTGTCCTAGAAAGGGAACAGACTGTGCATGGAACACGCATTTCTCCGCCTTGACAAAAACCCCATTCTCTAGCAGCCGCTGAAGCACTCGCCTGACGTGTTGCACATGTTCCTGGAGAGAACGGGAAAAAATCAGAATGTCATCCAGGTAAACATAAATAAACTGATCTATCATGTCTCGCAACACATCATTAACGAGTGCTTGGAAAACTGCGGGGGCGTTGGAAAGCCCAAAGGGAGGAACACAATATTCAAAATGCCCCCTGGCGGTATTAAACGCCGTTTTCCACTCGTCCCCCCCCCTTATGCGGACCAAATGATAAGCGTTACGGAGGTCTAATTTCGTGAAACAGGATGCCCCTTGCAGACGCTCGAACGCTGAAGACATCAACGGCAAGGGATACGTATTCTTCACCGTGATGTTGTTCAGCCCCCGATAATCTATGCAAGGTCTAAGAGAGCCATCCTTCTTTTTCACGAAAAAAAACCCCGCCCCCGCCGGTGAAGAAGAGGGGCGGATGATCTTGGCTGCTAGAGAATCAGAAATATATTTCTCCATGGCCTCCCTCTCAGGAATGGAAAGAGAGTATAACTTGCCTTTAGGCGGAGACGTACCTGGCAGTAAGTCTATAGCACAGTCATAGGGACGATGAGGAGGGAGAGAAGCAGCCCGAGACTTACTGAACACTCTCTTCAGGTCGAGGTACTCACTGGGCACGTTTGACAGGTCCATACGCTCCTCCTGAAACACAGAACGAGACACAGCAGAACAAGCAGACACAAGACAAGACTCATGACATTTCTCACTCCACGAAAATATTGTGCTGAGACCCCAATTTATATGAGGTTTATGAAGAACCAGCCAAGGATGACCTAAAACCACTGGTGTATTAGAACAGTCCGTTAAAAAAAAAGATATATGTTCAACGTGATTTCCGGACGTAATAAGTTTTATGGGTTTAGTGGAGTGAGTGATAGTAGGAAGGGAAAGGCCGCTAAGGGCGCGTACTGCAATGGGTTGAGAAAGAGCGATAATCGGAAGTTTAAAACTGAAAGCGAAACTAGAGTCGATGAAGTTCCCCTCTGCCCCGGAATCAATAAGGGCGTGGGTGTTTTGGGTTCCGGAACCCCATGTCAAAGTAACGGACAGTAAGGTAGCCGCCACAGAGGGTTTCTCTTGCTTGATTTCACCCATCAGTAACCTCTCACCTACTGATGGGGCTTTGTCTTTTACTGGGCAAGAAACCACGTGATGACCCGCGCCACCGCAGTAAAGGCAGAGTCCCTCGTTTCTCCGTCGGCGCCTTTCTTGCACGGACAGACGTGATCTGCCCACCTGCATTGGTTCCGGGTCAACGCCATCCGCTTCCGCCGCCATAGCCAAAGCTGGAAAGTCAGAAACTGGGTCTGAATACCTTCTCCGATGTGTGCGGTTCCCTCTGCGAAGTAGTCTGGCGTCCACCCGAATCGCCAGATCGACCAGCTCGTCCAGAGTTCTCGGAAGGTCCAATGTATAGATCTCGTCCTGGAGACGATCCGACAACCCATGAAGAAACATGTCCCACTGCGCCTCCGCGTTCCAGCCACATTCAGCCGCCAAGGTCCGGAACTCGATTGAGTAGTCCGCCACGCTCCGATTCCCCTGACGGAGCTCTGCAAGGACTCGAGCGGCCTCTCTTCCTGAAGCGGCCCGATCAAAAACTTTTTTGAGTTCCTTGGAAAATAATTCAAAAGTGGAACAGCAAGGCAGCTTTTGTTCCCAAGCTGTAGTCCCCCACAGAGCCGCCTTTCCAGAAAGGAGCGTGATAACAAAGGCGACCTTGGACTGCTCTGTGGGGAACAATGATGGTTGCAGCGTTATGTAGAGGGAACACTTCGATAGGAAGGGCCGACACAAGTGGGGTTCACCTGCGTAATCGGTCGGTGGAGGAAGGCGAGGCTCAACCGAGCGGCTAGTAAACACCGGTGTCGGCAATGCTGCTGGAGCTGGTACGGCCTCTCCTTGCACCGCTCCAGTAGCCAGCTGTTGAACCTGGGTGGTGAGCAAGGAAACCTGGCCGACAAGAGTCTGAATGGCCCGAGCGGTGGTAGCCAGTGCCCCATCCTGCTGCTCAATCCTGGCGTTGCTGAGGGTGACAAATTCAGAGATCTGCTGGGATACACTCGCTGGATCCATTAAAAAGGTCAGTTCATTCTGTTACGATCCAAAGTACTTGTGAGGATCCAAAAATGCAAATGTGTAGTTTAATTGACATAGTCAAAATAAACCAAGATAAAAGATCAAAAATAACAAAACAAGGAAAACTGGTAGAGAGGGCAGGAAAACAGAAGGACGTAACATGGTCCAAGCGGCCACTCCTCACAGTCCTGAGCACAGACAGAGAACATGAGCAAACCATAAACGAACAACGAACTGACAAGAAAAACATAGAAACGTAGACCATATATAGACGAGATAATAAGACTCAGCTGGCAGGTAATCAAAACAGCTGAGTCGCGTCATGACATGTGACATAACAAATACACATGGACGACCAAAACAAAACAAACTCACGTGACAAAACAGACACTCCGGATGACGCACAAACCTGCAACCGTGACACAAACAGTGTAGGCATTCTTTCTTTTCTCTCTCCGCGAACTGTTTTTAGAAATGCGTCTGCACTGAAACTCTGCGAAAACAAAACACAAAGACATAAGACACATATCTATAGAAAGCTCGAAGTGTCTACTTTTAAATGCAGTGAGTGCATGTTAAAAACAAACATTGTTTGATAAAATAATCAATATGAAACCAACACTGTCTAGTTTCTCAGTCTGAGTTTATTAATTTTAATGTGACCACGCCCATGAGTCTACGTGCTCCTTAAACACATTAATACATGATAGAGATGGAAGTTGAAATGTCCAACTTTTTTTGAAAACAAATGTTGTCTCGCTAGCTAATCCATAGAATTCTCCTGGCAGAGCGCGCATCACGCCGGCTCTTCCCACTGCCGCCATTATTACAAACAATGACGAAAGCTGCCCACACGCCCACAAACAAAGACAGCGTGCTGGGTAGAAAGTACACGCCCACAAAAGCTTTTGGTCATTACGCTACTTCAGTGTCTGAGTCATTCTGAAATTATTATTAAATGCTAGATTAATGCACAAAGTTTTTATTACAACAGTTTTGCAAACACATTTTGTACCCTTTCAAATATATATTTTTGTACATGCTGTATAAGTGCACATTCTGTACAGTGCTCAGCATATCTGAGTACAGCCCATTTTGAAAATTAATAGTTTTATCCATTTCTCAGTGAATATAGGCAAGGTATTTTGGTGCATTTAAACAAAACATGTATTTATTAAAATAATACTTTAGTCACAAAATGTATTTAGAAATTTAAAGATAATACAATTAAATTCAAGTAAAGTATTACAAAAAAAATACAACCTACAAAATTTCAACAACATTTTTCCATTGTTTTGCTTCTCGTGATTTTTCCTTTTTTTAAATTTGTATTGAATATTTTTCTATAACATACTGTATATAAATGTGGGTGTACTAGTTTTTGGACCGTTATCATAAGTTATTTTGTTAAATAAGCTCCAGAATTGACTTCAATACTGACTTATCTAACGTATATGCACAAATATAATATTGTATAGCTTCCTATTAAAAATATGAATTTAAAAGAGATTTGTGAGGGGTGTACTTATATATATATATATATATATATATATATATATATATATATATATATATATATACTGAGCACTGTAAATTGTTTACCCATAGTGTATACAGTACATAGTCATACAGCAAGTAATACTACAAGCATTTAGTTTGGGCTAGCTTTTGCAGATGGACATTGCTTTACAATGCCCTTGATGAGTGGGGAGTGTCTTTTGTTTCTCAAGGTGTGAATTATTCATGACCATTGTCACTCACGCATAGAGCTGAAATCACCCAAAGCAAACTTAACAAATTGTAGATCATTGTAATGTTTTCTTTGAATGAGAGAACAGTATAATTTTCACATAATTGGGAAGTAAATAATCTAGCCTACAAGACTGGTTACTCAAACGTCTTGTTCAGGCACATTGAGTGTGTTTTTTTTGGACCTTATTTCAGCTACATTTTTTTCTCCAAAACTTACTTACCACGCATAATATTTTTATTTCCTAAAAACCGCAATCATGTACATCAATATTTCTCACATGTTATTGTAGCACAGTTTGTGCTGAATACAAAAATAATACACGTTGGCCAGTACTATGTAATAAGTACTGAAATAAGCACAAATGTCAGGGCATATAAAAACAAATCAGGGGCCCCAAAATCTCCTCCAGGTTCACGCTTAAAGGGTTCCTATTTTACTCCTTTTACAAGATGTAAGATAAGTCTTTGATGTCTCCAGAATGTATCTGTAAATGTTCAGCTCAAAATACCCATCAGGTTATTTATTATACAGTGCTAAAAATGCCCATTTTGGGGTCAGAGGAAAGAGTTTGTTTTTGTAGCCTGTACCTTTAAATGCAAATAAGCTGGTTCTCCACGCACACTGTTCCCTCCTGCATTACATAAAATAAACAGCAGTAGTGATTCCAGTGGTTATGAATATGAATTACATAGTGATTTTTACTGTCTTTTCTTTATTACAAACATGCCCTGTTTTAAAAATCATTGTTGAGGTGCAGTTGTTCACAGGGAGTTGGAACAGATCTTTTAATATATGAATGTTAATATATGTCTGTCAATCAATTCAGTGGGCAGGGAAAACCATGTTGTTTATATATATATATATATATATATATATATATATATATATATATATATATATATATATATATATATATATATATATATATATATATACAGTTGCAATCAGAATTATTCAACCCCCTGATTTATTAGCCCCCCTGTTTATTTTTTTCCCCAATTTCTGTTTAACAGAGAAAAATTTTTTTCAACACATTTCTAAACATAATAGTTTTAATAACTCATCTCTAATAACTGATTTATTTTATACAGCTTAAAGTGACATTTAAAGGCTCAACTAGGCTATTTAGGTTAACTAGGCAGGTTAGGGTAATTAGGCAAGTTATTGTATAATGATGGTTTGTTCTGTATACTATTGAAAAAATATATAACTTAAAGGGTCTAATAATTTTGACCTTAAAATGAGTTTTAAAAAATTAAAAACTGCTTTTATTCTAGCCGAAATAAAACAAATAAGACTTTCTCCAGAAGAAAAAATATTATCAGACATACTGTGACAATTTCCTTGTTCTGTTAAACATCATTTGGGAAATATTTAAAAAAGAAAAAAAAATTCAAAGGGGGTTCAATAATTCTGATTGCAACTGTGTGTATATATATATATATATATAGTTGAGGACAATATTAGCCGTCATGTGAAACAGAATTTGAGTTTACTGAATATTATTTAAGCATATTTAGCAAATATTACCCAAGTGCTAATTTTAATAATTTCTAATTAAAATGAATTTCCTTTTTCTTTGCCATGATGATTTATTTTTTATTTTATTTATTTGTTTATTAATCAACCAACTAATATAAATCATTATCCACAAGAAAAATATAATTGAAAACACTGTTAAAAAATAATAATAAAATAAAAAATAAAAACATTCTTGCTCATTTAAACACCACTTGGAAAATATTTGAAAAAATAGAAAAAGAAAATTACAGGAGTGCTAATAGTTTTGGCTTCAACTTTGTGTACATGCAATTTTTTTTAGGGAAACACACAGCGTTAGATTTAGTTTCAGACAGGTATTGAACTCCATATTCCACTTCCATATCACAATGTCAAACAATGTTTAACTTATTTCACAGATTTAACTAATTTCAGGAGTCTGCACCTGCCCTAGATGGCATACTTCATTTGTACTTGTGGATTTAACCGTTAACAGCGGCCACCGGAAAGTCTGCAAGACCACAGGGTGTCCCATTTGTAATTTTAGCTTTCAGAGAGGTGCTTGCAGGTGCCCACTTTGCTGTTGCTGTGCATACTTGATACACAATTCTCCTGAATACAAACTGAAGTGAGCTCACAGAAGACACACTCTCAACATTCAAAGAGACATGGCCAGTGTTGGGGAGAATACTTTGTAAATGTATTTAGTTACAGAATACAGAATACCTGCTTTAAAATGTATTTTGTAACGTATTCCGTTACTTTGCTTAATCCTGGTACTGTATTCTAAATACTTGGAATACTTGGAATACTTCCCCTTGAAAACAGCCTTCAAGTCTATTAAATGCCACACTATGCGTTGGTAGCAATTTCTGCAGGAAAACAGAGGGCCTATAATGCTAAACTATTGACTGACAGGGAAAAATAAATAAAACAATATAATTATGTTTATTAAATAATGTTTATTTATCAAAGTGTCAACAAATTCAATTTCTGTTTCTGTAATAAACATAAAAAGAGCTTGAACATAGACAGCATTACTGTCTGTAATATACAGTATATGTATTTAATATGCATTTTGCTTACCCTTTGTATTTCACAGTCTGCACAGAAAAATATCAGGTATACAAGAAAAGAAAAACTTCAAAATAGTTTATGTAAAACCAAGGTAATGCAGGGGTTTTCAAACTTTTAGGACACACGCCCCCCTAAGACTGTCCATTTTCACTTCCCCGCCTCCCCTCCATTCCCCATGTGCAAACATCATTCACATATTACTGGCTGCGTTTAAATTGTGTAGCATTAATTACGTTGAAACATAAATATACAGCTTACCTGATTCAGTGTGAAGGCTGAGCCTTTTTCTGTGGTTGGATTACTGACTCGACTATTTTTAACTGTAAATCATCTTCCACTGTCAATAAGTGTGAGCCATAGTCTACTTGCTTTTGATGAACGTACAGAAAATGCTGCTTCGCAAATCCAAGTTCACAGAGCCCTGACAGTGTGATTGAGTCGAACATTGAGTATGTTTACATGGGCAACAATACTTTAATATGATTTTAATACAATTAAGACAATACTCTGATTGAGTCACCATGTAAAAAGCGATTTTTGATGAACTTAATCCGACTACAGTCATAACTGAACTAGAAATGGAGTTAAGACTTGTGGAGTATGCATATATTAGTGGCATTATTGAAGTAAACACCGCAATCAAGATATTACTGTCATGTAGGACTTTTCTCTGCATTTTGCGACAAGATCCACACACAAGGCTGTCAGTAAAGTACCGCACACACACACACACACACCCATCACGAACAACCTTGTTGCCAGATTGGGCGGTTTTGAATTTGCATTTCGGCGGGTTTTGGATAGCTTTTGGGCTGGAATCAGTCAGCTACATCTGGCAACGCTGATCACGAAATGCGGAAGTTTTTTTCTTTCTATTTCACGTGCACTATCAAATCCCATTAAAACATCTTCCACCAGTCCTTACTAAATATTCGCGTCTAATAACCCAGTTTGTCATGGGGAAATGTTCATGAGTGAAAGTGCCGAACTGCAGTTAAAGTCGAAAAATTAAAGATGAAACACCCGAAATGTCATGAGACTCTGCAGGAAACGTGAATAGACGTTCAAAAAGCACTTTACGTAACACCGTAATTATATTATTGTCCTATTCAGATTAAGGCAAATAACTACTGATGTCAATGTAAAGGTAGTCTGTCTTCATGTCGTATGTCTTCAAAGTAAGTGAAAGATCCAGAAGGGCATCCTGCTGATTTGATTCAGAAGGGCACTATTTTGGCTCACCGGTTTGACTTTCATTTAGCGTCATTCATGTTAAAAAGCAGCCGCTCCATTTTATTTGTATATGTTTTACTGGAACGCATTAACTCTACAGGTGCCTGACAGATGTGGAACTAACATTAATCCGATTCACTCTAGTGAACGCATAAAAATCATCATAATTTTTACTCGCGTGCATGCCTCAAATAAAACCCCTGATCAGAGGTAATGTAACAGGTTCTATTCAACATTTTAATTTCTATTATGAAAACTTCTCACCTAAGAACAATATTGCAAATATTAGAAGAATGCAAAATGAGTTTGCTTTACAAAAATGTAAACATCAAAATGAACAAGTTTTGTTTTAAGTCAAACATATTAGCCAGTATAGCCACGAGTACCTAACTACCTATGCTTTTTTTCCTAATCAACAGACAAGTAAAGGTGGTTGTAGCGGAGCAATAGAGACATTTAGAAGTGCTTATCTGTCATTCTGTTGCGATGTGGAGTAAAAATGAGTCCTCCCTGGCTGAAGAGTCGCTCTACAGGAGCACATGATGGCAATTTGCTTTATGAACAGTGCAAACGAAACATCAAGCAGCAAATTCTCGAACAATGACGGCAAAAAAAGCAGTTTATCTGAAAATCTTGGTTGTTGTCCGGTTGTTCGGTGTTTGCGATCGTCCTTTTTTCTGCGTGAGAAAATGGAGGTGTGGCGTGAGAGCGTGAGAACAGGGTCATTTGCGTGAGTCTCGTTGAGTTAACGCTGGTGATTGCAGTCGGGAGTGTAGCTTCTGTTTCTATGGTTTCGGCGGCAATTTAGTAATATTATTATGGGCCAGACACGCATCGCCCGAAGTATTCCAAGTATTTCCTTATGGTATTAGGAAAGTAACTGTATTCTAAATACCCTGTTTAAAAATAGTAACTGTAACGGAATACAGTTACTCAAAAATAGTATTCTAAATATGTACCGCCGGTACATGTATTCCGTTACTCCCCAACACTGGACATGGCACAACAACAATGTGGACTGAGAGAAAAAAACACAAGTATTACGGTGTCATTTGGGATAGATTCAACAGGTTCCCAAAGCAAACTATCTGGAAAAGTTCAAACTGGTAAATACATTCAGACTACCATTGATCTGTGTAAGATCCAATCCCAATTCTATTTTTGTACCCCTTCCCCTTGGCCCTTAAAACCGAGTGTGGGCTTCAAAATTTACCCCAAGAATTGGGACAAAATGTTAATGTTGTCAATTTCACATTACTTGACCAACCCAATCACCCAGTAATTCATAACTCATTACATCTCAAAATATTTGATTTTCAGGAAAAGAAACTTCATATTCATGTGGATGAGCTGACCAATAAAAAATATACACATTAGACATGTATGAGTAATAGGGAATTTAGTCCTCTGCCATGACATTCGCAGGATAAACAGTTCCTGTACTGATACTGAAAAAAACAACTCAAATTTGACAACCCTCATTCATTCATTCATTCATTTTCCTTCAGCTAAGTCCCTTTATTTATCAGGGGTTGCCACAGTGGAATGAACCGCCAACTTATCCAACATATGTTTTACGCAGCGCAAGCTCTTCCAACCGCAACCCAGTACTGGGAAACACCCATACACTCTTGCATTCACACACATACACTACAGCCAATTTAGCTTATTCAATTCACCTGTCTTTGGACTGTGGAGGAAACCAGAGCACCAGAAGAAAACCCACGTGAACACGGGGAGACCATGCAAACTCCACACAGAAACACCAACTGATGTAGCCGGGTCCAGCAACTTTCTTGCTGTGAGGCGACAGTGTTAACCACTGATCCACTGTTTCTCCAACAACTATAATTAACTTTTGTATTAAAATTCATATGAACAAGCCATTAATTATCAGTACAGCTACTGGAATTCTATACCTACTACAATGACCATAGAGGTTTTTCTGAGCATTTATATAGACTGTGCTGAACTTATTTTTTTTCATCATGTCTTATTTACATAATCGGTGATAATCGGTTTCAAGGTTTACCGCGGTTTGGAAAAATCAAGATTATAATACTGCTAAAAAATTGTTATATCGTTCCTAAGGAATTTGTAAGGTTTGAGTTTTTGAAACTAATAAAGATAGCAGAGGTCAATGATTTATTTTAAATATTTAGCTTGGCCTGTTTACTGTTCCAAAATATTATAAATGTTTCCTAAAATGAAATATATTGTGTTCAATGGGGAAAAAAAGTAGTTTTTTATCCAGACATTTAAAAATAACTTATTTTAGAGTAGTAATCACAATACCATGATACCAGGAAACTGTGGGGTGGCATGGTGGTGCAGTGGGTAGTGCTGTTGCCTTATAGCAAGAAGGTCACTGGTTCGAGCCTCGGCTGTGTCAGTTGGCATTTATATGTGGAGTTTGCAGGAGAACCCATGTTCACGTTTCCTCAGGATGGTTCAGTTTCGCCAACAGTTGATGTCGTTCACATAAATGGAGGTCGCCAGAAATCGCTCACTCTCCATTGAAATGAATGGTCGCTTGTCGATTTGCCGTTGCGAGTCGGTCGTAGTACAAATGAAGCTTTAGACAATCAAGTAGCGATTTCTAGGAAGGGACACTTAATCTGGCATAATTTTTGATTATAAAAAACACAATTTTGCTACACATCCAGGGAACAGCTATAAAAATTTGTTGTTTATAATTGACAGTAAAAAACTACTGCTGTGGTTGTCAGAACTTTCCATTAAAATTATGGTAGAAACCCTAAAAATAATTTTCTAAATTTTATGGTCATGTCATTTTCATCCGCTTATCCAGGGCCAGGTCGAGGGGGAAGCAGTCTTAGGAGAGAACTCCAGACTTCCCTCTCCCCAGACATTTCCTCCAGCTCCTCCGGGGGGATTCCGAGGCGTTCCCAGGCCAGCCGTGAGATAGTCCCTCCAGCGTGTCCTGGGTCTTCCCCGAGGCCTCGAGATTCCCGAGCCACCTCAGCTGACTTCTCTCGATGTGGAGGAGCAGCGGCTCTACTCCGAGCTCCTTCCGGGTGACAGAGCTTCTCACCCTATCTATAAGGGTGCGCCTTGCCACCCTGCGAAGGAAACTCATTTTGGCCGCTTGTATTCGAGATCTTGTCCTTTCGGTCATGACCATAAGTGAGAGTAGAAACGTAGATTGACCAATAAATTGAGAGCTTTGCCTTTTGGCTCAGCTCCTTCTTTACCACAACAGACCAGTACATCGACCGCATTACTGCTACCACTGCACCAATCCGCCTGTCAATCTCTTGTTCCATCCTTCCCTCACCTGTGAACAAAACCCCAAGATACTTGAACTCCTCCACCTGGGGTAAGGACTTTCTTCCAACCTGGAGATGGCAAACCACCTTTTTCCAGTAGAGCACCATGGCCTCGGACTTGGAGGTGCTGCTTCTCATCCCAGCAACGTCACACTTGGCAGAAAATCGCCCCAGTGCATGCTGAAGGTCCATGTTCGATGAAGCCAACAGCACAGCATTGTCTGCGTATAACAGAGATGAAATCATGTGGTCCCCGAACCGGACCCCCTCCAGCCCAAAGCTGCACTTTGAAATTCTGTCCATAAAAATTATGAACAGAATTGGTGACAAAGGGCAGCCCTGCCTGAACCCAACATGCACTGAAAACAAGTTTGACTTATTGGCGGCAATGCGAACCAAACTCTTAATCTGTTCATACAGGCACGAGACAGCCCTTAACAAAGCGCCTCTGACCCCATACTCCCAGAGCACCCTCCACAGAATGCCATAAGGGACACAGTCAAATGCCTTCTCCGTGTCCACAAAACACATGTGGACTGGTTGGGCATACTCCCCTGAACCTTCGAGCACCCTGGTGAGGGTATAGACCTGGTCCAGTGTGTCACGGCCTGGACGAAAACCACATTGTTCCTCCTGGATCCTAGATTCAACCATCAGCCAGATCCTCCTCTCCAGTACCCTGGCATAGACTTTCCCAGGGAGGCTGAGGAGTGTGATCCCCCTATAGTTGGAGCACACCCTCCGGCCTTCTTAAAAATGAGAACCACCACCCCAGTTGCCCAGTCTAGGGGCACTGTCCCTGACTTCCATGCAACATTGT
This sequence comes from Danio kyathit, assembly GCA_903798195.1. NCBI lineage: Eukaryota > Metazoa > Chordata > Actinopteri > Cypriniformes > Danionidae > Danio > Danio kyathit. The sequence goes on from LR812542.1 coordinate 18,400,040, forward strand.
AGAGACGTGTCAGCAAAAACAGCCCCACTGATCTAAACGTCATACCTTTTGTTATGCAGACAAAACCACACTATAAGCAGGTGATGATGAGGAAGTCATAGGAATTGTTCCACAAACAGAAGATGCTCAGTGTCATTCACACAACTACTAAACACCACTATGGTAATGCACATACAATTTAATTATTGCATTATTTATCAACATTAGATGTAACATCAAATTCTAATGTACATCACTGATAAGAAAAAAAGAAGAAGAACCATATGCCAACAAAAAGGCATAAAAAGATAACTGTCATGTAAGCAATTCTGGGAAAGTCAATTTTACGATTGTTCACTATTAAGGATACGTTAACCAGTTTGCAGGTGGTATAGTGGCTCAGTGGTTAGCATTGTCGCTTTACAGCAAGAAGTTTGCTGGTTTGAGTCCTAGCAGGGCCAGTTGGAATTGTGTCATCTGTTTGGAGTTTGTCTGTTCTTTCTGTGTTCATGTGGGTTTGCTCCAGGTGCTCCGGTTTCTCCCACAGTCCAAACACATGTGCTCTAGGTGAATTGGATGAACTAAATTGGCCATAGTGTATGAGTGTGTGTGAATGCAACAGTTTATTGATGTTTTCCCAGTACTGGGTTGTGGCTGGAAGGGCATCCGCTGCGTAAAACATATGTAGGAATAGTTGGCGGTTCATTCCGCTATGGTAACCCCTGATAAATAAGGGACTAAGCTGAAGGAAAATGAATGAATGAATGAATGAATGAACCAGGTTGCAGATTTTTACTGTAGCATTTGAAAGTTTTTTGTTTGTTTTTTACAGTTGAAATTACAATAATTTTTTACAATATACTCAGAACTCTTTTCTGTTTTGCAATTTTAATAAACTAATAATACTGTTAGAATGAAATAACACCAAAAAGCTGTATACTGTAATTATATGGGTTTTGTTTTAACAATGTTATTAAATTACTGGTTCAAACATATCAAAACGTATGCTCTCTTAATTACTGCTTCACACCACTGTTGTGTATGTTGATTCCATTATAGAATATATGCAGCACATACTGTATACAGTACAGTAAACACATTCATCTAAGTGGAGGTACAGCACTGAGGAACAGTATAGCACCTCCAAGGTATTTCAAACTTATTTTTACCCCAAAGCGAACTATAGAAAATACCATTGCCTGTGAGTACATCGGGGCCTTAATTATTCAGTGCTTCCTTCGCACTACCTAGTCAAACCTAATCCCTCAGATAAATCAATGAATAGTCATTTTGGGAGGAAAAAAAAAATGTGTTGTTTTGCATATTCTGCTATTGACATAATGATAAAAAAAATCCTCGAAGGATTTTAACTGCTGAACAACCATTTAACGCATTTGACCCAACAAGCACAACATTTCTTTCGTCTGACACATGCCAAGGGAAAGACATTTTACAAACATACCCAGAGGCCATGTAAATTCAGCTCTTAGCTTGTCTCGTTTCTAACCCCAACACACACCCAAATTTTCTTTTCCCATGCACACTTCTTTAATATTTAATCAGGACAGCAGATTCACAAATGATGTTAGCGGGAATGCATGCTAGATCATATTGTCTCATCCAGTGTCTCGTTCTTTGCTTGCTATCAATTACAACTTTGACTCCCAACTAAGTTATTTGCACTGGATTGGTAATTTGATTTTGCGAGCTCTCTCACTTGATTTCCCTTTGCCATTAATTTAATTTTGCGGGCCCCCATCAGCAGATAGCACATGCTGAGACACCTTTCTCCCAGAGCTAATCTCAGCGGCCTGGATTAAAATGGAGAGCTTCATCTCTCTGTCACCATAGCATTATGAGCGCCTTGTCATTCATCTTGACAATTCCACATGCTTTGGCCTTTGCATACTAGGGATATTGAGTTAATGTCACAATTTGATTTGCTATTAACATTATTAACACCCGCTTTAGGTTAAGAATATGATTAAGGTTGTTGAAAGTATTAGCATGTTTTAAAACTAAAAATGTTCTTATTGATAGATAGATAGATAGATAGATAGATAGATAGATAGATAGATAGATAGATAGATAGATAGATAGATAAGTCCAGTGTGACCACGGCTTTAGTCAGGGAGGTGATCAATAACCCGATTGTCACTCTGTCTGAGCTCCAGCGTTCTTATGTGGAGAGAGGAGAATCTTACAGAAGGACAACCATCTGTGCAGCAATCCACCAATCAGGCCTGTATGGTAGAGTGGCCAGACGGAAGCCACTCCCCACCTGGAATTTGCCAAAAGGCATCTGAAGGACTCTCAGACCATAAGAAACAATATTCTCTGGTCTGATGAGACTAAAATTGAACTCTGTACAGAGACATCCTGAATGAAAACCTGCTTCAGAGTGCTCTTGACCTCAGACTGGGTTGACGGTTTATCTTCCAGCAGGACAATGACCCAAAGCACACCGCCAAAATATCAATGGAGTGCCTTCACAACAACTCTGTGAATGTCCTGGAGTGGCCCAGCCAGAGCCCAGACCTTAATCCTATTGAACATCTCTGGAGAGATCTGAAAATGGCTGTACACCATTGCTTCCCATCCAACCTGATGGAGCTTGAGAGGTACTGCGAAGAGGAATGGGCAAAAATTTCCAAAGACAGGTGTGCCAAGCGTGTGGCATCATATTGAAAAAGACTTGAGGCTGTAATTGCTGCCAAAGGTGCATCAACAACGTATTGAGCAAATGCTGTGAATGCTTATGTACATGTGATTTTTCAGTTTTTTTTATTTTGAATAAATTTGCAACAATTTCAAAAAAATATTTTTTCACATTGTCATTATGGGGTATTGTGTGTAGAATTTTGAGGAAATAAATGAATTTAATTTTGCTATAGGGCTGTAACATAAAAAAGTGGAAAAAGAGAAGCGCTATGAATACTTTCTGAATGCACTGTAGATAGATCGATAGATCCAACATGCCTAGATAGTGTGCGTTTGTGTGTACTGCAAACTTTGTAACGACATTTGTGTGTGACTCATTGCAGAAATGCTTGAATAAACTCCACAACAAATACATCAAATAACCTTACTTGGTATTTTGATTCATAAAGTGAATCTCTGCTTCATATGTGTCTGTCTCTGTCACTGACTGCTGTTTATCTGTCATGATGCAGCAGGAGAAATGCATGTGGGAACAGTGGGTGGGCAGAACCAGCTCATTTGCATTTAAAGGAACAGGCAACAAAAACAGCTACAATTTCCTCTGGCCCAAAACGTCACATATTCAGCAGAGTATAACAAATTATCCGATTGTTTTTTTTTGAAACTTTAAACTTTTCAGACACATTCTGGAGACACCATAGACCAGAGGTGGGCAAACTATGGCCCGCGGGCCATATGCGGCCCGCTGAACACTTTCATCCGGCCTGCAAGGTGATGCAATACAAGTGACCGCCATTTGATGGCAGTATTGCAGGCGGTACAGTTAGCGCAACCAGTAGAATTAGAACACACTCTCTGATATTAAAATGCACTCGACCGTTAATGACTGAAAATGAGTCAGGCAAAATACTTCTTCACCAATATCGGACAGAAAGCGGTATGTCTAATATGCCAAGAAAGTATTGCTGTTTTTAAAGACTACAATCTAAGTCTGCATTTTTCAAGAAAACATTCAAATTATGCTGTCAACCAGTCACCTGCAGAAAAGGCAAACAAGGCTACAAAACTTGCCACAAACTTAAAAGCCCAGCAAAAGACATTTATGACACAGAGCTCTTTTTAAGAGTTTGTAACGAAAGCTAGTTATGTTGTGGCACATAAAATTGCAAAGCACTGCAAGCCTTTTTCATATGGATTTATTAATCATTCTTACTATTTAATGAACGCAAATTGTCGTAGATTATTAAAGACACAAACCCCTCACTGCACGACAGCTGCAGCTTCAGGACACCTAATTCCTGCAGCATGAGGACTTTATGATTGTTTATGAGCGTCAAAAGTGGCTGATCTGTTCGGCGAAATATTTAACTGCGTGTCACTGCATCCCAAACAATATAACGATATAAAGAAATCTCCACTGTGCAAAGTGAGATCGCTTCTTAAACTGAACAGCGTATCATCGATGTTGTAAGCGTGCTCAGGCCCGAATGCAATGTGTGAGTGCGGGCCGTCGGGGGAGACGGGAGGGGGGACAAGTGTGCTTCGGCCCGGTTCAAGGCAACTGTACATAGTGTGAGTACACCCTCAGATTCTTCTTTCGTTTTATCTCATAGTTTTATGATTAATACAAGCTCAAATGAGATTGTTGTGAATTTGACTCAAATTATATAATAATTGGGTAACACTTTACAATAACAGTACATGAATAATGATGTATTAATGTGCAAACTAAACATTACTTTATTATGAATTAATGATGAGTTAAGGTATGCACTAATCATGAACTAACTTGAACTACAACATGAGTCACATGAGTTCATGTGTGAATTACGGGTACCTTAATTACTTGTTAGTACATGTTGTTAATTAATGTGTTAATTAACATTTAAGTTTAAGCTAAATGTAACCAACATGAACTCATGAGCTGTTAATGTATGTAATGTCATGACTTTACTTGGAGGGGCACATCATCATTAACTCATCCTTAACTACTCATGAACTCCTGTTCATGCTGATGTTGACAGAACACTTTTCTATTGTTATTCAGTGTAAACTGACTAGTTGGACGCGCATAAGGAGTTCATGAGTAGTTAAGAATGGGTTAATGATGATGTGCCCCTTCAAGTAAAGTCACAACATAATTATATATTAACATATCATGAGTTCATGATGGTTAAATTAAGCATAAACTAATGTGGTAATTAATACATTAATTAACAAACAATCATGTACTAACAAGTAATTAAGATAGCCGTAATTCATACATGAACTCATGTGACTCATGTTGTAGTTCAAGTTAGTTCATGATTAGTGCATACATTAACTCTTCATTAATTCATAATAAAGTAATGTTTAGTTTACATATTAATACATCATTATTCATGTACTGTTATTATAAAGTGTTACCAATAATGGCTGGTTAAATGTTTTAATTTTTGTCATAGAATATATTTTCCATGCATACATCCACTTTAAAAAGTTCTTTTATCAAAGATTTGTGGTTTCATCAAGTTTTATGATGATTGATCTGTATATTCTAAAAGCAGTACAAATTAGATTATTGTACATTTGACTGAATAGTAAACTTTAAGAAATATTTTTAATGTGTTAATATGAAAATTTTTCTATCAGACAATATATTTTCTATTCTCCACTGTAAAAATTATTACATTATTATTAATAATAATATTATTATATTTTATAAGGGATTAATTTATTGTGTTATGATGATTAATAGGTAAATATAAATAGCAGTGCAAATTAATTTGACTTGAAAATTTGACTCAATAATAACTATTTAAAAATCTGTTTTGTGTTAATGTGACATGTTTCTGTCCGATATTACATGTTCCTTGCATACTGCCACTATAAATAAAAGTTATTTTTTTAAAGGATTTGACATGTGGCCCTTCACTTGGTTTGCAAAACTTGATGTGGCCCTCGGGTCTAAAAGTTTGCCCACCACTGCCATAGACTTATCTTACATTGTGTAAAAGGGTTAAAATAGGAACCCTTTAAAATCTGCAATCAATCATTCAATCAACCAATCAATCTTGGCATGTAGATATTTGGCCAGTCTGTCACATTTCATTCATTCATTCATTCATTCATTCATTCATTCATTCATTCATTCATTCATTCATTGTAATAAAATGTTCTTTAATCAAAAAATATACATGTATGTAATAAAAACCTGTATTGCTGTATTGTTAAATTAAACTGTGATCAATTAATATTTTAACATTTTATCATTAAAATGCATATACATCAGATTGAAATGCAGCATTAAAGTATGCTTAAAGAATTATAAAGAAAGCAAATTCCCCAATTTTCACAAACCACCAGAATTTGGCAAATCAGTATCTTTTATCAGATTGCTGATGTTGCCTCTATAAAAATATTCAGCTTCTCATAGCATTGTTTATGTAAATCGTTGTTTTCAATGGACTGTAAAGGCAGATAGATTTCACTCACTCATGTCTAATCACAAATTAAGAAGAAACCAGTCCCCTTTAGGCAGATACACTGTGAGCCGCCATTCTGATGTAACAGCCGCTGTCACCATCTCAGCATGATGAATAAGAATTAGTGAAGCACGGCCTGGAGGATTGATTGAACTGTAGCCCCTTGAGGACGATTTGCAAGAAAAACACAGTACAGTGATCTAATGAAGGGAATTAAGTGATCAGAATCTTTTTCGAAAACCTGTTATCCCTTTGTTATCAGCTAATTATTCAGAAGTCAATTGTGTATCTCAGTCTTGAATGTGAGGCAGCTATTTTGAGGTATTAAGGATGTGTGTTAATTTATTATAAAAGAAGTTAAAAGGATAAAATGAAAATGATGTCATTCTTTATTCATCCTTATGCTATTCCAAAGCCATAGGACATTTCTTTGTCTTCAGAACACAAAAGAACCAAATGAAGATATTTCTAATCAAATGAGAAGCTTTCTGTTCCTTAATTCACCTAAAAGTGATGGTTCAAAACATTCATGCACAGATCAAAAAAAAATTAAATAAAAAACTGAGCTGAGCAATTTAATCTAAAATAAATGATAAAACATGTTTTAGATAATAAACAGATTTTAGTGGCGGACAAAAATAATTACTTTGATGTGTACTTTAAAGGTCACCTATGATGAAAATCATCTTTTGGAAGCAGTTTGGACAGAACTGTGTGCAGGTATAGTGTGTCCACTGTCATACTGGAGCGATATAAAGACAATAAAGGGGGTTGCACACCGGATGCGCCGCTCGGCATTTTAGAATTCTAAACATAGATTTCTATTAGTGTACGCACACTGATGGCGCAAGTCGCCGGCTGTCCGTGGCGTCCAGCTTCGACTCAAGACTTCATATTTCTGTCGCACCACAGAGCGGCATCTAAATAATTTCATTTTCAAGAGTTCACACTTAGGTAATGCTCGACTATAATAGCTGGTTTGGCATGCTGTCCCGGTAGAGAACCCTGAGCTCTGAGATAGATGAGCTCAAGGTTCCCACCTGGTCACTGAGCATTAGGAGGGATACGAGATCAGGCATTTCTCGAGTGCCCCCGAATATGCTTTGGCTAATATGTTTGTTCTGATTAATTCAGTATATACACGTGTTAATTGCTTGTGACTGTTATTACAATTTGTTTATGTGCATGTTTTTAGAATGTGGGAGGAAACCAGAGGATCCGGGGAAAACCCACGCGAACACAGGGAGAACATGCAAACTCTGCGCAGGGAGTGCCGACTGGCTCAATTAGAACTCGAACCTTTGGCCCTCCTGTTGCGAGGCAGTAGCGCTAGTTTCTGAGCCACCGTGTCGCCCAATCATAGAATGCGGATTTCCAAAAATGAAGATAGGGAATGAATTTTAGGCAGGGTATTTATAGTAGTTTGAGAATGATCTGATAGGCTAGCTAATGATTAGCAATAAGAGTCAGCTGTAGTCGATCATATCACGTGCTCCTCTCGAAATTAGTTTGTGAAACTTCACTTAAATAGCATGTGAATGTGGTTGTCTGATGTGCGATACTTCCAACTGTCATGTGTGCGCATCAGAGTGCGCCACAGTGCTGAGAGGGGCATCCAGTGTGCAACCCACTTTAGTCTCTTTAATTTCCTGACATTAAAAACAGGATCCAAACCCCCGCAACATGATATAGGAGTGTGGTTTCCCCGACCACCGAATTGATTGACAGCCACATAGTAATGCATATAATCATATCCACAAGACAGGACGTGCGCAAAGCAATCGTGATAAAAGATCTGTTGAGCTCACTGAGATCATCAATCATCATCAACTTTGATCAAGAATGAGTTTCACAAGATTAAAACATTTTAAAGCATTTCATTTTTGTAATGAATTAGTGATTTTAACATCTTTCTTTATCACCACAGCCGCATGTCAGTACAACTTTAAAAGAAGACGCTTCAATCCCGGTTTGTGGATGTTAAATCAGGTTTATTTTGTACATTAACATAACGGATATTCATACAGAAGTGGATATTAACGTGTATCCTGTCACATTTGTCATGCAAAAACAGTGCAAAAGTAAACGCGCGCGCTGTGTTTGTGTGTGTCCGATGTGTGCGTGCGTGAACTTTGTAGCGACATTGTGTGACTCATTGTTGCAACTTCACAACAAATACATCAAATAATAATTGTGAAAGTTCTTACCGTAGTATTTCTCACAAACGTTACATGAGTTCTGCTTCCTTCATGTCTGTCACTGTACTGTTTATCTGACGCAGCCGAGGTGGAGATTAAGGCACACTCTGAGAGGCACGTGGGAACGGTGGGCAGGGAGAACTAGCATTAAAGGCACACGCCACAAAAACAGCTACATTGTCTTCCAAAAGTCCAATATTCTGAAAGGTATAATGAATAATCTGATGGGTGTTTTGAGCTGAAACTTTACAGACACAATCTGGAGACTCAAAAGACTTATCTTAAGTCTTGAAAAAGGGGTAAAATAGGTGCCCTTTAAATGTGCTTTGATACTGTAGCACGTTTAAGTTTTGTTTTTTTCTGCTTCACTTTTATTTCAGTATATTCAAAAAGCATTTAGACATTTGGGCTGAACAGACTTTTAATGGAGAGACAGAACTCTCACAAACTGTATTGGAAATGAACTTCATGTTCAAAAGATGAACTATTTTTCTAATGGGTTTGGAGCAACATCAAGGTGAGTAAAAGATGATTGATGTCTTCTTTATAGTAATTAATTACAAAATATAATTATAATTTCTCAAAAATAAATTCAAAATATTTCAAGAAAAAATGACATTGTTAACATCCCTTTTGTGCCTTACTGGTATACATAAAAAGAGAAGAGAAAAATCTCAATAAGCTAGTCTGCTTATAATGATGTCAGACTAGAAGAAAGTCATCTTCTTTAGCCAAACGTCCATCCGAGAGTACATGACTGTTTTACAGACTAGCTGGATCACTGACTGCAGGCACCTCTGCCAATTTATCAGCCAGACTTCACAGAAAACCATTCCAAGGTGCAGGTAACTCTTGTACTTGCACCATTAAAGGCTAACTAAAGATAATTGTGTCTGTATATACTGTGAAACTGTTCCCTTTAGCACCGAAACGAATATAGTCTTGATTGCTGGGCTAATCTGTTGTAGTATCACAACATTCCTTGGCGGCAAAATGTAGGTCAGGCTAACCGCATTACAGAATCATTTGGGTGATACAGAAATGAGATACCGCACAGAGTTGTGCTGTAATACAAATTCAGGCAAATTATGAGAAAATGCTTCCGTTTTTGGATGAAACGAGGAGAGAAATGATGAAAGTGTTTGTATTGTCATTAATATCTGCTGTATGGATGTACCGTTCAGTACAGTCTGATGAAAGGAGAGAAATTGAGGTATCTGAAGAGCACATATCCCATCATGCCACCATCCAAAAAAAAAAGAAAAAAAGACCTCCCACCTACATCCCCCACCCTCAATAAATAAAAACAGACTAAACCGCATTTGCAGCATAATAAGATGCAGTAATTAATGCCATCGATTCACATCCGTAAGGATCCCGACGCGGGGAATCCGATTACTTTTTATCACATTTCAAAACTCCAAGTTAGTTTCAGGAGCCGGTAACTTGGTTAGTGTTGGGCTGGAGCGGGAATGAGACGGCTGCTGAGCTTGATTGATGAGAATGCAGCAGGCAAGCTATTAAAAAAACAGTAGCTTTCATATCCCAGACAATGGCTATAAACATATTCTGAGAGCTGCATCCAGAATGACTCCTTTAGAAAGAGAAAACGCTTCATCGCCGTAAACCCGCGCTTTATGGGATGTTCAATACATGAGTTCGCAATATACTTGTCTTCGCTGTCACTCATGTCAATGACAAATAGATATTGTGTACTTCTAAATTATTCCTGTTGGCCTCTATTATTATTTGGAGATTGGCTGTGCTGTGTTCGGCGTGAAGGAAGCATTATGAATGAGCTGGTGATATTTTAATTATTTAGCAATCAAATGAGATTATTTTTAAGCGCTTGACGGTGGTTTGTTGGCGGCATTATGGCCTTTTTGTAAACATTGTGATTGTATAATTATAGGGAGGCTGTGTAAACTCTGGATGTATTGTGTTGTAAGTGGACAGAATTAAAAGGAGCACTGCATGTTAATGAGAGGGTTGATGAAACAATGAAAAAAGAATGAAAGGGAGAGAGCAAGAGTGAGAGTGGCTGACAGCTCAGATGTCTTACTATGTTTCTATAAGCCAACAAGTATACTATACTGTGGCAGAGAAGGCGTGGTTGAACGCCCTGCAACAGTGGAGAGTGGGTTAGGGGACCCATAATTAACACCTGTTTCTTCTCAGTGATTGTGTCTGTAGGGATATTTTATAGTTTTAACCCAAAGAATGACACGTCAGTCAGATGAAGAAGAGCCGGAGTCAGAGATTCAAATAAATAAAGTTTACTGAAGATAGTTTGCGGTTTCATCAGCAGAAGCCAGCTTCAACACTCGCAATGAGTTCAACTTCAGAGTTGCCGCTCTGCTTACAACCACAAATCAATAACAATTATACTCTCCACACAAGACCAGAAAGGGTGTGATTCAGGTAACAGGTTCCGATTGGTTAAAACAAAGATAGACAATTCTAAAAATGTACGTCAATGCAGGGTCGTCTCTGAATCCACATAGCGATGGCGACAAGAGGCTTGGGTCAAGTCGCCCATAGACAATTAAGAGCTGGTCTCAGACCTGTAGAACTGACCCATCAGATGCATATACATATGCAAGAGACAATCTGTTATAAAAACCCAAAGTTGTTTTTTCGTACTCACAGCTGTCTTATCAAACTAGTCAAACTAATGAGTGTTTGAGTTTCCATCAAGTTGTTAGAGTGGCTGACTAGTATTGTAACTTAGTAACCAATAAAAAAAGGCAAGCACAAATAGAGACAGCAGATTGGTGTACATGGTGTGTGTAATGTCTACTGTCAGAATTTATTTTGCTAATGCATTCCAACCTTCCATTTTTCACATTAACCCCTTTTTGCATAAGTAAAAAACCACCTCCTGCAAGTGAAAACTTTTTTTAAAATAGGTTTTAATTCAAAATTGAGCATTTTCATCACTCGTTTCTCTTGCTGCACTTCAAAACGTGCATTAATACAATTGAAGGAAACCTAGCCAGTGTATGTAGCATAACCTCTGTAAAGCAAATCATTGTGTACAACTCATATGGCATTACATGTACCTCAGAAATTGCAAACAAAATTGCAAGAAGTGTGTTCAGACTTGGCAGGTTTTGATTCTGTTGCTCTGTTTGCGCAGTTCATTTTAGTAAGTGTAAATGATGCCATCTGAATATTGGTGCGTTCCAAGCAACCGTCTTTTCAGGGGTCTTGATCTGATTCCACACAAACACAAGCAGTTTGACTAAAATGGTTGCAACACAGACCAAAGATACAGTCCTATGCAAAGGTTTGGCCACCCCTGCACTGCAAAAAATACTTTTATTTCTTAGATTTTTTTGTCTTGTTTCTTTTCCAAATATCTAAAAATTCTTAAATCAAGAAGCGTTTTCTAGACACACAAAACCTACTGTCTTATTTTAAGAAATAATATGCCAAAATTAAGTGAGTTTTCCCTAAAACAAGCAAAATAATCTGCCAATGGGGTAAGCAAAATAATCTTATGTTTAAAGGAAAAACAAGAATATTTAGCTTACCCCATTGGCAGATTATTATTCTTGGAAAAACTCACTTAAAATTGGCATATCATTTCTGAAAACAAAACATTGTTTTGCTTGCCTAGAAATACCTTTTTTATTGGTTGCAACCTGTGTTAGGATTGTTAAGGTTTACTGAGTCACTCAAATCAATGTTGTGTTGTAATCAATCAGCATTAAATGACTACAGGTTTTGAAATCCACACAAAAGAGAGGGTGCCCAAACTTTTGCATAGCCTATTTTTCAGTTAGTTTCATTTCACACATCTCAATACTGCTACACTGTGTATTTATGTCTGAAAACATGACATTATCTAGCAAATATTTTCTTCAACATTTATCTCTTTGTCTTAAGTTGTGATCACACTGCACTTTTTGCCTCATAAACTTCCATTCATACGCATGAAACTGTGGCAGACCGGAAACGCCAGCTTGTGCGACATGTTTTGCAGTTCACTGTGTTGGGAAAGTCCAAGCTTGGTGAACTCTGACCTGTTAAATGGCATCTTATGGCAGCGTGAGACCAATCGAAGATCAAAACATGACCTCTCTGTACAGAAATCTAAAATATGGATAAATTACCCTCTTTTTTAAATGTCTAATTATCTTGTCACTGCACGGTACAACTGAATTTGACAAGCACAAACTCTAGTGTGACCGCGGCTTTTATACTGCTATAGTTAAGATTGCCTACACATTGATCACTTGGTACTTGGCGCATCGCTAATAGATTTATTTTAGCAAAAAAGAATAGTATTGAGTATATGTAGGAATATCACCTGTCATATTTTATTAAGCTTTTGCTGAACGGGGAGCCCAGCAGTGCATTAATGAGGGTCAGAAACAGAAGCGAGACACTGTCATTCATTACCCAAGACATTCCAAAGTTTAACACTTAAACTCATCCTCCTTCTGAAAGACCATTAAGCGCTGTAATATCCATGTCTGTTTTGGAAAGTTCATGACTGTTGAACAGATTTTCTAAAATTCTATTCTTTTTTTCTTTCAACAGTGAAGAGCTACAAAGATGATCCTACTGTCCTGCTTCCAGTAACTCCTTCCACAAAACATTATCCCAGCTTCTCCAGGGAGGTGTGAAAATAAACGTGCTTTGAAAAATAGTGAGTACTCCTCCAGCAACAACAGCTGTTTGCAAATGATCAAGTCCTGAGGAAAGGATGGGTATAATGTTTTATGAATCGATGGGGATTGTTGGCAATTCTCACCTCTCCCTCCTCTTTTATTTCATTAGCTGCTTCTTTCGCTTCCTCTTCCCATTCTCTTTTTTTTTCTTGTTAGTCCATTACTAAATGGCTCCAGAAGAGTTTATTCAGCACTGGAAATGAGAGATTAGAAGCATGTGCCAGATTTTACACACGGTGTGCAAAGCTGCAGTTTAATTAGGCTGAAAGCAATGTCATTTTTCAAATATATGCGCAAACATAAAGCATGGTATGAACTCTGCACTTGGAGAAATATATATTCTGTGTGGTAAATCATCTGAGTGACATTGAAATGCTGAGAGAGCAAGTCTGTAAACTGCACTTTGGTGTTCCTTATTTTTCTTGTTGGAGAACAAAGGGTATAAATCCTGTTTTATTCTCTTTCTTGTGAACGATATTATGCAAACCATTTTAAAGAAAAAAAAAAAAGTTGAACATAAAGGGTTAGTTCACACAGATATTTGTCTGATTTGTTGCTCCTAGTAAATGCACACCCTGATCAGTCATAAGACAAATGAGAACAAAGTTGTTTTTACATTTTTATTTTTTTATTTTAATATGGTTCCTTTTCTGCACCTTAAATGTCTTGACACTGTTTGTCTAAGGATGATGAAGAAAGCTGTTGAATTTCAATCTCTAAAATACCTTTTAAAGTTTAGCTTCTCCAGTTCAGCTATATATACAGTTGAAGTCAGAATTATTAGCCCCCCCTTTGAATTTCTTTCTTTTTTAAATATTTCCCAAATGATATTTAACAGAGCAAGGAAATTTTCACAGTATGTCTGATAATATTGTTTTCTTCTGGAGAAAGTCTTATTTTTTTTTTATTTCGGCTAGAATAAAAGAAGTTATTATTTTTTTTAAACACTATTTTAAGGGAAATATTATTAGCCCCTTTAAGCTACATTTTTTTTTCCGATCGTCTACAGAACAAACTATCGTTATACAATAACTTGCCTAATTACCTTAACCTGCCTAGTTAACCTAATTAACCTAGTTAAGCCTTTAAATGTCACTTTAAGCTGTATAGAAGTGTCTTGAAAAATATCTAGTCAAATATTATTTACTGTCATCATGGCAAAGATAAAAGAAATCAGTTATTAGAAATGAGTTATTAAAACTATTATTTTTAGAAATGTGTTGAAAAAATCTCTCTCCGTTAAACAGAAACAAGGGGGCTAATAATTCTGACTTCAATTGTATATATATGATATATATATATAATGTTTACTTACATTTGTATTAATCTAATCAAACTAATTTAGCGGTCATAGTCAGTGTAGTGGAATACAAACTACATTATTTTTCAGAGTGTTTCCAAAGGAGGCAATGCAAAGATGTTGAAACTAGCCCTTGATACCTGAGGTACTTTTATTTTTATACTTCGATTTGCCAACCTGGCTTGCATAACTTCCATGCATTTTTATCAATCCTTCTTGTATGCTACAGTATAACCAATTGCTATCTAAATAGTCATTATCCTTAATCTTGAAGAGAGGGCTTAACATCAAGCAAAGCTTCTCCAAGATGTCGTGTGTAGCTTAAACTTTTGTAATCCCTTCATATTTTTAATGGATTCTGAGGATGTTAGTGTTTTATCACTTATTAGCTGAGAAATAAAGTCCTGAAAGTCATCCCAACAATATTGTTTCTTTATATCTTTATCATTATAGTTGTGGTCTTAACTATGCTGTTGTTTTACATTTAGAACTAATTTTAGCTCCCCATCTTTATCATTATCTTCATGGTTGTCATGCTTGCCACAATAGTTGTCCATAGATGTATTGTGTAAATTAAAGCTGAATATCCGCTGTCCATAAAATCCATCCATCCATCCATCCTGTAAAAATGAGCAGTTTTCCATATTTTGTGAACAATGATGTGATTGTATTATGGGACCTTGATCTTTCTTCCAACAACTTTTAACCTTCAAAACTTTGAATAAGGGACTTTTATTAACATTTTTAAAAGTTTGAAAGGATATATTGTCTGGCTTGGTGTTATATATTATGGTACAAAAACTGTGTAATGAACTGCCAGTGCATTTCAGTACATTTCCTGTTATCTTACAGACTTATTTCGCTATTCTTATTTCAAAGTACTAAAATGTCAATAAAAGTAATTTTGTTAAACTGCAGAGTTGAATTTTCAAAATCAAAAATCGACAATGCAGAGATCAAGGTCCTATAATGCAATTCACATTTGTAAATAAACAGAAAACATTTATGGATCACACAATACGGATACTGTTAATCTAACTGTTAATCTGTCTATCTAATCCATCTGTTAGATGACGAATCTATGTTTGGGCTATTGTTAGAGAAATAGTGTTTTCGTATGGTCATATTATGAAAGTCACCCATTATTGTGGAAATCTCTTCTGATACCAGTGGTTATTGTAGATATTGTTTTTTATTTATTTATTTGTATATGTTTGCCTTATATTAGTGTTGCTTTTATCAACAAAAATTATGACTAAGTATTTTCATCAACAAACCTTTAAAACATGATGAAAATGAGATTTATAATGCAATATGTTAAACAATAAAAACAAGACTAAATGCGGCTTACAAAATATTTGTATTTTGAATATATGTATTATTAATATTTGTATATGAATCCCTTCATATTTTTAATGGATTCTGAGGATGTTAGTGTTTTATCACTTATTAGCTGAGAAATAAAGTCCTGAAAGTGATCCCAACAATATTGTTTCTTTATATCTTTATCATTATAGTTGTGGTCTTAACTATGCTGTTGTTTTACATTTAGAACTAATTTTAGCTCCCCATCTTTATCATTATCTTCATGGTTGTCATGCTTGCCACAATAGTTGTCCATAGATGTATTGTGTAAATTAAAGCTGAATATCCGCTGTCCATAAAATCCATCCATCCATCCATCCTGTAAAAATGAGCAGTTTTCCATATTTTGTGAACAATGATGTGATTGTATTATGGGACCTTGATCTTTCTTCCAACAACTTTTAACCTTCAAAACTTTGAATAAGGGACTTTTATTAACATTTTTAAAAGTTTGAAAGGATATATTGTCTGGCTTGGTGTTATATATTATGGTACAAAAACTGTGTAATGAACTGCCAGTGCATTTCAGTACATTTCCTGTTATCTTACAGACTTATTTCGCTATTCTTATTTCAAAGTACTAAAATGTCAATAAAAGTAATTTTGTTAAACTGCAGAGTTGAATTTTCAAAATCAAAAATCGACAATGCAGATATCAAGGTCCTATAATGCAATTCACATTTGTAAATAAACAGAAAACATTTATGGATCACACAATACGGATACTGTTAATCTAACTGTTAATCTGTCTATCTAATCCATCTGTTAGATGACTAATCTATGTTTGGGCTATTGTTAGAGAAATAGTGTTTTCGTATGGTCATATTATGAAAGTCACCCATTATTGTGGAAATCTCTTCTGATACCAGTGGTTATTGTAGATATTGTTTTTTATTTATTTATTTGTATATGTTTGCCTTATATTAGTGTTGCTTTTATCAACAAAAATTATGACTAAGTATTTTCATCAACAAACCTTTAAAACATGATGAAAATGAGATTTATAATGCAATATGTTAAACAATAAAAACAAGACTAAATGCGGCTTACAAAATATTTCTCCATGTTCGTTGAGTAAAACAAGACAACATTAAATGTTATAACATGTTTTAATTAGTCATGTTAATATAATATTGCAGTAAGGTTGCACTGCGCAGATGCATTATTTAGAAGATGACAACCACATGCTGAGAAAAATAGGGAATGATGGCCAGAATGATAACCAATATATTATATTTTATGAATTAAATATAATTTCTTTACTAAAAAGAGGCTAAAATACAATTATTAATTGACTAAAACTAGACTAAATGTCATTAGTTTTCGTCAACTAAAAGTAGACAAAAATAGTCAACACTGACTACGTTTACATGGACTCCAATAATTCGATTTTAATGCGATTAAGACAATACTCTGATTAAGAGTCGACTATGTAAACAGCCATTTTTGATTAATTTAATCAGATTAAGGTCATAATCGAACTAAAGAGAAATCGAATTAAGACATGTGGAGTATGCCGATCTTAGTCACATTATTGAAGTGCAGTACAGACATGTAAACACCTTAATCAAACTATTACTGTCATGTAGGATTTTAAGCCGCTTTTGCGACAGGGTAGTCCACACACACACACACACCCAGACACGCACACACACAAGCAGGACTGTTTGACACTCTGCACCTACCGAGTCAGTGCAGACCACAGACACCTGCATGGTAAAATGCGGAGGTTTTTTTTCTTCCATTCAGCATGCGGTATGAACTTCCATTAAAACAACACTTCCAGCAGTTCATAGTTGCATCCAATATCTCGTTTGTCACGGAGGACGTACATAAAAAGTCCCTGGGTGAAAGTGAAAGTGCCAAACTGCAGTTAAAGTTTACAAATTAAGAAAAACTCGAAATTACATAAAACTCTTAATTTATTTATTTATTTATTTATTTATTTATTTATTTATTTATTTTTATTATTTATTTATTTATTTATTTATTTATTTATTTTTGAAAACAATCAATGACGATAACTTGTAACTTAAGTTGTAAGTAGTTTCTTCTCCATATTCTTATTCTCTGGATAGTGATATAACTTGGGAGGCTTGTAGAACTGCCTTAGAAGTATCCAGTGTTCCCATATGTAATCTGTCACAATCCTTTTCTTGTACAGAACTACAGCGAGCTCATTGATGAACCGGCAGCCGCATATTCTCCGCGGCTGTGTTGAGCTCTAACCTAATGCTTATCATTTATCAACTAAAGATCCCACCAACGGCTGGGCAAATCGTGACTTTGTCAAGGAGCACGGCGCAACAGCACCTCTGAAATTCTTGCTTTCCAACATCTATTGCAACAGTATTAAGAACAACATCTAAATCTCTAAAACTTATAGACGGAACATGTCTATTATCAACTAAAAACTGCCGTCCCTCTCACCCACTTAATCCTCCCCTGTCCCCCTCTATATATATATACCCCCACACTCCTTATTCTCCCACTCCTTCTTCTTCTTCCTCTTAGCTCTTCACCTTCTGGTGCTCTTTTTCACTCATGCCATAGGACGGCTACCACCGGACAAAGCAGGATCTGACACCGCAGGGCGGGGCGAGCCATGCGGCGCAGATGGAGGTGGTAATGCCAGTTGCTGATTTGCCCCCACCGGAATCCCCGGAGGTGCTGGAGATGATTGAACCGCTAGCGGAGTGCCCGGGGGAAGGTCGCTCAGGCTAGCGTGTCTTCTATTTGACAAGCGGCTACCTGGTTGAGCTGAAATGGAGGGGTGGACAGGAGACCCGTGATGGGAATGAGTCCAGAATACCTGGGGGTCAACTTGGCGAAACCCTCCTGTTGGTGAATAAACGGTCCGAAGGTCAGGCCCACCTTGGATGATGCTCGTGTCATGAAGCTGTCCCAAGCTGTCATCTGCCATGCTACTATCCCTGTCCCTATTGTCGAGGTACGCCTCCAACGACTCCTCCTCTCTCAGAATACCGTGCTCCCACCCTCCTGTAGAATCCCGTTGCACCGCTGCTGTCGCCCGACCCCTTGCGCGCTGGAATTGAGGTGAGAAGCCTCGACCTCGCTGCCCTCGCACAGCTGGTGGTCTGCTCGAACGGTGGTGTATCGCCTGCCCGTTCCCTGGGCCAGCATCTGGTGCAATAGCCTCGGTTGGTGGGCCGGATGGCTGGTGATGCGCGATGGGGTGGCCTGGCTGCTCAGGGGGTACTATGGGTAGTTGTGCTGGCGGGGCAATGGGGTGATTCTGAGTGCCAGCGGGCACTATAGAGGGGTCAGCGTTGTGAACACTTAAATGGCCTGACCCTTCATCAGGGCCGTCGAGCTCATTAAGCATCTGACTTTGTCGGAAGATTTCGAAAGCCAGTCTAACGGTGCCATCAAGGGACTGACTGCGGACCGACTGTTCTCTAGGTCTGGACTGGGGTTGACGGTCAACCTCTGCCTGGAAGGGCAGCCCTCCAGGGACCTGCAATTCCCGCGCCAAATCTGCCAAGGATGCCGTTACAGATGGAGACGCGGGGGCACACCGAGAATCCACTTGTTCGTAGGGTGGGGGCTGGATTTCTTCTCCTTGATACGGGTGCTCGATATCAGGGTACCGGTCCTCGGCGGAATATCTGGGTGGTGCTACGTCGTGCTGCACATGTGGTTCCTCCATAGCTTCACCGGTCCGATCGGCGTGCGGGCCCTGAGGGCGTTCAAACCGTCCACCATAGCGTACTCCATCCTGAGCATACTCGTGTTCGGACTGCTCCTCACTGTTTTCGTCGTGCTCGTCCTCTGTGGAATGACTGTCTGATCTAGGTGGCTGATGAGGTCTTTCTTGCCCACGACCGCGTCCGGCATCCGGCGCATCGTCATCGTCGTCATCGTCACTGCTGCTCTCCCCGTTGCGTCCGCCCCTGCCTGGGAGGTCGGGATGGCCGTCCATTCGGGCCTGCCCTCCCAGGTTTGCCGGGTAGTGCGCCACCAATCTAAGCATTGCGGCATGTTGGGCAAGTTCTTGTGGTGTTATATCCCGGTGTATATCAACTCCCTCCCTGCCTCGAGCAGTGACGTAAGCGTCAATGAGACGCCTCCAGATATCCGCACGCGACCTGTCCTCCACAAACCCCTGATAACGTTCCAGAGAGCGGTCCCCGAGTGCAATAAGCAGTCGCCCGCAAAACGCGGTCAGGTGTCGGTAAAGGGTGGATCTCACCTGGGACAAATCCCTCCGGTACCCGTAGTAAGGGTTGCCTCCAACTCTCCTCATCGCTGCCCCGGCGTTATCCCACTGATCAGGGTATAGTCTACGGATGAACGCCCACGGAAAGTGAGGGTTTTCATGTACGGCACGCGCAACGATGTCCAGCGCCGTGAGGCCTGAACCAGCCGCCTGAGCTAGGACCACTCTGAGTCTTATCGCATGTGCGGGAATATACTCTAGCCATCTACGCATGATTCCTGGCATAACTGCGTCGTCCACATAATGGCCGAAGTTCTGCCAGGTTAATTGTAGATCTGGAATGCTCAGAGCCTCATTGATAAACGGCATTGTTGGCCCTAGGTCCATTATAATCCGAGCAAGTTTAGCGGAGGATATTGTTCCTCTCACTGCAAACGCTACCACTGTGAGGATGATAGCCCCGACAGCGCTGTCTCTGCACCGGCCGGTGCTGAGGATGCCAGCAATGATGTGTATAAAGTTTAGCTGTTCTGCCAGCGTCACACCATTACGCCACTCATGGCGCTGATCGTCCCACACTTGAGCGCCTGCAGGGAGGTTCTGGCCTAGGCGCCGCATCTGCTCCATCCCGTCAACAAACCAAAACGCGTTCCGCAAGGCCTCCAAGTCATTGAGCAGGCCAGCAACAGCACGCTGCGACTCAGCCCGCCCCATCACTTGCTCAATAGGCAACTCTGGTATGAATACCTCCAACACCAGCTGTTGCTTCCTTAAACTTGCCTGGTTGAACCGCAGGTAACAAATGAAGCTGGCCGTCGTAAGCCCCTGCACATCTAGCCCATGCCCCAGCATAATATCGCGTGTGAATGGTGCCACATCAAGGTTCCTGAGAATGCAACTTAGAATACGCCGCGACCCGCTGGATGCATCGAACACCCCCCTGTTGTCTGCCGGCCCCTGCCCCAGCCTACGCTCCGCGCGTCTAATTATCGGGTCAGCATGCACACGGTTCCAGGGCCCTGGTAGCCGTGGCGCTCTGTCTAGGTCAGCCCGGAGCAGCCGAACCATCTGCTCCATACGGCGCACATACGGGTCGACATGAGGATCATGAGCACTATCGTCACGGGTGCCTTGGCCTCCTCCCCCGTCGCGGCCGCTGTTGGCACCACCCTGGCGAGGTGGATTTGCTTGATAGCCGTCCATAAAAGTAGGAAACCAGAAAGTCACAGAATAAAAATGTTCCAAGAAACTTTGAAAAAGATCTTTATAAAGTCTGTGATAACTATTTTTGAGTTTTTCTCCCGAAATTACATAAAACTCTGGAGGAAATGCTCATAGCGCAGTGACGCAATGACGTTAAGCGAATTATGTGCCGTAACATGTAAAACGCGATCATGAAAGGAACATTCAAAAAGCAACTCATGTAAACACCTTAGTATTCTGTTAATTAGATTAAAGCAAATAATTGGATTACTGATGTCCATGTAAACGTAGTCAATGATTCTGACTAAAGACTAAAATGCTCAGAATTTTAGAGGACTAAAAGCTGACTAGACTAAAAAGAGTATGAATGTATGAATAGAAACTGCCCCACCAACAAAAACGTTTTTGGTTTGGACTCCTAATGTCACTAGTTAACACACTCAATGCATTTTATTTTCAACACATCCCATAATTTCTAAAATATCAACTATTTGGTAGAGGTTTATATGTCAGTTTATGGTAAAAGTACTGGAATTAATACATATACTATGAAAAATTTGAAAATATAAAGTGGTATTTAAAAAAAAAATCTAAATAAAACATTTTTGAACACTAAATCATGTTTATTTTTTGAAGTATGCCATAAAAATATTTCAGAATATTTCTCATTTAACATGTTTTCTTTTTTTTCTTTCTTTTTTTTTAATAAAACCAAAATCAAGTGTAGTCGTGCAACAGGATTATGTTTGTTTGATTTGCTTGTAAACCAACAATGCTGTGTAGTGTAAACCATTATTTAAAACAGTCAAAATATGGTCAACCATTTGGTAGAGCAAACCGTTAAAGGGTTAAAACTAATACAATCTAAAATGTCAGCTTCACACAAAGACTGGACTGAAAAACAACACTGTTTATGAAGTGAAATGGCATAGCAGTGTGTCAGTCATTTCAAAGTTAATATGTGACAAAGTGTGTCCCTCAAACTTTTACAAAAACTTTCCGCCTGCAAGTGTGCTTTAATCAAATTAAATTAGACAGTGTTGATGGAAGAAGTGCAAGCAGGGTGACTATTTTTGTAGAGCCTCTTGAGATTGTCATTTACAGCTATCAACGCTGTGTCAGTGGACCTTATGTGACGATTGTGCAACAGAATAACTCAGTTATTTCAGGTTGAGGGGGATCAATATGGCAGCATTAGGAGAGTGAGTTTCAGGTGTGTGTTGAAGACATGGCATGAGCAGATGGGATCTGTGAAAATGCCCTGGTCTTGGCAAAGAGAGCCGCCTTCAGTGCGCAGTGCCAGATTCTGGTTCCAAGTATTAATTTAACACATAGTCACTGTTAGGCGATCTTTATATACCTTTTATAATGCAGAGTAGTTGAGGCAGAATTGATTTACTTTCTTAATTACTCACTTATTTATTTACATTTGATTATTACGTTTGATTATTACATTTTTTTTTTTTTTTTTAAATTGAGCGACTGAACATGACAAATTTAAAGTTGTTTGTTTTGGGTGCATTTTTCCTATTATTGCACATAATTCTTAAATAAAAAGTCAACAATTTGTAATATTATTAAGACTTCAACAGTACCTTAATAATTTTAAACAATGCATATACATAATGAGCTCAAAATTATCATTCACGTTTCCTTACATTGTAGATCATATGCATAATTTATGATGAAATCAGTGATGCAGATTTAGACATCTATACATACATACATACATACATACATACAGTACATACATACATAATGTACATGAATGGATGTACTGGCAGCTTATTACCTGGTTTTGAATCACAGTTTACATGACCACCCAAGAATATATAATTTCAAACTTTTTTATCAAAGTTTGTCAGGCGAGAGATCAAGGACTCATAATGCAATTGAAACCATAAATGTTTATTAATAGACTTTCTATTTATTTTTCATATATTTTTTACAGTGAATCTGAATACAACAGGTGTGATTTTTTTTTTTTTCAGGATCCCCAAGGATCATTATCTACTCTTTACAAACAAACAAACAAACAAACAAACAAACAAACAATAAATAAATAGCAATTATAAACACATGTATGTCTAAGATTCAGCTTGAATTGTTTTAAGCTTGAACTATTCACTTATGAAATTCATAGCAATGGCAAGAATTAATTCTTGATGTGATCTTCTAAACACCTGTATTGAACTGTAAACATCAACATCGTGACTACGAAAATTATAGATACATTAAACACATTATAGTCAAAATATGTGACCCAATTTTGCTTTTATTTAGATGTCTTTGCCCTGTATTGTCTTCATATATCAGTCTAACCATGCTAAGTTCATTAGCTATCGTGGTCTTGTTCTTTTGAATTAAACCAAACTAAAACCTACAAACCAAACATTCTTAAAAACAATAACAAAAACAAAAACAACTAATAAAGTTTATTGATAAAATTGTGGATCATAATCCTGCATGGAAACAACTTATATGATATGAAATTTTCACTCAAATGGGAGGAGTCACATTTACATTTACATTTTAATATGTCCTGTTTTTTCATCCCGTAACATACCATAGGCTAGCCCAGGGGTGCTCAACCCTATTCCAGGAGATCGACCTTCCTGCACACCTGCCTGTAATTATCAAGTGCTCCTCAGGTTCTAATTAATTGTGCTGCGTCCCAATCCGCATACTATCCGTCCTAAATAGTATGTGAAAATAGAATTAGTATGTCCCAAATCGTAGTATGTTGAAAAGAGTATGCCAAAAATTCCCGGATGATTTACTATTTCCGGTCCAAATTTTAAGTGTAGAACTATCCATACTCTAACCGCTGATATTGCCCACAGTACATTGCGCGTTGGACGTGAATTCGATTAGAACTACAAAACGCGGGTGAAAAGTGTAAACAAACTACAAACATGATGGACGTGCGAGACCAATCGTCAAGCAGAGAGGCTTCGGTAAAGATATTTGTATGACTGTTAATTAATATCTAGCCCACTGGAGAATATTTAAATGGTGTTGTCTGTGTTATATTTCATCTGCAACAACAATACTGCACTTATATAAAGACGTGTTTGGACATTACCGTCTGAATGCAGAATTATCCAAAGACCTGAGGAGATTTCTCTGCATGAAAGATTCGTGAATGGGAGATTATCCTGCTGCTGCTTCTCCAATAAGGTAGGAAATTAAATACGACAGAAATGTGGACGATTGACAGGGCTCTTAACTAAGCACCACAACGATCTGTGTAACGAGGAAGTAGTATGTCCCAAAGCTTGCATACTCTTCTGTTACACACTCAAAAGTATATATTTGGGTAACACTTTATAATAACTACACACTATGAACCATTTATTAATGATTAGGATGTAGTGAATTCATTATCTGTTAATCATTAACTCTACATTAACAGACATTAGTAAGCAGTTTATAACTGCAGCTACAAATCATCTATTCTTGACTTACAACCACATTTATAATGTGCTTAATACTTGTACTTTCATACTTTGTTAATGATTTACTTTTCATTACTAAATTAAGCATTGCATTATTTACAAACCAGTTATTTAAGCATAGTTGGTGTTTTTTTTAATATCATTCAGTATGAGTTAGTAAATGATTATTAAACTATTAAAATTAGCATTTACAAATCTTATTATTCAGGCATATATTAATAGTTAATTTGTATGTTAATAAATGCTTTATTAACTCAATTTCATCCAGTTTTGTGACCTAATCTAAAGTGAGGACTATTTATGCTTTATAAATCTCTTATAAATGACAATTAAAGGCTCAGTTAAATTCTAAACAGGAAAAAAGAACACAAACGACATTATTCATTTCTATTCGTTTTAAGATACACAAATAAAACTATTTAAAAAAAATATATTCTTTTCAACCTTATCTTAAATAAAATTACTGTACAGTTTAAACATTGCATCTTATTATATTGTTATATTGTTGTTGTTTTATCCAATTTTATGTCGTATTTTGACCCTCCTGTTATTCAGCAATGTTTAAACTTTACAGTAATTTTACTTTTTAGATTGAAGATTGCAATGATTATTGTTCATACTGAGCCTTTAATTGTCATTTATAAGGGATTTATAAAGCATAAACAGTCCTCACTTTAGATTAGGTCCCAAAACTGCATGAAGTCGAGGGGAAAAAAGCATTTATTAACATACAAATTAACTGTTAATATATGCCTGAATAATAAGATATATAAACGTTGATTTCAATAGTTTATTAATCATTTACTAACTCATACTGAATGATCTTAAAAACCAGCGACTACTCTTAAATACAACTGGTTTGTTAATAATGCAATACTTAATTTAGTAATGAAAAGTAAATCATTAACAAAGTATGAAAGTACAATTATTTAGCACATTATAAATGTGGTTGTAAGTCAAGAATAGATGATTTGTAGCTGCAGTTATAAACCGCTTACTAACACTTATTAATGTAGAGTTAATGATTAACAGATAAAGAATTCACTAGATGCTAATGCTTAACAAATGATTGATAGTGTGTAGTTATTATAAAGTGTTACCTATATTTTTCCTCCACAAAAAAGTACATACTTTTAGGTCGTAGTATAAGTATGCGAATTGGGACGCAGCATTGGTTTAGGTGTGTTTGATCGAGGTTGGAGCTGAAATCTGCAGGAAGGTCGATCTCCAGGAACAGGGTTGGTCATCCATGGTACAGTATAGCCTGTCACTTTACTTCATTTCATTAATTAATAGAAGTCAATGTTAAGAACATGCTCAGATTTAAATTGTGTATATATGTATTGATGTAAACGAAATGTCTTAAAAAAATAATGATAACCATAGTAATTTATATTCAAAAAAGTAAACAAACAAGAACCATTTTAGGTTAAAACGGTTTATTACATTCAACTATTCCGTTTTGAGCTTGACAGAATAACCGGTCAGGCTTCTGCAATAGTGAACGTCTCTGAAAGGATGCAATTTAAATAAGGGCAGAATTTTATGAAGGATTTTTGGAGGTGATTTCTCATCTCTTAACCCGCAACATGTTTAGTGACCTGGCAACTTGTCGTGTTATGTCAGGTCTTCCTTCTCAAGAGGGTTTGCTGAAAAGAAAGGTCAGGAAAAGGGAGCTTATAAAAAGATGTGGACAGCTTCTTGCCTTCGGCTTGGCTTTAATTCCTCCCAAACACACAGTCACAGTCAGACAACACTTCTGATTTACTTCAGCAAGACTGAGCACTAGGTCTGAGTAAGATCTATGTGATTTGCTCAATCGAGGGCTCTGACGAACCCAAGACCTGAACAGAGCCTCAGGTAAAGCACACAGGCAGGGCTCCGCAAGGCACTGGAGATCCTGCATTTGAATGTGTGGGTGAGTGTGCATGTCCAGCCTGATCTCACAAGGAAAAATATATTTTACATTTTGTCAGTTTAGTGGCTAATTCGTACGAGTTCAGTCGTACAAAAATGTACAATTTTAAAAAGGAGGTGTGGCATCCAACCCCACCCCTAACCGTCATTGGGTGATGAGCAAATCGTACTAAATTGTACGAATTAGATCAAACAAATTCATACGCAGTAGCCACTAAATCAATAAGTGATGAATTGCCGTTAGATTGTGTTGGCATGTCTGTGTTAAAATGTTTAATTGGCAATACTTTTAAATGTATTAATCTAGTAGTAGTAGTTGTAGTAGTAGACATCATATTTAATATTTATGTAACTAATAATAAAAAGGAAATCTTAAATCTTTCTTAAGAGACTTTATTTTATAAAAACAATTCTGGAGTAAAACTTATTGGTCATATATATGGATCAATGCTTGAGTATACATACAATACTGTATGGTATGTTATGTTCAAAATATTAAAAAGTTTAACAATAAAAGAACATAAAATAACTGTATTCCGTTTTATTACTTTTACAAAGTCTATTTATTTCTGGTATGACATGCTGAATTTCTTTACTGCAGGCTTTAGTTTCTGATTTTTGAGCTCAAATAACATTTCTTAGTTATTGAATTTTTTGAAATACTTAATTTGAGTAACGTTGATGTTTTTACTGCCACTTTTTTTTAATGTTTCATTGAAAAATAGCTCAAATAATAACTCAAATTTTTTAAACTTACAAAGCCATTTGTATTTAATTAAGCATGTTGTTCTCCTTAAAACAGGTCAACGCTTTAAACAACAGAAGGGGTAAATTAATTATTTTTTAAAAACACAAATATAGTACAAGCTGTGTAGCCAGCAACATGTAATCATTGGGATGCTCCATTAAATTTTGATTCCAAATGTGTTGAAGTAATCATTTAGAGGGGTTTTAACAATGAGCATAATTAGTTTAAGTCTTAAATAGAAACTCTGATTGCAAACAGAATGGAGTCCAATTCTTGTCTGTTTTTTGTGGAATTCTGAGCTGCTTAATTAACAAACATATTAAATAATTAGCGGTAGGTTTCTGGGTTTTTTTTGTTGTTTTTTGGCATCGCTGGTTTTCCACTTAACATGGTTATTTTAATTGGTCACACTTTATAATAAGGTTCATTAGTTAATGTTAGTTAATGCATTTACTAACATGAACAAACCATGAACAATACATTTACTACAGCATTTGTTCATGTAAGTTAACGTTAGTTAATGAAAATACAGTTGTTCATTGTTACGTAGTTCATGTTAATTCACGGTACATTAACTAATGTTAACAAGCATGAACTTGGATTTTAATAATGCATTAGTGAATGTTGAATTATGATTAATAAATGCTGTACAAGTGTTGTTCATGATCAGTTCATGTTAGTAAATGCATTAACTAATGAACCTTATTGTAAAGTGTTACTTTTTAATTAGCCAGGAGTGTGTTTTCTGTGGGCAACCCAGTGGCGCAGTAGGTAGTGCTGTTGCCTCACAGCAAGAACGTCGCTGGGTCGCAGGTTCGAACCTCGGCTGGGCTGGGTCAGTTGGCGTTTCTGTGTGGAGTTTGCATGTTCTCCCTGGGTTCGCGTGGGTTTCCTCCGGGTGCTCCGGTTTCCCCCACAGTCCAAAGACATGCAGTACAGGTGAATTGGGTAAGCTAAATTGTCCATAGTGTATGAGTGTGAATGTATGTGTGGAAGTTCCCAGAGATGGGTTGCGGCTGGAAGGGCATCCGCTGCGTAAAATCGTGCTGGATAAGTTGGCGGTTCATTCCGCTGTGGCGACCCCGCAAGGGACAAAGCCGACAAGAAAATGAATGAATGAATGTGTTTTCTGTTTATATTTATTTTTCTTCTTATACCTACTATAGTAAATGCTTGGTCACACTAAGTTTTTTGAATCATGCTTATTCAATAGGATCACAAATAATGACAGATATTAATAATAATGCCAAATAAATAAACAAAAATGATCACATCATGCTGATGGATTCAGGTTAATTTGATTAATCTCTGGTTACACCTTATGTTATACCTAAATTTAGCTTATGTATTTACACACATACACTTAAAACAAGCAGAGATGTTAAAATATATACATTTAAATTTGTATATATATATATATATATATATATATATATATATATATATATATATATATATATATATATATATATATATATATATATATATATATATATAAATAAATAAATAAAATTATATATATATATAAATAAAATTATATATGCTAACTTGTTGGTTCTACTCAAGAACATGGTTTATTTAAGTTCACATCCTGTTAACACGAAACTGTTTTGAGTGTTTAACCAGAGTGACCATAGCTGACTATAGTTTTGGAAAATTTATCCCAAATTGTGAACTGAGATGGACTGTTGGTATCAGTGAAACTTGAACTAATGATGATTGTAGAAAACATATCCCAGATGGGGGCTGTAGCAAACGACACTTGTTTGCAATTTATTATTATTATTATTTGAGCGGCACGGTTGCTCAGGAGTTAGCACTGTTGCCTCACAGCAAGAAGGTTGCTGGTTCGAGTCCTGCCTGGGCCGGTTTGCATTTCTGTGTGAAGTTTTTATGCTCTCCCCATGTTGGCGTGGATTTTCTCCGGGTGCTCCGGTTTCCCCCACAGTTCAAAGACATGTGATATAAGTGAATTGGGTAAACAAAATTGGCCTTGGGGTACGAGTGTTTGTGTGTGTGAATGTGAGAGTGTGTGAGTGTTTCCCAGTACTGGGTTGCGGCTGGAAGGGCATCCACTGTGTAAATATGCTGAAATAGTTGGTGGTTCATTCCACTGTGGTGACTAAGCTAAAGAAAAATAAAGGAATTATATATATATATATATATATATATATATATATATATATATATATATATATATATATATATATATATATATATATACATTTTTTTGAAACTCTGATTTTGGAAAATGCCAAATTACTGAACTATGTTGGTCACAGTGGAGCTAGTTACCATTGTTGGCTAATGATCATTTTGGAAGCACACCTCAAGTCATAGTTCAGTCTACACAGGTTTGCAAATGTTTATTGGAACTATTGTTGTGGAAATCACCAAATTGTTGAACTAGATAATGACAGTACTTGGTTGCATCGCAGTAGTTTTGGGAAACGCATCCAAGGTTGAGAGCTGTAGATCCATTTACACAAATGTGTGATGTTGTTTGCCAGTGTTTGTTTGATCAATGGTGTGTGAAGATGCAAAACCATTGAACTATGTTGGTTTACAACAGAACTTGTGACTGTCATTACAGTAGCTAATAACAAATTTTGAAAATTGCACCTAAAGTGGAGAGCCAAAGTTCCATTCAGAAAGTTTGTGATTTAGCTAGCCAATGGCAAACAGTTGGATATGATGGTAACATCAAAGCTTTTGATGGTAGTTGGTTAATGATAGATTTTCCACTCTTTGCTATATTTCAGCCATTTGCTGAAATCATTTAAGTTCATTTTTTCCTCATTAATGTACAAACAGCAAAACAGAAAAACACAGACTCGTTGACATTTTTGCAGATTTATTAAAACAGAAAAACTGAAATATCACATTGTCCTAAGTATTCAGACTCTTTGCTCAGTATTTAGTAGAAGCACCCTTTTGATCTAATACAGCCATTAGAGTCTTTTTGGGAAAGATGCAAGTTTTTCACACCTGGATTTGGGGATCCTTTGCCATTGCTCCTTGCAGATCTTCTCCAGTTCTGTCAGGTTGGATGGTTAACATCGGTGGACAGCCATTTTAGGTCTCTCCAGAGATGCTCGATTGGGTTTAAGTCAGGGCTCTGGCTGGGCCATTCAATAACAGTACACGGAGTAATTGTGAAGCCTTAATTATTTCGGCTGCTTAGGGTCATTGTCTTGTTGGAAGGTAAACCTTACCCAAGGTTAAAAGCTGTAAATCCATCCACACAATTCTGCAATTGAAAGTGTTTGTTGGATCAATGGTCTGTGGAGATGCAAGTCATGGTTGAGATTGTAGTACCACACATGCAAGTTTGCAAAATACTTTTTACGGGGAAATGCCGAATTGTTGAACTACTGAAAAGTTGTAAACATGGTTGAGAGCTGGAAGTTTGAATATTTGTTTGAAATACTGTTTCAGGAAATGTAAAATCATTTAGCAGTATAGCAACTATTATGCGTTAGTTATCTTTTACATTTGTCATAGCAAAGTAGTAAGGTGTTACTAATCAATATGCAGTACAATTTTACTCCATACAGTACATGTTCATTAACCCTTGTTGCAACACACTTTTCTGACAAAAGTAAAAAATATATATATATATATATATATATATATATATATATATATATATATTGTGGCGGGCCGCCCAATGAACATTCATCCTGGGAAAGGAGCGTCATCCTGGGAAAGGAGCACGCAAGCCAGCTGGATCCAATCACGCCGATCACCTGCACCTGGAGCTCGTTCGCCACAACCAGATAAAAACGGCACAACAGAGCCAGTTGAGGAGAAGCCTCTCCGCTAACCAGACCTCTAATGAGTTCTCTCTCTCTCTCATACAGAAAGCATGGAGTGATCGAATCAGGCGATTGGCGTTTCACCGCAGCACGGACTAACAGGACAAACTTCTCACTCACAACCCACCTACAGACTCACCTGAAGCACGGACACACTGGGAACCGAGGGAAGCACACCGAAGACACCTGCACATCTCACCTTTACACCTTCACTGTAAATAAAAAGCCCTTTGGGGGTGTGTTCACTACAACTTGTGTTTGCCTTTTCACTCCACCCTGCTACACTGGTGGAGAATGCGCACTTTTTAGGAGTGAAATTAAGGATTCCATCAACCGCATACACTTGTTGTTTGTGTTTCAGCTTGTCATCTCGCTCGCTCTCCCGGCAAACGACAGAATGGAGGAGTTACTGCAGCAACTCACAGAAGTGGCGTCCCGGCAACAACAGCTCTCAGACAAGATCGCAGCCAGACTGGAAAGAACTGAGCAGGTGGTCGAAAGCCTATTGAGCCATCGTGTGCCTCTTCCGGACGCCAGGAGTACTGCTCACCATCATCTGACGAAGCTCAGCGACCTGGATGACATCGAAGCATATTTACACACATTTGAGGTGATAGCAACCAGAGAGCTGTGGTACAAAAATGAATGGGCGAGAATCCTGGCTCCATTTTTAACTGGTGAAGCGCAACGTGCTTACTATTCATTAAAATCCCCACAAAATGAAGATTATGAGATGTTAAAAAGAGAGATACTAGTGAGAATTGGGCTTTCTCCCTACATCGCAGCCCAGCAGTTCTGGCAATGGTCGTATGATGAACAGGTCTCCGCCCGAGTGCAAGCCACACAGCTCTCCAGACTGGCACAGCTCTGGTTGCTATCGGGGAACACCACCGCCTCCCAGGTCGCTGAACAAGTGGTGATCGACCGCCTGCTCAGAGCCCTCCCCAGATGCCTCGTTTGCACGGGATGCGGGAGAGCGAGCGGCTGCAACCCCCCGAAGGGTACCCCGGGATCGACACTCGCTGGAGGGCACCTCACGTGCAATGGGCAGGCTGACGGCCCCCTACCTCATTGACGAGCCCATGCCAACCGAACCACAGTCTCCAGGCCCTCACCCTCTCCCATACTTCGTGGTCAGAAAAGGCCTGCTCTATTGTATAGCGCAGCGAAGGGGGAGGAAAGAAATTTACTGGTGGTCCCGAAAACCAAAACGGAGACGGTAATGGAGCTGGCGCTTCCATCCCATGGCTGGGCATCTGGGAGGAGAAAAAACCATCCAACGAATCCGCGACCGTTTTCACTGGCCTGGCATGGAGGCGGAGGTGAAAAGGTTCTGTCGGGAGTGCGCCACCTGTCAGAAGACGTCACCGAGAAAACCTCCCCCCAGCCCGCTGATACCCCTTCCCATCATCGAGGTGCCCTTCGAGCGCATTGGGATGGACCTGGTGGGCCAGCTGCCGAAGTCCACCCGTGGTCATCAACACATCCTGGTCATCATTGATTATGCCACCAGATACCCCGAGGCGATTCCCCTCCGAGTGGCCAACGCAAAGTCCATTGCGAAGGAGCTCTTCCAGTTCATCAGCAGAGCGGGAATCCCCTCGGGGATATTGACTGACCAGGGCACCACCTTCATGTCTCGGCTGATGAACGACCTCTGTCGGCTACTCAGGGTAAAACAGCTTCGCACATCTGTTAACCATCCCCAGACAGACGGTCTGGTGGAGCGGTTTAACCAGACCCTTAAACAGATGTTGCGCCGAGTAGTCACAGAGGATGGGCGTGACTGGGACCTCATGCTTCCGTACGTGCTCTTTGGAATAAGAGAGGTACCTTAAGCATCCACAGGTTTTACTCCATTTTAATTATTGTTTGGGCACCAGCCCCGAGGACCGCTGGATGTAGCCAGAGAAACATGGGAGCAGGAACCAGCTCTGCATCACAGCATCATAGAGCTTGTGCAGGGCATGCGAGAGCGCATAGACCATGTAATGCCTCTGGTCCAAGAACATCTAGCGACCTCCCAGTGCGCCCAACAGAGGCTATATGACCGGCCCGCACAACCCCGACAGTTCCAGCCTGGTGATAAAGTCCTGATACTCGTTCCCACCACCACGGCGAAGTTTCTGGCATCCTGGCAAGGGCCGGCACCATCGTGGAGAAAGTCGGGCCGGTCAACTACAAGGTTCGTCAGCCGGGACGTCGACGTGAGGAGAAGGTCTACCACATTAATCTTCTGAAGAAATGGGTAGCACCCCGAGAAGACCTGGTGGCCTTCACCCAAAGCTCCCCGCCGATAGTAGGGATGGGAGAGCAGCTGTCGGCGTGTCAGAAGATCGAGCTGGAATCCCTAGTCAGTCAATTCCAGGATGTGTTCAGCGATCGACCCGGGCGGACAACCTTATTACAGCATACCATCCGGACTCCTCCTGGCCAAATAGTTCGGCAGTGGCCCTATCGGGTACCAGAGGCCCGCCGGCAGGCTATCGAGGATGAAATATCCTGGATGAAAAAGTTGGGAATAATCAAACCATCTTGGAGTCCCTGGTTCAGCCCAATAGTTATGGTACCGAAGCAAGATGGCACCCTCCGCTTCTGCAACGACTTCCGCAAGCTAAATGACATCTCCAGCTTTGACGGATACCCAATGCCCAGAGTGGATGAGCTGCTATACCGTCTCGGTGGGGCTAGGTTTATCTCCACACTGGACCTTACAAAGGGTTATTGGCAGGTACCCCTAAAAGGAGAAGACAAGGAAAAAACTGCTTTCAGCACACCATCTGGCCACTGGCATTATCGGGTCCTCCCCTTCGCGTTGCATGGGGCACCTGCCACGTTCCAGAGATTAATGGACATTTTGCTCCGGCCCCACCAAGAATATGCCGCCGCTTACCTCGACGACGTAATTATCCACTCTGAGCATTGGGAGGACCATCTGGACCGGTTGCAGAGGGTGCTGAGGGAGCTCCGTCGGGCTGGGCAAACTGTCAACCCCAAAAAGTGTCACCTGGGTCTAGCCGAAACATGTTACCTGGGTTTCCAAGTAGGACGGGGGTTGATCAAGCCACAGCCCAACAAAGTGGAAGCAGTACAGTGAGTGGAACGGCCAAAGAATAAAACCCAGGTACGTGCATTCTTGGGGTTGGCTGGATACTACTGCTGTTTTATTCCCAACTTTTCCTCGATAGCTGTCCCCTGTCCAACCTGACAAAGAAGGGGCAGCCGGAAATGATTCAGTGGTCTGCAGCAGCAGAGGAAGCTTTCCAGACCCTGAAAATGGCCCTGACGTCCACACCGGTTCTCCACGCCCCGGATTTTGGCTGCCCCTTCCTACTCCATACGGACGCTTCCGACACTGGGCTGGGTGCGGTCCTGTCACAGGTCCAGAATGGAGAAGAGCACACAGTCACATACATCAGTCGGGAGGCTCACATCCGCAGAGACCAGGTACGCAGCCGTGGAGAAAGAAACCCTTGTCATCAAGTGGGCAGTCCTGGAGCTGTGCTACTACCTTCTCGGCAGGAGCTTCACACTGGTAATCGACCACGCCCCACTACAGTGGATGTCCCGGCCAAGGAGACCAACGCCTGCGTCACCAGGTGATTCCTCGCGGACATAATAGTTTTAATAACTCTAATAACTGATTTAGTTTATCTTTGTCATGTTGACAGTAAATTATATTTTACTTGATATTTTTCTAGACACTTCTATACAGCTTAAAGTTACATTTAATGGCTTAACTAGGTTAATTAGGTTAACTAGGCAGGTTAGGGTAATTAGGCAAGTTATTGTATAATGATGGTTTGTTCCGTAGACTATCGAAAAAAAATACAGCTTAAAGGGGCTAATAATTTTGTCCTTTA
Organism: Danio kyathit; assembly: GCA_903798195.1. Classification (NCBI taxonomy): domain Eukaryota; kingdom Metazoa; phylum Chordata; class Actinopteri; order Cypriniformes; family Danionidae; genus Danio; species Danio kyathit. Next base: position 18,434,873 of record LR812542.1, read on the forward strand.
AATTGTGTTTGAAAAATTAAAAACTGCTTTTATTCTAGCCGAAATAAAACAAATAAGACTTTCTCCAGAAGAAAAAAATATCAGACATACTGTGAACATTTCCTTGGTCTGTTAAACATAATTTGGGAATTATTTAAAAAAGAAATAAAAAATTCAAAGGGGGGCAAATAATTCTGACTTCAACTGTGTGTGTGTGTATATCTATATATACATACATACATATATATATATATATATTAAGGGCACACTATTATGTTTTTTGTCACTAGAACATACATATTCAAAACCATCAGATATGTAGGTTGATGACACTTAGTGTGGAATCATGGTAATATCCACATCTGACAAGACTGGGGAAGAAATCATATTCATGGACGAGCTAGTTTCTCAATTGCTGGGTTGCGACCTAAATGTGTGTCACCAAACAGTTTTGAGTGGTTCACGTAGTGTTCTTGTGATGCATGACTTGATGAAGACATGTAAAAGCAGTAAAACGCGAGTGGTTTCGGTGGCAGCATGGAGTCAGCATGCATCCGGTGCCGCTTTCATGAGCACAGCATGTGAATATTAGCTATGAGTCAGCTTGCCAGGTAAACATACAAATATAGTGTATATGAAATTATGTGCCTGATGTGAAAATCATGCTACACCTGTAGCAACTAAACATGAATGGAAGCACAACATTTTGTTATGTATTATGAATTAAAATCTCTCACCAAAGGAAAGCAGTCAACTGTTATACTGTGCTCACAGCACTCTTCAGTAGCATACATAAATGTGTCCGTGTAAATTACTTAATTATAAATAAAGAGCAAACAAATGAAAAATACCAGCATTCCACTTAATTTTAAACAACTGTGATGACTCATGCCACTTTACTATTATATTTTGGCATTAACAAAATAGTTTTGGGCTAGTGTTTAATGTTTATTCATCAGCATTAGTAATATGTATATATATATATTTTATATATTGATATATGTTAAGTAATATAGGGTGACACGTCTAATAAATATATACAGAAATAACTTTCCCTGAAGAATGGGGCATGGCTTAATGACTAATTGCACAATGATGTGGGATAAAAATAAGCAGATAAGTTAGCAAAATATGTAACACACTGTAAAAAAATGGCAGTGATTGTAAAAAAAACAACTGTAAAAATGCTACAGTAAAATCTGTAACCTAGTTAACAGAAAGTTTTCTTTACTACGGTAAGTATTATTATTATTATTATTATGGTCTTTTTACTTGTTGTTGTTTTCTCTCATTAGTGATTAGTGATCTGTTTTTCATAAATAATCTTTATCGCATTACTTTCATTGTATGTGGGTTAGCATGATTTTGTATAATAGTTATGTGAATTAAACTGACAGTCTTCTATAAATTATTATGTTTCTCTGCTTGAGGAAAAAGTTGTCTTTAAGCATTGATTTATTATAAGACTTTCTCAACACCACATGCTTATGCTGTGTTTGCCTATATAAAAAAGTATGATGTGTAGATGTTATTATTTCAAAACATTGCTGGATAACATTAAATAAATTTAAATCTAGTAGTTGACCCTAACATTTTTTATGTCTTATATCCTATTTTACCAGGCCTTTTACAGTGCACATATGAATTTTATTTATTTATTTATTTAAATTTTTTATTTTTTTAGGACATACATTATTGTGAATGAGTTCTACTCGTGGTAACACTTTACAATAACAGTACATGATTAATGATATATTCGTATGTCAACTAAATATTACTTTATTATAAATTAATGATGAGTTAATGCGTGTGCTAATCATAAACTAACTAACTACAATATGAGTCACAAGAGTTCATGAGTAAATAATGGTTACATTAATCCCCTTGTTAGTACATATTGTTAATGCATTAATTAACATTTAAATTTAAGCTAAATGTAAGCAACATTAACTGTTGTGTAGGCACAGACAGAATCTGCAGACATTTCTGCAAATAATTTTGTAAGCAATCTGTGGATTTATGCTAAAGGATTTTTGTAGTATCTTAACTAAAAACTTAATATATGAAATAAAAAAATTATATATTTTTAACCTTTATTTAATAGTTACAATGCAAATCCATCTAAACAAAGCACGTCTCTCATATAATATATCTACTGAAGGACAGGAAATATTACTTTACAAACTGTATTGTAGATAAAACAAATGAACATTCATATGTAGTCATTATTATTACAGAAATAATTTAAAAACTGAATAAATATAAATTTGCACACATTTACACAAGTAAATAAATGAACTCAATTATGTGCAAAAAGTCTGGGGGAATTCCGAGTGGGCCTGTTAATGTATAATTATGTCATGACTTTACTTGAAGAGACACATCACCATTAACTCATCCTAATACTCATGAACTTCTGTGTTTAAAATGTTCACGTTGCCTTTGACAGAACACTTTTCTGTTGTTATTCAGTGTAAACACATTAGACGGACGTAACATAACCCTTTGACTGCCCGTTCTACCAAATACTTGACTATGTTTTGACTGTTTTAAATAATGACCGTTAAAGTCATGTAAAGAATGAATGTTTTAAATAATGGTTTACAATAGACAGCATTGTTGGTTTACAAGCAAATCAAACAAACATAATCCTGTTGCACTACTACACTTAATTGTGGGTTTTATTGTAAAAAAAAAACAAAACAAAAAAAAACAACAACAAAGCACGTTAAATGAGAATCTGAAATATTTTATGGCATAATTTAAAAAATAAAGATGATTTAGTGTTCAAGAATGTTTTATATTTTTTATAAATAAATTGGTCTTACACTTCATCTTTTTAGATTTTCCATAGTATATGTATTAATTACGGTACTTTTACCATAAAGCGACATATCAACCATTTGGTTGAGGCTGATATTTTAGAAATTATGGGATGTGTTGAAAACAACAAGATGCATTGAGTGTGTATTAGGAGTTAAGAAATGCAATCTAAAAATTTTTTTTCTTGGTGGGATATTTAAAGGGATAAAGAATTTGAGTAGTTAAGAATTGGTTAATGATGATGTGCCCCTCCAAGTAAAGTCACTGTATATTTATGCATTAACATGTCATGAGTAGTTCATGATGGTTAAATTAAGCATACATTAATTAACATACAATCATGTACTAACAAGTAATTAAGGTAGCCATTATTCATGAACTCATGTGACTGGTTGTAGTTAAATTTAGTTCATGATTAGCGCATGCATTAACTCATCATTAGTTCATAATAAAGTAATGATTAGTTCACATATTAATACAGCATTATTCATGTACTGTTATTGTAAAGTGTTACCGTAGTTATTAGCTAAATAAACATTTTACAACCAGGCTATCTGTAGATTTGGGAAACACCAGGTCAAGAAATAGTCCGGTTTGTTTTTCAGGTTTGCAGTGCTGTTTGTGAATATTTGTTGGAACTTTTGTTGGAAGATTTGGACCACACTGGCAAGGACAGACCTTAAAACATAGCTGTCTAACAATGCTTTTGGGAAATCCCCCCTTCATAGATAACACTATAATGAAACCATGCAGTGCAGCCCAATTCTCATTCTCATTACGTCTTACAATAACATGACCTAGTTGACATCCTGTAAGCATTTTAACACCCTGACCTGCAACAACCCCCGTTTCATCTCCAGATCAGACCTTCTCCCTCCCTACCCGTAAAGGTCTCTAATTACGCCTTCCTTTCCAAACAGCCCTGTTAATACTTATTTAGCACACATATTCTGTAATTAACAACACCCCCGCCTACTCACTATCTTACTCAATTTGCAATCAAAGGCTGCCGTCTGCAAAGTTTTTAATTGTGCCCATGGCGATGATTTACGGTTGGTAATTACATTCCGCTTTACCCTCTATAATACCAGCAATATTCCCAGGTGCGCTGGAAGTTAGTGGTGCAAGTTAATTCGCTGCGTCCCATATATGAAATGAACAACACCCCGATAGCCGCGCGCACGTTTCTCCCACACGACAGAGGGCTGCTGGTTAATATGCTCACCAATTATTTCCACTTTGAGCCTTTATAGCCCTCCAGCGGGGAGTTGGAAGACAGAAAGTGTGCTTCGCTATCATAATACAGTACAATCAGATTACGCAAAACATCCTTAACACCGGGAAACACGGGAAGTATCACATAACCAATAAATTGCTTCATTTTGGGATGAAGCCGCACAGATGCTGACTGGAGGTAGCTACTATCGCATGCGCCGCCGAAAAAGGCTTATATGTGCTATGACTAATAAGCATTATAGACGAAACGGCTTTGGATCTATGAATCACAAAGTCCTCAACTGCCAATTTAATATTCAGACCGCAGGAAGGCAAATTATAGGTGACTTAGTGTTCTCTCTATTGGAGTCCTGCCAGAGCTTGTACTAAACTGACAGCCATAAATAGAGGGAGTGAGATTTTTTAGTCGCTATTAAGTGAGAGGCTTCCACTAACACAGCACAGCAGTGAGTGGTGCTGATTGTGTGTGCGCGCGTGTGTGTTGGATGCTTCACTTTGTAGAAGGCTTTGAAAAATGTCTTTAATATATCCCCAGCACACTGTTTGATACCTCTTCCAACCAAATATGAAAGAAAGAAAAAAAATGCCACATATAAATAAATCTTATATCTAGGTCACCTTTATGTTTTTTGTATGGAAATGAGGCTGAGTTGCTGCAATATGAGCATATTTTGGCCCACTCTAACCAATTAGGCAGAGCTCCTGAGGAGAAGAGCGCTCCTCATACCTAATATCAGCTTTTGGAACAGAGTTTGTGAGACGCCGTGTAACTGTTAGAAAGCATTAGCAAAAGTAACTGCTCTATCATTGCCAAAAGATTTGTGGAGAATAGGCTAATTCTATTGAACTGAATAGATTTTTTTAAATAATATTTTATATTTGAATCTTCTGAAGTTTTTCTCAATAAAATGTTGTTGATGTCATTTCTTTATATAACTTTATTTTTTGCTACACTTTATTTTATGACAGCCATGTTACAGTGTGCATTAGCAAAAGTAACTTCTCTGTCATTGCTAAAAGCTTTGTGGAGAACGGGCAAATTTTATTGAACTAAATAGATTTTTTTATATATAATATTTAACATTTGAGTCTCCTAAAGTTTTTCTTGAGAAAATAAAGGTTGTTGATGTAATTTCTTTATCTAAATTTAATTTATGCTAAACTTTATTTTGATAGCCATGTTACAGTGTACAACCATATTGTAGCAATAAGTAAAAAAATATAAATCAGCAACATAATTTACATATAATTATGCATAATTTACATTTAAACCCCTTTGAACAAAACCAGGACCCCCTATTCTCAAAACTCTTCGACAAACTAAAAACATTATGCAATTCTGAGTGTGCCTCCGACAGGTGAGTGGGCTTGACAAACCACCTGTAGAAATTGTTTTGTACATTTTTAACAGTAGCTGTGTCTCATTTTAGAAACTGCTTCCTCCGAAGTATGCATTCGAAGGGAGCTGCATCATCGTGGCATGATGAAGGCTGTCTCATTTAAAAAAAAATTAAAGGCAGCCTTAAAAAGGAACCACTTGTAGAAACACTCCTCTCTCTAAAAAAACTTCTCCATCTAAATCTATATGTAATTCTCTAAACACAAACCGTTCCTATGTATGATTAGCACTTCTTGTGTGAATTGCCTCTTCTTGTTGAATCGCTGAATGCTTCCTCAATTGTTGGACAAAAGCTTCTGCTAAATGACTAAATGTAATGTACTCTGGAATGTAACAATGACACTCAGGAAATATGTGAATATGTTAACTTAATTTGCTTTATTTTGAATCTCTGAATCTAATTATCAATACTTAGTGAGCATTTTGATTTAATTTTTACATTTATTTTTTATTAGTTTTGTTCTATAATAATAATAATAATAATAATAATAGTAATAATAATAATAATAATAATAATAATAATAATAATAATAATAATAATACATATTTGCATTACAAAATATTTTTTCCCTTTAAATTATTAAAAAATTACCCAATTTGTTATTGTTGTATTGTTTTGTCTTAATTATGTTTTATACAAAAAAAGTTAGTATTTTTTGTTTTGTCAATTTAGTGGCTAATTCGTACAAATTTCATTGTTCAGTCATATGAAAATGTACGATTTTAAAAAGAAGGCATGGCACCCTACCCCGCCCCTAAACCCAACCATCATTGGGTGATGAGCAAATCGTACTAAATTGCACGACTTAGATCGTACTAATTCATATGAATTAGACACTAAATCAAACAATTATGAATCGTCATGAGATTACGTTAGTTTTATCATATACTGTGCTCAGCATATATAAGTACACCCCTCACAAATCTCTCTTTTAAATTTACATTTTTAATAGGAAGCTATACTATATTATATTTGTGCATATACATTAGATTAGTCAGTACTAAAGTCAAATGTGTAGCTTATCTAAAAAAAAAAAAAACTTACGATAATGGTCCAAAAACTAGTACATCCACAGTTATAGAAAAATATTAAATTTAAATTTAAAAAAAAAGAGTAAAAATGAAGAGTAGCAAAAAATTAAATATTTAGTTGAAATTTGTAGGATGTAATTTATTTATTTATTTATTTATTTTTTTTGCAATATTTAGCTTGAATTTAATTGTATTATCTTTCAATTTCTAAATATGATTGGTGACTAAAATATTACTTTAAATAAATATATATGTTTAATAAATCTGTTTTGTTTAAATGCACCAAAATACATTGCCTATATTCACTGAGAAATGGATAAAAATATGAATTTTCAAAATGGAGTGTACTCAGTTATGCTGAGCACTGTATGAAGGTTTCATTAAATTGCCTGTTTTTTCCCTACCAATTTTGAATAGCATAGTACAACTTTCAAATCTTTGGAAAAACACTGGAATGCAAAAAATGTTTGCAGATTTTAAAGGCATTATGAAGCATTACATCTTTTTTAATGGTCTACTTTATTGTATGCCATTAAATCATAAACATAACATTTGAAAACAAACAAAAAAGTAAATAAATAGAATCACCTATACACACCAAAACAACTTTGCTAAACGGGTTTGGAACTTATGAAAATCTATTAAATACAATTAATTAAATATTATTTTATTAATTTTTGAAAATTACTTGAATATTTAAATATTTATATTTTAATAAGTGAAACTTATTTGACATTTTTCACTGATAATTTTCTGAAATAAGACTAATGGCTTTTATTGGGCATATTATTAATTGTCTCTGGGCCCATATCATGCATATTAATCTAAAACATCAATGCTACAGTAGATGTTTTTTTGAGCACCTATAAGGGTCTTGTTGTCTCTCAGACTCTCCACCAGTTCCAGATTTTATATTTAAGACTCAAAAATGCTGCAGTTTACTTAAAAAAGGGTAAAATCCTTCCAAAATGCATTCAAAAAATAAAAAAGAGCAAGACAGCTTCATCGTTTCTCTTTTTCTTTTTTTCTTTTTTTTTTGGTTTAACACACCATCGCTATTGTCATTAAATCACTGATCGTTTATCATAATAAAAAAAGAGCATGAGATGAAGGGAGAGAGAGAGAGAAAGGAAGAGAGAAAGAGACTGGGAAGAGAATGTGTGGAATGAGCAGATTAGCAGAGATATTTTTCAAGATTACGTGCCCCTTCTGTGGAGCTCTCAGATTTGTCAGCAGAAGAACAGATACAGCTCTATCAATAATCCATGGCATTGTGTATTTCCCAACTGATGCTATTATAGCGCTCTGGATGACAGGCTGCCTCGACTCCATCTTCCTCTCCACCGGGACCAGAATCTCATAAACTGCTCTCAACACAGACATCTCATATAAAGGGTAATAACTCTAGCCAGTTAATACCACAGAATTATCCCAAAGTAGAGCAATGAAGCCGCTATAGATGCCGGGTAGGAGGTGTACTTGCAGAATGCGGTAGGCCACTAAAAAGAAACCAGTAGCAACGACTCCTGACAAATAATGCGCTTTGGATCGATTTAGAGTTTTCTAAGGTTTCCTGCTCAGCGGGACACTGCAGCTCACAAGTAAAAAATGTCTTCTTTTTTGGATATACTTATGGAGGAATATATATATATATATATATATATTTTATGTACATTTGCTTCAATATATTTTTTTTACAGTGGTCATGTGCCAAAATAATCATTGGATGCATCATGCTTTCAGAATAACAGAAAAAATGGCTTATAGTCCACCAAACATGAGTCATGCAGTCATTCCAAACCTTTCTTTCTACTGCTAAATGCAAAAAGAAGATATTTTGAAGATTGTTTAGAACCACACAGTTTTGGTTTTCTTGCAGTGGAATATAATGAAAACTGAAGTATTTTAGTTAGCAAAATAGCTTCTTTTGATATTTAAAATCTTATTTGTGAGACTGAAATTTATAGTTTAAACTAGCACAGCAAGATCTTCAGACTGATGGCAGAATGTCTGGGGAACTTAGCTGGTTTAGATGACCAAGGACCACCCACTGTGTCATATGACTGATGGGTAAAGCAACCAATCATGTTTAGTTCTGTGCCACCTCAGACTTCATTCATTTTGTGGTGTGGAAATGCCCTCAAAATAACAAATCAATGTGCAAAGAGTAAATCCTTCATTCATGAACAATGTTGAGGCATCAGTGAAAAGGGAAAAAAAGGATAATTTAATAATTAAATATTTTTTAAAATATAATAAAGCAGAAAAGGCATGTAAGTGTTGTTCTTCCATTTAAGGTTGTCAAAATTTACCATTATCATTGACATTTTTGAAATGAATAGTTTTAACTTGAAATAAATGAATACAAAAAGTATGTTTCTAGTACAAGAACAAAAGTCTGAAAGTTATTGAAGATCCTCAAAATACATTTCCCTCCCTGATTTTCATGTCAATGCCATTTCTAGGTCATATTTATTGTAAAGAGAACCTTTGTCCAAAATGTTTTTGTTTTTTTTTTGTAAAATTGTCAGTAGAGTTATATATTACTTTATTGGAGTCAAAATGTATTGAGATTTGTAGTCTTTTTGTATATCTACAAGACCTTTTGTTTAGTTGCTAATATTTTGAGATTCATGTTGCACCATGATTTTTTTTCATGTATTTTTTTAATGAAATAATGATGTCATTTATTATTTGTGGGTTGTTTTATGTTTTAATGTTGCTTTATCAACAAAATGTAAATGTCATAATTTTGTACTGTTTTTCAGCAATCTTGATATGATAATAGCATAGCAAAACAACTCAAAGGTGTCATATACTGCATTGGTTTAGTAAGTTAAATAGTTCTTTTATAAGTTAATTTATTACTCTATAAAATACCCTTAAAATCAGAAGGTCCATGATTGACCATATATGGTTAGTGTCGTGAATATTAATGAGCTCTGCTCTGAAAAGGACAAATATAAACACAATCAAAAAGTAACCTTAACCTATTTTGCTCACCAGATCTGTTGTGGATAAAGGCTAAATTATAATTTAACTTGACAAAAGAGAGTGATAGAGATGTATCGTGTTATATTTTGAAGCTACACTCAGGATTTATTGTTAATCCCTGCATGAACATATAATATTTGAGCTGAGCGATTTGTCACGATTCAGCAGTCTACATGTGTTTGATGAAATGTAAAAAGAAGGTGGCTGGTTCGAGCCTCGGCTGGGTCAGTTGGCATTTCTGTGTGGAATTTGCATGTTCTCCCGGCGTTCGCGCGGGTTTCCTCCCGGTGCTTCGGTTTCCCCCACAGTCCAAAGACATGTGGTACAGGTGAATTAGGTAGGCTAAATTGTCCATAGTGTATATGTACTGTATGGATGTTTCCCAGAGATTAGTTGCAGCTGGAAGGGCATCCACTGCGTAAAACATATGCTGGATAAGTTGGCGATTCATTCCACTGTGGCGACCCCAGATTAATAAAGGGACTAAGCCGAAAAGAAAATGAATGAATGAATGAATGAATAAACATATCGTCTTCAGTGTGGAGATGAATAAATAATTTGTCAATTTTGCATTTTGCGTCCTGAGGTTATTTTGAACATGTTTTGTGATGTCGTTGCCTAGTTATGCAAAGTAAAAAATTTGGGGCTCGCATTTTCAAAATAAAAGTCCGAAATACATAGTGAAATATACACTTAAAATACCCAAGGGAGGAAATTTATCACTGTTGTATCACTAGAAAACGTTTGGCTTATCAAATGCAGGCTTAGACATGCGTATTAATGATTTCAGAGCTTTTTTTATAATCTCAGAGCTGCATATGAATTGGTGTGCTCTTGATGAAGCAGCTGCTCATCAGGTCTGGATGAATGACCTAAAGTAGGCATACATGCAAATGCAGAGGACATGGCCTATGAGTCTCGTCACAGTTTTCTTTGTCTTTTGATTGGCTTGTTGTCCACCGGGGTTTTACAGTCGTGGAATTTACATGAGAATGAGGAAACAGTGGTGTCTGAGGCTCACGATATGACCATTTTCATATTCTGATATTTTATTATTCTACTATGCCTTAGTATATACAGATTTTTTTAGTGCACCTTTAAATCTCTGAATGACCCAAAATGCAGATTTTGAAAGCATTATGAAGGCTCAGTAAAATCTTAATTACAACAAGCAAACATTACAAATCATTATGTTCAGAGCATTTTTTCAGAAAAAAAAAGTTCTATATTACTGTATTCCATTAAAACGTAAACCTACAGAACCAGTCTGATATAAATCATCTACATACCAAAACAACTTTGCCAAATGGGTATGAAGTCAACTCTGTCAACTTTGGGATTTTATTTTACTATTATTTTTTATCTCCTGTTTGTCACTATTAAATGTCCTACACCAGGTGTTTGCCGATAGCGCATGAAAAGTGACGAAGGCCGAATGATGAACCCAGCTTGTAACGATATTCAGTGTTTGCATTTCACGGCACAATAAGAAAGACCATCTGTTGGTGTCATTTGTGCTTTATTGTCTTCCTGTGTCTGCGATCAGGGTGTTGTGCAGCTTGATGGCGGTGGGGCTAGGGCTCATTACAGGTCTCAGCCTTCAGCAGGGATGGCAGTAAAGACAGCTTTGCTCTAACTGCAGGTCTGAGAGCGCAGTGATGGCCACAGATGGAGGATGGAGGAGAGAGCAGGCATGCATGTTGGCAGAGGGAGAGAAAGGAGCTCCCTGGAGTGGGATCTGCCAAGTCTCTTGCGTGGCAATGGGCCTGGAAGACACAGAATCTCTCTGTGGAAAGACCTGTGAGTGCTGAATGGCCAGCTAGTGTCATACGCTTCCTATTAGCAATGGGATGACCGAGGATGGGATTACGAGAGCTCTGTTTATGTGGACAGCAAAGAGGGGAGTGTTACTGTAAACACACACTGACTGGTTGAAGATGATTTGTGACGTTCAGCATAGTCAGTTATAGGAATTTAAAGGATGAAACTTAAAGTGCACTTTTTGAGCTTGATGTACATGGCGAAAAAAGAAAATGTATTATATTTTAAAAATATTTTTAACAAAGAAAGAAAGAAACTGGGAAACCTCTTCATTTATTTATTTATTATTTATTTATTTATTTATTTATTTATTAGTTATTTATTTAAATCTCTGAATTATATTGTAATGATTGTACATGTATTTTCTTTACTTTAAAATACATTTTGAAATTTATTCTTGTTCTGTATGTTAAAGTTGAAATTAAATATATTTTATTATTTAATAAAAAAAAATATTTTTTATTGAGCCTATTTTTACTGTATTTACAAAAGCAGCACTGAAAGTGAGACAATATAAATAAATATAGTACAGTAAACAATATACAGCGTTCTTAAGCCATTTTTTCTTCAATCAACACAATAATATATCTAATTTACCCCCAACAAAAGCTGTCAATTTAAAGAGATTCACCCAAAAATTAAAAAATTGCCTGATTATGCTCTCCCTCGTGTAGTTTTTTTGTGTTGAACACAAAAGATTATTATTCTATTTTAAAGGTGCAGTAGGTGATTGTCTACAGAATAATTTTTTGTTGTGCTGGTTGAAAGTCTTTTCACATTCCAATAGTATTAATAAAGTAAATTATCGACATTTATTTATATATATTATTATATTCTGGGTAAGGCATAAAACAAAACAAAAATGTGCATCCAAATATAAATTGTCAGGCCGATAAATTCCCTAATTCTGATAAGTAACCCAAACTGTCTGTTAGCAAATGTAAATTTTTCTATCTGCGCACCTCTGTTCATGCAAATCTGCCGATGCGCGTGCATGCGCACCAAGGTCATGTGGACATGAATGACAGCGATAAAAACAAATGCTGAATCAAAACTTTTTAAAACCCTGAATCAATATTGGAGTTACTTTTGCACACTGGAGAGATGTCATTGTGGCTGAATAATTTCTTTTAGACTGGTAATGTTCTGTTGTAGTTACAAATGGGCTATATGCACAGAAGTGTTGTTCAGCCACTGAAATCTTCCGGTGAACAATTGATGTGACTATTTTCAATTTCATAAGGAACCTTTTACAGCATTGATAATGTAGATTTTTATTTAGTTTAATAACAAAACATAAGTAAATAGTGCTATTCCGCCTAGTCTGCTTTACTGAGATGAAGTTGGTTTTATATTCACATTGGTTCATTTTTGAACAATAACAGCCTGTGATGCACTCCATATTGTTTACCATGCTATTTTGAATGTTCAAAATAGCATGTATATAGTCTAACATAAATATAGATAATATAATAATATAAATATATATAAATATAGTCTGAAATAGCATGCTTAATAATAAGTGTAATTTATGCACACCGCCGGCCAACCACTAAGCATACAGTAATCGATTTAGGACAAAGCACGTGAGAAAGTGAGTCCAGTGATCACTGCATGCAAGAAATATTGCACATTATGACAAGTTTTGCTTGCTAATTACCCTATTGAAAACTTGCTAGATATAATAGAGTTTTTCGTTCGGGATTGTAGTATTATTCATTCAATTTCTTTTCAGCTTAGTCCCTTTATTAATCAGGGGTCGCCACAGCGGTATGAACCGTTAACTTATCCAGCACGTTTTACGCAGCGGATGCCCTTCCACCCGCAACCCATCTCTGTGAAACATCCATACACACTCATTCACACTCATACACTACGGACAATTTAGCCAACCCAATTCACCTGTACTGCATGTCTTTGGACTGTGGGGGAAACCAGAGCACCCGGAGGAAACTCACGCAAATGCAGGGAGAACATGCAAGCTCCACATAGAAACGCCAACTGACCCAGCTGAGGCTTGAACCAGCAACCTTCTTGCTGTGAGGCAACAGCACTACCTACTGCGCCACTGCGTCGCCCGCTGTAGTATTATAAAGTGTCACGATGCGGTGATGAGACGAGGACAAAAGGTAGGATTCAAGTGCAATTTTAATGATACAGTCTTTGTGAAGTCTTACAAAGTATCAAATAAATAAACAGAAAAGCAAACTAACTCAAACAAGACTCAGGTACATCACCATAACAAAACATCCACATGACATACAAAGACTCCGTAATGAACTCCGATAGCAAGATGTATTTATAGTCCAAACAATTCATGATAACGGGTTTCAGCTGTGTGTGTGATTAATAGAAATGGAGTCCGGTGTGTGCAAAGCATAATGTAGGGAATTGTAGTTCTTTACAGGTCTGTAGTTCACCAACGATCTTTCCCAACATAGATCGATGGCAATCATGACAATAAAGTACTATAAATTTTTCTAACTGGCAAATTACATGGTCTAGTGGATCTCTGTCATCTTTAATGTGTGCGTTCGCGATTTCAGGAGGTGTGGCTTTAGACGACAAGGAAAGGGCTGTTTTCTCAAAGATATTATGCTAACCTGTTAGCATTTAGGCAGATCACCTACTGCATTTTTTAAATAATGCCTGAATGGAAATCAGTGGTACCAGCTACCAGCATTTTTCTAAATAACTTCTATTATGTTTAACAGAACATCCAGGGAACAGGAACACTGCACAAGAGGACAAACATAGCAAGTGGAAGTTAACGAATGAAGGGCATACAAAATTGAACTGGAATGCAGCCAGGGAACATGAGGAGAACAGGAACTTAAATACATGAGACTAATTCACACATAGGTGAACCAAATAACGAAGGGAAAAAGGTGGGAAACAGAACAAAGGAAGCAAATGACACAACACAACTGAATCAAATGAACACTGACAACCTAGGCTCATTCCGAAAATGTACTTTTCTTGAATTATGCAGCCTGAAGTATGTATGTCTGCATTTCATCTTTAAAATGAACACTACGGGGTGGTATGATGTTTTTTTTTTCTTTTTCAAGCTGACCGCTTACCTCCGATGGACGACTTTTCCACTGTTACCAGTTTGTCCAGTAGCTCACCATGTATGCTTGAGAGGCAGAGAGGAATTGACTACAACGATGCTGTCCGAAACTGGCGGAGAACAGTTCCAGAGTAAGACAAAAACAGAAGCCAAAAAGTAAAATAAAAAGTAAATAACTGGGTGACAATGTGGTAAAATCTGAAAATGTGATAAAAATCAGGCGAGGGATTTTCTTTTTCTGGACTGCTTTTTTTGTCAGTTGGGTTTAGGGAAGTGGGTGAGCGGGTCAGTCGGTGCTTTTGAAAACACTATTGATTGGGGTTAGGGAAGGAGAAGAGTGGATCAGTCGATCGTTCAGTCAGTCAGTCAACAGCAGCTTCTGGTGGATTTACGCAAGAACAGCAGGAATGAATGGCACTTGCGAGAGAATTTTGAGATGTACACAGCGGCCTCTGGTGGATTCCTGGAAACTGCAAAAAGAAATGTAGCTCCTGGGACGCATTTAGCACTCTCCAGAAATGTATATAGTGGTACGTTTTCAGAATGAGTCTGGAGGTGCACACTGTGAAGTAAAGAACAAAAACAAATGACAAAATAATCCTAAAAAAATGCATTTATTACATTTGTTCATCTTTGTTAATGTTAGTTAATGAAAATAAAGTTGTTCCTTGTTAATCTTAAGTCAGTACATGCATTTGGATTTAAATAATGAATTAGTAAATGTTGAAATCCTTATTGAAACCTTATTGTAAAGTGTGACCAACAATACAATAAGAATTCATTAACTAATACTTAACTAATAATATATATATATATATATATATATATATATATATATATATATATATATATATATATATATATATATATATATATATATACTTTACAATAAGAATTAATTAGTAGTTAATATAGTTAGATATAGATATAGTAGTTAATCTAGACAGACGGACGGACGGACGGACGGACGGACGGACGGACGGACGGACAGACAGATAGATAGATAGGATGAAGTAATCAAATTAAAATAAATCATATAAGTATTTTTTTTTATAACAACGATGTGTAGTAATGCTGTGAAGTATTTCATAAGACTTCCACTGTATTTTACTACCAAAGAGCTGTGTCTTAATTCCAAACTCCATTCTTCATAAATATTTGAATACCTTATTAAATATTTCAGAGACTAATGCAGAATTATTGGTGGTGCTTTGAGGGATCCTGTAACTCATTTTCAAATAATGCTCCATTTAATCCAGCCTCCCCAGTGTACATTTAAATGAGGTGAAGGAAATAATTCTCAGGCGAAATGACAACAGTTTTCTGTTAAAGACTACACACTAATGTCTCTGCTCATCTGAAGAAATGAATGAAGTCTGTCTGTGGCCAAGCATTGTTGTCAGCAAAAGTTAAACTCTTGAGAAATTAAACAAATTGCTCCTTTAATGCAGAATAAAACAAACTAAATCTGTAGTGCAAAAAAAAAAGCCTCATGGGTTCTAATTATGGAAAACTATAGACATTGTATTCGTTAATGAGCGCTGCAGACTACAAAGGGAATTTAAGTGAATTTTAATAAGAAAAGACAACAGCAAAAGGAAAAATGTGATCTGAAGATTTGATCGTGTGCATTAAAAGAACTATGTTCGCGGTTCACTAATAGCTGTTCAATTTCTCTGAAAAGGTCAGCGTTTTGTGTTTATTCCTAAATGCTATGTGAAAGGAAATGTTCTTGCTCGGAAAGTGTGCATTTATTTATCTGAAGCAAATGGCATTTGAATGTGTTAAAGCCATTAATCATGACCCAAGCTTTAGGTAGAAAGAAGAAGAAAAAGAAAGAAACGTATAAAAAGAATAATAATACATAATGCTAAAGAAGCAGACAGAAAGATGTTCCTGTTCATGTTGGAAATGCTAAAGATGGTCACCTTACAAGACCAAAATCAAAAATCTAAATTTCAACCAATATCTTAAATTTTGGGACAACTGCTCAGTCATATTTGAAATAAAAGTTCATGCATTTATTTATTTTCATTCAGCATAGTCCCTAATATTGCATTTTTATTTATTTATTTGTGTATTTATTTATTTGTTTATTTATTTATTTATTTATTTATTTACCTACATTAATTATGATCTCATTCATTCATTCATTCATTCATTCATTAATCTGCTCCTTTAATTGATTAATTATCTATTTGCTTAATTATGTATTTATTTGCTTGTTTATTTATTTGGTTTATTTATTTGTTTCTGTTTCTGTTGGACATGCTAAAGATGGTTACTTCACAAGACAGGCCCAAATCAAAAAGACTCCTTCTTAAATTTCAACTAATTTCCAACATTTTGGGGCCACTGCTCAGTTATATTTGAAGTAAAAGTTCATACATTCATTAATTTTCCTCCAGCTTAGTCCCTAATATTGTATTTTCTATTTATTTATTCATTAAAATGTTTTGTCTGTACTTGTAAATTCCAAAACCAATATGTTAATAAATAACCTAAATACTTGAAACCATAGAGGAGCGTGAGCGTGAGCAAAGTAATGCAGGGTTAAATGTAACACGGAGTTTTAAGGTATTTGCTCAGGGTTAACCATGGCATGCAATGTCGGCAGACGTCTTCCTGCCAATTATTGAAAAAGATCAGCGAAATTTGGATGAGAAACACAGGAGAAATCATTTTTGCAGCATAAAAGTATTTTTTATTATAGTCAATATTTTTTTTAATTAAAAAAATCTGTGAAAGTATGAACGCAAAATCTTATATTGTTGTAATTACTGTCTTCTAGGCTAAAAGATGAAACCATTTTGAAAGATGTATAAAACACACAGTGACTGCTAGCCAGTTTTGAGAAAAACCTGACACAGCGGGGTTAGTTGTAACAGGGTGTTACAATTAAGCCACACACTGTTGGACACCAACTAAACTAACAAAATAATTTTTAGAATTTTGAGTGTAATGTTGAGAACTTTTTAAATAAAGATGTTTTTTTAATAGAAAATATTGTTTTAATAGAAAAAAATATATTTTATTGCTAATAACGCAATTAAATGCATTGTATACTAATGGATAAATGGATAATAATGCAAATAGATTCAAATGCGTTTATCCAATAAACAAAAAAATACATAAACATACTGTGCTATGTAGAATAAAAAAAAAATCAGCCAATTACTGAGGAAATATAGCTACTATTTAAAGTAAACTGAATTTAAATTAATAGTGTGAAATCTGCCTTATTTAGACAAGTCGGAATCTGCTTTTATATTTGCCTTGTTCCTAGTGTATCTAATATTGTTTAATACTTAAGACGATGTATATACTATACACTACCTGACAAAAGTCTTGTTGCCTTTTGAAGTTTTATGAATAACTTGACTTCAAGTCGATCATTTGGTATCAGAAGTGGCTTATATAAAAGGCCTCTAGATTACACTTATTTTACCTAAATAAAATATGATCATGCCTTGATTTTTAATTGTATATTTAGGACAGTAAGGTCTGACCTTGCTTGGATGAAAGTCCTGTCACTTAGCAGAAATAATGTACAGTATAGAATATAAAGTCTTGGTGCAGTGGAAAAAGAATTAATATTGTGTATGACTCCCATCAGCTTAGACGACTGCATCCATACATCTCTGCAATGACTCAAATAACTTATTAATAAAGTCATCTGGAATGGCAAAGAAAGCGTTCTTGCAGGACTCCCAGAGTTCATTAAGATGTGTTAGATTCATCTTCAATGCCTCCTTCATCTTACCCCAGACATGCTCAATATTGTTCATGTCTGGTGACTGGGCTGGTCAATCCTGGAGCACCTTGACCTTCTTTGCTTTCAGGAATTTTGATGTGGAGGCTAAAGTATGAGAAGGAGTGCTGCTATCCTGCTGAAGAATTTGCCCTCTCCTGTGGTTTGCAATGTAACTGGCAGCACAAATTGTCTTGATACCTCAGGCTGTTGATGTTGCCATCCGCTCTGCAGATCTCTCGCACACACCCATACTGAATGTAACCCAAAGCCACAATTTTTCCTTCACCAAACATTTTACTGATTTCTGTAAAAAGCCTGGGTCCATCCAAGTTCTAATAGGTCTGCTGCGGTATTTGTGATGACTGGC
The DNA here is from genome assembly GCA_903798195.1 of Danio kyathit. Taxonomy (NCBI): domain Eukaryota; kingdom Metazoa; phylum Chordata; class Actinopteri; order Cypriniformes; family Danionidae; genus Danio; species Danio kyathit. The sequence continues at coordinate 18,453,351 of LR812542.1, forward strand.
ATGCAGTTCAACAAATAATTAATCAGAAAAAAATCTACCTTCTGACACTTTTCCAAATGATCTAGAAGACGAGTTATTTTTTATTTATTATTATTTTGCTCTTGCAACTGGGATCGACGACAAGACTTTTGTCAGGTAGTGTAGTATTTGAGTCCAAAATATAAGACATGAAGCCAGCCTAGTCAACAGAAGAGAAGAGAAGAGAAGAGAAGAGAAGAGAAGAGAAGAGAAGAGAAGAGAAGAGAAGAGAAGAGAAGAGAAGAGAAGAGAAGAGAAGAGAAGAGAAGAGAAGAGAAGAGAGCATGTTGAAGTGTGTGTTTGTGAAAGCCTCGGTCACGGATCTGGATTCTCAGCATCTCTACAATCACAGGTTAAATACATCCCAAGACGCCTCAGCTCAAAAAGTGGATCTTTCAGCTGGATTTACTAGTTAACAAGTGTTGTGTGTAGAAAATGTTGTTCTGCTTCACTGCCAGAGGTTGCTGGGCCAATTAGCATTGACAAAGAGTCCCGTGAGGATGTGCTGTGTACAGACTGTCTGCATTCAGACTCTGCCTTTAAGACACACTAATGTGCTTTCATTGCACACAGCAAAAGCAGACTTCGAGACTGAGCCCTGAAATGAGAAATTAACAGACAGAGAAAAGAGAGTTAATGGGAGACAGGGAAGACTGGGGTTGTGGTGGGTGTTTTTTTCTTTTTTAACTGAAGGACACATACTTTGTCTTTTATTCTAAATTAATTAGTTTCTGAATTCTGCGTGGACTGCGTGGATTTTTTGCAGGGTATTATTTATTCAAAATGCTTCATGTTATCATTAGTTTATTTATGATAACGTTATTAATTCGTTTGTTTGTTTGTTTGTTTGTTTTAATAGCTCTACTGTAGTGCCATATGTATATTTACAGAGTATTAATTACTAACATTTAATCATGTTCATAATAAGTAATCGAGCAACGCAATGGCGCAGTAGGTAGTGCTGTTGCCTCACAGCAAGAACGTCGCTGGGTCGCAGGTTCGAACCTCGGCTAGGCTGGGTCAGTTGGCGTTTCTGTGTGGAGTTTGCATGTTCTCCCTGCGTTCGCGAGTGCTCCGGTTTCCCCCACAGTCCAAAGACATGCAGTACAGGTGAATTGGGTAAGCTAAATTGTCCGTAGTGTATGAGTGTGAATGAGTGTGTGGATGTTCCCAGAGATGGGTTGCGGCTGGAAGGCCATCCGCTGTGTAAAATCGTGCTGGATAAGTTGGCGGTTCATTCCCCGCAAGGGACAAAGCCGACAAGAAAATGAATGAATAATGAATAATAAGTAATCATTTATTTATTACACATTATTTAAACTTCTTTTTTTATGACGTAGTGTTTTATTGCTCTTTTATTTATTGTAATCTATTTTATTTAATCAATTGGGAAAAATTAATACTTAATCACTTACACTTACTTGCATCTGTAAAACTGCATTTTTTCATCTTAAAAATATTGCCAAACTATGACATATGCTATCAATGTCTGATACGGAAAAGCTTATTCATGCTTTCATGACCTCTTGGTTAGACTATTGTAATGCTTTTTAGGCAGTTACCCTGTTAGCCTAATTAACAAACTTCAGCTAGTTCAAAATGCAGCTGCTAGAATGCTTTCTAGAACAAAGAATTATGATCATATTAGTCCAGTTCTTTCATCATTGCATTGGCTCTCTATTTAATATTGTATAAATATTACAATTTTATTGACTACCTACAAAGCCCTGAATGGCTTAGCTCTTCAGTATTTGAGGGAGCTCCTGGTGTATCATAGCCCCTCCCATCCACTACACTCAATCAATTCTGGACAACTGATTATTCCCAGAATATCAAAATCAACTGTAGGTGGTAGATCCTTCTTATATCTGGCACCTAAACTCTAGAACAGCCTTCCGGGAAGCAGACACACTCTGTCAGTTCAAAATGTTTTATGTTAAGCTGCTTTCATACAATATACATTGTAAAAAGTGCTATAGAAATAAAGATGAATTGAATTTAACTGAATTGTCGACTTAATAGACAGCCATGTTCTGTCATGTTAACTGGGATTTAAATTTATTAGTATTTTTGCTTTGTTTTAGGTACAAATGCTCTAAAAACATAGTTGTTTTGGAGCGGCAAACAAGATCGTTGAAGATTTTAAGAGATTTGTTTTGTTTTATGAAAAAAAAAACATTGTTTTCCAAGAATTTTCTTTCTTTATTTCTTTCTTTCTTTCTTTCTTTCTTTCTTTCTCTTTGTGAAGTTTCATAAACAAATTTCGAGAGGAACACGTGATATTATTGACCGCGGCTGTTACCTCATCCACAATCATTAGCTAGCCAATCAGATCCATCCAAGCTCACTATAAGAAGCCTAGGGAATATCACTCCCTTATCTTCATTTCGAAGGATCTTCATTTCGAAGAAGCTAACGACAGGTCTGCTCCAGCTCCTCCGAAAGCTACTCACGGACAAACCAACCTCCCATCTACTACAGCATCATACTACCACCATCTCCACCAACAACAATAAACTACAACAGCGGCGGCAAACACATCGACAGCAACAACGCAGACCCGGACAGAAAAGAAAACTCTGCTCTCCCTGAATCACCAGCCCCGTCCAACAACACCCAGCTCAGCCTGGAAATCGGCTCAAGACCGAGGCTCTAGCAAGAGGCTAAAGGCCTATCCGCTCCACTCCAGCCAGAACTCAACACCCCAATTTACTTTAAACGCCACTTACCTCTTCCAGCGTCTTCACACGTCTCTCATCTTCAACCAATAACAGTCACAGAAACTCCGCTCAGCATCGGGAAAAGATGACAATGTTTCTCTATCCGATCTTGGCTGTAATGAACCAGGCCTGAGGGGTGTCGCGCTACGGACGCGCCGCGACACCGGGCGCACATGACTATCGATAGTATTGAACACCAGACACGCACCTTCACAGGTGACTTAAAACGGAGACTCCAAATAGCGCTCCGTGGCACGGCAGAATACGAACAGCGTCCTGAGCCGCGGCCGAGCGCCGCCGAATCGCGGCGCAGGCGCGTGCATCCTGAAAATCCATGTTTAGAATTCCAATGTATGGCTTTACTCTGCGCGTCGCCGAGCGGCGCTTCTGATGTGCTACCCGCTTACGCCCCATTCACACGGGGCTCGAGCGTAAACGCTTGACAGAGGGCGTGTCAGAGGGCGACCATCATAGCAACGTCAGCCAATGAAACTAGTCAGTAATAGGCCATTGTCTGAGCTGGCGCATTTGCATACAGCAATCTGATTGGCTGACACTTCCTTAAGCACTGGAACAGCTGCTCATTTTACAACAATTTAATTCCATCCCTAGTTGATATCCACCTTTACACAGACGCCACCCCCGCCGCAGGCTTCGGGGTACATTACTACGGTTTCCGGCTCGCTACTGATGGTCCATATAGCGGAGAAATGAGAGGCCCGCCTCCAAGATTCTCACTGCTACAACTAAGCCGTTGTTTACCGCATTAATAAGGGCATTATCATTTTCCTGCTCTAATAATGCTCTACACCACTATATTTGGACTTCAGCCAAATAACAATTCATTATAACTATTGTACATGTTCCTGGTTTCATAACTAATTGCTGACACTCTCTCTTGCTTTTATTTCCAGAAACCGGATCCAGAAGTAGAGCCCCATTCCTCCCTAGGAGACGATATCCCCATAATCTCCGCATACACATTTCGAATCATCCATATATATTTATATTTTAGGAAATACACCTAGAACATCACAATTCCTCACCGCACAGAAAACTTCCAAACATTTTAATTCCCCGTACAACACTTCATTCCCTGAATTCCCCGCTTTCAACTAGTTTAATCATCACAATCTCCATTCACAAACACGTCCATCCACCGTTATCAAAGCTATCCAAGTTAACGTTTGGTTCCACATCCCCCCCCCCCCCCCCCCCCCACAACCAGGATAGATACCTATCTTTCCATACAGAACATACTTTAGATGCAACGTTTATTCTTGCCTTGGGAGTTCTCGGATGCTCCAAAATTACAGTAACAAGCTTAAGTACCCTCTCCCCCCCTTTTTATAGATGACACAAACCACCCAGTAACACGTCTAGGTCCCAAAAGCACTTCAAAGCAGTCCTCCACCATTCAGGCCTCCCACCAGAATCATTCACTAGTCATTCATTTAGAATCAGAACTGCAACCACAGCAACACTCAAAGGCTATCCAATTGTAATATGCCAGTGACTCATATGTTCATATACTAGTGTCATATGTGAATTCATAATAGCAAGTCGGTTGGACGTAAGATGGCAAAGAAACAAACTTTCCGCTTGACTGCTATGAATGGGAGGATATTCCTGACGAACGGAGCAACGTTTCATCCATTGACTCTGTTTAGATACATTTGCATTTAAAACATTCAAACTCCACTCCACTACCACTTCACCTACTCTGTCTTCAAGAGGCACTTCCAGGAGCACTAGAAAGCCACGCCCCATATCTTCAGCTCTCCACCCATCTGCCCTCCTGCGGGGGGTCGAATGCCCAACTCAATCATCTTCGCATTGCATCTACAAAGCTATCATACCATGCATTAACAAAGGCGCTTCCACAGTTGCCCATGCCCTCATTAAGACTCCTCGCATGAATATCAGCTAAAAACAATTCATTGTGTCCGCCATACATGTATCTTGTTGTAATAGTTTCTCAATCCAGAGTTCTTGACAGCCGGCACCAGAAGCTGACCCTCATCCAACCTATCACACTCTACATGCATTCTAAAGCTACTGAAAAATCTGCAACTGACGATCATCTTATAAAAAGAGATCGACAACCTCTTTATGATTGGACCGCTCTCTGCCCCACCCTTCAGGATGTCATGTATTAGTCCCATAAGTTGTGCAACTCACAAACTCTTTAACAAAGGATTCTATTTAATAAAATTCAGATTAAGGAAGCCACAGTACAATGCATTAAAAAGGCATTCCTATTCACCACCATTAAACGCCGTTTTTAAGGCGCCTCTTATTGACATCAACTAAAAAGCAATTTATCTTGTCTGCTGAATACGTGCCATGTTGCAAACCAAATAACTGACATGTTTTTCTTTCCAGAAAATCTCGTCATTGGCTCCAGAAGCAGACCCCAACCCAACGCCTGTCCCTCTGTTCCAGAAATGACACCTCCACCTTAACATCATAAACTCATGGCTCCCGCAGGAGCCAATACGAGCTTCGGCTCTCGCAAGAGCCTCACCTATCCCCTGAGCCTCACCTATCACCTCATCTTTCTATTTCCCCCGCCAGCGTTGAGTGCTTCCGCTGTTTTCTCCTAGCACTTTACTCCTTCCCTTTGACTCTCATCTAACCTCCCTCCTCCATCTAACCAGCTAATGCCATACTCCAGACTAAGGGCTCGAGCACGACTCTGTCTTCACATGTGTATGCGTATACAAATATACGTGTATGTATGTACGCACGTATGTATGTACGGGTATGTATGCGAGTGCGAGCATGTGTGCGTATGCGTGTATGCATGTACGCGTACGTAGGTACGTATACGTACGTGTGTTTATATGCATGTATGCGTGTGTGTGCGCGTGTATGTATGTATGCATGTATGTATGCATGTATGTATGTATGTATGTACGTATGTACGTATGTATGTACGTATCTTCCTTACTGTTTCCAAGCTCTGCTATGCTTACCATCCCACCCAACAGCCGGGACCCCCGCAGGGGTCTAACCTGAGCTTCTACTCCCGCAGGAGTCAACAAGAGCTTCGGCTCGCGCAAGAGCCTCACCTATCACCTCATCTTTCTGTTCCCCCTGCTAGCATTGTTTTCTCCTAGCACTTTACTCCTTCCCTTTGACTCTCATCTAACCTCCCTTCTCCATCTAACCAGTTAATGCCATACTCTAGACTAAGGGCTCGAGCACGACCCTGTTTTTATACGTATATGCGTATGCATATATACGTGTATGTATAGATGTATGTGTATATGTATGTACGTACATATGTGTATGTGTGTGAGTACGTATCCAGCCTCAAACTCTCAAGGACAAGGGCACGGTCCAGCCTCATCAGCTTCCCAAGGGCGAGGGCACGACCCAGCCATCTAACCCTCTTTCTTCCTTCTAGCGCTGAGTTTTACTCAGCCTTCTCCCCTATTCACTCACCTAACTCCCGCTGGAGTTCGGCCACCCATGTCACCCCCCCCCCCCCCCCCCCCCCCCCCCCGCCCCCCCCGGCCGCTGCCACAGGAGTCTTCACTACTCCCCTCCTTTACCACCCGACTCCTGTTGGACCCCTCCCACGGCTCCAACTCCCGCCGCCGAAGCCACTACTGCCCCTCCCCCGGCCATAGCTTTTATATTATATATCATTATTAATAATGATATATAATAAATCTTATTTATTTCCTCTGTTTTGTTTCATTTATATAAATTCATATCTATATGCACCCACGTATATAAATATGGATTTATATATAGTGCCGCCACCTTCACGCTCTGGTTCCCGCAGGAACACCCCCTGAGCACCAATTTTGCCCGTCACCCTCCAGCAGGAATCTCCACCGCCCCCTCACCTTCCCCGACTCCTACTGGAGCTGGCCACCTTAGCTCTACCTACCCGAGCTGCGACTCGAGCACGAGTCCGTCACCGCCCCTCCCCGGCCCTAGCTTATATACTCATATTTATTTTATTTTATATTTATTTTGCTCTCTTTTTAGTTTTATATATATATATATCTATATGCACCCACGCATATAAATACATATTTATATATAGTGCCGTCATTCCCAAGCTCAGCTCCCGCAGGAGCATTCCCGAGCACCTGACCCCCGCAGGGGTCACCGCCCAACAGCCACTCACCCTCCAGCTGGGGTTTCCACCCGCCCTTCCTCTTTCCCAATTCCAGTTGGAGACGGCTCATACAGCTCTATCTCCCGCAGGAGTGCCCAGGAGCTTCGACTCCCGCAGGAGTCCGCATCGCCCCCCCCAGGCCCTAGTTTACCCCATTATATATATACGTATCTATATACTCATATAAATACACATTTATATATAGCGCTGCCACCCTCAAGCTCAGCTCCCGCAGGAGCAATCCCGAGCACCTGACCCCCGCAGGGGTCATCGCCCAACCGCCACTCACCCTTCAGCTGGGGTCTCCACCCGCCACTCCTCTTCCCCGACTCCAGCAGGAGACGGCACATACAGCTCCATCTCCCGCAGGAGTGCCCACGAGCTTCGACTCCCGCAGGAGTCAATAAATGCCCCTCCCTAGGCCCTAGATTACCCCATTATATATATATATATATATTTATATTCATCATATACATATATATTTATATATAGTGCTGCCATCTCCCAGCTCTATCTCCTCCAGGAGAGTTCCTCGAGCAATCGACTCCCCCGGAGTCCATACCCCCCCCCCACCCATGCCCCCTTCACCCCCCTATCCAGCAGGAGTCCTCACTCCCCCCCATTTATCTGACTCTGGCAGGATTCCCGCCCTCGGCTCTGACCCCCGCAGGGGTCTCCCCGAGCCTCTCCTCCCGCAGGAGATTTTAGCGCCCACGCCAACCCTGCTCAGGCTCCCGCAGGAGCCGTACCACCCTTTGCTCCCGCAGGAGCCTTCTTTACCCTTCCTTCTCAAAACCATTATATCCAGCAGCCGGATATAGCATTTAGCATTTTGGGGAGTTTCTTCGAATACACGGCTGCTGTCCCGAGTCTCATGCATTTTGGGGAGCTCTCGAGAACCACCTGATCTCGTACTCCCCTGATACGCTCTATCGACCAGGCGGGAGCCCTGGGCTCAACTATCTCCGAGCTCAGGGTTCTCTCCCGGGACAGCATGCCAAACCAGCTAACAATTTGTCAAACAATATCTAAGTGCGAACTCTTGAAGTGAAGTTTCATAAACAAATTTCGAGAGGAACACGTGATATTATTGACCGCGGCTGTTACCTCATCCACAATCATTAGCTAGCCAATCAGATCCATCCAAGCTCACTATAAGAAGCCTAGGGAATATCACTCCCTTATCTTCATTTCGAAGAAACCCCCCATCCACCCCTTCGCCTCCTCTTTTCTTCCTTTATCACGGGGAGCTCTCGAGAACCACCTGATCTCGTACTCCCCTGATACGCTCTATCGACCAGGCGGGAGCCCTGGGCTCAACTATCTCCGAGCTCAGGGTTCTCTCCCGGGACAGCATGCCAAACCAGCTAACAATTTGTCAAACAATATCTAAGTGCGAACTCTTGAACTTTCTTTCTTTCTTTCTTTCATCTCTAACATCAGTTACTTATTTAAACTCATTTACCTACATTAAGTGTGACCTTAATCATTCATTTGTTCGCTTACAGGGTCTTAATTGATAGCCTTTATCATCTTTAATCATGATCATAAAGAGTAATATTTAATTTAATTTCAATTATTTATTTTCAAAACCTTGTTCATTAGTTATTTTGTTTGTTAATTCATTCAGTTGTTTATTTGATCCTTTGAATAATTATTTATTTATTTATTGCTTGTTTACTTATTTGCTTGCTTGCTTATTGTAATGCAAGATTGCTGGACAACAGAGTTGAGGATCCACGAGCAGTTTATTAAGAGCAGTAGTCAGGCAGACAATGGTCAAAACAGGGGCAAACAGATGCATACAGACAGGGCCGGAGCAAGCTGAACTGGCGCTCTAGGCGAACGCCGATCACGCCGTCCTCAACCCAAAAGTGAAAAAGAAAGTGACCGGTTCGAGGATCAAAGTGAGGACCATGAGGGAGGGGGTGGGTGTCGCAGATGAAAGTGAGGACCGGGGGGGGTTGGCGGACGCCGCCCTCACCATTCTGCCGCCTTAGGCAGCCGCCTAGTTCACCTCTATGGACGCGCCGGCCCTGCATACAGATATCCAGAATTGTGGACACAAACAGGTGAATGGTCAGTACAGGCGGCAAGAAGTCAAAACGATATAACAAGGCAAAGGGTCAAAACATGGCTAGGCTAGACAAGACAAGAAAACACCTTGTAGTGCTACAGGATAACAAGAGTCAGCAAAGTTTGCGTGCTGTATATGGTCCATGTAATCAGTCCTTGAGCAGCTCCCAGCTGTGTGTGTGTATTCAAAGAAGACCTGGAACAGGTGTGTGTGTGTGTGTGTGGTGCATGACAGGATTTGTAGTTCCTTTGGTGGCAGATTTGTAGTTCTCCAGCTATCTGTATGGACTAGATCGCTGGTGATTGTAGCTGTTTCCATCCAAAAATGCAAAATAATTTTATGCGCAAAACTAGATTATTGCATAAAAGACGTGCGAATAAAGCAGTGTTTCCATCCAATGAGTCAAAGCGAACAAAATCGTCACTTCCTAATTAACTGGCACCAAATATCAACAGTAAAAACTGAATTTTTTCTTCATTTAATAAATGTCTTGCACCCCAGAAGGCGATCCTGACACGCAGTGAACGCGCGGTGGCGTTTGAAGGCGTGAGACGCAGAGCACAGATGCTCTTGATTCTGGAGGTAATTAATAATACATTAACACTAATACTGAAATGGTTAAGCCATTTTAGAATGACCAAAACAAAATTTCAGATGTTTTACAGTGTGCTCAGCCTGCTGGTTTATTCATTCGCACACATTTTTATCATCACATGATCTCTTATAACAAAATCACATGACCTTTTTTAATGCGCATACTGGAATTTGTTCGGTAAAAGTGTTTCCATTATAGTTTATGCGCATCTTTTCTTATTGAATAAAAAGTTTATTCTACTCAGTTATGCGCATATGTTTTTTATGTGCATTTTCAAAATGTATGCACATCTTGGAGTTTTTATCAACCGTTTTTTTATGCGCATATCCAAAATGCGCATAAAAGTAGGTGGATGGAAACATAGCTTGTGATATTTATTTATTTGGTAGCTTTCAATCCCTAATATATTTAAAGTCATTGTTGTGCACTGTTGCAATTGTCCCTTTCACAATGTATCAAAATTCATTGCTGAATTATGTTTCAAAATGTGATAATATTTGTAACAATATTTGCAGTGTATTAATGAATCTCTTTTATCTACTTTATCCTTTTTATTATATTATTTCATTTCATTTAATTTAATTTCATTTTGTTTTTTATTTCATTTTATTTTATTTTACAGTCTTAATATCAATGACTTAACTCCAACTGAGCCCTGGTGAAGTGTTTTACAAGAATGTCTCTATTGCCAAAAGTCCATTCTCTACCAATAACAACCACGTATAAGAGTAATATAGATTCAACCTCCAGCTTTTCATATATTGTCATGTCTTAGTTCAGCTCACAGATTTGGGTGTGTTCATCTGAAATCTGTGAATCATTCTGGACAGTGCATAGCCAATTATTCTCCATCCATCAGAAGGACTAGCATGATTAGTCAAATACTGAACATTTCTTTTAAATCATGGAAGACAATTATTATCTGAGAAAAAAAGAGAACGGATGCATTTGATCTCATTTTATTAAAATTCTCCCAAGCGCCTTTTGATTAACATATTTCTAAAGAAAGGTAACCTGGTGGCTGTGATGAGCTGTCATCTGTTCCCCAGAGGCAGAGGAGTCTCTGAACTCCCCCTAATGATGTGACTGTCTTCTGCTCACATCAGCCCTGCCAGGCCCCATCACTTTGCTTAACCAAGTACAGAAGAGCACCTGAGTCACAAACTTCACAGCAGAGCTCAACGCTTTCAAAAAACACATTGCCTGATTTTTTTTTTCTCCACACCTCTCTTACAATGGACTTCTCAATGGTTTTTGCTTCAGAAATAGCATTTGTAATGGTGTCACTCTAAATAAATAAATGCTGAGCTGTTTCAATCTGAATTTGAATCAAATGCAGACAAACCCAACTGTTGACTTTTTTTACTCTCACAAGTTTATTTAAATTTTTGTTGTAAGACAGGAGTTCCCAAACTTTTCAGCCCATGACCCCCAAAACAGCAATGCCAGAGAGTCGTGACCCCAATATGCTCTGAGGTGGTTATACATACTGTATACAAACCTTGCATGCACTGGCGCACACACACCAATAGACCCGAGTCTATTTTTTATTTAACTTTGGAGAACGCCACTCGGAGCGCCAATCATCCTCCGCGTTCAGTTGTGGCCTGTATTTATTTTTAATGTACGTGAGTGCCGTAAAAGTTTAACTTGGTGCCATAAAATCAATCTGCTCTGATGCTATTGCTGTCTTTAATATAACGTAATCACCCCAGGGGTCACAAGACACAACACATGCATGTTGTTGTTTTTTTAAAGTAACTATTAACGCATTTTCTTTTTATTTTCTGTGGGTTATGGATAAAATATGCTAATACAAGTAGTTTAATAAAATAAATTAGATTTTTGGAAAGCACCAAGTGACCCCCTCTCATTTTACCCCTACGTGGGGTTCCGACCCTCACTTTGGGAACCACTGTTGTAAGAGATGTTTTAAAGTATCGCTTGACAGGGGTGCTCATAAGACTGTCATAAAACCTTTACATATCATGCATGTGAATGAGATTTTATGCATGCTTATGTCAACTGTCACATTGAAGTTTTTTGTGACTCAGTTATTATTTTAATGACATATTTTATGTCAACTTGAACAAGTAGATCATAACCTGTCTTTGTCATGGCAACCTGACATTAGCACGACAACATAACTTGTCATAAATCCGTCATAAACATGAATTTCATGAGGCCATTATATTTGTGTCATGAATTTTATTATAGTGTCACCCATATGTTTCTTGGTCTTAATTTAAGTGATGTAAGTTGAATTTGAACCGTTAAGTAAATCAAAGTATTGATAATTAAATAATAACTTGTTATTATTATTTAATAATATTAATTTCTATTGGGCTAGTTGCATTAATGCAATTCACGCCAAATCTTTCTTTTATGGGCGTCACAGTGGCGCAGTGGGTAGCACAATCGCCTCACAGCATGAAGGTCGATGGTTCAAACCCCAGCCCCTGGTCAGTTGGCATTTCTGTGTGGAGTTTGCATGTTCTCCCTGTGTTGGCGTGGGTTTCCTCCGGGTGCGCCGGTTTCCCGCACAGTCCAAAGCTATATACATGCGCTATAGGTGAATTGGGTAAGCTAAATTGGCCGTAGTGTATGTGTGTAAAAGAGTGTGTATGGTTGTTTCCTAGTGTTGGGTTGCGGCTGGAAGGGCATCCACTGCGTAAAACATATGCTGGATAAGTTGGCGGTTCATTCCATTAATTAATGAAGAGATTAAGCTGAAAAGAAAAAATGAACTAATTAATTAATTAATGAATCTTTCTTTTGATAAACAATATATTCATTTATCACACACTTTGGAGACCAAAAAGTCTTTCTGACAAAATATTTGTATGCTATGTATATCAATGCAGATCTTTAAATCTAGGTAACAGTGTTAACAGTCTTAGTAGCTTTGAAACAATGCAGTGAAACGTACAAATAGCACTGACCTCTAATTTAAATAGTCACAGTGAATAGTTGTACAAGATGAATTAAGTTTTAAAACTATATATTCACATTTAAAAATTAAACATTTAATAAATATACATTATAATCTGTCTCGTTTTCCAGATGTTAGATTATATAATAAAAGTGGCCTTTTAAGGTCATCAGGAATACTTTTTTTCGTTTGTCTATATTTTACCCAAAATTGGGTGCAGGTGCTGCCCCAACATAGTGCCATGCTTATTTGTAATCTTATTTTTTTCCTACAGTATATGGGTTTTTACCTCCACAGCCCTCTTTTGGGAGGACTGGGATAACTAACCAGATTTTGGCACATTTTGGCTGTTTGGACCAAAAAATTTGCATACACATCTGTTCCTTGTGTTATTCACATTTGTTACTAGGTTTTGATAAAGCATCTGCTAAATAAATAAATAAATATATGAACACGGTATGTTCCAAATTACAGTTTAACAAAAGTTTTGGTGAAGCTGTTTTTAGCATTATCCCTCCAAAACTGAACTTTTACAAACTGAAATAGTCTCTATTCATACTTAAAAAAAACTGATGCATTAATTGATTGATTGAATGAATAAATGATTGAGTGTATTTTCTGTAATTATTATTTATTAAAATTTTGCCAATATTTATTATTATTATTATTATTATTATTATTATTATTATTATTATTATCTACCATTATTATTATCATTATCTACCATTATTAGTATCTACCATTATTATAAGAATATACCATTATTATTAGGATCTACCAAAGAACTGAAATAAACAAAACTTAAAGTGGCTCTATTATTGATTATAAAAGGTAATAGTTTGTTTTAGGGGGTCCAAAACTTTCATTCTCTTTTAATATGCATTTATTTTTTTACCTTTCTGTGAAGCAAATCTGTGTTGATTGGTGAATGACCCAGTTTGTTGTGATCGGTCTACTGCGTGCAGCGAGAGTCGAAAATGAAATGTCCATCACGGCTTATCAAGACAGTGTTGAAGCCACAAGCAGTCATAGTGCAGAGTATATGTGAGCACAATGCAGGAATGTATTTATGCAACCCAGGCTCATAGTGTATACGTACCCAGGTCTACATTTCTGGAGACGTACCTAGAAATACGTACCCAGAGCTACGTCTGCTTTTTATTTTCACAAATCCACCAAAGCTCGCTGTGTACACTCTGTGATGATCTCAAGTTTTTCTCATACGTGCCATTTGTGTGTTCTCTTCACGCATAAATCCACCAGAGGCCGTAATATGAATTTCAGCCAACGACTGACCCACTGATCCACCCACCCCTTTGCCTAAACCCAACCGATAGTGTTTTCAAAAGCAATCTAGAAAAGAAAAGCTGTTGCTGCAGCATGATTTTACTACATTTTCAGGATTTACCACATTACCTCGTAAAGCCGGTTATTTATTTATTATAATTATTAATTATATTTGCTTTTGTTTTACCTGGTTTATGGAACCGTTCTGCTGCACTCAAATCCTGTTGTCATGGTCCACTGCGCTTTGTATCCCAAGTCCATCTGCATACATGAGCTACTGGGCAAACTGGTAACATCAGAAAAGCTGACCATATGGAGGTAAGCTGTCAGCGGTAGTGCAAAAAGGAACAGAAGCTGTCGCCGGCGTCATACCGCCCCATATTGTTCAATTTACAGACGAAGTGCAGCCAGACGTACCTCTGGATACATATTCCACGATCTCCTGAAATGTAGATGTATTCACACCAGTCCACCTGTGTTGTATTTATAAAACACTGCAGTTACACCAAATTTTTGATCTATTCTTCATCTTAACTCCAAGTAATAACAATGACATACATTCAGTATCAATTGACGCAGTAAAAGTTAAACAATTTTGAACACTGACTGTGATGCACATGCAAGCTCTTTGGAGGTGTGTTCTGGTCAGTGTGGCTGAAACCATTGATCTGAAAACTAATAGGTTCATAGCGCAGCGCAGTGATTTCCATGTCCGCTGTGAAAGCACAGTTGATGGTTGCTTAGCAGTGACAAACGGTGGGCACCAGTAGCAATGAGTACAGGAGCACCAGAGACATTTGCGAGTGTTGGGACAATGGAAGTCCAAAAATGTTAGATCATCACATGATTTTGCATGTGCTTTTAAATTTGAAATGTGAATGGCCCAATATCCAGTTAACCAGAGAGCTACTGTACAAACTGTGCAGAATAAACACAATGCACACAACTAAATGCATATTTTGTATGCAACAGAGTACAAAGAGCTAACCTTACAGGTTTTATTTGGAGAGAGAAAAGGCTGTTCCAATAAACTGGATACTGACAAAGTCCCTGTCAATGTCTGACAAAGCCCCATGTACATCAATAGTCTTTGGTGCTGATCCTTCCTTTAATAACAAACGCCTGGCAAATCCCACATTTTAGGGTAGATTGCAGTAGCAGCCATCAGTAAAATTGACAGGAACACAGCACAAGGTTAGGGCTGTACTGTGGTATGGTTGTGAGAGTGAACTTTTATTCCTTAAACCATTTATTACTCAAAGCCTCATATTTAGGCAGTAAAACTATTTTCCCTCATAGTGCAGAGCATCATAATACAAACAGTATTTGAGCAGAAGGGGGAATTCAACAAGTGGGTGGGCATTGTTTTGTTCAGACATCACAACAAATCGGTTAAACATTTGTATGAAGGGCTATTTGTATTAACAAATCTGTGAGTCAACTCTTTTTGAGAGTCAATCATTTTATATACAATGCACTTTCAGATTTAAACCTCAGCTGGATGATTTCATTCAGGCAGAGTTGTGTTACAGTTGAAGTGTAACCACGGAAGTGACATGACAACAAAGGTGCGGATCCATGCAGGTTTTTATTCAGGGATGGTCAGGCAAGCAATGATCAATACAGGAGCAAACAGGCGTATGAGGGAAATCCAGAATCGTAGTCAATATAGCAGGCAGATGGTCACAAGGCTGGCGGCAGGCAGGGACAAACAGGATAACAAGGCGAGGGTAAACACACGGTAAAACTAGACAAAGGATAGGCTTAGAAATGTTACAGGCTGTAAACAAGACTCGGCAACTGGAGTGAGTGTGTGTGCTGTTTATATACTGTACTTTGTGTAATCAGTCTTTAACAATCCTGTGGTGTGTGTGCATTTAGTGGAGATGAGGAACATGTGTGTGAGCGGAGTGCATGTTTGGAGATGTAGTCCATTAGATAGCAGATTTGTAGTCCATGGGTGAGAGTGCATGTTAACCAGCGATCTATGGAGAGAAGATCGCTGGTGATCGTGACATGAAGCTGGGTCAGTTAAAGTGTTCTCCACGATGGCTGTCCAGCATTCTCCAGTCTCTAGACTGCAGCTCTGCACAAGAAGTTTGGCCATAGGGGAAAGGGTCGTTCCCAACTGAGCCTGGTTTCTCTCAAGGTTTTTTTTTCTTCACTTTCACAAATTGGTGAAGTTTGTTTCTCGCCGCTGCCGCCACTGACTTGCATGGTTCGGGACTTGTGGAGCTGCGCATCGATGGATTTGCTCTTCAGTGTTTGGATTCTCAGCTGTGAAAATTAAACCACACTGAACTAAACTGAACTTCAACTCTGAAATCTGGACTGACAGTTTCAATTTACTATAATCTTCTATGTTAAGCTGCTTTGACACAATTTACATTGTAAAAGCGCTATAGAAATAAAGATGAATTGAAATTGAATTGAAAGTGTTGATGTTGTTGTTGTTTGTTCCACAAACTCAAAAAGGTTTTGCCCAACAAGGCAGAGTAAAATATATAGTTTGAATATATTAAGTTTTAATATAATTTAATGTTAACATTACACTATTTGTGTGACTATTCCTTTAAGAATGGGTGTCAGAGGAAAAATATATAATAAATTTAATTTAGCTTCTACATGAATCAGCAATACGCTTCCTGACCTAAGGGAATATGCTCTAAAACTGTTAGGGAATGGATGGAGCCATGCCATTCTGCATAGCATTAATGCATGCTTATTCCTTAAACAGCACTGGTGGATGTTATGCAAATGATTGATTTAATGCATTCCTCCGACCCCACAGCGTGCACAAATTGATTTCTTAGCCCCAAGCAGGAGGGTGTGCTTGTACCTACAGTTTGACTATTGTCAGTCATTTGGTTAGCACTGCAACGCCTTGCAATGTCTCGCATAACCACACGGCAGCCTTGGTTTCTTCCTCTTCCAAGTATCCCAAGGCATCCCTGCCTGCAATTTTTCACCACAGATTGATTTTAGCACTCCTTGAAGCCAGTTTGGAATGTTTGCGTGTTCTTGTATTCTCCTGATTTGATCCACGAGGGGAAAGTTGTTTAGAAGAAGGAGCCAAACGTAGCGGGGGTTGCGGATTAAATTTCATATTAAAAAGAATGGTAATAGCTATAAAATAGCACCTGCCTGAGGCGCTCGGAGCAACGATGAGGCCTGTCTTTCTTGTCCTTTTTACATTATTCAATTACTGCTGAAATGGAACACCTGGGACACAACCGGGGTGACAAAAAGAATAAAGAACCGCTTCCAAAATATGTAAATGTTTGAAAAGAGCTGCTTCCGAAAACTAAACTCTCCTAAGCAGATCTCCTGGTTAAAAAATGATGCAAAGTTAAACACATGGGGACAGCGGGGTTCGTGCAGGGCAGTGAATGCAGTGACAGGCGGCAACTCGGGGAGGTTGAATAGACGCTAGTGAAGCGAAACACCGAGGAACTGGAAATTGCTTCAACACATGCTCTCTCCTGTTCACTTTGCAGGCAGATGAAAGCTCTGAGAAAAAAATCTGCCTACTTTTCCCTAAACTTCTCTGAAGCGAAGTCAGAAAGAAAAACAGTTTTGCACTTTGAAAAAAAAAAAAAAAAAAAAAAAAACAGGGATGGAGAAAAAATCCAAGTTAAAACAATCGTTGAGAGAGACAGGAACATAAAGAGCGAGTGGATGCTGCCATTCTCTCAGTGGGGAGAAATACTCCACCACGCCAAGCTTTGCGTTTAAAAAAAGTCTCCGGCTTTGTGATTTAAAAGAGGGAGTTGCAAACAGCGAGCACAAAAGAATATTCAAAAATGCTGGAGCAAAACAAGCCTCTGTCTCTCCTCCGTCAGGGGAGACGTGCGTGCTGGTGGGTGGAGGGAGGTTTGAACATCTGAAGGGGGTGTCAGGAGTTGCTGACAGAACGCATGCACACAGCCACAAGACAGCCACTCCAATTCCACCAGGGCCACGGGGTGAACTTCTTCAACAGCACTCTGTTCTCTGAGCCACATGTATACAAGGTAAATTATTTGCTCCGGGTTTCCTGCACAAAACAGATAACTGGGATTCTGACCTTGGTACTGTAGGAGTGTGTGTCTGTCTATGTGTATGTGTGTGTGTGTGTGTGCTCATTGGATGGCCATAGCTTTAGGTTGGAGACATTTGCATTATATAACAAAATAGAATAGAATAGAATAGAATAGAATAGAATAGAATAGAATAGAATAGAATAGAATAGAATAAAAATGCTACACTAGGTCTTAATTAAATTTTATTTATTTATTTATTTATTTATTTATTTATTTATTTATTTATTTATTTATTTATTTATTTATTTATTTATTTTGATTTATTGCTTTGTTTATTTTAATATGCATATATTTTTAATACAAAATTGGGAGCTTGAGCAAAAACTTTCCTTTTTACATTTTCATACATTTGTGGGAATAGAAAAATATCTTTTCAAATTATAGATTTTTATTTTATGCCCAAAATCATTCGAATATTAAGTAAAATCATGTTGTATTATGGCATTGCTAAGAACTTAATTTGGACAAATTAGAAGTTAATTTTCTTTCAGTATTTTAATCCCTATAGCGCATGCATGGAACAACACAGATTCTCTTTCATGCTTTTAAAAAACATGAATAAAGGCTTTAAACACGTAATAATGTGAATAACGATTAATGAAACTTGTCCCATGCTGCAGAAGTCAATATACATGATTTGACTGCAATCTGGCTTTGAGGAGGAATGAATGTAGAGAAATTTAGAGAGGCACATGACGCAATTTAACCGTTTTATCCTGATTATAATTTTCAAAATCATCAAATCCAAAACCGAAACTGAATTTTGAACAATTGCGCAGCCTTGGTTAACATTATTATGGTGGACTGCAAGCGAACTTGGCTTTAAAATCTTGACTCTTTGAAAAGTTGCTACTTGTGTCCACGTCTTTTACAGACTAGTGAAGGAGGACTGGAAAAATTCCTTGTTTTGGCATTTCTCACATTCAAATGTAATTACAGCTGTCATTAACAGCATAAATAGGCCCAGCCAATCACACTGTCCTTACGTGTTTTGTGAGAGGGAGGACCTGAGAAGAGAACTTGATTTAACCCTTTCTGTATGTCTATGTTACTAAGGGTTGACGGAGCATTATTTTAGTTTGAAGGTGATTCAATTATTGGTGGGGACATTTCCGTAATTGCTGGATATTGGTGGGGACACATCCCCTCCGTCCATGCCAAATGTCTATGTCATTATACAGATTTGTGTCCTGATATGTCACAAAAACACGTACACACACACACACACAC
This sequence comes from Danio kyathit, assembly GCA_903798195.1. Lineage (NCBI taxonomy): Eukaryota > Metazoa > Chordata > Actinopteri > Cypriniformes > Danionidae > Danio > Danio kyathit. The sequence goes on from LR812542.1 coordinate 18,472,430, forward strand.
ACATATATATATATATATATATAAATTATTATTTGTATCCATTTCTCAGTGAATATAGACAATAAATGTTGGCGCATTTAAACAAAATAGTTTATTAATAGTTATTTTAATTAAAATAAGAGTTAGAAATAGAAATATTCTAATGAGGTGTTGCAAAAACAATTGTAAACTACAAAATTTTAACTAAATATGTTTCTCTCATTTTTTTTCTCCTTTTTATTAAATTTGTATTTATTATTTTCCCCTAACATTTGAGTTCATTATGTTTTGGACTGGGAGGCACAGTGACGCAGTGGGTATTGCTGTCACCTCACAGCATAACGGTTGCTGGTTCGAGCCTCAGCTGGATCAGTTGGCATTTCTGTGTGGAGTTTGCATGTTCTCCCCGTGTTGGCGTGGGTTTTACTTCAGGTGCTCTGGTTCCTCCCACAAGTCCAAAGACATGCGCAATAGGTGAATTGGGTAAGCTAAATTGGTCGTAGTGTATGTGTGTGAATGAGAGTATTATATTATTATTATATAGAAGAATTATATTCTTTACATCATTATACACATTTAGACCCCTTTGATTTTGTGAATAATTTACCAAAATCACACCCACTCTCTACAAAAGCTCTATCAACTATTGGCAAGTTTGGCGCTTTCTAAAACAGTTAAACTAAACATCATTTTTGACTAGTAATTTTGACTTTGAAAAATAAATTATGTTTAAATAAATGACAAATAATGAATATTTTTAAAAATATATTCATTCATTAATTTTCCATCAGCTTAGACCCTGATTTATCAAAGATCACCATGGTTTAATGAAGCACTAATTACGCTGGTATATGTTTTATGCAGTGGATGCGCTTCCAACCGCAACCCAATACTTGGAAACACACATACACTCATACACAACGGCCAGTTTAGTTCATCCAATTCACCTATAGCAGATGTCTTTGGACTGTGAGGAAACTGGAGCACCTGGAGGGAACCCATTGTGAACACGGGGAGAACATGCAAACTCACAGAGATGTCTCCTGCATACCTGCTAACACTCACGTTTTTCCCGGGAGTCTCCCGTATTTCAGACCCATCTCCCGTTTTCTTCTGTCTCCCAGAAAACTCCCGGATTTCTCCCCTGACCTTGGTAGTACAGACCAGCGACCTCACTCTTCAGTTTGCGCGAACCACCAACGCACAACCCCCCCCCCCCCCCCTCCCCTTCAGTTCACAAATCACCCCCCCCCCTTCTCTTTAGTCCGTGAATCAACCCCCCCCCCCACACACACACACCCGCTCGTCAGTTCGCGATTCACCCTCCCCCCCTATCTAATCACCTATCTACCAACCCCCCCCCCCCCCAGCGCACTCTTCAGTTCGTGAATTAACCCCTCAACCCCCCCCACTTTCCCGGATTTTATGAGACACATGCTGGCAGGTATGCTCCTGACCAAACCGGGACTCGAACAAGCAATCTTCTTGCTGTAAGGTGACAGTGCTAACCCCTGAGCCACCGTGACGCCCTTTTAAAATAGATCACAATAGAAAAGCTGTTACAATACCCCGCTATTAGTTTTCAAAGTTTCTTGACAAACATAAAAAAAACTTCACCAAACTTAAACTTCTGACTGCATTTTTTTAACAACAGCCTTTCCAAACATTTTCTTTTAGCATCAACAAAAGTTAGATAAAAGTTCACACGTCTGAGTGCACTACATCTGAGTGCACTAAACAGAGACTCACAAAAGTTCTTTTTGTCTGAAACAGTAACCATAGCAACAATACATTGCTCGAGTTATTTGCTTTAGGATCAGTATTGAAAATATATGAACAAGACGCAATAATTACTGACAATTCACAAGTATATAACAAAAGACAATCGTTTTAAAGCAATGTTGAATGCACCATGTTTAATTTCATTTTATTGATGGAGTACAAAGATAGAAAATACATACGCTTTTTTTTACTATTACTAATTTATTTATTTACTTTTTTTGTGAAGTAATGTGATTACATGAATCAGTCATGCACAATAATACAAATAAGCTAATAGGATCGATTTGACTTGATGCTTTGTATGTCACGGTTAAACTTTAAAACAGTTAAAGAAATGATTCCAACTCCTCTTTTTGATGTAAATCCTCAGTGAACACAGAAGGCCACATTCTCTCAGACAAGGTAGTGATCTATTGATATTCAAGACTGTGATCCCGTCTAAGTTTTTACCATGCTTTAAAGTAGGAAACTCTGAAACATCAAGCGGTGGCGCGCCGCTAAGATGAGAGCGGAACAAAAACAACTGAATTCCATCAAAACAGATTGTCAAACCAGATGGGAAGCTCCCAAGAACTGGGCCAGAATGTGTGTGGTGCAGACTTTGAATAGGCAAACACAAACAGTGAACAGATCTGCTGAGAGACAGTTAGCTCATTACTCTCTGTAATCGAAGATTATCATTAAACCACACCTAAAATGGCTTCAGATCGCACCAATTATCCTTTCTGACGTGTATCACAATAGCAATTAAAAACTAATACGGTGGGCTGAAGTGCGAATTAAGCCTTGTCAGTGGCGATTATGTGTCAAACTGTGTTTTCCTCCTTAGGTCGAGTTGTGGAGGAAAGTGGGTGATCTTTAAGTGGACTGGGTGAAGCTTACACAAACAGCTACTGTATAATTGGCCTGTGGTTTCACAGTCAACAGTGCTGGCGCAAAAAGATCTAATGTTGCGCTATGCTTAAAAAAAAAGACCAGAAGGCAAAGACCTCATTTTTAATACATGACAGGCAGCTCGAGCATCTTTTTTTGTCTTGCTTTCCATACCAACAACCCAGTGTTGGCAGCACAGTACCTTCATTGAAAGGTTGAGATGTGGATCAGTGAATATCAGCATAGCCAATGATTTCCAGTCAAAATTTTATAATCTTCAGTAATATATATATATATATATATATATATATATATATATATATATATATATATATATATATATATATATATAAGTGGCGGCTGGTGTTAAAAATTGTGTGTGGGGGGGGGGGGGGGGGCAAACAAAAAAATCTAACTGTTGGTAAAGTAAGAGTGTAAAAGCCATTTTTCAGGTGATGTATCAAAAAACTAAAATATGACTAAAGCATACAATAAATGCATCACAAATCAGTTCAATTTAATTTAATTTGAAAATTTGAAAATAAATTTTGCTCTCCTTTTTTTCTGGCTTGAAAATTTCTCAATAACCTTTTGGTTAGTCAGTCATCTCAGTCACCAGTCTCTTCTCTATTGACAGCATGGCCAATGCATTCAGCCTCTCTTGTGTCATGCTGTTTGAACAGCAAACACGGAAATAGTAAAAGGCATGACTTACATCACAACCTGCCAGCCAACTCCGTTTGTCATAACAAGTGCTGGAAAAGCCCCGAATATACGCGCGCTCGCCATCACTTGACTACTGGTGAATTTGCAAGGATGGTCGATCTGGTCCAAGCTCCTTCATTCTTTTTTTTCTTCATCCAAACGCCTTGTGAACGGATATCTTTGCAGAGATAAAACAGAATTTTCCTTCATCTCGAGAAATTACATTCTAAGCTCTTTGGTGAGAATGGTCCAATCACATAAGGCCAATCATATAAAAACAAATATGATTCGTTCTAACAACAAAAATGGGAGGGTTCGGGGCGCAGAGCGCTGCGCCCCAAAGACAATTTAAAACCGGCCAATTAGAGCTTATTGTCATATCACGTGCATTGCAAAAGTTCGTATACCTACATAGACAATCATTAGTCCGGCGCCCCGCATACATATGAAAAAATATTGTTCATACATTTTTTTTCAATAAATGTTAGTATGACTACAATAATTGTTAGAATGATATAATTAAATCAATTCATTTTGTTAATATTTGTGATAATAAACATTAACATATTAAAGGGCTCTAACTTGAAGGCGGCGGCGCCCCAGCGCCCTCTATTGACCAGCCGCCACTGATATATATATATATATATATATATATATATATATATATATATATATATATATATATATATATATATATATATATATATATATATATATATATATATATATGGCCGTGTAATTTAGCAAATTACAGTTGCAATCAGAATTATTGAACCCCCTTTGAATTTTTTTTTCCTTTTTTAAATATTTCCCAAATGATGTTTAACAGAACAAGGGAATTTTCACAGTATGTGTATGTGTATATTTTTTCTTCTGAAGAAAGTCTTATTTGTTTTATTTTGGCTAGAATAAAAGCAGTTTTTAAGTTTTTAAAAAACATTTTAAGGTCAAAATTGTTAGCCCCTTTAAGTTATATATTTTTTCAATAGTATACAGAACAAACCATCATTATACAATAACTTGCCTAATTACCCTAACCTGCCTAGTTAACCTAATTAACCTAGTTAAGCCTTTAAATGTCAGTTTAAGCTGTATAGAAGTGTCTTGAAAAATATCTAGTAAAATATTATTTACTGTCATCATGGCAAATATAAAATAAATCAGTTATTAGAGATGAGTTATTAAAACTATTATGTTTAGAAATGTGTTGAAAATGTTTTCTCTCCGTTAAACAGAAATTGGGAAAAAAATTAAACAGGGGGGCTAATAAATCAGGGGGTTGAATAATTCTGATTGCAACTGTACACCCTTAGGAAAAAGAAGTATACTTAAGTAAAGGTCAAGTATAAAAGTATACTTTATTTAGTAAGTAAATAAGCCCATAAAGATACACTGCAGTGACAAAAGCTCCACACTTTGTGGATAAAAAGATATAAAAATAAATGTGAATTATTAGCTTGTACAGTTTTAGAGTTCAAATAATTGTTCATTTTTTTTACTGCTGTCATTAAAAGAAACAAATCAACATTATGACTCCTTGTGTCGGTGTCAGGCTGAACAGCCTATATATATATATATATATATATATATATATATATATATATATATATATATATATATATATATATATATATATATATATATATATATATATATATATATATATATATATATATATACTTCGTAAAACATAACAGCATTGTGTCAAACAACTTAAAATATGCATAATTTGTGGTTGTACAGATAAGAATAAGATCATTTGAACTGTAATTTTGTTTCTGTAATATTTGTGTATAATAACAATAACTAAAAAAAACATTTAAAATTGTGATAACAGAGTTTCCCTCTTTGTTTCATTGATTTTTCGTTCTAAATGAAACTCTAGCTTACATTACTTGTTAACATAGTTATTTCTTTATTTGATTAATTTCAACATATTTATGTCATTTCCTTTGTAGGCGTATTCATTTGATAAAATTGTATTGTTCCTCTCACAGAAGGGCAGCAGGTAACATTAGGCTGTGTTTAGGCTTCTGCTGTTTGTACACCAAATTAAACCGCTACAAATATATGGTCTTCTAATTGGTTCAGACACTCATCAATTCTGATTATATTTTATTTAGTGTGCTGATAAACAGGATAAGCAGTTTCTCATTATTAAAAAAAACATATGTGAAAATGTGAAAAATCTAAATAGATTCATTTTAATACATTAATGAATAAATTAATTAATTAAGTAATAAATGAATGATGCATAATAGCAAGATAAACAGATTCACAGATTTTTTTTACAACTCTCTCCATCATTTTGACTGTTTGTCCTTATTGGATAACAGCATGGCCATAACTGTGTCTGTACCTTCTGAATGAAGCTTATATGGAAAAACTCTGCTAATCCACTACCAGGCACTGCACAATATTATCTTATGATTATTGCTCCAGGCTGAATCTGACCATGCCCTGCTCGAATAAGTGGCCAAAGCTACAGAATCAGGCATTTGATATTATCCGTTGGAGGTGGCGATTTCCCTACAATATGACATCATAGATAGTAATATTAAGGGATCTGACCTTCTGCACCTATGGTCCCAATACAATATTTGATTCAGTAGAAATGACAATTCAGCTCTGAAACCTACAGGCTATTATTTTAGTAAGATAACCTCTGATCTACCAAAAGCTCAAGTAAAAGTTAAGATCTCAGTTCATGTCCACTTTTAAACATGTCAGTATATGGCTGCATGGAATACTTGATTCTGATAGGCCAGTCGTGACATTCCAAGGTTATTCTGAGATAACACTTACTGAATAACACAGGCTCATCCGAGTACTTTAAATAATTTTGACCATCAGTGAATACTTTCACATCTATATGCTTATCTGTCACGCCGCTGTTTTTTACTGTTTTTTGATCTTGTGATTGAATAATACGTAGGTGAATGTATGCTCCATCTGCTCAAATCAGCCCTTTTCATTTTTGGCAGCCTCTAATTACATAATAACTATTAAGGCTCAAAATATTATATTATATTATATTATATTATATTATATTATATTATATTATATTATATTATATTATATTATATTATATTATATTATATTATTCATTCATTCATTCATTTCGACTTAGTCCCTTTATTATTCCGGGGTTGCCACAGCGGAATGAACCGCCAACTTATCCAGGACATGTTTTACGCAGCAGATGCCTTCCAGCTGCAACCCATCTCTGGGAAACATCCAGACACACTCATTCACACTTATACACCATGGACAATTTAGCCTATCCAATTCACCTGTACCGCATGTCTTTGGACTGTGGGGGAAACCGAAGCACCTGGAGGAAACCCACGCAAACACAGGGAGAAATTGCAAACTCCACACAGAAACGGCAACTGAACCAGCCGAGGCTCGAACCAGCGACTTTCTTGCTGTGAGGCGACAGCACTACCTACTGCGCCACTGCGTCGCCCTATATTATATTATATTATATTATATTATATTATATTATATTATATTATATTATATTATATTATGTTATATTATGTTATAATATGTTATGTTATGTTATGTTTTATGTTATGTTACATTATATTATATTATATTATATTATTTTATATTATAGGCGACGCAGTGGCGCAGTAGGTAGTGCTGTCGCCTCACAGCGAGAAGGTTGCTAATTCGAGCCTCGGCTGGGTCAGTTGGCGTTTCTGTGTGGAGTTTGCATGTTCTCCTTGCGTTCGCGAGGGTTTCCTCCGGGTGCTCCGGTTCCCCCACAAGTCCAAAGACATGTAGTACAGGTGAATTGGGTAGGCTAAATTGTCCATAGTGTGAATGAGTTTGTGTGGATGTTTCCCTGCGTAAAAAGCGTGCTGGATAAGTTGGCGGTTTATTCCGCTGTGGCGACCCCGGATTAATAAAGGGACTAAGCCGAAAAGAAAATGAATGAATGAATGAATGAATATTATATTATTTTATATTATATTATATTATATTATATTATATTATATTATATTATATTATATTATATTATATTATATTATATTATATTATATTATATTTTTTTACAAGCCTTGTGATATTCTGCAATAACCTCAATCGTACAGCCTCTTCACCCTTGTGTATTACTCCACCCTCATAGAATGACAACAGATCAATAAACTCACTACATTTTGACAAATATTGCAGCTGTTGGACAACATAATGTACTTTTGAGGCTTTATTTAGGCAAGAATGTAGTTGTTTAGATTGCATCTATGCAGTTTTTTTATAAGGGCAATGCCTATTTTAAATACTTATAATTTCAGAGTCAGAGGCCATCAGCCTATCATACTGACCAGAGCAAAGATGGTTGCACCACAAGTTGGCGACAGAGATCACATAATAAGCCCTTAAGGGAGAAAAACTCAATGTTTTCATTTTGCATTTCAAACTACAGCTGATCAAATCATTATAAAACATGTAAGTGACATTCTAAGTCGGTCTCTCTCTTTTGTATGTTGTAGTGCTGTATTTATTCCACAGTAATCTGCTTGTGTTTGCTTTGCTGTGGCTTTTGGGGGTTAATTATTTTGATCTCCCAATTGCAACAGATAAATACTAGGAAATATCTGTAGACTGAAGACATTTTATGCCTTTCACCCTTATAATCTTAAGAGAAAAATCACCTGTTTTGCCATCACTTTAGATATTACGCTACAGAAAGTCATTCAAATACTAGCTCTAAAGTGACGTTGTGTTTTTAAGCAACAGTTTCTGCTGTTCTGATGGTTCTAAAATGATTTTTTAGACTCTCCGTGCTTGATTTTATTTTTTATATACATGATTATGCTGTCAAACTATTACATAAATGCAATATCACAGTCGTAGCAGTGCAATATGGCTGTATATCGTCACCGGTGGGACACTAAGGTACTCAGCCTGTGGCCTCTAGCCAACAGATGCCTCCTAACAGTGTGTACAGCCATATTGCACTGCTACAAGTGTGATTTTGCTCATATATTATATTATATTATATTATATTATATTATATTATATTATATTATATTATATTATATTATACTATATTATATTATATTGTTACTAATTAATTAAAAGAGAGAGTCCATTAATTCAGCTCTTATACAATAATTTCCAATATTTTGTAGTTTTTGTTGTTTTTAATGAGTAAGTCACTGAGTCATTTAATTTGATTCCTTCAAACAACACATTACAACTTACTAACAACAGGCTAAAAAGACAAAAGCATGTCAAACATCAACATTGTAGCAATATTTAGAAATGTAAGTTACCTACATCCTACTAACTTGTTATAATGTCATTAACAAGCTTAATTCTAGCATTATGCTAAAACACACACACACACACACAACTTGACAATTGTAAGCATTAGGGTCTGTTCTTTGACAACCCTTAAAAAAACGTAACTATGTTTTTACTGTAGTAAAAATGTAGTAGCCATGTTTGTTAAAGGTGCAGTATGTAAGTTTGACACCCAGTGGTTGAACTAGGTATTGCATTCCTGAATCAAAACACACACAATTGCAGGTTGCCAGATTAAGGACCAACAGAATTATCCTGACTATTAAGACTAAACGCTGATTTAAGGCTGAATGAAATCATGTTCTAAATAAAAGCAAAGGCAAACAATAAAAGGGATATTTTCACATTAAAAGGAGTTTTTGTTCTAACCAATACCTCAAATGTATATTTTAGCAACAACTTCTATTTTTTGCAACTGAACAGAAAAGTTTGAATGCCATTTTACATGACATTTATTGCCATATAACTGAAAGCAGCAGCAGATCATTTACCTCAGATCTTGAAAATAAAATAAACTGTTTGAGAAGGAACTTTAGAACTGTGAAATAATGCAAACCAACACTTGTCAGTGATTTGGCATGCACATTTAATAATGTTAAAGAGGTTTAGTATGTATTAATTAGATTATAAACCTTACCATTTCATGAGTGAGTGCATATTCTGTGTATTTGAATGGCTGTACTTACATTTTTGTCATCTTATGTGTTGTTAGGACACCGAGTTACAATGTAACCTGCTCACCTAATGTTTACGTTCGTAATTTTTATATCATTGCTAATTAATAACCTCATGTGGAACTCTGAATCTGTATCTCATTTTGGAGTCTGCTACTGTCCACTGCAGGTCGCATTTCTGTCACAAACGCATACTTTGAGAGCCTTTCTGACTGAGCCCCAGTTTCACAAACAGGGCTTAGCTTAAGCCAGGACTAGACCTTAGTTAAATTAGGCTATTTAAGCCACATTTATAAAAACAGCCTCAGAAAAATACATAACTGGTGTGCACCTGAAGACAAACAAAATGTCACTGACATGTTTTAAGACATCTCACTGAAAGTTATTTTCAGTTGAGACAGCTCAAACATGCAATTTAATCCATGACTAGCCTTAAACCTTGTTTGTGAAACCGGGGGTGAATTTATGAAATATGTGGTTTTCCAACAAGGCAACCTGTGGTGCTGAAATATACAGTAATTGACTAAACTGGTATTGGGTGGGTTAAAGGGACCAAAACAAAGACAGCATTGTGGCATGTAACATATTTTCACCGCAGAATATCTGACTTCAACATTGTTTTCAGCCTGATCTCACAAGTATTTTACGTTTTGTCAGTTTAGTGGCTAATTCGTACGAATTCGTACGAGTTCAGTCGTACGAAAATGTACGATTTTAAAAAGGAGGCGTGGCACCTAACCCCATCCCTAACCCCAACCGTCATTGGGTGATGGGCAAATCGTACTAATTTGTACGAATTAGATCGTACGAATTCATACGAATTAGCCACTAATCAAAAAGTTACGAATTGGCCGTGAGATAGCGTTGTTGTTTTTAGATAAACAAGAATGTTCACTTAGCATGTTTCTTAAATATCAGCAAACATGTTATGGTATTTTTGTGCTTTAGAAGAGTCAAAAACTTACATACAGCACCTTTAACATTTTTACAACCACACTTTTGCTACAGATAACATGGTTAAACTATGGGTAGTGCAGTAGCAACATGCAAATGTGTGGTTACCACTGATTAATTACAATAACACTGTTTTGTTTGTTTGTTTGTTTTATTAGTAGTAAAACCGTGGTTCTTTTTGATACGGGAAGTCTTGTGTTGATGTATGAAGTGGTGTTTCATTAGTGTTCTCTGAGGCCCTGAAGAGCAGTCAGACTCAGCATAGGCTTACTATTATTACATCGCCTCCGGCTACACCTGGTCCATGCTTATTCACATTCAACTGCTGATTTGTTGGGACATAAAATCCAGCGGAGCTAATGCGTTCCAGAATAATGTGAATATATGCAAATTTTCCATGATTGCAAAATAGACTTGATTACTCAAATGAGAGTTATTGCGTTGTCCTTCAGGGTGACATGCGATGTATGTGCTGAAAGCGTGGGTGAATCGCCTTGTGTATGATGCTGAATTGATTGCGGTTGAACTTTAATTCTCCCCTAAAGATTTTTATTTTGTTCTTTCGCCTTTAAACACGCCTGAAGCCCTCCTTACGGCTCTTCATTTCGCTGCAGGCGAGAATGACTTCAGTGGCTCGCGGCCTGATTTAATATTTCCACTCTACCTTTTATCTTTAGGTCTATGATGCGATGCACAAGTCCTTATTTATCAAGAGTGACCACTGTGATCCCACACTGGCCATACAGTCAGTTGATGGTTGCCTGTCCCTTTCAAAATGACTCTCAAGGCGCAGAACCAAAAGAAGCATCACACAGTCTTTAATTGGGTCTTATGTGAAGGTGATGGTTTGTTGCCGTCGGAGGTATCTGAGGTTGATCTGTTTAGCATTAATATATTCTCAGCGCACATGAAAACTCAGCACATCACTGAGCTAATTAGGGAGGGCAGCATCTCGCATGTCTTATGTTTTTAATCAGATTTCACAATCTTCATTTCATCTCATATTAACTTCACTGTAAGGAAACAATATTAAAAATATAGTTTTATCTGATCTAATCTTTGGATGTTTAAATTTTACAGTATGAAAGTTTACACACAAATGTTCTTTTAAGTTGTTTTATATTGTGTAATAAATATACACTTACCGGCCACTTTATTAGTTACACCTGTCCAACTGCTTGTTAACACAAGTTTCTAATCAGCCAATCACATGGCAGCAACTCAATGCATTTAGGACAATCTGCTGCAATTCAAACCGAGCTACAGAATGGGGATGAAAGGTGATTTAAGTGGCTTTGAATGTGGCATGGTTGATGGTGCCAGATGGGCTGGTCTGAGTATTTCAGAAACTGCTGATCTACTGGGATTTTCATGCACAACCATTTCTAGGGTTTACAGAGAATGGTCTGAAAAAGAGAAAATATCCAGTGAGTGGCAGTTCTGTGGCTGCAACGGCCTTGTTGATGCCAGAGGTCAGAGGAAGATGACCAGACTGGTTCAAGCTGATAGAAAGGCAACAATAACTCAAATAACCACTCGTTACAACCGAGGGGTGCAGAAGAGCATTTCTGAATGCAGAAGAGCAACTCTGAACTCTGACAGCAGCAGAAGACCACACCTGGTGCCATTCTTGTCAGCTAAGAACAGGAAACTGAGGCTACAATTTGCACAGGCTCACCAAAATTGGACAATATAAGGTTGGAAAAACGTTGACTGGTCTGATGAGTCTTAATTTCTGCTGCAACATTCAATTGGTTAGGTCAGAATTTGGTGTCAACAACATGAAAGCATGAATCCATCCTGCCTTGTATCAACAGTTGGCGGTGGTGGTGTAATGGTGTGGGGGATATTTTCTTGGCACACTTTGGGCCCATTAGTACTAATTAAGCATCATGTCAACACCACAGCCTACCTGAGTATTGTTGCTGATCATGTCCATCCCTTTATGATCACAGTGTACCCATCTTCTGATGGCTACTTCCAGCAGGATAACGTGCCATGTCATAAAGTGCAAATCTTCTCAGACTGGTTTCTTGAACATGACAATGAGTTCACTGTACTTAAATGGCCTCCACAGTCACCAAAATAAATAAATAAATTCCTTACATTTATATAGCGATTTTCTGGGCACTCAAAGCGCTTTACACATACAGTAGGGGGGAATCTCCTCATCCACCACCAGTGTGCAGCATCCACCTGGATGACGCGACGGCAGCCATTTTGCGCCAGACCGCACACCACACACCACACACCAGCTGATTGGTGGAGAGGAGACAGAGTTTGGTTAAGCCAATTATGATGTGTGGATGGTTAGGAGGCCATGATGGACAGAGGCCAGTGGGCAGATTTGGCCAGGATGCCGAGGTTAAACCCCTACTCTTTTTCGGAGGACATCCTGGGATTTTTAATGACCACAGAGAGTCAGGACCTCGGTTTCAACGTCTCATCCGAAAGACGGCGCTCACTGAGCAGTATAGAGTCCCCGTCACTATACTGGTGCATTAGGACCCACACAGAACGCAGGTTGGGCGCCCCCTGCTGACCTCACTAACACCACTTCCGGCAGCAACCTGGCTTTCCCATGTGGTCTCCCATCCAGGTACTGACCGGGCGCAGCCCTGCTTAGCTTCAGTGGGCGACCATGTGAGAGTTGCAGAGAGCTAGCTGCCGTCACCAGAACTCAATCCAATAGAGAACCTTTAAGATGTGGTGGAATGGGAGATTCCCATCATGGATGTGCAGCTGACAAATCTGCAGCAACTGCGTGATGCTATCATGTCAATATGGACCAAAATCTCTGAGGAATATTTGTACCTTGTTGAATCTTGAAACGAAGGATTAAGGCAGTTCTGAAGGAAAAAGTGGGTCCAACCCAGTGTTAGTAAGGTGTACCCAATAAAGTGGCTGGTGAGTTTATATGTGGACAAGAAATATTGATTTGAATTGAACAAATTTTAGAATCTTAACTAATGGTGGTATTTTACAAAAACAAATCCACTATAATGTAACAGTGCAATCGATGCCAGATAAATATGTATTAAAACATGCCAAAAATATAATAAAATATCACCAGATTCTGGGAGTATGCTAGAGATGTGCTAGCAATGACTGCAATATGCTAACATGTTCACATATTTAAAAGTGCTAGAAACATATTTGACATAATCAACTTTCTACAACTGACAAATGGCTAACATATGCTAGCCACATGTTAGGTCATGATAAGATTGTGCTAAACATGCTAGCAACTTTGAAAAAAAAAAAAATTCTATACTATAAACGTATGCTGGTGGCGCAGTAGGTACTGATGTCGCCTCACAGCAAGAAGGTTGCTGGTTTGAGCCCGGTTAGGTTCACGTGGGTTGCCTCCAAGTGCTCCGGTTTCCCCCACAGTCCAAAGACATGCACTATAGGTGAACTGGGTAAGCTAAATTGTCCATAGTGTAAGTGTGTATGTCCTGGTCCACCAGGTTGGGGGTTGAGCATTGAGATAATGACCAACCTCGTAAAAATTTATGTTATGAAACACCAACACTGTGCAGCTAAATACTAACTTCGATATAAATGGCCCTGGGAGTAAGTAAATGTATGTAGTATTTTAAAACATGTTAACAATGAGCTAGAGAACAATAGCAACATGAAAAAACATGTTAGCACTAAACATGATAGCAACATGTTAAATATGTTAGCTGAAAAGTTCTAGAAATGTGTTAGCTTCTTACCAAAACATACTAGCAGCTTCTTAATGGTTTCTAGGAATGTGTAAAAGAAACAAAAAAATGGAAGACATATTAAAATTATATCAGCAAAGAAAAAAATAAATAAATGTAAAAACATGTCAGCATTAATTTTAAATTAAGCTATCAACATGCTAAAACGTTATCAACCCTGAAAAATCTGACCAGTATTTGTAAAAAGTAAAACTATTTAAAAAGCTAGCAATGTATCAATGCTGTTGATACAACACTGACTTTGGTGTGAAATGAGTACCAGATAAGATTATCTGATGCACAGCCTTATTATTGGTAATAGCAAATATCAGGGAGTATCAGACCAGTGATGTAAAATATTAATCTAATTGAATCAAATGTTTCAGAGATTTGGGCATAAAGCATGAAATTTGAAATATAATGTAGCTTAACATCTAACAAATGAGAGTGATTTGTTTATCTTAATGAATATTGTTTTGAGAGGACTAGAGCACAATGTTCCACTTATGCCATTTATATTTACCCAGTTCGTATGAGGTTAGAAAAACTGCTGACTTCACAGTCTATTTGGGTTTGAGAGTATAATCTTTTTTAAATCACTGTACCAGACAGGGAATTCCCTGCATCTCCAGCAAATTCAATACAAATATTATATTCAGAATTTATATTTCAGGAAAAAAATAACATTTTTCAGACATAAACACTTTAAAAGACATCTCCATTATTATAGCTAACATGCTAGCCTGAAAACATGCCAATGACATGTTAGAACTTGCTAGCAGTGTGCAGTTTAAAAATGTAACTACATGCCAAAATCTTTGTTAGTACACGCTAAAGCATGCTAGGAATTTGATAAAACATTAGCAGAACACAACAATGTGCTAGAACAGGCAAAGCATGTTAGCAATTTATAAAATATATAACATTTTAGGATTGTCCAAAGCATGGTGGCAACAAAATGAAGCATGTTGGCAACTTGGTAAAATGTACTAACAAAGTATTTTATAAAATATTCAGACATTGCTATAACATGCTAGTAACATTGCAAAATACTTCATCAATGGGTTTAAACAATTGGCTAAAATATGTTAGAACATGCTATGAACATGCAAGCATGCATGATAGTGGTGTGGTAAAATATGCAACAAGCCATTAACAACAATCAACATTTTAAAATAGGTTAGCTTTGTGGTAAACATTTTACTAGAATATGTTACCATCATGTTACATGCTAAAACATGTTACATGCTAATGCCAACATTAAACTTTGGTAACATTAGCAGTAAAACATTGCAACATACGTTAGCACTGTGCTAGACTATTCTAGGAACATGCAAAAAAATTATTAGCAAGCTGTCAACATTTTTAAGTCATTAAAATGATGGTGGCAAAATGTTAACAACATTCTAAAATGTGATAATGGGCTATAGCATGTTAGCAATGTTGTAATGTTTGGAGCATATCATCCTAGTGATGTGTTTAAACATACAAGCACAGGCCTAATTGCTAGAACATGGTACTAGCATGCTAACATGTTCAGAATCAGTTTTTATTGCCAAGTGTGTTTCACACACACAAGGAATTTGTTTTGGCTACAGAAGCTTCCAGTGTACATAAAGTGACAAGTGACAACACCAGTTTAAATATGAGAAAAGAAGAAGGCGATAAACATTACACATTAAACAGAGATGCAGTAAGTAAAAAATATCTGGATGTTGAATTGTATGTACAGATATGTTGTAAATATACAGGTTATAAGGTGCTGTGTACCAATGCGAATGGAGAAAGTATTGCATTGTATATTGTTATAAGGTGCTGTGTACAAGTGCGTATGAGAAAGTATTGCATGTTTATTGCCCAGTAGGGATATATTTAACTGTTCATGAGGTAGATGCCCTGCTGAAAAATCCAGCTTAAACCAGCCTAAGCTGGTTGGCTGGTTTTAGCTGGTCGACCAGCCTGGTTTTAGAGGGGTTTTGGCCATTTCCAGGCTGGTTTCCAGCCATTTCCAGCCTGGTCTTAGCTGGTCAGGCTGGGAGTTGACCAGCTAAAACCAGCTTGACCAGTCAAAACCACCTATGTCCAGCTTAAACCAGGCTGGTCAAGCTGGTTTTAGCTGGTTTAAGCTGGTCATTTTCCAGTCTGACCAGCTAAGACCAGGCTGGAAATGGCTGGAAACCAGCCTGGAAATGGCCAAAACCCCTCTAAAACCAGGCTGGTCAACCAGCTAAAACCAGCCAACCAGCTTAGGCTGGTTTAAGCTGGATTTTTCAGCAGGGTGGCCTGAGGAAAGAAACTTTTCCTGTGTCTGGCTGTTTTTGTGCTTGGTGGTCTGTAGCGCCGACCAGACGGTAACAGTTCGAACAGGTAGTGTGCTGGGTGCGAGGCGTCCAGAGTGATTTTGCGAGCCCTTTTACTCACTCTGGAAAAGTACAGTTCTTGAAGTGTAGGAAGGGTAGTGCCAGTGATTCATTCAGCAGTCCGGACTATTCGCTGTAGTCTATGGAGGTCAGTTTTGGCAGCTGAGCTGAACCATACGGTGATTGAAGTGCAGAGGATGGTTTGGATGACAGCTGAGTAGAACTGTACGAGCAGCTCCTGTGGCAGGTTGAACTTCCTCAGCTGACGAAGGAAGTACAGTCTCTGCTGGGCTTTCTTCACAATAGAGTCTATGTGAATGTCCCACTTCAGATCCTAAGAGATGGTGGTGCCCAGGAACCTGAATGACTCTACTGCAACCACAGTGCTTTTCATGATGGTGAGTGGGGGGAGTGCAGGGGGGTTTCTCCTAAACTCCACTATCATCTCCACTGTTTTGAGCGTGTTCAGCTCCAGGTTGTTGTATCTGCACCATAAAGCCAGCCGCTCCACCTCCTGTCTGTATGCAGACTCATCACCGTTCCGGATGAGACTGATAACAGTAGTGTCATCAGCAAACTTCTAGAGCTTAATGGAGGGGTCTTTTGCGGTGCAGTCCTTGGTGTACAGGGAGAAGAGCAGCGGGGAGAGAACGCATCCCTGGGGGGCACCAGTGCTGATGGTGCGGCTGTCGGATGTGATTTTGCCCATTCTGACTAGCTGTTGTCTAACTGTCAGAAAACTGGTGATCCATTGACAGACAGAGCTGGGGACAGACAGCTGGGTCAGTTTGTTCTCGAGCAGTGATGGGACAATGGTGTTAAAGGCAGTACTGAAGTCCACAAACAGTATCCTTGCGTAGTTCCCTGGTTTGTCCAGATGTTAGGGCAACAGGTCTGTAGTCATTGAGTTCTGTGATCTTTGGTTTCTTTGCTATTGGGATGATGGTGGAGCAGTTGAAGCAGGATGGAACTTTGCGCTGTTCCAGTGCAATGTGGTAAACATATTGAATACTTGACCACTAGCAACATGATAAAACAAAAATATGTTAGTTATAGGCTTGCTAAATACATGCTAAATATTTTGTTAAAAACATGCTAGTGCTAAGTTAAAATGCTAGTGACATGCTAAAACATGGTAACTACAGATTAATACTAACAATGTGATAGAACGTAATCAACATGTTAACATACTAGGAACTTGCTAAAATATGTTAGCAACATGTTAGCAAAATTGTTCAAATGTGTTCAAACATATTAGGGAGGTACAACTGTACAACAGGCTAGATAGTAACAATGTGCTACAATATGCTGACAACATGCTAAAAAATGCTAGCATGCAAAAACATATATGATAAAACTTCTAACTTGTAAAAGCATGAAGCGGTGTGAAGGTTAGTAGCATGCAAAACCATGTTAGTTTATTAATAGGAGTAGTCAGGCAGGCAATAGTCGATAAGGGGCATACCAGCCTGATCTCACGAGGAAACGTAAGTATTTTACGTTTTGTCAGTTTAGTGGCTAATTCATACAAATTCGTACAAGTTCTGTCGTACGAAAATGTGCGATTTTAAAAAGGAGGCGTGGTACCTAACCCCACCCTAACCCCAACCGTCATTGGGTGATGAGCAAATCGTACTAAATTGTATGAATTAGATCGTACGAATTCATCCGAATTAGCCACTAAATCAAAAAGTTACGAATTGCCATGAGATTGCTTTGGGCATACAGATAATCCAAAGAGCGAGGTCATAAACAGGCAAAAGTTCAGGACAAGGAAATCAGGAACAATAAACAATGCAAGGATCAAAACCACGGCAGGATAAACAGGTAAAACGCTTAATAATGCTTCACAGGGAAAGGCAAGACTCAGCAATGTGTGTGTGAGTGTGTGTTTGAGAGGTGAATATAGTCCAAATGATCAGTCCATGACAAGTTACCAGCTGTGTACGTGTGTGTGTCAGTGTCCGGATGACTGTCAGCTTTGGCAGAAGTGATTGGAGCAATGGCTTCTGGGATTTGTAGTTCACATGTGGCAGAATTGTAGTCTGCAAAGCTTAGATTGCTAGTGATCATGACTCTAGCAATATGTTAGGAATTAATTTACTTTTCTATCTTTAAATCTAACTTCAAGATTGAAATCTAATTTCAAATTTTAAAGCTACCCAAAATTTTTAGCCTGGTTGTCTTAAACTAGCAGAAAAGTTTATGCGTGTGTGTGTGTGTGTGTGTGTGTGTGTGTGTGTGTGTGTGTGTGTTTTATCTATTTTTTATTTATTTATTTATTTATACAAACTGCTTTGTGCAGATCATCTGGATGCAGAATCTCTAGACAGGCGTTTCCCCAATGCTGCTGTTTGTTTTGGTCTCTTTGTTTGCTAACCAGCTGCTGCGTGAAGCTCTGGCTTTTTTTGTTATTCTTTTTAGTTTCTCTTGGTTTGTCCTCCTAGTCATCTCCTTCATTTTTAATTATGAAATTTTTTCTCAATATGCCATACAGCATTGCTAGCGCACATTCAAGACGAAGCAAGCTTAAATATCACACTCAGACGAAGACTGAGTTACAATAAGCATGCATATGAATATAAATGTTCAAGCCCGAGGATGAAACATCTTTACCGATGTGCTGTTTCCCTGGAGCAAAGCTTTAATCTATATGAAAAGTAAGGCAGCGGTGTTAATATCCCTGTATCCCTTATGCAAAGACAAGAGACAAATAAAGTGGGCTGTGAAAATTAAGGGCAGCCATTTAACAAGGAAACCTGCATTAAACACGTAGATAAATCTGTTCGGAATGGCTATAAAATGCAAGAGTTCAATGTATTTGTCTTAGTAAGGTTGTAATTGGTCTGGATAAAGTGATGTAGGGGGTTGTTGAACAGATGCCATTAAACAGGGATGTTTTTAGCACATGCTTCATTAAGTCGATGATTTATTATATTAATTTTTTATTATTTGTCATTACTAAACTAGTCATAGGGTTTTAGTTTCCAATGTGTTTCAAGGAGACATGCTTATCTTTGCATAAACATTGAGAAAGACAAAGTAAATTTTTCTTAGTTTATTTATTGGTTTATTTAATATTTCAAGTCTGTTTTTTTGTTTTTTTTTTACTATTTCTTTTTTGTAATTAGTGAACTTTAATTTTACTTTCTAAGTAGATTAATAAATAAATAGGTCACACTTTATTTTGATGATCTGTTTGTTGAATTTAAGTTACATTGCATTTACATGCCAACTAATTCTTATTAGATTACAAGTAGACTGTTAGGTTAGGGTTACCGTTTAATTTGACATGTACTTGCAAAGTTTCTTATAGTCAGTTAAATGTCTGTTTAGCAGCAGTATTAACAGATATTAAGCAGACAGTCTACTAATACTCAAATGGACCATCAAAATAAAGTGATACCAATAAAAAATTTTTTTCGAAGTTCTAACTAAAAATAATACTACATCATCATTTCACTCTAATTCAAAATGTGTTAAATTAAATGGATTGAGAGAGTGTAATTCCTTTGCAATTATTTGTGAAATTTATTGTCTATAGAAATGTTCTTGTTTGTACAGTAGGCAAGCTTTTCCTTTTTATTATATGGTTTTAAATTAGCACAATTATCAGTAATGGAATATTTAATCAATCCTATTATAAATATACATGTCAAAAATATTTCAATGTACTTCTCTTTGTAATTTTGTAATTGATCTAAATCAGGAGCACCCAAACTTTTTCATATGAAGGGTCAAAAACCAAATATCATTGATATCCGTGGGCTATCTATTTTACATTAAAGTCACATGGGCTCATTCTGATTGCGTACCCCTATATACATTTCTGGAGAAAGCAAAATACATCCCAGGAGCTATGTTTTTTTGGAGTTTTTGTTTTCGCGAATACGCCAGAGGCAGCTGCGGTTACGATTTTTTTGTTTACGATGATCTCGAATATCTCTCGCGAGTGCCATTCACGCCTGCTGTTCTCACGTAAATCCACCAGAGGCCACTGACTAACTCACTGACTAACAGACCGATCAGCCCCCACCCTCCCCCTTCCCCAAACCCAACCAATAGTATTTTGGAAAGCACTGATTGATCACCCACCCTCTTCCCTAAACCCAAATGCAGTTTTTTAAAAAGCAATCCAGAAAAAGAAAAGCCTCCTGAATTTTACCACGTTTTCAGATTTTACCACGTTCTCGCCCTGTTATTTACTAGTTTATTTTTTTTATTCTTTGGCTTCTGTTTTTGTCTTACCTGCTTTCTGGAACCGTTCTTCACTGGACTAAAACCCCATTGTCATGGTTAACTCTGCTCTGCATCTCGAGTCTTCTGACATACGATACATGATACATGTCAAGCTACCAGACAAACTGGTAACAGCAGAAAAGCCGTCCACATGCAGGTAATCGATCAGCTGGTAGGCGAGAAAATGAACAGCGCCTCGTAGCATTAATTTTAAAGACGAAAGCCGTATGTACTTCTGGCTACATAAATTGCAATCTCCAGAAATGTATATACACTAAAAATTTATTTATTTTTGCTCGTTCAAACTACTTATTTAAATCGTGCTGAAACAACACAATTCTTGAGATTTCATTGGAACATTTTTTTTTATGTTCAATCCACATAAATTTGTTAAAAGTGTTAAGTTAACTTAATCAATTTTTGTTGGGACAACATGAAGGAATTGTGTGGAACCCAGCATTTTTTACAGTGTAGGGCTACATTTTCAGAATGAGCCTACAGTATGTTGGTAATTTCCTAATTTATTTCAGAATATTTAAAAATACATAGAAAACATTACTTTGAATTGTATTAACTAATGCAGCACAGACTTTTTATTTATTATAAATGCAATAAAAACAATAGTAATATAAACAATCACATTTATAACACATTGGAGTTCAGTGCTGAATACATTAGTCAAGCTTAAGCTGCTTTTGCATTGATTTGCTTACCAAAGTTCTTTGCCTG
The DNA here is from genome assembly GCA_903798195.1 of Danio kyathit. Taxonomy (NCBI): domain Eukaryota; kingdom Metazoa; phylum Chordata; class Actinopteri; order Cypriniformes; family Danionidae; genus Danio; species Danio kyathit. The sequence goes on from LR812542.1 coordinate 18,493,754, forward strand.
TTGAGTGACAGTATGTACATTTTAAACTAAATCAGATTAATTGACACTATTTAAATTGAAATGCTTAATTTAAGTTAGCCTTTTTGTAGCTTAACAATAAAACAAACAAATAAAAAGTCTCTAAACCGTCCCCCTCATTCTCCCTCTCTTCTCAGATGGGATGGCGGGCCAACGCAAAGGTTACCATGGGCCAACTCTGGCCCCCGGGCCCTAGTTTGGGCATCTCTGATCTAAATAAATGGCTTAGAAGTATAATAGTTAGGAGTATTTTACTGTATTGTCCCTGAAATAGAATTAGAAATATATATTGATACACTCAAAAATATATACTTACCTGCTTGTTCAGACTACTTATTTAAAATGAGCTGAATCAACTCAATTCCTGAGTTTTTTTTTGGAACAACTTAGTTGTTTTATGTTCAGTCCATTTAACTGTAAATGTAAAAACAATTTAGGCTAAATCGATTTGTGTTGGGACAACATAAAGGAACTGTATGGAAACCAGCATTTTGTACAGAGTATTCACTGCGTATTATAGTGTATGATCATTTTAACAAATTAAAGTAGATTGAACACAAAACAATTAAGTTGACCCCTAAAAAAACAAGAATTGTGTTGATTCAGCTCTTTTTAAATGAGTAGTTTGAACAAGTAACAAAACAAATTTATGTAGGTATGAATGTTAAATACACATATTTTAATAAAAAAAAAAAACATTTTATTGAGCCTAAACAAAAAATATATACAGCCTATCTATTAAAATAAAGATGTATATTTAGTACCATACAGGTTTGAACACATGCTTCATTAATTCAACAATTATTTCTAATATTTAATGCATTGTTATTTATCCTTAAAAGACTAGAGATGACATTTAAGTTTCCTCTGTGTTTCAAATAGAAAAAAAAAATCCTCTATGAAACCACAGAGTCAAGGTGGGCATTTCCTCAAGATGAAGGCCGCTTATCAAAGCTGTGCACAATGTTGTTCACATTTTGATTGTCGAGACCAATCTCAGCGGGAGAATATTGGTTTGAGCCATTTCCTGAGCTAGATTACCTTCCTCTGGACTCTTGAGATGCAGTTATGAGCCTCTAAATTGAGAGTCTGCTAATGGTTAATCACAACCAGAGGAAGGGGCAGAGGAAGGTAACGTTGTTTTGGTGTGCAAGTGGACGTGTTTTTTTTTTTTTGTTGTTTTTTCTTTATTATTATGAGAACAAATTTAAGTATTATAAATATTGTTTAGACACATTTATTTTAAATTTGAATATTATTAGAGCAATAGTATTACTGAATTTTTTTACACTGAATACATGTAAAGAAATTAACTGACTCAAAAATTGCTGGTAATATTAACATAATCCACGTGGGGGTAAATTGCTTTGAAAAAAATAATAATTTCTAACTAATTGCATCATTGATATTCTATATAAATTACTTTCTAATTACTTTGTATGAAGATTACCTTAATTAATCAATAAGTAATTTGATTACTTGACACAATACTAAGTAAAGTCTGTATATATCTCAAAGCATAAAGAATACAAATTAAACTCTTAATTCCAACTATTTGATAACGTACCGTTAAAAAACATTAAATATCGAATGTGTAATCATCAGAAAATCCAACCTTTTGTTTAAAAAAAATCAAGTTATTATACAGATATATTGGTATTCAGAATTATGGTCCATAAGTTAATGTAGTTAATGTATATACTAGCATTAACTAAATATGAATAATCTTGTAAAGCATTCATTAAGCATTATTAATCACTGCTTTACTTCATTAATCACTTATGCATTATTAAAATCCAAAATTGTGATTATATATAATTTAAAATCAATCTGCTTCTCTGAATTGATCTCTACAGAACAGTTGAATGTAATGTATGCACAGTATTTTAGGCAAGGATAATTAAGCTTAATTTCATTACAGTATCTAGTTACTTTGTAGTTTATAGTAATTACACCCAACACTAAATATAATGGTAAAGAAATTATATAAAAGTTCATTCATTCGTTCATTTTCTTTTCAGCTTAGTCCCTTTATTAATCATTGGTCGCCACAGCGCAATAATCTGCCAACTTATCCAGCACATGTTTTACGCAGTGGATGCCCTTCTAGTTGTAACCCAACACTGGGAAACACCCACACACTCTTGCACACACTCGCATACACTACGGCAAATTTAGCTTATTCAATTCACCTATACCACATGTCTTTGGGGAGCACCCGGAGGAAACCCACGCGAACACTGAGAACATGCAAACTCCACACAGAACGCCAACTGACCCAGCCGGGGCTTGAACGAGCGACCTTCTTGCTGTGAGGCAATTGTGCTACCCCCTGCACTACCGTGCTGCCCCGTGACCCAGCTGGGGCTTGAACGAGCGACCTTCTTGCTGTGAGGCAATTGTGCTACCCCCTGCACTACCGTGCTGCCCCGTGATATAAAAATAATTAATGGTATAAATAACAAGTAGAGTTAAATGGTGGTTTTCTGTTATAAACCAATACTGCTTTAAAGTTTATAATTCTTAACATTTTAACAAGATAAAACATCCCAACATGCCAAAAAAAAAAAATGAAAGAATAGAAACCGAAATCACCACAGAATTTGTAATGGCTTTCATGCTTACAGCACAATGGTAATTATATTGGTTTTAATGGAATCTATATCGGTATATAATAGAATATGTCCATAATCCTACTACAAACCATTTAAATGTACTGGTTTTGATGGTTTGTAGTGTTTTAAATATATTTGTCAAGGTTTCTTATTTCTTATTTTTCTTAATTTTCTGCAGGGAGGTTATCAATACTCTAAACATGTTAGCAATGAGCTAAATTGCTATTTGCCAAAACATGCAAGCAGCATGCTAAAACCTTAGCAACTTGCTAACTTAAGTATGCAAGCAATGCATTAGGACATGCTAGGAATGTGTTAAGACATGTAAACAGCTTAACAGAAAATGTGTGAAATATTTCAGTAACATAAAACATGTTAGTAATAACTCAGCATTATCAGCAAAATAAAACAGCATTAGGTGGATTTTAAACCATGGCTGTTTGTTTAAATTGGTTTAAGCTGGTTCTTGCTGGTTATGAGCTGGTCCTGATTAGCATTGCTTATATTATTTATCTTCTATCCTACTTTACTACGTTTTTAAAAAGCTAATAAAACACCAACCAAAAGGAAATGTAAAAATATCAGTATCTCTGTGCTACGAAAGATCTCAGAATCTCAGTGCTACTAAAATAACTCCGTGTCTTCACCCGGCGTCAGCTCTACACCCTAAAACCCACAGTTGATATCCTTTATAACTAGTTTGCAGTTCCAGAAACCTAAATGACTGAAGTGTGTGTGTCTTGCTGAGATATAACCTGAAGGTGGATGATCCTGCTGCGTCTCCTGCATGAAACCTGAGCTCTAAAATCAGCCCACACTGGAAGTTAATGAGCATTGTCTTTCTGCTGAAAAACTCACTTCTGGCTCTGTAAATTGAAAACCACATAAATTCAGAAAGTATTTTAAGGTGCTGCTTTTTTTCTCTCTCATAATTAAAAATACACAGTGTTTGGCCATCTGTGCGCACATAAAAATGTCTGTGAGTACACTAATTTACTGCGCCAGGCGTTTTATGATCTAACTTCTTTAATGGGCCGTGTGTATGTCGATGTCAAACAACAGGCTGCTCATCCCACAATCAATTCTAAGAGAAGAGGGTGGTCTCCAGAGCCCTCATTTTTCTTTACATTTGAAACCAATACAGCATAATGAGAGCTGCCAATAATATCCACTGCCGACATTATGTGCTGTTTGAGAGCCAATAGCGGCACAGGGATCTGAACTATGAGGTCATCACTTGTCTTTCATGATAGGGGCATTTAGGAAGTTATATTGCTGTCATAAATAACACAGCGATAAGTACAATATGCGTTCTGTTTATGAATACATGAGTAGTGCTGGTGGAAACTTTTTAGATAGAAATTTTTATTTAGGTGTTTGATATTACTTGTCATAAATGATGTGTCATTATATATCTTGACATGATTTTATATGTATTATATGAAACGTATACATATCTATATATTGCTTATTATATGTTGTTTGCATTATTATTTTTTACATCTATAGATCTGTATTTTAGCCAATATGATATTGTGTATACATATGTATTGTGTGTATGAGTGTTTGTTTACATGTTGTAAATTTTGTATTGTTATTTTTTTAATAAAATGTCAGCATATATAAGTACACCCCCTCATAAATCTCTCTTTTGAATTCATATGTTTATTAGGAAGCTATACAATATTATATGTGTGCATACACATTAGATTAGTCAGTACTGAAGCCAAATCTGGAGCTCATCTAACAAAATAACTTACGATAACGGTCCAAAAACTAGTACACCCAAATGTATATATTATAGAAAAATATTAAGTGGGGTTTATTTATAAGTTAATTTCGAGAGGATCACGTGCTTATGAATGCTTGCGGCTGGTCCCGCATTAGCCAATTCATGATTTACCAAGTTCCATATAACATCTCTGTTTTAAAGAATCCCCCTGTCCATGCCTACTCCTCCTCCTTTCTTAGATGGGTGGCACGGCAGTGCAGTGGTTAGCACTGTCGCCTCACAGCAAGAACGTCACTGGTTTTAGTCCTTACCAAGCCAGACGACATTTTTGAGCGGAGTTTACATGTTCTCCCCGTGCTAACGTGGTTTTCCCCCGGGCCCCCCGGTTTCCTTCCACCATCCAAAAACACACAACTTAAGTCAATTGACTAATCCAAATCGGCATCATAGATGTGCTCCTAGTAAGTAGTTATATCTTAAGAACAATCCTTATCTGTTCATTAGCTACTACAGCAGGGGAGTTTTCGAGATCTATCTGAGCTCAAACTCCCCTCTCGCCCTGCAACAGGAGGGAGCCCTGGCCCTGAGGATCTTATGAGCTCAGGGCTCTCTCCCGGGATAGCATGCCAAACACGCTTTATAAACAATCATCAGCTGAGTGTGAACTCTTGAAATACAAGTTTAAAAGGAGCAACAATTAAGAGAAGCAAATAAATTACAAATTTTGTTGAAATTTTGTAGGTTGTAATATATATTATCTTTCAATTTCTAAATATGTTTGGTGACTAAAATATTATTTTAATAAACATATCTGTTTAATAAATCTGTTTTGTTTAAATGCACCAAAATGCATTGCCTTGCCCATATTCACTGAGAAATGGATAACAATATTCATTTTCAAAATGGGGTATACTCAATTATTCTGAGCACTGTATATATATATATATATAATTATTAGCCCCCTGAATTACTAACCCCCTGTTTATTTTTTTCCCAATTTCTGTTTAACGGTGAGCAAATTTTTTCAACACATTTCTAAACATGATAATTTTAATAACTCATTTCTAATAACTGGTTTATTTCATCTTTGCCATGATGACAGTAAATAATATTTGACTAGACATTTTTCAAGACACTTCTATACAGCTTAAAATGACATTTAAAGGCTTAACTAGGTAAATTAGGTTAACTAGGCAGGTTAGGGTAATTAGGCAAGTTATTGTATAATGATGGTTTGTTCTGTAGACTATCGAAAAAAAATAGCTTAAAGGGGCTAATAATTTTGACCTTAAAATGTTTTTTAAAAAGTAAAAACTGCTTTTATTCTAGCCAAAATAAAACAAATAAGACTTTCTCCAGAAGAAAAAATATTATCAGACATACTGTGAAAATTTCCTTGCTGTGTTAAACATAATTTAGGAAATATTTAAAAAAAGGCACAATTAATTTCTAAAAATTATAATACTAATTGTATACTCTCAAGTTCTAAAAATATCACATTGAACTGGAAAACATGGCAAAAATAAAAAAAAAGATAATTAATATACCAATTAAGTGATTAAAATAAATGGATTTATTAAGCTTTGTTCCAAATGCCTTTTAGTTCCTTTTTTAACTAATTAAGAAGCAAAGCAATTTGCACATAAAACCCTTAGAATGCCTCCGTGCAAAATAATTTTTCCTACATCTCAAATTTAGAAATTCACTGAGCTTCACGTGCTTGTCTTTGTTTTTTGCTAGTGCTTGACAAAGGTAAACATTCATTTTCAAACAAATTATGATGTAAGTGTGTTTTGTTCACCAATACACGCTCTCCCTCTCTTTCTCTCTCTCTCCCGGGTTTACACCTCAGAGCTTCTGAAAGACACACAGTCAGCCTTCATCTTCTTCACTGCACTTATGCCTTATGACAGGCCTTATTACAATACTGACACCTCAAATTAGCCTTCATGACACAGTCCAGTACACATGTGCACATACAGTTCAGCACTGCTCTCACAATTCAGTGGCTCGCTTTAAAGCATACCAGCCGTGAATGTGCGGTAAGAGCTATGATCTAACTAATTCTACAGACGTTTTGCCTCTTTCGTATGAAGAGAACTTCATTTGCTTGCACAAATCTGAACCTACATTTGCTCACCAGCTTCCCTTTATGAATAAACAGAATTTTTGATGAACCTCACAATGCAGCGAAGGTTTTAACAAATTCAGAAAAAGAAGTAGCAGTTTTAAAATTGAAGACATAAAATTTCGGAGAGGAATCATCATCAACTTTTTTTCCTTTTCTTTTTTTAATTGAATTAAAATTTTATTTTTTTTCTCTCTTTCTCTTTTAAGACGGCCAAAACCATTCTGTAACGCTTATCTAAGTCCAGATTTATAAGCAGTTTAAGTAATAGGTGTTGATAAATGGGCATTAGTACACTGTAAAAAAAAAAAAAAAAAAAAAAAAAAAACCTGGTTGCCTTAAATTTTTAAGCTGAATCAAATTAACCCTATGAGTCCATTGAACATTTATTATGTTAAACTGACTTAAAACAGCTTGCATAACTTATAAAATTAAGTAAGAACATGATTAACTTAGTTTATTAAGTTAGAATGAACTAAAAACATATGCTGTCATGACTAATTGATCATAAATATTTTTACAGTGTAGTTTTGGGTCAATCTTTATGTTTGCAGCTCTGTCTTTGTTTTGTGTATGCAAATGCATATTTGTGCTATGTGGTATGTGTGTGTGTTCATGAATCTAAAGATTGTACAGCATAAGACAACAGGAAAAAGTTTGTATTAAAATTAAATTGTAAATTGTAGTTGCAGATTGAGTGTGTGTGTGTGCGTGTGCGTGTGTGTGTGTGTGTGTGTGTGTGGAACAACTTGAAAATTTAGTTTCTCTGGATTTATCGTTTATAGTTATATATTTAAGTTGAACTGCTGATGCCATTTCTTATTTATTATAGTATTTATTACTTATAGATTTTTTTTGTTGTTGCATAAATTAACAAAAAATATGCTTATATTTATTTTCAGATAACACAATGCCAATATTGTAACTTCAAAAGACTAAAGATAAATCATTGAACGGTTGAATAAGCCAGATTTTCAATCACGTCAATTAAAAAAAATATATATATATTCTAACCTTTTGTCATTTTCTGAGGGGATAGAATAAGCTAATTTTGACATTTTACTCAAAATTATGCTGTACCTAATAATTTCAGCCAATTCAGAGAATGTACAAGGCGTCGTGTGTGTGTGTGTGTGTGTGTGCGTGTGTGTGTGTGTGTGTGTGTGTGTGTGTGTGTGTGTGTGTGTGTGTGTGTGTGTGTGTGTGTGTGTGTGTGTGTGTGTGTGTGTGTGTGTGTGTGTGAATATCAAGGCCAATTTAACATTACGATCACCTTGCTTCAGTCCAGTCATTCAGGTCTGTATAATTATCATAAGTAATTATGAGTCTTTGCAAAAACGGTTCTGGGATTTATGCCGAGCAGACAACGATTCAAGGTTGCAAAAACAGTATTAATATATTTATAGCAGCATACATAGTTGTTTATCATCCAGTCTTGAGACATCTGAGAAGATTTCTGAAGTCCGTGTGTTTCTTCAGCACCGTGGACAGCGCCTTGTGGCAGTCGAGCATAGTTTTGCGCATGCGCGATTCATTAACGCAAGTTTTATCATTCCTTACAAAATAGTCCACGTTAATAGTCATTGAAAAGATTGAGTAAATATGTGTACAATACAATATTTTATTAGGCGGGACATTATATAGGGACTTTTCTTTTTCCACAACTTACATCTGTGAGCATTGTCACTGAACACTAAATCAATCAAAGCTACTTATTATCCGGAATGTAGAACACACCATAATGTAAATATGTATTTTATAAATTAGATGTCTTGCAAAAAAAATAAATAAATAAAAATTTTAAGACGTCTCCATTGGCTGATATATGATCTTTTTTTCTTATTAATAATCACTGTATAGCAGGTGGCCTACATTTGGCATATTTTCAGTATGTTCAGCATCCAAACGACACATCATTGACAGCACAAAAACAGGAATCTTCCATTTCATTCGTGCAAAAATGCTTTGGGGCCATAAAGCACTTCCGCAGCTCCACACCACACACCTCACTGGACGGAAGCCGAATCATTAAGGCTATACAAACACAAAATAAAGCACTGATAAATACACCTAGTTCGGGATTCGAAGTTCGTCTTCGTCATAAATATCTTCTCATTTATATAGTGGTCCAGGTAATTGTCAGTTGCGGATTGCTTCCTGTTGATAAAATCCAAGAACAATCGCGACGGCCAAAAAAGGCGGGAACTCCCTGGGGGCGCGTCCATATGCAGTTTTGTGTTATTTCAGTCTTGTTCAAAGAACTTGGTCTCTTGAAAACATCGCTCTTTGCGATTCAGTTATAGAGGAAAGACTAAAAATCCAGAGAACGTGGAGTATTTCCATCCGCCCATTAGATTCCCTCTTTCCAACTTGAGATAGACTCGATCCTCGCGCTCCACCATCAGTAGAACTCCGTTACTTGCCGCCTCCCGCGTGACATCCTGATCCCCAGCAAAAGCAGAAATGACCGGGTATTCGTTCTGCATCAGGTTCACCTGGATAACAGGAAACACAGCGCGCTTTAGTCCTTTGAAAGCAGAGCAACAGCTTTCCAAGAGCGTTCATGAACAGCGCGCAGTGTGAGAGGTGTCATTTGTGCAAAAAGAATAATCTGCTCTGCTCACCTGTATGGTTTGTCTGTTGTAGACCTTGACCACATGAAAGCTGAAACTGTATATTCCTCTCCGTGGCGCGGTAAACAGACTCGCTTTTAGGTCGAAATGATTGCCAATGTTTACTAAGACCTGAAACAAAAGCAATATGACGCGTTACAAATCCACCAGCAAATGAAAATGTGCGAATCTGCATATTAAATTCACTTTTAGGCTACTGTAGCTCTGCGTTTTTTTACACTGACACATGCGGATCTGCGAGCGGATTGTGGCAAGCTGTTTTTACATTACTTTCTTACAACCAAATGTGTTTTTTTTTTCCAACATTATGATTCAAAATAGGGTTTTCACAGTTAATAGGCCCACTATAAAATAATTGTGCCTGTATAAAATAACCTTGAAATAGGCCTATTTTAAACACAAATGACATTTTATATACAACCTGTTTGCACTGTGTAAATGTTCCAAGAATATAACCATAAACACCATTAACTGTTTTTTTTTTTTTTTTTTGGTACCATTATTATTATTATTATTATTATTATTATTATTATTATTATTATTATTAACTCAGTGGACTATACAAATTGATTAGAAGGTAATCCAAACATTGCTGGTAAAAAAAAAGTGTAGTGCTATTTATTATTTGTTTATATATGTTAATATAAATAGAAAGTATCATTTTGAGTTGTACTACAAAGCCAGATATGAAGCGCTTAAGTATTTATCATAGTGCTTTCAACCGCATTTTTTTTTATCTCAATTGAATTGTTTACAGGAAAAAATGGCTTGCCATAAGCGCATTCCAAACCTGTCAGCACATCAGGTCAGTTTTAATTACTACAGGTCAATGACCGCAGAACAGTCACGCTTCGTATGTGGTTAACACACTGGAGTGAAATGTAACAATTTGACATATACGCGGAAAGATTTGTTAAATTATTAAAGTATGTTTTTATCAAATAGCCTATCATTTCACACATTTCATCTGACCAACACACCGCCTGTATTTAATAACACAACTTACTTTTAACCTTTTTACAATTAAAATAAGATTTAATTAGTTAAAAAAAAGTATCATCCATTAATAACAAAGGCACTTCGCGAAGTTTTTGGCTGAAAATCCCAGAGTATATCCCTACAAGCAGTTCCAGAGATTACAAAGTCACCGACGGGACACCTGACCTGGTCAAAATAGATGGTCATGGATGTGTTGCTCATCTCCGAAGGTTCATGGTTTGTCCCTCTGACAGCCGAAAAAGCCACTTTGGCGCTGCCGGAGCGCACAGATATCCCGAGCGAAGAGGTGACTCCTCCGTCAGAAGAGGGGTTGGAGTCGCACACCACCAGACACTTTCCCTCCAGAACGATGGGCTCGGTGTCATTCTGGCCCAGACAGAGCCCTATGCCACATCCCAGGAGGAAGGCGAGAGCCAGCATGGCAAAGGGTCCGGGACAGGCTGCTGGCACCATGATCGGAACAAGAATCCTGTGCAAACTGATCTTTACCACCAGCCCCTTGGAGGTTTGATGTGGCTCTATCACCTGGTCCAAACTAACCTCTCTCTCTCTCTCTCTCTCTCTCTCTCTCTCTCTCTCTCTCTCTCTCTCTCTCTCTCTCTCTCTCTCTCTCTCTCTCTCTCTTTGTAACTCGCCGTCACACACTCCGTTTCTTCTCGTCTTTGCGCATCAGTTGGAGGTGCTCAGAGTATTTGAAACGTTTCCTGAATGAAAAAAAAAAAATATGCAAGAAATAAGAAAAAACAAGAAATAAGAAACTACTAGAGTATATAAATAGTAATATCTCAATAAATAAGTAGGCTGATATAAAATAAAAACTTAATTAAATCTCTATATTTTGGTTTGGCGACATACAATTACGCAAAGATACGCATGCATCTAATATCCAAACAAAACAAAGACAAACTGCGTCAAACTATGTTTTTACAGTTATACATGATTTTTCCCCATAGTAAATATCTGCAACCACATACCTTTCCGATCAAATACTGATGAAAAATAATAATAAATAAATAACAACAGTTGCGCCGGCACGGAATATAGCGTTACTGTGTTTTCTTTTGCCCCTTATACTTCACGTTGTCCGGTATGTTACCTGTTAAATCCATAGTTGGTGTGGTCTGTGTGGCTGCTCCTTCAGCTGTCTTGAGAAGGAGTGAAGCGCGCGCCCAATAAGAGTGCAGAAAAGCAATTGCTCCTTCAGCCTTTTTAGAGGGCGATTCACGCCCATCCCTTCTTTTCAAGTACAGTAATATTTCTGGAACGGACGTTTCTGGACCTAAAAATCAGACATGGGCAAAATCGTGGATTTACCTGTTTATTTGCACAACCTCTAATAATGCAAATGCCATTTTTTGCGACATTCTTAATTTACTGAACACAGTAAAACATGCAGTGTAGTAAACATATTTTTGCACACATGTAAGCAGATAATTTACCAGCTATAAATATGAAGCTGTTATTATAGCTTCATTTAAAAAAAATAAATTGAAATGCACATTTGGAATTGCATTCAAACATTTCAAGTCAGACAAAAATCTTGTGCTCCACCCTGTGGAGATGAAGTGCTATGATTAACTGTGATATTGCAGCATCACATAATCTTTATCATGTTTATGAAGTTTCTTAAAAAAAAAAATACAAATAAGCATTATTATTGCATGTGTTGGCTGATAATATTTAGTGGTTATTTTAGGGTTCCAAACATTCCACAAAAGAAAAAAAATGCAACAGTTATGAATATCTGCAGACGGTCTGCTAAACTAATACAACAAAGCAAAATGGAGGTGCTAGCTAACACACCATATAAAAACCTTGAATATTAAGATAATACATAAAATAACACATTATTTCTACTTGTGAAAAATTATCCGTCCAGTTTCTTCGGGAATTAAAAACCACAGGCTGCATAATGTTGTAAAGCTCATTGATTTTACTGTGAGTGTTGACACTAAAAATCGATGAAAAATTAATGCTTCAACGTGTCTGGAGCAATTGAAGGTGGTGTCATGCATATGGTTAAATATTCTATATGGAAGCGCACCATATGTGCCAATAAACAACCTTACAATTTGAGTGTATAGGTAGAATAAAATAACTAATTTAAGTGTAAAGAGTTCATTGTTGCCTTTAATTTAAGTGGTTCCAAAATAAATTTAGTCATTTTAATTTCATTAATGCTGAAGAAAATGTATAATTTAAAAGCAAGTAAATGAGAGAAATGGTATTGAAAAGTAAAACTTACAATAAAGAAGAGGGAAAAGTATGGTTACATCCATAAATAAAAATAAATATTATCTAATTTTTAATATGAAATTGGTAAAGTAAAAAAGAAAGGGAAAGTTGTGACATGTGGGCAAGCATTTTTAACTCATCCAAGTGCACACACACCGTGAACACACAACTGGAGTAGTGGGCAACCATTGCAGCGGTGCACAGGGAGCAGTTAGGGGATCTGTGCCTTGTTTCTGATTACAAATCCAACATAGGCCACGGCTGCCCCATTTTCACAATTTAAATAATATTATGAATATCATTTCAGACAGGACCAATTTGGCAATTTAGGATCCATTTAATAACAAATGAAAATTTCTTAGTATGGTTCCTAATGATGGTTCTCAATTAATGGCTTCATTATTAGCACATACAATATTTCTGCTTTAACCCCCCTGTGACTATAGGCAAATACAGGAGATAAGGATTACATTGGGTTGTATTATAAGACTTGGTGATAGACCCAATGACTTTGCTGTGGAGAATGTCTGTCCTTCTGCAATGGGGTCTGTAATGTTAGAACTTGAGGGCTTGGTAATTTGAAATGCGAGGAGATGACAGCCAGAAGCACAAGTATATTTTAACTTATAAAATGTTTGAACTATGTGAGCAGTTTGAGCATATGCTCACATTGAGCATAGTTTGAGCGTACTTACATATGCCTACGTGGCCTGAGTAAACTAATGCTGCACTCTATATAACTTAAATTGCCTGAATAAATATTGATATTGATATTTATTCATTGGGATAAAGCCCTAAATATGCAGGTCCCCTCTCTAACTATCAACCCAAACTGAGCACCATCCTGCAAAAAACCGAATTGCATATGTATTTACATTACATGTAGAGTAGTTGGTATTGTTTCTACCTGAAACAATTATGCTAATGTATTCAGCTTAATGGTATATGAATCAAGATTATTAAAGATAACATTAAAATACAATTTTAGAATATTAATTTAGGCACGTATGTTCAGCTCAGATATTCTTGTATTTTTTTACTTTAATGTGTTTTGTTTTGTTTGTTTATGATAACATTTTCAGCATGTACTGTAAAATGATTCACTTTAGTTTACAATACACAGTGAGGTCCATCCTATTTCACCAAGGTCTACGTACTTTAAAATGTCTGCCCTCACCTCTGCTGGACACAAAGCAGTGTACTGCTTTTACACATTATTTATTAGACATAACACAGAGTAAAGATTCAAATAAAAGTCAATCAAAACTTAGTTAATCCTGAAATGAGAGACACACAAAGAACAAAGTTACGAGAATGGCTTGTCCTTTTTTTTGGGAAAATTACAATTAGATTCAATACCATAGTTTTAAGTTTTATCTTTGATATTACTGCAAAAAAATAATTAGCTTAAATTTACTGACCTTGGACAGGGACATGTACTGTAACTAGATTAATGGGATTATTATTCGCCCTAAAAGCTATTTTTTTAGTTCTCCTTACACTTTAATGTCATATCAACCTCTACCACCTAAAGCCATCAAAAAAGGCAGACACATACAAGTGCACTTTTAAATCATTCATTCATTCATTCATTTTCTTGTCGGCTTTGTCCCTTGCGGGGTCGCCACAGTGGAATGAACCACCAACTTATCCAGCACGATTTTACGCAGCGGATGCCCTTCCAGCCGCAACCCATCTCTGGGAACTTTTAAATCAATTAAACCTCAATTTTAGAAATGTTATCTCAAGCTGATCAACGTGTGTAAAAGTGGGAACCTTAAATTAAACATTTCCACTGAACATTAAGTTAAGGTTATATGAATTCTTGTTTTGTCAAATTTGTTGTAGAAGCTATGCAGTAGCCTATTTTATGTAATTTAACCTGAAATAACTTCAAAATTACAGTCAATTGCCCACTTTTTTCAAGTGAAAAGTCTATATACGTCACACATTGCATTTACTTTTTTTTATTATATTTAATTATTTAAATACTTTAAATATTTTACATGTAAACTTATGCATTAACTTGAGAAGCTATGTTTTGCCACGCTAACTGTCTGTTTCACTGATGCAGTAGTGTTGCTCTGTTTTAAAATATATGGTCATATTTCCTATAACTTTGCATGAGCATATCAAGTTCAGCTGGAGAAAAAAATCTTTTTTTTCAGATGTTGCCATGGTGACGTGTAATATCTGCGCTCCATTGATGACGTCTTTTCATAGTCGCGGTGTGCGCGCTTGACTCTGAATAGTCTACTCCAACTCGATTGACCAAACTCAGATCAGCTACTCTGAAACCGAAAACCGAAACCTAGTTTTTAATCTCATGGTAAGTCAACTCAGAGTTCAAGTTTAAACTCTGAGTTGGTTGAACCTCCTTACTGAAACATAAAGGCCCCAGAACGTTTTTTGTGGTTTATCTTCAAACCGGTAATTATTTCATCCCCACTTGTAAGGTGAGCTTGACATAAAAATAAATTGAAGGCCCCAATGATTTTTGTATTTTGTGTATTTTGTAGTTTTGGACAAAATCACTCCAAAACAAAGGAGTACTTTTATTTATTTATTTATTTATTTATTTATTTATTTATTTATTTATTTATTTATTTATTTATTTATTTATTTATTGTTTGTTTGTTTGTTTGTTTGTTTGTTTGTTTGTTTGTTTGTTTGTTTGTTTGTTTGTTTGTTTGTAGAAGATTGAAACAGCTTGTTAAAACTAACTTTTTCAGAAAAGTTCAGCTGGTATACCCCTTCTTTATGAAATCTAATAACTGATTAAAAAAACATAAAACTTCTCTGCTATTGATTTTTTTAGAGGATGAGTGGTTTTAAATGTTAAATAAAGGGATCTCCGGAAAAAATGGTTGAGGACCACTACTTTAAAGCAATCTACTATACACTTGGGGGAAAAACATCTGGATTATTACAACTCAAATAAATGTAATATGGACAAACTTAAACATTGGGTTAAATTTGGTCCTATACATTTAATTAACAAAGAAATTAACCCAGCAACTGGTTTTGTCCAAAGTTTACCCAAAATTGAGTTTATAAAACTCAGCATTTTTATAGTGTATTAAATGCTATAAAACATGAACAAAAATAGTGTGATAAACTGCAGAGTTTTGTTCAAATGTTCACATTATCAGATGTTTTTGTAATGTCACTGCTGTAATTATATGTATATGTATATGTATATTATATGTATATGTATATACAGTTGAAGTCAGAATTATTCGCCCTGTTTTGAATTTTATTTCTTTTTTAAATATCTCCCAAATGATGTTTAACAGAGCACAGAAATTTTCACAGTATGTCTGATTTTTTTCTTCTGAAGAAAGTCTTATTTGTTTTATTTCGACTTGAATAAAAGCAGTTTTAATTTTTTTTAAAGCCATTTTAAGGACAAAATTAGTAGCCCCTTTAAGCTAATTTTTTTCTTTGATAGTCTACAGAACAAACCATCATTATACAATAACTTGCCTAATTAACCTAACCTGCCTGGTTAACCTAATTATAGTTAATCCTTTAAATGTCACTTTAAGCTGTAAAGAAGTGTCTTTAAAAATATTTACTAAAATATTATTTACTGTCATCATGGCAAAGATAAAAGTAATCAGTTATTAGAAATGAGTTATTAAAACTATTATGTTTAGAAATGTGTTGAAAAAAATCTTCTCTCTATTACAGTTTTTCTCAGTCGCTTTGGTGCATTTCTCACAACACTATTTACATTTGCACAACAGTTCATGCATTTCTCAAAACAATTAGTGCAAACTGCAAAACCTAGTGGATAACCTGCAAAAGTGCGTCATTTGCTCAAAATGGATAGCTCACTCCTCAAAAGCAAGTATTCATGTCAATGAAAGTGTCAGTGTCATCAAAATGAAAAGTCCTGACACCATTGTTTATGAACAAGATAGTCAAATGGCTTAGTCATGTTTTCATCATGACACTTTACTCTGTACGTTTTTTCCAATGCAAAAAAGATTTTGGTGACACTTCCTGAAAATGCTCAAGACAGCACTATATACTATTTACACAACCATTTGAAAACTACAGTAAAGTTAGACATCACTGCAGTTAGTGAGGTATCTGAGTACAGGACACTGAATATGTATGTTTCACATTTTTACTGTATTTGCTCTTTACAATTCTAATTTATTCACAGCATTGTGCAAAAGAATAAATTCACCCTTTTTTACAACAAACAAACTTCCTTTGGGTAGAGCTGTGCACAACTGTAAGCAATATTGCAGTACATATTGGAACTGAACCTACAACATACACAGGTCTGTAAATCATTCATCAAATTGTTCAATTTAGAAGACATTTTCAGTGAAAAAAAAGATTTAAAGTTTTTAAATAAAATGAGCTTGACATATTTTGACAACTAGTTCAACATTTTTGTATGTAATGACTCAAGTAATGAAATGAGGACTATTAGTTTTATATGGAATGACTATTCAGCAGACGCAAGTTTAGTTTATTTTGACTGACATGACAAAAGCAAATGATAATGTTACAAACAGCAGAGAGTTGTATGAAAGCAATTGATGCATGTCCAAAAGCATTTGCAATTTGCTGGAAAGAATGAGAAACTGCTACTATGATGTGCACAAATGACTAATTGTTTTGAGAAATGCATTAACTGTTGTGCAAATGTAAATAGTGTTGTGAGAAATGCACCAAAGCGACTGAGAAAAACTGTAAACAAAAATTGGGGAAAAAATAAACAGGGGTGCTAATAATTCTGACTTTAACTATATATATATATATAATATACTAATATATATATATATATAAACATGGAGCACATATTTACTTAAATGTCGCTCACAGCAGCATCAATAAGTCCAGGAACTGTAAACATCTTGCAATGCAAACATCTTATCCCTAAATAAAGAACATGAAATATCTTTGTTGTGAGTATTAGAGCCTTTAGTGTGAACCAGTGTTCTAGCTTTATATTGACAAATAATTATTTATGTGATTTCTATCTTATAAATTCATTTGGAGAAGCTCTGGAGTTGCTGTACGAGAGCATAAAGTGTGATGCCGGGTTTGACAGGTCTTTTCAGTATATGTTATGTCCACTGAACCCATTCTTAACCTCCCTAATTAATAGTTTCCCTCACTCTTCAAAGTTGCTAATTGGAAATATTATGTAAGCTATTCATGGCTGACGCCTTCTAAAGAGTGAAATGATGATACTGCTGTAATTCATAATAGGCTTAGTTCTTTAGGATACTTGGAAGACTTCTCTGCCACTTTAAAACAGTCAATGCCAATCTTAAAACCCTTTTTAGGGCAGGATTGCTGCTAAAATACTTTAAGTGCACTTCACCTGCAAGAACTGAACATATTACATGTTTGCAAAATGCATCTTATTAAATCATACAGTAATACACTTCCCTATTTGTAAACACTAGCATGTCAAAATTCATAATTTTCGAAAAACAGTAGATAAGAAGTGTATCCAGATGATATACTGTACTGCTTCCGACATGATTCTGAAGTGCATATGCAATTTACTATCATAGTAGTACTATCCCACTTACTGTCACAGTTTACTATCAGGGTAGAATTTATGAATGGAAATGACTAGAAAGTCATAGATTATATGTAATTATCAATATCCAGCCTGATCTCACGAGGAAACGTAAGTATTTTACGTTTTGTCAGTTTAGTGGCTAATTCGTATGAGTTCAGTCGTACGAAAATGTACGATTTTAAAAAGGAGGCGTGGCACCTAACCCCACCCCTAACCCCAACCGTCATTGGGTGATGGGCAAATCGTACTAATTTGTACGAATTAGATCGTACGAATTCATACGAATTAGCCACTAATCAAAAAGTTACGAATTGGCCGTGAGATAGCGTTGCAATATCTCATGGCAATACGCAACTTTTTGATTTAATGGCTAATTCGTATGAATTAATACGATCGCATACAATTTAGTACGATTTGCTTATCCCCCAATGAGGGTTGGGTGCCACACCTCCTTTTTGAAATTGTAAATTTTCTTACGACTGAACAACTTTGTACTGACAAAACGTTTCTTTGTAAGATATGGTAATCTCATAATTAAATTACAATAAAAAAATAAATAAATAAAGTATTTTTAATTAGAGTAAATACTTTTTGAAAAATATTTGTAATCAGGCTACAGTCACTTTATTATGGATTACATATTTTTTCCACAATGACAGTAAGATTTGTTTTTCACAATTCACCAACTGTCCTAACTTTTTTCTTTTTAAAACCTTTTTTTTCATAATTATTCTGCCGCTCAAACTGTATATGTTGATGATTTTTAATGTTCGCAATGTTTCTGCTGTTTGATGTTTTTCATTGATATTGTCATATGCAGATATTTTTATGAAATATTTGATCATATTGGGGTCATATTGCTGTGGATTATCTCAATATTGGTTTTGGTAATGTAATAAACATCATTATACTTCAATACAGTTGACAAGATAACAGTTAGCACAAAAGTAATCTAAACGTAATCTGAAAGTATCAGATTACATTACTATAAATGTGTAATCAAAAAGAGATGATGTGTAAAGGGCAGTGGTGTAAAGTAACTAATTACAAAAACTCAAACTACTGTAATTGAGTAGTTTTTCTCAGAAATTGTAATTTACTAAGTAAAAATTTATACTTTTACGTTTGCTTGAGTACATTTTTAGTGCAGTATCTGTACTTTTACTCCACTACTTCCTTCAAACTTCAGTCACTACTTTATTTGTTCTTGTCTATGGGGATTAGAAAAATCAGTCCTGTGATTCCTGTCTAATCAAATTGCACATAGAAGGTAAATCGCCTCATAATGAACTACCTTAAGACATGGGTGATTTATAACTGCAGCAAACAGTTTGAAAGCATTAAAGGTGTCCAAGAAGATGCCCACAATCTTTACATGCATTGACCCAGAGACTGTTTAGATGCATGTCACTGATGAGAAGATGACGGATGTTTACTGTATGATGACCGAAATGGCCTTGAACACCCAGCAGGCACAAGACGTCAACATGACGTCAGATTGACGTTGTAACCCAGTGTTGTGGGGACGTTGCATTTTGTTTGGAAATTAAAATTGGGTTGACGTCAGAACCCAATGTCAGGCCGACATCAATGTCCAACATCCAACCTAAAGCCAACCAAATATCAACGTCTAATGATGTTACAGCTTGACGTTGTGTGGGAGTTACCACTATGACGTCTATCAGACGTTGGATTTTGGTTGCCATACCTGACGAATAAATGTCAGTATTTGACGTCAATATGATGTTGGTTTAAGATGTTGGCTCAATGTTGGATTTCGGTCACTTTCTAACAACCTAAAATCAACCAAATATCAATGTCGTTTGATGTTGTTATTGGAATATAATGTTGTTCTTAGACGGTGGCTAGACATTGAATTTTGGTCACCTGACATCACAACCTAAATCTAACCTAATATTAACGTCTTAATATGTTGTGTGCATGCTGGGCAATAACTAGATGTACTACAGAATGTTACGTTTACACACATCCACAAATGACATGCAAATGCATCAGCTTTTTACAGCGTAATACTCACTACTCACTACTCTTGAGTACTTTTGAAAGGTCTACTTTTTACTCATACTTTGAGTAATATTTACAACCAATACTTTTACTCCACTTGCACTACATTTTTAGGCAAGCAATGATACTTTTACTTGAGTATGATTTTTCAGGACTCTTTCTACCACTGGTAAAGGGATATAGGGATACATAGTTATTGTTAAGTATTTACTAGCATCAACTAATAATGAACAATGTTTATTGTTATCAATGTTGAACAAAGCATTTATTAATCATATTTAACCCTTCACTAATACTGTGAAAAAATGCTTTAATAAATGTATTGTTCATTGTTTGTTCAAGTTAGGAAATACATTAACTTCATGTTGCAGATTGTAAAATGTTAACTTTTATATTACTGACTCCAAATTGTTTTCATGTTATTTGTAATCAGTAACTAATTACAATTCATACAGTAATCTACCCAGCCCTGGAGTACAAATTCTATTCATACTAATCATGTGCAACATTTGTAGCAGTTGTGAAGTTAGTTTAAATTTTAAGTTGTCTGTTGTCGACTGTCTTGTATGTTTTTTTGTTTTTATTTTTTGTATGTTTGTAAGGTCACTGGTTCGAGCCTCGGCTGGGTCAGTTGGCGTTTCTGTGTGGAGTTTGCATGTTCTCCCTGCGTTCGCAAGGGTTTCCTCCGGGTGCTACGATTTCCCCCACAAGTCCAAAGACATGGGGTACAGGTGAATTGGGTTGGCTAAATTGTCCATAGTGTGAATGAGTTTGTGTGGATGTTTCCCTGCATAAAAAGCGTGCTGGATGAGTTGGTGGTTCATTCCGCTGTGGCGACCCCGGATTAATAAAGGGACTAAACCGAAAAAGAAAATGAATGAATGAATATTTCCTTGTATTTTGTTTTTGTTTTCTTTTGTACTAGAATCTGTAAAAATAATAATAATAATAATAATAATAATAATAATAATAATAATAATAATAATAATAATAATAATACACAGAAAGTACACAATTTGAATGCACTGTATTAAAGCATTATCTGTATACTCACACTTTCTTCATGCACTTTTTTTAACAAGTAATGCACTGTGGGTGTGGAGTGACGCGATCTGTGGAGGTTGACATGCACTATCCAAGAGCTGCAACTGACCTAAGGCCTGCAGAAGGATGGTGAGTAAAAAGCAAGAAAACATCAAATGTCAATCTGGGTGGGCACTGGAACTGTGTGTCACGGGGCCCGGAGCTGTTCATGCCCACAGAGAAGAGCTCTCCTCAACCACGCCAAAGCATGTATTATTGTGAATGTTATGACTATTAAATCTGACAGGCAGCAGACCACCATCACTCTTCAGATCGCCAAGATCACCACATACCATTCCTTGTTTTTTGCTTTAGTAAATAAGAACAAGTAAGGAAAAACTCTTGTTTTGTATGTTCTGTGAAGCCAAAGGGTCTTCAGAACTTTTTATTGCAAAGATCATTTAGTGATATATCCATATATAAACATACTAAACATGCTTGCTTCACTCGCTTGCTTTTTGTTTTAAAAATGTAAACCTATAACCTATATTTTTACAACCCTAATACATGTTTTTGAAGGTATTGTGTACATTAGGTATTTCAAACTTTTATTGTCAAGAACCACTTATAAAAATCAAATATTAATTTACTAATATATAATATATTAAGTGATAAATGCAATATATATGTAAAACAAATGTATTGTTTTTAGATAATACAAAATATTTTATTTAATTACATCTCATTCGCTGTATAAATGCTGGGATCCTCACAATTGATTTGTGTTGGGACAACATGAAGGTTAACTTACTAATTTTTACAAATTTAAGTGAACTGAACATAAAACAATTATTTATTTTTTTCCCAAAAAACAAAATAATTGTGTTGCTTCAGCTCATTTAAAACAAGTAGTTTGAACAAAAAGTGAATGTAATTTTTTTGAGTGTTGTTTCACAACCCCTTTTTGTAGATTCTGTTCTTTAGATCAGTGGTCCCCAACTTTTTTATCATTGCGGACCGGTCAATGCTTAAAAATTGTATCACAGCCCGAGGGGTTGGGGGTGTGGTTCTATATAGATTGCTAGGCGACCATCAACGTTTTCTCAGATGATGTCACATTGCTGTAACTCTGATACAAGTTTTATTAATGGAGAAAATTAAAAAGCAATGCAGTGTTTTTGGTGCTCTGTATTTGTCTGAAGTAATTAGTCTACCAAAATGTGTATATTCCATCAGTGCAGAGGAGGGCTTTTAGTGCTTGAGCACCTGCCCTTTTTTCTCTTGGAGAGAAAGTGCCCCCTCAAAATGAAAGTGCCCCTATCCCCAACAACTGGTACTGGTCTGCAGCCTGGGGGTTGAAGAGTTTGCAAAAGTTTGGTTAACTAACCTACAGTCAGAATTATTAGCCCCCTTTGATTTTTTTTATTCTTTTTAAGTATTTCCCAAATAATGTTTAACAAAGCAAGCACATTTTCACAGAATGTCTGATAATATGTTATCTACTGGAGAAAGTCTTATTTGTTTTATTTAGACTAGAATAAAAGCAGTTTTAATTTTTTAAAAGCCATTTTAAGGTAAAAATTATTAGCCCCTTTAAGCTTTATTTTTTTCTTGATAGTCTACAGAACAAACCATCGTTATACAATAACTTGCCTAATTACCCTAACCTGCCTAGTTAACCTAATTAGCATAGTTAAGCCTTTAAATGTCACTTTAAGCTGTATAGAAGTGTCTTGAAAAATATCTAGTAAAATATTATTTACTGTCATCATGGCAAAGATAAAATAAATCAGTTATTAGAAATGAGTTATTAAAACTATTATGTTTAGAAATGTGTTGAAAAAAATCTTCTATCCATAAAACAGAAATTGGGGAAACAAATAAACAGGGGGGCTAATAATTCAGGGGGGCTAATAATTCTGACTTCAACTGTATATTGATCATATTAATGAATAAAGAAAATTATTTAGCAGAAAATCTTTTTAGTAGGTTTTGTTGTGTAGATTAGGAAAGGGGTCTTTAAACTTGTAATGCCAATAACCACTTAACGTATGCTTTTTTCATATCATAAATGTATGCCTGCATGTTTTTGCTTGATTGTTATTTGTCAAGTTTTTTGGCACATCTTGTTAATTTATTTATCCGTCTTGTTGATTTCATGATTTTTAAAAACATTTTATTTAAATATATTTTTAAATGCCAACATAGCTTATTTCACAATTATTAAGTATTAAGAAAATAACGTTTTGCTTAATTAAAGTAAATATGTTTCGTCACAGCTAATGTTTTAATTATTAAAGTAAAATACCATCTGTTCAAATTGCATCAAGTAGCCTACAGTCCCATACAGATCTCAGGGTGTTTGTGAAGCTACATTTCTGCTCCAGGTCTACTGGGGGCAGTATTTCTCCTAGTAGGTACTCGCAACACCTGTCGGTAGAAGAAAGTTATAGCAACAGCGCTTTTGTTGTGTTTTCCTTGGAATGGCCTGTTATTACATAACTAAATGCTGGACTGGTCATTGCGCTGCTTAGTGTTACAGACTGTACTCATTAAAACAGAGCAGACTCGGTAAGATGTGTCGCGCGATTAAAGTACCTGGCACCTTAGACACGCGCTTTACTGGTTACCTTGACAGCGAGAGCCAGACCGAACACATAACAAATTAAGAGGCACTTAAACACGTTTCACAAGAGATACAAATTATGTCTTCGCTATCCGTGAAGACCCGCAGGGAAGATGCTGGGAAGCCCTCAATTATTAAATCAAAAGCCATGTCCAGGTTGTGTGTTCGCACGTACCTGTATGCTTCTGTAATGTTACAACAGCTAGCGATGGTTTGAATGACGTTTTTTTTTCAGCAGACACAGACCAACAGCTTTACAACACTCTCCAGTCTACAAAAAGACATCTAAATGTACAGGAAAGCATTATGGAAACTCCCTGGAAAGGTGAGTTTCCAGCTTGAATCATTTTGTTTATTTATTATGTATACATTTTACTAACGTCTGTCTGTCTGTCTGTCTGTCTGTCTATCTCTATCTATCTATCTATCTATCTATCTATCTATCTATCTATCTATCTATCTATCTATCTATCTATCTATCTATCTATCTATCTATCTAATGTTTTATTTTATTTGACTTTAAATAGGATGCCACCAGAGATAATTCTCAGAATTCTGTTATACTTGGATGCTGGGTCTCTTTTCTGCTTTAGTTTTGTCAACAAGCTCCTCCATGATCTGTCCAACAGCAAGTGAGTTTACATTTACATTACGTTTAATCATTTGGTAGGTGCATTTTGTCAAAGAGACTAACAAATGAGAACCATAGCAGTAATCAAAGCAACAGAAAAAAAAAATAATGAGTGAACATTTAGGCTACATTTACTCATTTAGCAGACACTTTTATCCAAAGTGACTTACAAGTGAAGATAAAAGAAGCACTTCAAATCATCAGAGAGTAGCGTATATAGATGCTATGTTAAGTCTATTAAAAATGCCATTTTTAAAATCATGCAAATAGTAAATACTTTCTTGTTTGTCAAATGCAGTCTACAAGTTGTACATAGTTTTATAGTTAGGCGATGTGATTTATGGAAAAAATAGAGTAGAAAATAGAAGAGGCATAGTTTGTCAAATATGTGAAGATCAAAGTCAATTTTATATAATGGAAAACAGAAAAAAAGAACATTTTAATTAAAATATATTACGCAAAAGAGTTTTAAAAAAAGATAATGTTATTTTTTTAATTGATGATAATTGGTAATGCATGAAGATTCTGGACAACAGAAATAGAATATCAAAATCAACAAAATAGCAATAATACTGTATGTAAGTGGTAAAACTAGTTGATCTAGCACATGAGAAACGGGGTTTATAGAATAGGACACAACATAACATACAAATAAAAAAAAACTAATTGTAAGTGTCAGACAATTAAATGTGGATGTAAAAGCTGCATCTTCATATGTTTGTGTATTGCAAGTTAAAAAGTCTTTCAAAACCACATTTAACTTGTCCAAATATCCCTGCAGTGTTCTGTGGTATCAGTTTTATATCCGTGAACTCATCAAAAAGAAGAAAGGCTCCCAAGAAGACCAGGCGACACATGGTCTTGGTGTTAAAGTTGTACAGGAGAAGCCAAAGGGTTACTGGAGAAATGCTTTCTTTAAAGAAATCACAGGACTGAATACGAACAAGTGGAGAAAAAAACTTCAGCGCATCGACCCTTATTCAGGACTGCCGTGTCATACAGAGGAAGTTCTAAGGTTTGAGATTTTGCTTTTTTGGTTTTGTTTATTTGATGATTATTTACAAATATTAGTTTTAAGATTCTCTGGAATTGCAATATCAAAAATTATAGAAAAAATAAGTTGATCACATTGGTGATGGGATGTGAAGGAGTGTGTGTTGCCATTTAATTTTTTTAGTAAATGTGACCCCACCCATAATGTTTTGGCTATTTTCAGAAAAATTATGTCACCCTCAAAAAATGTCACTATGGCAGTAGTCAAACAAATTTCACAAATAAACATTAATAATGACATTAACATATCTCAAAAACATTGCTGCCTTCAGTCAATGAAATTTGAACCTCTACAAGGTTAATGGCATCAATTGTAATAAAAATCAAAAAAAAAAAAAAATCAGGATTTATTATTATTATTATTATTATTTATTTATTTTTTTTTCTCATGGATAAACCATGCTCAGTCATTACAAACTTTGGTGCATATTTTATTTTTAAATACACTTTAATGTTAACTCAATCTCAAAGCATTTGTTGTTCACCTTGAACCGAACTTCTGAGACACTGAAAACTGTTATATCATGATCTGCTTATATCAAAAGATTACAGTGCAGTGCTTTAAGTTACATGTTTAAAACATTACAATGCAGTTGTTGCAATGAGATAATTACTCTAAACCTCCATATTGCATTCTCGTGGATCATTAGAACAGTATAGCAGTAGTGTAAATTAATAAATTACAAATCAACAGATATTAAAGAAAATATCTTTATATCTGAGTATGGACACTCATTGCATGTTAATCAGGGTTGAAACTGCATAACCTAAGTGTTAGTATATTTCAATTATTAAATCATTAGGATTAACCCCTTGAGATATACCATCTCGTTTTCAAGGGTATCCCGCAATTTATCGCAATCACTTATAATACACACAACAAAAAAACACTAATTACATAACTTCCATAAAACAACAAAATATAAACATTAACAGAAGGGGAAGTACTATGTACATAGTACAAAAATGTACAGATCAGTGAATCAAATCACCACATAAATGGCAACATCCTCAGGAAAAACAAGTACAATCCAAAGTAAAATATGACAGCAAAGTTTGCTCAAACACCTTAAATAATGTAATGGATTCAATGTTAGCAAGTACATTATTCCAATCTATTGGACCCTTAAACATAAATGCTTTTTTATCAATAGATTTTTTAAAACAAGAAACAAAAAAATAAATCTGAACATGATCTCTAACTTGATAATTTAAAGGAAAAAAACAAAAACATTGTTGTAAATAATAAGGATACTTAAAATAAATACATTTAAATTGAAGCCAGTTAATGTCATCACAATTACATTTCAGCTCCATGTGTAAACACATCAACCTGCTTTTTGCATATATTAATGTAAAATATTGCATATATTAATGTAATTTGTTGTCATGTTTAGTAAATTTCAAATTTTATATTTATAGTCTATGAATGGCAAATAATTTACATTACACATAGAAAAAACTTTGAAAAGAAATTGCCACTGATTAATTTGCGGGATATAAGGAGGAATAATTTCCACAGTATACTGTAATAATCTTGAGTAATACTTTTAATCTTGAGTACTTTTAGAGAGCTATTTTTTACTCGTACTTTGAGTAGTATTTAGAACAAATAATTTATTCTACTTGCACTACATTCATTGTCAAGTAATTGGACTTTAATTTAAGAGTGCTTTTTTAGTTCTCTTTCCATCAATGAGCATTATTGACATTGTTTCATGTACTCACGAGTCATGAAATCACTTTTCATTCTTATCTGGAACTTGGTAAACTAAAAAATGCTGGGTTCCACATGCGTTGGGACAACATGAATAAATTAATAAGTTAACTTATTAGTTTTTACAAATTTAAGTGAATTAAAAATAAAACAATTAGGGTGTCTCAAAAACACCTTAATAATTGATTTATTAAAAGTAGTTTGAACAAAGAGCAAATATATTTTGACTATTAATTTCAAGTATTAATTTTAGTAATCTATATGTGTCTTTATATAAACATGAACAAACTACCATCTATTTTTTTTAATCTCTCTACACTCGTACATTCAGTAATACACAGGAAGTCTTTGTAGTCAAAATAACATCTTTGTTGTGACCCATCTGATCTGTTGAAGATGGCATATTCCCTGTCAAATATATGCCAGGGTGTGTTTTTCCCTCCTGCAGTGTCTAGGCTTATTAAAGGTGAGTGTGAGAGTCAGCGTCTTAGATTTGCTCTGTGCTCTTGGGCGATGGGATACGGAAACATGCTTGATGATCTGCAGGCTGCGGCGTGCTGTTGTCTTAACCTCTGATTAGAGCTGCCGGGCCACTCAATTTTTCGACTCAAAGAGCGTGTGGCATACAGGGGGAATGAAAATAATTGTGGTCCCCTCAGAAGGCTGGGTGAATTGTAGAAATAAATTGCTTGGCCCCTACCTCTTGCCCAGACAAATCCCCATAGGTTCCCCAGTTACAAAGACACCGGAGGATGAGATTTACTTCGGTAATAATCATCTCCACTGACTTTCAGACACAAACAACAGCTATTAATCTCTATGGGAGTCTGCTTGTAGCTCGGCTTACAGCTTTAATTGATATCATATGGTGCCACTGCCCGCACAAGATGCATCATATTAGGTATTTCCCCATTCTAATGCCCTGCTTCTTTCTGAATTCATTTGAACATAACATTTATAGCTTGAGTCTTGGCAGAGCATGCACTTTCCTACTCTTAATCAGTGCAGTTAATAACAGTACCTGCACAGATAATTAATTATGAATTAATAAATTACTGTTCACTCT
Organism: Danio kyathit; assembly: GCA_903798195.1. Classification (NCBI taxonomy): domain Eukaryota; kingdom Metazoa; phylum Chordata; class Actinopteri; order Cypriniformes; family Danionidae; genus Danio; species Danio kyathit. The sequence continues at coordinate 18,521,812 of LR812542.1, forward strand.
GTATTTTAGTACTGTTTAGGTATGAAACAGAGAAAAAATATATTTAAAAAAATACCTGGGCACTTTACCCTTGATTCTTCAACCTGCATTTGGTTTGTTTTCTAGTTAAACTGAACATCCTAAAATAAGTTAAACTCACTCACTCACCCACTGCTTTCCATTGGTTCCACTGGTCTATCTGTGTATGGATGTATTTATCTATTTATCAGCTTGCATATTAAAGGCATAGGTCACTCGAAGATGAAATTATGTCATCATTTACTCAGCAGTTACTTGTTCCAAACCTGTTTGACTTTCTTTCTTTTATTAAACATATTAATATTTTGAAGAAAGCTGAAAACATGTAAGCATTGACTTCTATAATATTTGTAATTATTATGTAATTTGATGGCTGTCACGAACCAGCATTCTTCAGAATATATTTTGTGTTGAAAAGAAAATGAAACTTATAAAAGGTTTGGAATCACTTGCGGGTGAGTAAATAATGAGTACATTTTCAGTTTAGAGTGAGCAATCTTTTAAATATTTCAAGCAAAATATTATTCTAAGCATAAAACTTTAACAACAACAAAAATAAATAAATAAACTTTACTCAGAATAAAGTTTGTAAGAACAATAAATTTGTTTCTATCTGGATATTCCAGTATTTTGTTGCAGCAATGTTCATGAATTTACTCTTTTTCAGGGTTATTTTTTCAAACTTAGACCGCTTTAAGTTAGGACTGTCATGAAAAGAATGTTTTGTTGTGTGATAAATTGTCACAGAAATCATTGTGATAAGCGATACTATTGTCATTTATTATCATATATGCCACTGATTATGTAATGATTCTATAACAGCATAATGATGCAAATAGCCATAAACACTTTAAAATACTTAGCATTCTTAAGGTTATTTAGATTTTATAATTTGATGTTAAAAAGTAAATGTCCTATTATATGTGCTATTAAAACCCTCTTCTGCACGCATTATAGATCTATAAAAATATATATTTTACTGTTTTTCTTTTCTTAGAATGGCTTAACTTGAAGTGCTGTAAAAAAATTATTTTTTAAGGTACTTTGATATGTTGCGATATGGCAACAACGTCCAATAGTGGATCTAACTTTTAAATTTCAAATTTAGAACTTTCCTTATATTGAATAATTTTGTTGTTTGTTTTGATTTAATTGGTGTTGCAGTATAATAAACTTTAACACAGAACTTATAAATGACACCATACATACTTTCCAACAACTGTTATTCCAACAGATTCATTTTTTCAATTATTTTTTGCTGAATATTATTGAAAACAAGCATAATATTGTATTATCATCTATACAACATATTTTTCCAATAAATATAACAAATAAATAACAAGTCTGGTATATCCAGATGCATCAGAATAATGTAGCTACTAGTTAACAATGTTTATATATTATACTATATACTATACTACGCCTGTCTTACAGTATACGCCTCTGAGCTAACTTACTTGGATGTCTCCATCACTGCTCTTATAAAATGTCCAATCTGCATCATTCCCATGGTCACTAAAACCCATCTTATCCTCACTTTCATCTGCAGGAAGAGCCAGTTCTGTCCTTTTCTTCTTTCACTTACCATAGCATAGAACATGGTGGTGCTCACTAATACACTGTTCCTTGTATTCATATCTATTCAAAAGTAGTATTGCCATTAAAATTTGATTTTACCCATAATTCAAATGCCATAACCATACAACTAATCAACATTATATTACTAGCATTCATGTTGTTATTGTTACAACTTAAAAGATCACAGCTGACCTTGCTAGCTAGCTAACCCATTGCAATATTGCACATTCCACTATTGCACATTGTTGCCATTTGGCAACACATACATTTGATCGAATAACAAAAACCTAATTTGATAACTTTTTTGAGTTGTGAATATGTCATCATAACTTACTGGAGGTGATGTTTCAGATTTTTTTTGTGGATCTGACATAAGTTGATCCTTTGTTTTTACTGACGTTTTTATTTGCATTCAGCAACTACTCAAAATAAACGCCGGTCTGTCAGAAATTGCGCCACAGAAAAACACTGCACATCATGTGACTTAACCAAAGCACATCATTGGCTAAACTAAGGTCTTCTCTTTCCAACAAAAACATTTGAATGTTGGTCTTAAAGAAACAGTGGCAGGTTAATGAACATAAATATCATGTTGCCATGTGGCAACACCATGCAGTAGAGAGTTAAATGTCCTATTAGGAAAATGTTCAATTATAAACTGGACAGGTAAACTGTGAAGTAGAACATAAATGTCATTGTAAAATGGCTTTAACGTTGTTTGTGAATTTGTAAATGTATATCGCAATGGCAAAAATTATGGAGGTCAACTCCAAGTATTGCACGATAAGTCAATATATTGATGACAGGCCTATTTAAAGTATATTTCTTTACAAACTATTCAAATACGTATAATTAATAATAAATGAGTTAAAATGGCATATAGTAAACAAAAAACTATTGATTGATTGATTGATTGATTGATTGATTGATTGATAGATTGATTGATTGATTGATTCATTGATTGATTGATTCATTCATTCATTCATTCATTCATTCATTCATGTTCAAAGAATCTCCAACATACAGGTATCATAGCAAAATATTACTATACAATTCAAACATTACTTCCACTAGCCTAAACTCTTATCTTATACATTTTTGTACATTGACGTTTTATCATTGCACTCCCCACTTGGTCTTTCTCCTCAAAAAGGCTCTGGCCTTAACTGATCTGAACGTAGAGGTGTCAGATGGGCTTTGTGTCATGTGTGTCTGGCAGGAGTCTGTGCGTTTCATGGCAGATCACAGTGACTGATGGGAGAGGACGGCGCAGCACCTTTGAGCAGTCTCATGCCTCCTTCAGCAGCACGGCTGGATTTGTGTTTTGGGGCGCTGTCAACTGGCCTCCCTTCAACCACATCACCTCTGTTGAGCTTCACGGTGTGGCGCTGGTGCCCCTCGATTGTCCTGCTGCCTACAGGTGTGTGGTAGTTGCCTGCTTTAAACCTTTACTTCTGCCTACATGAGTCGGCCTGATGTTGTTGATTCAGTTTTATGTCTTTCAGGCCAGGATGGAAATCTGTTATGGCCATGGTAAAGGTTCAAGGTGAATGCAGTGAGCTGTTTGTTTCGGACAAGGTTATCAAGATGGTGTATGTTGGACAAGGCATAACTTTTGGACTCTGGAAGGTATTTTGAAAAAAAAAAAAAGTATCCATTTTATGACATTTCATTTGTTTGATTTTGCTTTTTGGGACATATTTTATGTGAAGTTTGTTTATAAACTAATTTCACGTGGTTATGATTGACCACGGCTAGTCCCACATTAGTTGTCACATGATTTACCAATCAGACGAGTCCAAACACATAATAAATAGCCAGATTTTCTTACCTTAGTTATCATCGTCTTGATGAATCCTTCCATCCATCTCTACTCCCCTCTTTTCTATATTAATCCAGGATAGGATGGCACAATGGCTTAGAGGTTAGCATTGTTGCCTCACAGCAAGAAGGTCGCTGGTTTAAGTCCCGGCTGGGCCAGTTGGCATTTCTGTGTTTTGTTTACATGTTCTCCTCATGCTCACGTGGCTTTCCCCTGACTACTTCGGGTTTCCCCACAGTCCAAAGACATGCGTTATAGGTGAATTGAATAAACCAAATTGGCAAAGAATATGAGAATTTTAGCTGTCGAGACCTACCTGAGCTTAGATTCCCCTCTCTCCCTATGAAATGGGAGGAAGTCCCAGGTTTAAAGATCTTCTGAACTCAGGTCTGTCTTCCAGGAGTGAAGTGTGTGAACAAGTTCCAAGTGTGAACTCTTGAATATGTATTTGTTTTCTTTGTTGCAGTGTGTCTTATTTACCTTTTTGGTGTGTTTGTGTTTTATTTTTGCATTTTTTTTACTTTTTATCAAGAGTGATGCATTATTAATTATAAGTGATAGACTAAAATACTTAAAAAAAACAAAAAAACATTTCTACTTCAAATAAACACAATTGTAAACTTTCTTTTCATAAAATATTTCCCCCAAAAATGTCTGTATGTACTCATATGTATGAATGTGCAGTATGGAAATTTTTGTATTGGCAGTGCAATGAAGTAAAAATAACAGTATGTATATATATATATATATATATATATATATATATATATATATATATATATATATATATCTCAAATGTTCCCCTATTTTGTTTATTTATTTATTTGCTGTCTATGATTCATATGAATTAAGAATATCAAAACATGTATTATATATAAACATCAGTGTATACATATTATACAGGTTGTAATATACAAAGCAGTTTAAATGATTAAGCTTATGGATATTTTAGTTTTTTACTTTTTGCAAATTTTTATTAATTTTTTTAATTGAGTTAATTTTTGCATTTATATTATCAAGATGTAGTTTTGTTGTGTGATTTGATTTTTGAAATTAATTTTGATTTCAACTATAATAACAGTTATCTGTGTTTCTATACAGGACCAATTGCAAATTGCTTTTGTCATTGTGAACATGCACAATCACTTACTTGTGCAAAGAAGTCTTCACCCGTCCATTAGGTATTCTTATATTTCCTCTTGTCTTCTCTTCTCTTTTATATAATTTTCCAAAAAAAAAAAATGCCTAAGACTGATTTTTTGCTTTCTTTAGCTAGATTTAAAAGATTTGGTAACTCCAAAATTTAAATTCAGCAAACATTTGCTCACCCCTCACTTGCTTCAAATCTGCCAGAGTTATTTCAACTGTTGAACACAAAATAATATATTTTGAACAGCGTTCTTCCCATATCAATGTCAAAAGCTTCAACCAAAAGCTTCAACCATTTACAATTTATTTTCCTTTATTTTAGTTTGTTGGTTCACTTTATCTGTTCTTTCTCTCTGTATTTATTTTTATATGTAACTCAAAGCCTAAATGTCAGATAAGCAGTGCTGTCAGTGTAATTTTATGGTCTAATAACTCCATCTTCTGGTACAGTTGAAAACTGTGCCCAGCTCTGACTCATCAGCTGTTATGCTGTCTGTTTTGCTGCCATACTCCACTATGCTTCTTAGTGTTAAATTGACCGATTTGTAGTCACCACTCTCTTTCTTTCCTTTACAGTTCACATAGAGAAGCCAGAGTCAGGGCTTTGTTTGATGACGTGGATCCGGAGTTTGGTCTTCATGGATACACTGCCTACATTGAACTACACAACACAGCCAAAGTCCTCATGTCTGACCGCTTTTCTCAGCTCTTCTGCAGGAGAGGTAAATACAGAATCAGATTTATGGGAAATCTTATATAAACACATGCTTAAACTATAGGCCATAGCTACATTTTATTTATTTTTTTGCTGAGATACCTTAATAGCTGATGGTGCTAGATACTCAACAGTAGATGGCACTAGATTCTCAAAAATGCATCATTAGTGTCTTCAAGTAGGCAAAATTCTGCTGTTTTTACCCTTGAAGTGTAGTTTCATGGATTGACATCTGAATGTCTTGTAAAATAGTATTGTTTACATTTTATAAAATGTATGAAATCACTTTTGTATCATTAGTGATCTCAAAACGGTCTTTGTTCTTAATCTTGTCAATATTAACTGTCAACTGTGGTAGTATCTTTTAATTAGGCAAACAAAATATAAATTTATATATACATTTTTGCTTTTTTGTTACACTTTCTATGCTCTCTCCTATTTTGTGCCTATTGCTGTTACTGTTTTTTTATGCCCATATCCTTTGTTTATTTTTTTTCCTCTGTAAAGCACTTTGTTGCTTTGTTGCTAATCGTTGTAAAGGGTATATGAAAACTTTTTTGAAAATACCCCCCCCCCCCCCCACCACCACCACCACCACCACCACATTAATACATTTATTAGAATCAATGTATTAATTATTTTTTACTTACTCACCCTCAAGTGGTTCTATTTATTTTGGAGTCTTTTGACATCTATAGTAAAAAAAATAGTATGGATGTCAATGGTTACTGGTTTCCAGCATTCAATCAAAATATCTTTTTTGTATTCAGAGAAGAAAGAAACTAAAACTAAAAGTCTGTGACAAGTAAAGGGTGACTAAATGATAAAAAAAAAAATTCACTTTGAAATATCACTTTAAATAATCAAATAATTTAAAATAAAGTGAATATTATTATTATTTTTTTTAAATATTTCTAAAAATAGAAAGCAATCATTTCAAATTGCATTGATATTTTATATATTTACAGTATTACCATATTATTTACTATTTTATAATAATATATAATAAATAAAATACAAAAATTGTACATGCAAATGGCCAATAAAACACAACCAATACAGTATAAACCAAGTAAAAATTTGTTTTTAGATAATGTGCTATTGAATGCATTGAAATGGACAATTTAGAAACCGCTAGTAGTTAATCTGCGTTAATCACCATTTTAATCAGGCTGCTTGTCTAGTTGGGCAAGTAAAATCACTTGCCTACTTGTCCCAAACAAGCAGACAACCATTATTTTGAAGCCCTGAATTCACTATACAGTACATTTACAATGCTCAGCATATATGAGTACAACCCTCACAGATTTATTTATTCATTCATTCATTTTCTTTTCGGCTTAGTCCCTTAATTAGTCAGGGGTCGCCACAGCGGAGTGAACCGCCAACTTATCCAGCATATGTTTTACGCAGCGGATGCCCTTCCAGCTGCAACCCATCACTGGGAAACATCCATACACTCTCATTCACACACATACACTACGGACAATTTAGCTTACCCGATTCACCTATTCCATATGTTTTTGGACTTATGGGGGAAACTGGAGCACCTGGAGGAAACCTACGCGAACACAGGGAGAACATGCAAACTCCACATAGAAATGCCAACTGACCCAACCGAGGCTCGAACCAGCGACCTTCTTGCTGTGAGGCGATTGTGCCACCCACCACCCCACAGATCTCTCTTTTAAATTATTATTTTCTATAAGATGCTATAAAATATTATATTTGTGCATATACATTAGTTTAGTCGATACCGAGCCAAATCTGGAGCTTATCTAACAAAATAACTAAAGATAACGGTCCAAAAAGTAAGTACACCCAAATTTCTATTTGAATATTAAAATATTAAAATGCAAATTTTAAAGGGGACAAATCAAGAAAAACAAGAATTATATCAAATTTTGTGTAAATCAGCAGTACTTCACTTGAATTTAAATTAATTTATCTTTCTATTTCTAAAGATGTTTGGTGACTAAAATATTTTTTAAATAAAAATATTTGTTTAATAACTGTTTTGTTCAAACGCACCAACTTATATTGCCTATATTCACTGAGATATGGATAAAAATATTTATTTTCGAAATGGAACATACTTATTTATCTGTCTAACATTTTTGGTAGACAACCACAAAGTACCATATTTCATAATACCTCCTTGTTTTCTGTCCAGACCAGATTTCTGATGGTTTCCTTCCACTGAAACTGATCGGTGAGAATAACAGATGCCCAAATGCTCATCTGCTTTATGATGTCAGCTTGCCTTGGAAAACTGAGGCTTTATATGGAGCTATCAAGGTACATCACAACTCTATGATACTTTATTTCACCATTTAAGTAAATAATTTTAATGATATTTGATCAATTCTTTGTCATCTCCAGGACTGCTGCATGATCAGCCTCACTGTATGGGATGAAGCCAAGCAGCCTTTTTGGTGTGTCAGCGCTCCTGTTGTCATTACGAAAATCAATCAGGACACGGTATCATATGATTTTGATGGTGCGAGTTTCTCCATCCTTTACCAAGACTCAGAGGGGAGGGTGGAGATGAGGCTGAAGCAGATGGAGTATAAGGAACAGTATTTTGTGGTTAATCTAGTGATTTACATTTCTGTTGCCAAAGTGAATAAGCACTTTGGGAGAGATTACTGAAGTCTTTTTAATGTATTAGACACTTAAATCCACATTTTCACAAAGCATTATGTTTTAATCACAGGTCAGTCTGTCACAGAGATGAGGGATTGCCATGTCCCGTTTACTTATAAGTTGTATTTAACAAAAAATAAAGTCAGGGTTTCCCACGCTAAGCCAAAAGTCCACTTTCTGCATTTAAAAAAGCTGAATTTCCATAACCTATAATGAGCACTGGGCAGACAAACACAAATATTTATTTTATTTTATTTTTTAAATCACAAGTCAGGTTATGTCGCATCTGTTTCATACATGGTGCTGAAGCCTAAAACAAAGCTGGACCAAAAGTTAGGTTTAATTGTTTTGTTTAATTCGTTGGCCAGGTCAATCTTTTCAGTTAGCCATAACATTAATGATTCAGAAGTCTAAGAAGTTACATTCATGACTAAATACCTGTTGCGGAGGCTGAATCATCTCGCTAAATATTGAGCTATTTTAAGTTACTAATTATAATGTAGGCTATATATATATATATATATATATATATATATATATATATATATATATATATATATATATATATATATATATATATATATATATATATATATATATATATATATAAAACTAGCTAGCTAACTTTATAGATACAGTATTTACCACTTTTTGTTCTGATGACCTTGGTACGCAGTGGAACTCAGTAAGCTTCAGGCACCACAAGTTTTCAGTCAAGATACAGCTCGGCAATAGACAAAATAGATGGAACATAGAGCTAAAAGGTTAAAAAGAATATACAGTGTGATTTCATAAATTTAATGTAAAATTAAAAAATGACAAAAAAAAATCTCTGACATTCCATGACTTAAACAACAAATCTCTGACTTTCAATGTCTATAATATACCTTTTTAAATTCCATAATATTTCAAAAATTCCTTGAACTGTGGAACCCTTTAAAGTTGACCTGACGTGATTTGTACAGTATTTCTGCAGCTGTAGAACCTTCAGTAAAAATAAGTAATTTAATATATAATAGGAATAAACAATATCAAGCTATCAAGGTACATCACAACTCTATGATACTTTATTTCACCATTAAAGTAAATAATTTTAATAATATTTGATCAATTCTTTGTCATCTCCAGGACTGCTGCATAATCAGCTTTACATGTTTAGCTATTTTAAGTTACTAATTATAATGTAGGCAAGCTATATATATATATATATATATATATATATATATATATATATATATATATATATATATATATATATATATATATATATATATATATATATATATATATATATATATATATATATATATTTATATAGCTAGCTAACTTTATAGATACAGTATTTACCACTTTTTGTTCTGATGACCTTTGTAAGCAGTGGAACTCAGTAAGCTTCAGGCACCACAAGATTTCAGTCAAGACCCTTTAAAGTTGACCTGATGTGATTTGTATTTCTGCAGCTGTAGAACCTTCAGTAAAAATAAATAAGTAATTGAATATATAATAGGAATTAACAAGATGGGCATAGATGGTCATTTAAGATAGACAGGCTGTGGACTCCCTCCCTAATCTACTTGATTAAACATAGATCCAAAAAAGGAGATATTTTACTTGCATTCAGCATAATTTAATATAAAATCACTTTTGTTCAGTTAATTTAATGTGGACACCAAATGCAACGCCTTGTTTTTAAACAGCATATAATTATAGTAATCTAGCTAAGATTGTTTCCAAGTGTTTTTCATGAAAAGCACTTTGAGTTTAGCAGCAGTTTCAAGCTGAAAGGCCTCTAATCTGCTTGTCGAAGTCTATTGAAAAAATAACAAGGAGCCCGTTTTTTGTTTTGCAAATTGGTTGATAAAGGGATACCAAAACCAACAATGGATGACTGATAGAAACCTTTAATTATTATTATTATTATTATTATTATTATTATTATTATTATTATTATTATTATTAGGGGTTCAAGCGCGAAGCGCTGAAACCCTATTGTAATTGTAAGGATTTTTATTATTATTATTATTATTATTATTATTATTATTATTATTATTATTATTATTATTATTATGTTTCTGCCTTAAAGTGACTCGTGCAGCCTAAACCGTAAGGCCTAGAAATCTCAAACTTGGCCAGATGCTCCAGAATGCGCACCGCTACTCAGATACCATAAACCGTCCAAATCGGCCCATAGGTGGCGCTATGGCGCCAAAAACTAAGATTTCAGACATTTTTGGCCACCATTCGTACACCGTTTGTCCTAAACTCAAAAACTCTACATTTTCTGAATCCTTGGGTCAGCCCGAACAAAAGTGCACAGGCGGTCTTTGGCCTCTAAGACGTACCGTTTTTCCGCTACGTCGCAATTTGTCCAAAACCTACTTTTGCAAACTAGTCCTAGGTTTTTCATCCAATCTAAACCAAACCAGTTCATAAATGTTCTCTGGACACTCAATATCAATAATTATCAAAAAAAAGTTGAAATTTTAATTCTCACGCAAAACAATACGCAAAAATGTTCAACGTTAATTGAAGCTAAATGCTAATTTTAACCATAACTTTTGAACCACATAACATATCATCACCAAACTTGGTACACACATGTATAAGGTCAATTTGAGGTCGCAGTGCAAAACCCGCAGACTTTGGCCACAAGGTGGCGCTATAAAGTTCAAAAACTATACAAAAAGCCCTAACCATACAACCATTAGTCCAAGTAGCTTGAAATTTGACATGCAGTGTCTTTGTCCAAGTTGTCATGACATATTATAAGGACACTGGCATATCTCAAAAAACATGGCCGCCATTAGCCAATTAAGATTAAGCATCCATTAAACAAGGTTTACGTTGGCCAATCAAAACGAAACTCATTAAGCATGTTCGACTCATGGTCCTACATGTCTGTAAGAATTTTGAAAGAAATCGGCCACTAGGGGGCGATATTGAGTTTTTTTTAGGTTCTAACTGATTGTCTATTACACACAGTTTTGCACAACCACACAAAATACATAACACATAATAGGCCTGCTCACACGGAACACTTTGACACTAAAACCGCTGCTGTCACTCAAACCGTTCGTTAAAAAGTCATTAATATATAAAAAACCTACTTTTGCAAACTAGTCCTAGGTTTTTCACCCAATCTGAACCAAACCAGCTCAGTAATGTTCTCTGGACACTGAATATCAATAATTATCAAAAAAAAGTTGAAATTTTGATTTTCACGTGAAACAGTATACCAAAACGTTTCATGCTAATTGAAGCTAAATGCTAATTGTAGGTATAACTTTTGAACGGATTGGAATATCATTACCAAACTTGGCACACACATGTATAAGGTCAAGTTGAGGTAGCAGTGCAAAACGCACAGACATTAACCACAAGGTGGCGCTATAAAGGCGATTTTGTGTTTTTTGAGGTTGTAATTGATTATTTATTACACAAAGCTTTGCACAGGCACACAAAATACATATCATAAGATAGAGTTTCTCATACTGAACACTTTGAGACTAAAACCACAGCTGTCAATCACATCGTTCATTAAAAAATCATAAATATATGAAAAACATACTTTTGCGAACTAGTCTCTGGTTTTTAGCTCAATCACAACGAAACCAGTGTTGTTAGAATCTCTGGACTGAGTAGATCAATAATTATTCAAAAAAAGTTGAACTTTCCACTTTGAATAGCTGTAACAGGCTCATTTACAAAAGGGGCGTGTCCACATAAACCGACATGCCTGTAAACCCATAAGGAAAACTCAAAACATCACAGAAATTGGTGAACACATGTGGCACATGAATGTAAACCAGCATGCAAAATTTTGTGGAGATCGAGCAATAGGTGGCGCTATAATAGTAGAAAAGGTCTCAAAAACATAGTGTTATAATGTCTGTTAATGCTCAATACAGTGTTTCAATTAACATTTTAGCCACTAGATGGATCAGCTTGAAGTTTTGCATGCAGTGTATTTGCTCAAAATGGACTGACATGCTATAAAAATATGGCCGCCTTTAGTGAATTAACTTTAAGCACCCATTAAACACAGTTAACTATGGACGATCAGAATGTAACTCAATGGGCATGTTGGACTCATGGGCCTAGAGGTCTGTAGACATTTTGAAAGAAATCAGGGCGAGTTTGAGTGCTTTAGAGTGTGTAATTAAACATTTAACTCAATCTATAAACTGTAATACTCTAATCATTCATTTTATTGTCGAATTAACTACTTACCGGCCTCCTAACTGATAAACCTTAAACTTCTAAAACGCTTGAACCCCGTTAATTGCTGCTTGCAGCTATATTTATTATTATTATTTTTGTTTTCTTTTTTTGTTTGTTTTTTGTTTTTAATATCCCAGAGTATTTGATATTTTTTGTATTTCTTGACAAAGTTTTAAAAGTGAAATGTTTAAGCTGATCTAACAATCACTCAATCTCAAATAACTGAGATGGGCAGTCAAATTTATGTTTTCTCAGAGACCAACCGTGTATTTCAGGTGGTTTATCATGTTGTGTGGGGTATGATATAACTATGTAATGAAAAGTATTTTACATTTGACAACTGTTTTACAGTATAAATAGGTTATGCTGCAAACTACTTGAATAACCTGTTTTTTTTTTGTTTTTTTTTTGATTTACAGTGTTTGAACAATCATTTACATTTTGCAATTTAGATCAAAATATTTGTAAAAAATTATGCAGACCTTCACACTCATTTGTATTTTGAATTAGAATTAATCAACCCAGACTCATTGAAAATACATGCCCCAGCCTACATTTTTGGCAAACATTTTAAATTTGTTCCTTCGGGTACGTTTCATTGCACATTTCGGATAACAAATCCACTAGAGGGCGATGTCTTCTGGGAATCTGAAATACCTTACCTATGATATGTTTTGATATACACATATTGCAAAGCAAACTGACCACACCAGAAGAGTTGTCCATATGGAGATACAAAGCTGATGCGGACATATTTGATCACAAATCATTGACATCAAGTTGTTTTATTGTATTTAATTAGTGTTGTTTAAATAACTGCACAAAAATTACCATTTATTTGTAGATAATATGGCCCTGTAAATATCATCAGTAAAGAACAAAAGCTGTTGGCGTCATACTTCCATTAATTTTACCTATAAACTGCAGTCAAATGGATGTAGAAGTATGTTTTTGCGGTTAAAAAATGTGGCTGAAGCACATATTTACATTGAGCCGTAATTGATCACCTCTTTGACATAACTGTCCTTGTCATTTATGCATATGCATATGATTTTTTTTTAAATTGATACAGTTGAAATCAGAATTATTAGCCCCCCTTTGATTTTTTTATTTCCCAAATGATGTTTAACAGAGCAATTAAATTTTCACAGTATGTCTGATAATATTTTTTCTACTAGAAAGTCTTATTTGTTTTATTACGGCTAAAATAAAAGCAGTTTTAATTTTTTAAAAACCATTTTAAGGTCACAATTATTAGCCCCTTTAAGCTATATTTTTTACCATCATTATACAATAACTTGCCTAATTACCTTAACCTGCCTAATTAACATATTTGACCTAGTTAAGCCTTTAAATGTCACTTTAAGCTGTATAGAAGTGTCTTGAAAAATATCTAGTAAAATGTTATTTACTGTCATCATGGCAAAGATAAAAGAAATCAGTTATTAGAAATGAGCTATTCAAACTATTATGTTTACAAATGTGTTGAAAAAAATCTTCTCTTTGTTAAACAGAAATTGGGGAAAATATAAACAGGGGGGTTAATAATCCGAGGGGCTAATAATTCTGACTTCAACTGTTTATTAAATGTCATTGATTATAGTGATGTCGATCAGTGTTTATTAGTTTCCCATTTTGGATTCACGATCATGTCAACACCACCAAATCAATTTCATTTAGATATTTCTCCAGCAATGGCACATTTTCTCCCCATTACACTTATTTCTAAAGGAAATGATTTGCATAATGGATAGTTATGGCTGTTCGTGCATTACTCTTCTGGTTTCTCACTGCTAAACATAACAGAATTCTTGATTTTGCTTTATTATTCATAAGAAATAGACATTTCTTTGCCCTAGAGGTAGATTAAGTTATTTTGTCACAGCATCAAGTTACACTTTAAATCTCCAAGGCATTGGTTTATGCAAATTAAATAGTCCATAACATTTCAGTTGAAGTGCTTGACTTGAAGATGCATCACGTCATAACACTGAGGGCATTAAGCGCATGTAATGGATTTTTAGCGTGTGACTCCGTGAACAATATTTTGACATCATAAAATGAAAACATGCTGTGACTTATACAGCTTAGCGACGTTCATTTGGCACCAAAACTATCAGGAAATGATTATATACAGCACAATGTTGTTATTACGCAGCTTCAGCATTTCTAGCAAGAGACAATTGCATTCGGGGTGAGGCATATAATCATGACATTGCTCTTTATTGCAGGCATTTTGACACAACTCCAGAAGTGAAATAACGTTTCGCTTAGGTCAGTAATCAGCGATGCCGATGTTATACGGTTGGCAGAAGAGACTAACATAAAAAAAAAAACTGGATAGTGGTGTAATAAGATTGCCTAGCACTTTCCTTTTTCCCCGCCTCAGAGGTCAAGCTAACCTTGAAAACTGCTTTTTTCAACACATTCTGTCGTGACTCTGATCCAAATCCATTCCCTCTGTAGGCTCAAATGAATTGGCTTTTTGTCATGACTGAGGCTGTTTTTAAAGGTTTGCCTGAAGGTTAATACCCCTTATGTTGCCCCAATATTCCAGTGGTTTATTGTGTTGCGGTAGATGAACAACTGTGAGGCACAGCTATTTTAAGACCACCCTGAGGCGTACTTTAGTGTAGTAAAATCACTTTATGCATCCGGTAATATAGTCTTTGGAAGTAGTAAAACACCAATCTGGTTAACCATAAATGAGGTGTAGTAATGACAAGTGGATGATGTTTTGCAGAAACGGGGTGAGATGGAGAGAACAGAATGGGTAATATCGGTTAAATGAATGTATGGTTGCTAAATGTGGGCAGGTTTACTGGGAAAAGTTGTGTTGTGTGATTATTTTCTGTTGTAGTTAAAGTTAACTATTATACATTTGCACAAAAAGAAAGAAAGAAACTGGAGTGCTCTTTTATTTTATTTTTTGCCAGGATATCATCTCTCAATTTTACAGGCATTCCCATTACTCATAAAACAATGCAACATGGTGCAAAATTCAAAATACTGAAAAAATAATAGTAAAAAAATCTTTAAGACAGTTTTTTAGTGTGTGGTATTAAAAGTTTATACATACAAAGACAGTCAAGCAACTGTACAATATTATACATACGTACAGTAACACATATACTTGATCAGCCACGTTGTATTACATTACACAAAATCAAGTAAAAAAATTAACCTTATTTTATTAAATAACCTTATTTTATTTTAGATCATAAAAGGACATTTGCATACATTTTAAAAAGTTAGTTTATATAACTGTTTAATCAAATGTGAATAAAATGTTAATAAAAATAACAATAATAATACTACTAATAATAATAATAACAATAGTAATAATGATATTAATAATGATAATAATAATAATAATAATAATAATAATAATAATTACTATTCATTTATATAATGTGCACACAATTAACATTTTATTAAATTAATTCCAAAGAGTCTCTCTTTAAACAAAGGCCAACAACTTTGCATCTTTCCAGTAGATGGCAGACTAGTGAAATAAATTTCTGTTCTCATTCCATAGATACTGAACCTTAACCATATTGATTAACAAGTCACATTTTTTACATATCGGTCAGCTGAGAGCAGAAGTTATTAATTTAAATAAATTTGCAGTGGGAGACTCAAAAGACACTTATCAAAATACTTTGTTATACAATTAAGTTGTCTGAAATGCAGTACTAATAATGTTTTATCTAGTAAACTTAAATCTGATGCTCCAGAAGCCATTTGTAACAGTTAAAAAATTATCTACACAAAATAATTTTCTGTACTCTATGAACTTTCTGTAATCCTTAAAAACCGCTGCCATTTTTAACGTCTGATGGTGTCTTTTCTGACTGACCAGCTGAGGTCTGGATGAAATCAGCCTCTTAGACTCTTTCACTACAGTGGCTGAAAGAAAACCGAATGGTCCAAAAAAACCTTAATAAATAAATAGCTTTGCTTGAATGAATTAATGCAGCCTTTTTAGCCCACACAGTGGGATTTTAATCACATCATTTTATTAACATGCAGCTGAAAACTCCCAGTGGCATTTTGCAGCAACTTGGCGGCGTTTTCGCCCCCCTGATTAACATTTAACTTGGATCTGGCGGGACCTTGTTGCTACAATTAATTCTCTGTCATCCCAAAGCGGGGTCACATGCTAACGAGGCCACAGCCTTCACTGTGACACTGCTTTGCGCTGCCATTTAAACCAAACCACCTCTCTATACAGCACAGTTAGTAACTTGAACACATTAAGGGGGAAAAAAGAACATATCCTGATTAGTCGCATACTCCCAGGACATCCAATATGACATTTTTCGTCCACCAAAGATAAATTAAAGTGATCGTTCACCCCAAAATTAAAAATAGATGTTAATCTGCTCACCCTAAGTGTTATCCTATGCAGGTGACTTTTTTTGGAAGGTTAAAATGATAGTTAATCCAAATTCCAAATTGTATTAACCATTTACCCACCCTAAGTTGGTTCCAAACTTTTCAGCTGCTCTATTCTGTTAAAAAATATATATATTTTGAAGAATGTTGGAAACTCGTAGCCCTTGACTTCCATAGTATTAACGTTTATTTGTATAGCACTTTTCACAATAATTATCGTTCCAAAATGGCTATTAAAATAGGTACTACATTACAGTGAAAATTATAAAAGTGGAAATGGAGAGCAAAGGAAAGAGAATTAGAAAATAGGGAAAAATGGTAGTCAATGGCTAGCGATTTCCTACATCTTTCATATTATTTTGTGTTTAACAGAAGCTCGGAAAATTCATCAGGTCTGGAGGCTGAGCAAATGTAAATGACAGGATTTAAAGACTTCCTGTTGCTCAAGTAGTAGAACTGTGCTAGCAATGCCATGGCTTGATTCTCGGGGAGCAAGAACTGATCAAATGGCTTTATCTTTAATGTAAAGTATAGCCAATTCTTTGATACAGGAAAAACAAAATGAATACATTTGTTTCCTGGTGATCCATTGAGGCGTTATGAAGCAAAACGATCATTAAATTACATTAATCTGAATGTTTTTTAGAACGTTACTACTTTTAATATTTGAATGTTTCTAAAATTACTCAATAGTTTGTTTATGACACGCAAGCACCGCAGTGCATTTCAGACTGCAGCTCTGACCAGAGTTTGAACCTTGACATGCACATATAATCTCATGGTTTGTTCTATCCTGCTCTCAAGACAATACGGATTGGTTTGATTTTTGCTGAATACATTGTAATATGCTGAATATGATTGGTATAAATCCAAATGTATATTTTGAGCAGGATGGCAGATTATACAATCAGGGCTCATTTAAAAAAAAAAAAAAAAAGATGTCTTTCATGGGGCAGTTATATTGGGTTCAAGGTGTTACATCGTTCTTTAAGAATTAAGATTACATATGTATAACTTTTTAAAAGAAGTGCCTTGTGCTTTTACATTTAATCTATCAAAAACAACCAAAAACAAACTGTAAAAGTAATATTTTTAAATGGATTATTATGAATAGTTGTTGATTTATTATTTTGACACAAAGCTGAATTTTAGCCTCAAGTGTCATGTAGTCCTTCAGAAGTCATTTTAATATGCTGATTCAGTTCAGTGTTGCCAATGTTGAAAAGTACTTGATATTCCTTTGGAAACCATGATTAATTCTTTGAATCTTTTGTGGAAATTCTGAACATTTTACTGTCACTTTCAATCAATTTAATGCATTCTTTTCTGAGTAAAAGTATTCATTTATTTGATAAGGCCTATTGGGCTTTAGAGCCTAATATTTGCAGAAGCCTGTTTAATATGAACATCACCTTTGTTTAAAGAGCACCTATTATGCATTAAAAGGGTCATATTTGGGTTTTGAGGGGTCTCCAACAACAGGCTGATATGCATGCAAAGTCAAAAACCACTTTTATTGGCTTATAATATGCATTTATTTTTACCTAGATATCCCAACGACCCCCATATGATTTGTTCAGTGATTCATTTGTTCCCAAACTACTCCTTAGCGTCATGCTAATCTGTGCTGATTAGTCCGATGACCCAGTCTGTTGTGATTGGTCGACTGCATTCAGCGCGAGACAGAGGGAAATGCCCACCACGGCTTATCAACATTGTTGAAGTAGTCAGAGCACAGAGCATATGTGTGAGCCCAATGCAGGAGTGCATTAAGGCACTGCAGTTAAACACCAGCATATTGCTCTATTCTTCACCATAAGTAAAAACATTGACACACATTTAGTATTAATCCACACAGTGGTAAAAGCTGAACTATTTTGAAACTTGACCGCCGCACGTGTGTAGGAACAGTTGACGGTGGCCAGAGCAACAACAAACAGCAATGGATCGTGAGCTCACAAACACATTTAAATCCGTAAACAAAGCAGCACGTGACGCGATATGAGAATATAAAGAGTTAACGAGATACACAAGCGGCTACAAGTAACAAAACACAATTAAATGCATAATTTACATGCTGAAAAAAAACAAGGACGCAACCATTTTAATCGCACTTACACTTGTAAAATGGAGGAAGGAACTGATCGATGAACTGTGTTCTGTAAAGTTACTGTCAAGCTCTGACAAAGTCCCATACATCAAGACATAGTCTTTTCTGATCCTTCCTTTAACAAATGGCAGACAAATGCACTGTTGTAAGCATGTAGATTGCTGAAGCACTCGTCAGAAAAATGACAGGACACAGCACAAGGCTGGGGCTATATTGCTGAGGTATTTTGCTAAAATAAACTTCAACCACTCTTCACAGCCTCATCTTTGAGTAGGGAAAATAACACTTACACAATAACTTTCCCTCACACCTCAGAGCACAGCGTCTTCGCGACATGATTCAACCGGGATCTGCTACAGTGTTTGTCTTCCTCTTATTCTTTCTACAGTGTTTGTGGGCGGGGCCGGGGTTTTTAATTTCCCCGGGTCTGCGTGCGCAACAAATGGGCAGGGCTTGAGCTCCATATGGACGTCACGCCGACAAGGCTAAAGACTCAATACAGCGGCGATTTATTCAAACCACCTTGAGTCGACTCTTTTATAGATGAATCAATAGTTTTAAACGCGGTGCACTTTCAGATTTAAGCCTTAGCTGGATATTTCACTTCACTTAGAGCTGTGTTACAGTGCATGGAAGGTCATTTTTAAAAACCCATAATAGGGGCTCTTTAATGTACAAAAAACCTTGAGTGCACTTTGACATTTGAAGTGAACCCTTGACATAAAACATTACTGTGCTGTACTTGGTTACAGATTTAAATATAGGTCTGAATGTGGATGGATATATGGATGATTTTTTCTGACACTGTTCATTTTTTAAGGGCTCTTGTAATGTTTATGATTGGCTAATTTAATTGCTTTTGTATTTGAGGCCAGCTAGTGTACTGACATTGTCTTTGACAAGTCTTTGACATGATGTTAGCTGCTGTGATTTTTAGCACCCACGTCCCATGTTGGAATTGTTTTGAGCAGTGTGAGCTGGAGGTCATTATATTGGTGCCATTACCTGAATGGAGGTGAGCTTTGTTTCTAGTGCCTACCTCTCATGTTGGAGCCAGAGCAATTGTCAGTTTGTATCTGGTTTGTCTGGCAAGCCTTCTAAGGGAGTCTTCTTTTCCATGATGATATGATTGTTAGTGTTGTGTGTATTTTTCCCTTTGCGAGTACAACCAATGGCGTGACATTTTCTCTTTATTTCTATAGCGCTTTTTACAATGTAGATGGTGTCACTTCCCTGACATGATAAAGGTTACATTTTTTGTCCTTTTTCATATGAGTAGAACCAGAGAATTAACATTAGTCCTCTGACCCTGATGGGAGTGAGGTTTAGGGGCTGAGCATAACATGGGCCAGCTTGTAAGAGCTGTGTGGGTAAACCTCACTCCCCTGCCCTTGAGAGGTGCACTAACAACTGAAGCTACCTTTTAAGTACTCATCTCGGAGATACTGGTTCAAATCCAAGTCAGAGCAGTGCAAGCAGAGCTGGAGGGCATTGCATTAGTGCTGTGAGCCATGAATGGAATGAGGTTTAAAGGGCTGAGTTGCCAAATAGTAAGAGTTGTGCAGGTAATCCTCATTCTCCACACTTGGCCTGCTAGATGTGTGGTCTTTAGCAGCCTTGTTAGTGATGTGAGCCTAGTCTCTGATTCTGATTTAGTGATCTTCTTCTATGTCAGAAATATTGGTTTGAATACTTCTCGAAGCGGTGTGAGTAGAGAAGGAAGTCATTACATTAGTACAGAGACTCAAATAGGAGTGAGGTTTAAGTGGGTGAGTGTAAAGAATGTGACACAACTTTCCTACAGACAGCCCAGAAAAATAATCATGATGAAGTTTATCATCAACGGTTTGTAACCTTTTGATTAGGCATCATAGTGGCTCAGTGGTTAACACTGTCACCTCACAGCAAGAAGGTCGCTGGTTCAAGTCCCGGCTGGGTCAGTTGGCATTTCTGTGTGGAGTTTTAACGTTATCCATGTGTTGGTGTGGGTTTGCTCAGGTGCTCCAGTTTCCCTCACAGTCCAAAGACATGCGCTACTGGGTTGCGGCTGGTAGGGCATCTGCTGTGTAAAACATATATGTAAGTTGGCGGTTCATTCCGCTGTGGTGACCCCTGATGAATAAAGTGACTAAGCCGAAGGAAAATGAATGAATGAACCGTTTGATTTTATTTAATTTGTCAGTTTTTTTTTTAATGCATGTTAGATTCCTTAATCTAAATCTTTTTAAATTGAGTACTATTAGATTTAATCAGTTTAAAAAAATACAAATATAGTATAAATATATCTAGTTGTACAAAAAGCCAGATCTAATTAATTAAATTCTGTGAGATTGGTTTACTTTATAATTAGGGGCAAAATTGTCACAGCTCTATACTCCAAACAATTGATAAAATCCAATGTGTTTTAAAGTAATAAGAAGAATTTAATGGAATTATTGATATTATTACACAATTCTTGTTCTTATTTGTTTCATTTATGTTTAACTAACAAAAAATAGTCACATAAAGCTTATTAGACCAGTTATGTTAAAAGTATAATCCAGATGGATGGAAATTTTATGTGCAATCGGACTGCATAAATCTTATTTGTTGAGCCTTTTTGGAGTGTAGCCCATTTGTATGAAAGGTTGTGTCTTTCTGCACCTGCGGGGGACAGTAGTCTGTTTTCTTATTCCACAAAGGGAAACAGGAACTTGTGATGGGCAAATCATAACTAACGCAGCGTTTGGTACCATTTTCACAGTACTTATCGCTCACCACATAGAGATTTGCTTGTGCGAATTGTCTGATCATCTAATAATTAATATATTTTATAAATATATTAGGCATGCACCTAAATCACAGCCAGCTTCTTGTTGTTCACTCTTGACTTGAAATGCTTGCTTGGTTTCATCACTTTGGTTTTTGTTTTCGTGCTCTGAATCACTTCTAAACAACTAATCAGAGCGCTCTCTTTGAAAGCTTTTAATGTTGGGGCAAACTCCCGCCAACATTAAGTCAAAAAGAGGTCATGTGTGGAACACAAAACAAACTACCCAGGCAGATGCTTACTAAAGGCCTGACGCTTTTATTTTTTTTAATTAATTGGAAAATGGCATCAAATCTTCCAATTTGCTTTGGAATCGGCCATGGAAAATATGATCGGTGTATCACTAGCTGTGATCAGATGGTTTTTGTACTATGCTTTTTACAATGCTGTGCTTTTTAAACAATTTTTTTAGCTTGTTTTTGAGATGAAATTAAGCACATGTTTGCAAATTCGAAGTCATTTTTAGCAGAGTGGCTGTTTATTGTCTTGCTGTATATGCCTTCTCACTTTTTTTTTAATTAAAGAAATAAATATTCTGTCAATGCATCAGCATTGAATCATAATCAGTATTTTATATGTTAAAGGCAAAGTATGTATTTTACACTGCTATAGGGCAAGTATTCACAGAAAACAAAGGCACAGTCTGATGACGCTGTGACTGTGTGTGGAATCTTGGGAGTTGTCATCTTCTTAACAACCTATGGTACTACTGCAGAAATCAAGTTTATAAATGAGCTAAAGTATTTAAGACCTATTGTCATGGTAATATGTAGCAGAAAGCCTTTAAAGTGAAACAAGCCTGCTAAAGCAATTGCTGATAAGTAGGCCCACACGGAATCTGCGCGCGCAGAATTCCGCAGATTTTCTGCAGATTTTCCGCAGATTTCCGCAGAATTTTAGCCCATCATTAATTCTGTTTATTTACTTAAAGTTAACTATTTACAGTTAATCTAATTGGATTTGCATTTTTAACATTAAATACAAGTTAAAAGGATATTATTTTTTATTTCCCATATTAAGGTATTAGTTATGATACTCCCAAAATAATTCCGCAGAAATCCGCAGATTTTTACCAAAATTCTCCGCAGAAATAGCAAAAAACGTCCGCAGATTCCGTCTGGCCCTGCTGATAAGAGACGAGCATGATACTGCATTAAGTTCTTCCGGTCAACATATTAAATCATTCATTCATTCATTCATTCATTCATTCATTCATTCATTCATTCATACATTTTCCTTTGGCTTAGTCTCTATTTCAGAGGTTGCCATAGCGGAATAAACCACCAACTATTCTGGAATATGTTTTATGCAGCGGATGCCCTTCCAGCCGCAACCCATTGCTGGAAAATAGGTTGCTGTGAGGCGACAGTGCTAACTATGAGCCACTGTGCTACCTTAAATCATACACTGTCACCAAAATATACAGTATAACATTGTTCCAGTGATATTTGGATATTTTAATGAAGTCTTTAATAAAGTCTTACATATACACCAGTGTAAGTAATAAAACGCTGGCTGGAGTTCACTTAACAGCCACAGGTGTCGCTAATAACAAGGTTTTTGAATTCTTCACATACTGTAGCTTCTTTTAATGTGAACTCCCATTTTTGTCTCTTGTAGTTTGCAGTCGTATTTAGGGATTTCTTTTATGTTTGTTTCTTAAATTCACTTGGCCTCCTGTTGTTGCTCCCTGGAGTCTTCATAAATATGCTGAGGGTTTCTTTGCTCTTGGCAAATTGTGAAAATCCTGTAAGTCTGTTTCTGAGCTGACTGAAAAGACTTCATGCTTGCTGCTCCACTCAGCCCTAGAGATGCAGATAGGGAGACTGTGTAATGTGTGTTTTGTGGATTATAATAGTGAGACCCTTTGTATTTTTTAGAATACATACTGTTTCAAAAGCCTTCAAACCCCCAAGTTAAAGGAAACTGGAAAGGCAATTCATGCAGGTTGGGTTTTTACATTTCGTAAACAATATGATAAGGATTAAAACACTTGTAATTTATATAGTATTTTGCTTATGAAGTTCACCAAATAATATTTTTTTAGTAAAGTGTAAACAAATATATTTTAGCCTAAAATCCTTACATTTTTATGTATTAATTTGATGTTATACAAATGTGTACTACATGCAGTTTTTTTAATTTAATAATTTTCATATCTCTTATCTACTGTTGTTTATTTATTTGTGTATCCTCAGACTGCTGCTACAATGATTAGTTTGTTTGTATAAGCACATATTTTTTTACTGTTTTATTAAAATATCCCATTTGTACGTATGTTCTTCTGTTCTTCCGTTCGTTTGTCCATCCTTCCATCCGTCTGTTCATCCTTCCGTTTGTCCATCTGTCCATTCGTCCATCTGTCCATTCGTCCGTCCATTCGCTCGTCCGTTCGTTCTTCCGTTCGTCCGTCTGTTCGTCCGTCCTTTCGTCTTTCCGTTCGTCCATCTGTTCGTTCTTCCGTCCATCCATTCTTCCGTTCGTCCTTCCGCTCGTTCTTCCGTTCGTCCGTCTGTTCGTCCGTCCTTTCATCTTTCCGTTCGTCCGTCTGTTTGTTCTTCCATCCATCTATTCTTCCATTTGTTCCTTCCTTCCATTCGTTGTTCGTCCTACCGCTTGTTCGTTCTTCCATTCGTCCATCCGTTCGTTCTTCCGTTCGTCCTTCCATTCATTCTTCCGTTCGTTCGTTCCTTCTTCCACCGTTCATTGTTTGTTCGTTCGTTCCTTCGTCTGTCTGTCCGTTTGTTCATTCATTCAATCATTAATTTATTCATTCATTTATTCATTAGCTGCTACTACATGTATACTATATGTATTTATTTATTTATTTGTTTGTTTAAATCCATTAACTGGTGTTAAATGTTAGTTAGTTTCTTGTTTGTTTATTAGTTCAAAACAGCATACAGCAACCAAACAAATACAACTGGCACAAACAAAATGCAAGAATGCCGGTGAGAAAGGCCACCTTAGATTTTCAGTACAAACTGTACATTTATAGACACAGAAATATAATATTTTATTTGCAATAGAGCCCAGCATCTTAGACATTGACTTAGCATTATTTTGAATATTTTATTTCAGTTGTTGTCTGCGGTATTAAACAGATAAAAATATGATTTGCCAGTTTTTCATTTCCGTTCTGAAGAAAGCTTCACCCGAAAGCAACTTGTCACAGGAGTTTACAGAACAATCATTGTGTTGTTGCTTTTTCCTGTTGTTTTGGTGCAAAGGTTTGTGCCTGCGGCGAGCGCTCATTGATCTGTGTGAGCGCAGGGATGCACAGCACATCCCGACTCCAGCCAGAGTCTATGCCCTTGTTATGTGAGCTCGAGCTGCCGTACATTTTATTTATTTTTTTTCCCTTTGCTGCCAATGAGGAGTTTAATGGAAGTGTTGGTGGGCACATCAGATTTATTGACATGGTGGTCAGCTGGAACGCTCAGAAATACTCCTGTTGTGTCTTTATCCGCTTCATTATTCAGGGCCGTGCCTTGATGGCTAGCTTTGTGTTTTGGTGGCCTGCTATGAACACACTATTCCCTTTGCTCAGATTGCGGTGTTTACTAGTGTTATGAGTGAGTTTTATGGTTTAGAGCTGATTTGTGAGTGCTGGCTGAGCAAGTGTCCCAGCACTACATTTTTATGGGTCAGGGTTTTTTTGTTTGTTTGTTTTGCTGCATCAGGCCTGAGAGACATCAATATCACATGGTGAATAAACAAATCATGTTTGTGGATTAGCTTTTGTACAGAGATTTGATGCTCAAATAAGCAATGGTATGGGGAAGAGCCTACTCAGTGTGTGCATTATGTTTCGTTTAAATTTGATGGTTAAAGTTTCCCTTAAATCTAAATGCAACTTATTTTTAAAATTAATTTGTTAGAATCAATCTGCTATAGTCTTAAGACCAATATGCTTCAAATACAAACCCTTTGACGTACCCTGATTAAGATCCTGACATCAGAGGTGGGTAGAGTATACAAAATGTATACTCGGGTAAAAGTACAAGAACTTGAGAACATTTTTGTAAAAGTAAAAGTAACAATCGAAAAAAAAGTTAGTCAACTAAGAGTAAAGTGTTGTAAATATATAGACGAATTACCAACCTACGTCACACATGACGTCACACGGGCTCCCGGTTGCAAAAAGAGACCGGTGGCAATAGTAAACATGTCGTGTTGTGTAGTAGGATGCCAAATTCGAAAAACTTGCCAAAATAGAAAATAGAAAACTTAACATTTACTGTACCACACTGCTTTTAATGCCGACTGCAGATGTCTTTGACTAAAAGGGAGCTGAATGAAGTGACAACCTAATTATAAATGCTGGACTCTGCAGTTCTCATGTTATATCAGGTGAGTTCACGCTATGCTGAATCATACACATTACTCGTTTTTGATTGCAAAAATGATTTCAGCATAAACAGTTAAACATGGTGAATTAAACTGCGGACAATGAATGCTAAGAATGAAACGAGAAAGTGTAAGTTATTAAGGTAAAGTAGGTTTTATATTCACACATTCATTCAGTGACAACTTGTGACACACTCCCTACCGTATATTGTTTACCTCGGCACTTTGAATATTCGGTCTGAAATAACCTGCAAGTGTGACTTGAAAACAACATTAACACTGCTTATTTGACTGTGAACAATGTTGTACTTTGATAGTCATTGGCAGCGAATATGATTTTGCTATTTAGAGTTTACAAATAATACTTTTCTGAAATTATATTATTAAGGAGAAAGTCCGAATGTGCGAATATAAACCTAACTTTACCTCTATCTGTAAGTTCACATAACCTGCCATAAGTTCAGGTGTCGTTTGCTGTCAGAATGCAGTTTTGCTTGTTGATGATTACCCAGACCTTGTATAACGTTAGCTCCGTCTTTTTTCCTTGTCTTTGGCTAGGCAGAACCTCAGTTTTTAGCACTAAATACTTTTGAATCTGGTAATCATGGAACATTATTTTTTGCACATGACCATCTTGACATCTTGTTAAAACACTTGGAGCTTCAATGAGATTGTATATTTGGAGCTGGATGCTTTAGATCAGCTCGCCCATGAGTCCACAAAGTGGTGCAAATGGATTTGCTATTTAAACAACGTGGTGCAAAACATGAAAATTAGTGTTGCACTGGTCTGAAAATAGCAATAAATCGCGCAAAACACGTCTTGCGCCTTATTGCGCCGGGTGTATGATAGGGCCCATAGCAAACAGGCAACTATGTAATAATCTATGTAATAATTATGTAATATTTAGTTATGAGTAAAGCTTTACTGGGGGAAAAAAATAAGTAATAATATTTGACTAACTTTTATAAAGTTAAATTTTAGTTTATGTAATTAGCTTTTAAAAAATAGGTTGCTGAATTAAAATTAATGGATAGTCACTTTGAAAAACACTAAATGAGAGAATGCACTTCCCCCGGGAACAGACAGAAATGAAGATGGCAGGCCAGAGCCTTACATTTCTGCGCTAGAAGTATTCTCATTGTTTGGAAGTCATGGAGGAAAAGGGGATTGTCTCAATGGACCGTGAATTTACTTAACTAACAAAACAACAAGTACAAAAGTAGCAAACACATCACTTTAAACTAATAACTTTGCACTACTTTGTATCTGTATATATGGCATGTATAGCTCTGGGGTCAGGAAGTTCTCAGAAGATAAATTTATGATACATTTTTAAAGGAAGGTGTAAGTTATAGAGTGGGTTGTTAAAGGTGCAGTAGGTGATCTGCTTAAATGCTAACCAGTTAGCATAATATTTGAAACACAGTCCCTCCCCTGCTGTCAAAGCCACGCCTCCTGAAATCACGAACGCACACATTAAAGATGACAGAGACCTACTAGATCATGACATTCGCCAGTTAGAAATCTTTATAGTAATTTATAATACTACAATTCTGAACCAAAAACTGTTTTATAGCTAGCACATTTTCATTTGTATAGTTAGCAAGCAAAGGACAGATGCTAGAGGCTGTGATCTTTAGCCTGCTTGTTAGAGCTACCGACTCCCATGCCTTGACCCGGATGGGAGTGAGGTTTAGGGGGGTGAGTGTAACAGAGGCCAGCTAGTTAAGTGTTGTGCAGGTAAGCCTCACTACTCTGACCTCTAAAAGGTGCTCTAGCGACAGACGCTGGAGGTCATGGTCTTTAGCGTCCTTGTTAGAGTAACCGACTCTCATACAAAGAAACGTCAGCTCAATCCAAGCTCGGAACAGGTTGGGTGGTGTAGGACTTGGGGGGGTGTTGGGGTTGATTGAAAATACATGCCTCATCCTATGTTTTTGTGAACTATAAAATAAAATACATTGCTCTAGGTACATTTTGTGGCATGGTTCAGATGACAAATCCACTTGAGGTCATTTCAACATTTCTGTCAATCTGAAATTTGGTGTATGTTTTGTTGTAAGTTTAGATCCATGAGAAAGAGGGGCTTGTTGTAAAGATCACCGAGACCAGTGAACCACTGACACAAACCTTCCCTAAACCTAGCCAATAGTATTTTAAAAAGCAAGCGTACACTGTAAAACCCAATAAGTTAAGGTAAATCAAACCATTTGAGAAAACTGATTGCAGCAAGCCATTTAAGTTCAAAAACTAATCCTAATGAGTACTGTGAACTTAATCCATTTGAGTGAATGAAGCAATTTGAGCACAGTAAAACCTGATAAATGAAGAGAACTCAAACCGAGTACTGTAAAACCCAATAAGTTAAGGCAACTCAAACCGTTTGAGGAAACAGATTGCTACAAACCATTTGAGTTAAAAAACTAAACTATATGAGTACTGTGAACTTACTCCATTTAAGTTGAAGTAATGAGGTGTTTAATTAACTAATTACCTTCAAAACTGAGTTCAAAACTTCAAAAAATCAACTTCAAAAATTAACTTCAGTCAATTTTGAGTTAACTACACTCATTTCATTTGATAAAGTTGACTGTTGGGTTTTACAGTGTAAGAGAAAAGTGCACTTGCAACCACATGGTTTTATGTGCTTCACCAAACTTCACAAATAAAACACGGTACAAAGCGACCAAACAACCTGGCCCACCAGAATGTGTGAGAAGGTGAGGCAAACCTATTCAATTACAAATCAGAGGTTGGGAAATTATTTTGTGGAATATATCTGGGGTTGGTGTTGCACACTGCCTCGTAGTAATAATAATAATTATAAATCCTTTCATTTATATAGCGCTTTTCTGGGCACTCAAAGCGCTTTACACATATTGGGGAATCTCCTCATCCACCACCAGTGTGCAGCATCCACCTGGATTACGCGACTGCAGCCATTTTGCGCCAGACCGCACACCACACACCAGCCGATTGGTGGAGAGGAGACAGAGTGATGAAGCCAATTATGATATGGGGAGTTTTTTAGGAGGCCATGATAGACAGAGGCCAGTGGGCAGATTTAGCCAGGATGCCGGGGTTAAACCCCTACTCATTTCGAAGGACATCCTGGGATTTTTAATGACCACAGAGAGTCAGGACCTCGGTTTAACGTCTCATCCGAAAGACGGCGCTCACTGAGCATTATAGAGTCCCCGTCACTATACTGGGGCATTAGGACCCACACAGACCGCAGGTTGGGCGCCCCCTGCTGGCCTCACTAACACCACCAAAATAGTGTTCATTTTACCTAGAAACAGTCAAATGTATGTTAAAGTATGTTTTTACAGTTTCACAAAAGAATGTTGGCTGAAATATTTATTTCCAATGATCCTGTGTTGGGCAATTTAAATATATTTTCCATTGTACCTAAAGAGGTCTGGTTTTGCATTAATGTCATGTAAACCATCACTGCAGCACATGGTCCCATATGGCAGCACAGAGCAGATCATACGCATGACACAGAACACAAAAGGTACCGGACCCATTTGAATTATACCAAATGCTGTATTTTAAAGCAGAGAAAAGGTTAGACAAACTCAACATTATATTAAAGTCCTTGGTTAGAGTTAGAGGAATGGCGGAGCTGTGACATACAAAATGTCATTGAACATTTTTAAGTATATTTGACAGAGCCCTATCATACACCCGGCGCAATGCGCGACGCAATTGTTGTTTGCTAGTTTCAGCTCGACGCAAGAGTCATTTTGACGTTTTGCACCACGCTGTTTAAATAGCAAATGCATTTGCGCTCATATGTGCGCCCATAGGCGTTTTGGTCTAAAAAAGGTGTGTTGAGGCGCATTGCTATTTTGAGAAACTAGAATAGACTGTTTAATAGACCAGCTAAGAGGAGGTCTAAAGTCCAGCGCAGAGCATGTTAGTTGTGCACCTCGCTTAAACATTGCTTAATACACACAATATGTAGAGCAATACGTAAATATCTTTACAAATAAAAAGTAATTAAAGGATTAAAATAATACAAAAATTATTACTTTCTAGCCTACATAAATATAAAAACTACTGCCTTCATGCCTTCTTCTTTTTCAGTTTATTTATGACAAATTGCTTCTGTATAATGTTATTATTATTAGTAGTATTATTTATTATATGCATATTTATATTTGTATTATTAAAAACAAGCTTAGATTTGCTCACCTGTCAGCTTTTAGACCATATGGGGCTTAGCATGTGTATTTGGATATACCTCAGTTTTTTGACCACACTTCGTTATTTATTCGTTTGCTGGAAATTAGAACTGAATTTAGAAATAGTTTTGAAACAAATCATTGCGCA
This sequence comes from Danio kyathit, assembly GCA_903798195.1. Classification (NCBI taxonomy): domain Eukaryota; kingdom Metazoa; phylum Chordata; class Actinopteri; order Cypriniformes; family Danionidae; genus Danio; species Danio kyathit. The sequence continues at coordinate 18,551,969 of LR812542.1, forward strand.
TAACAAATGAAATTAATTATGTAGGCTAATGGATGTCTGTGCGTACAACACGTTTCCTTATCCATGAGAGTGAAAGTGAAAGTAATGAATGAAGAGGCTCATTCTCTCATTCTCAAGCAGCAGATGGTCTGTTTAACTGTTTTCTCGCTAGTGAAGCGTTTAGTTTTTCCACTTACAAAGTCCGCCATGTAATCAGCAAATGCGCCATGGCGCAATGCAACTGACTCCTAAAGGGAATGGGAGATGAGACTCTGATTGGTTTATTCTCAAAACACACCTATAACTCATTAAGAGAAAAAGCTCAACCGTGTTAGACCATGCGCCGCGGCGCAAAGCAGAATTTTCTGAAAATGCTTTTTCGCCATGTGCTTTGGACCTTGCACCTAGATCGTTAAAATAGGACCCATAATCTCAACTGAAACATGAAGACAGGGCTGTACATATAGTAACTCCTCCCCTTTAAAAAAACAGCCAATAGCATTTCAGTTTTATCACAGCTCGGCCATTGAGAGTGGTCCAGATCATCTGCATCAAATGAAAAGCAAATGAGAAGCATCTTAAAGGGGGTGGGATAGGCCAGATACTATAGAGAGCATTTGATTGGTCAGAAGATTTGATAAGAAACTAAAGTATGAGGTAATTTAAAAAAAATCGTTGATCCATTTATGTGGAAGTGACAAACTGCACGCACAATGTCCATATCTTCTAAATGCAAATACTGTCACTGTTTTGGAGCACTATAGATATCCTTAAGATTAACATACTGATAAATATTTGTTTTATTTTCACAGAATCTTAATAAAGGGGAGGGGGAGTGTGTGTGTGTGTGTGTGTGTGTGTGTGTGTGGGGGGGGGGGGGGGGGGGGGGGTTGCTGTCTTCACATCAAGCAAAGCTCCACATTTCAAGTCACTTTAGGGTACCTTTAGAGATGGTTGTTTTGCTGTTATTTGACATGCATTTAGCCTATCTGGTGAAACACAAGAACATGCACATTTAAATAGAACTTAGCATTCACAGAGAGAGAGAGAGATGCACAAACAGCACAACAGCATTGAGCTCTCGACTGCGTCTTGTGCCTGATCTTTAAACGGATAAAACCTGAAATGCAAATCAACTGTGAAATGAGCTGCTGTAAACTCTAGATAAATGGAAAAAGTGAGACTATGGCGGCACTGACTAGATTCTGGTGGGCCGTAGCACATTATTAAATGCTTCAACCAGGCTGAATGAGAGTGTGGTGGAAAAGCGATATAGTTCCGTTTCAAATAATTCAGTATCAACAATATTGATATTCTGACAGCACTACAGTCTACTATACTGTTTTATGGGTCAGATTTTTTTATTTTTTATTAATTAATTTATTTTACTGCACTAGAGAGACATCAGCATCATACAGTGAATAAAACAAATCATGTTTGTGGAAGACTTGCTCTTTTAATGCGGGGATTTGATGCTGAAATAAGCAGTTTATGGGAGAAGATCATTTCTGCTCGATATGCCTGATCTGTTTGTTTGGAGTCTGATGGTTAACGGTGGAGAACATGGCTTTAGCGAAGGCTGTTTTTTTTACCAGTTTCTTATAGTTCAGTATTTAGAAGCTGTTCTGTGACCAAACAAGCAATGGCTGTTGTCATGGCGATGGCCCTTGTTGCTGCGTCATGTGATCCTATCATTACAGTGGAGGAGACTCCTCAACAGTGAAGGAAGTGGAGAACAATGTATACAAACTAGACTTAATAATCAGGGTTTAGCATCCTTTGTCATCTTAGAAATGTTGCTAGATTGTGTGCTATGAATTTTTATGTTTCTGAAATGCTTTGGGTATCCAAATCTACACTTGACAAGCTGCAGAATGTGCAACAATAGGTTGCTATGATTTTAACCAAAGACTAAAATACACAAGACGTCACTCGTATAGTTTTGAATGGGCAAAAGTGTAACGGTCAATATGCCGCCTTCTAGTACAGGAGACAGTCATTGATTGCTATAGACTGATGATTCTCCAGGGGAGGGGCTTGGACCAGATGTGAGTTTTTGCAGATTTTGTATGATTTAAAAGTTTAGAAATGAAACTAAAGAGACAGTTGTTTAATTTTATTGGTGATGGCTAATATGAAATGTAATCGCTTGGCAAGCAGTTTTGAAGAATTTGATGTTTCCCTATTCAAATAGTATGCCCGAGCATACTGCCCGAGAGGTGTTTCAAAGATGGCCGCCGAGTGAAATGACTTGCTTTTAACTGAGCAGATCATGCAATCATGTTACCCATATTTTGGAATCTCTGCGTCAGCTTCTCATTTGGATCTGTGTCCATTTTAAAATATTGATGATGCATCATTGTTAACTGGATACACCCTGTATTAAATGCTCCACATAATCTTGTAACTTTTCTGTTCCACGTACTAATTCTGGTGTTAATGGGGTTTCTATGCTTCTGCAATGTGGAATTCTCTTCCTCTTGACCTTGGGAAAGCTATTTATGTGTCTAATGATCTTTAAATAAGTATTTATTTATTTACTTATTTATTTATTTATTTATTTGTTTGTTTGTTTGTTTATCAATCTATTTATTTAGTTTTTTTTATTTTCAATGAATTTTAAATAATGTATATATTGTTTATCTATTCATTTATTTATCAATTTATTTATTTATTGAATTAGTTTTGTTCCATTTATTTGTTTTTTATTTTCAATTAATTTAAATAATAAATGTTTTATTTATGTATTCATTTATTTATCAATCTACTTTTATTTATTTATTTATTTATTTATTTATTTATTTATTTGTTTATTTTTATTTATTTATCTATCCACCTATTTATTTTCATTTAAATTTAAATAATGTATTATTTATCTATTCATTTATTCATCAATCTATTTATTTATTTGTTTATTTTTAATAAAATTTATTTGTTTTTTGTTTTAAATTAATTTTAAATAATGTATGTATTATTTGTCTATTCATTTATTTATCAATCTATTTTTATTTATGTATTTATTGTCTTGCTTTTTTCCACACAGCACCTTGAGAATCTGCTTTTGAAGGCACATTATTATTATTATTATTATTATTATTATTATTATTATTATTATTTTATACATTTTTACAAGCAAATAATGTAATAAATATATTTTTCATTGTTTGTTCATGTTAACAAATTAATTAATATTAACTAAAGGACCATTAGTGTTGTGTAATTTGTATATCTAAAAAATAGGATATTATTATTTTATTATTATTATTATTATTATTATTATTATTATTATTATTATTATTATTATCATTGTCATCATCATCTGTAATTTATATATTTAAAAGGACAGATATAAAACTATTATTATTATTATTATTACTTTATTATTAATAAATTATGACATCCATATTTTAAGCATGTCCTTTCATCCAAACAAACTTAATTGATCACACTCAGTTCCTGCAGAGTGCTGCTAATCTTTCTCTGATGGTTCTCCTAGCGTTACATATTGTAATAATCGTGAACACACTTTGATTTATGTTATTCTTTTCTTCACTTAAAAAAAGCATAAAGGTCTGGATCAGGTTGTAATATGTAGAAAGTTGTCCGTTTCTCTGATCTTTCCAACAATGCATGTGAGTACAGGTCTATGGTATAAAGAGTTTGGTCCTGCATGAATATGACAGATCAATTTCAGCTGGAATATATGAATGTTGTGGTACTTGTGGGCTGTTATTTTTCGAATGCCCTGTGGTGTTTAATGAGGAGACGTGTAAATGTGATGGTGATTGATTGGATCAGACTCGGAGTCTCGGCCTCGTCTCCACGCTCCATGATCACTGAGCTTTTATATTAGCATGATGAATGAGTCACAGTTATGCACCTTGAGAGGTAATGTTCTTTTAACCTCGCTCAAGAGTTGTGCTGAACAGATAACAGCCACCATATACTGTGATTTAACGACTGTCACTGCCAATGTGGCCAACATTTTAATAAGGAAACAAGGTCACAACAAAACCCAGTTGGAAAAGTCTTTGCGTGAAATATTATGAGATCATAATTATTTTTTTTATCTTCTTTTTTAGATGAGTAAAATTATTATTATTAATAATAGTAGTAGTATTGTAATGTGTTGTTATATGTATTGTTTTTGTTTTTCTCTTCTATTAACTATTATTTTTGATGTTATTAAAATCAACTTTTGTTGAAATACCTATAGAATTATACAGTACTTACGATAATATAATAATAATAAATAATGAATTTGAATAAGTGCCACGGTGGCGCAGTGGGTAGCGCTGTCACCTCACAACAAGAAGGTCGCTGGTTCGAGCCTCGGCTAGGTCAGTTGGCACTTCTGTGTGGAGTTTGCATGGTGCTCCGGTTTACCCCACAAGTCCAAAGACATGCACTATAGGTGAATTGGGTAGGCTAAATTGGCCGTAGTATATGTGTGTAAATGAGAGTGTATGGGTGTTTCCCAGTGATGGGTTGCAGCTGGAAGGGCATCCACTGCGCAAAACATACAGTGAGGGAAATAAGTATTTAATCACACTGTGATTTTTCAAGATCTCCTACTTAGAAATCATGGAGGGGTCTAGAATTTTCAGTATAGGTGCAATTCCACTGTGATAGACAGAATCTAAAAATATAAATGCAGAAATCACATTGTATGACTTTTTAACAATTTATTTGTAAATTGCTGTGTGAAATAAGTATTTGATCACTTGAGTCAGGCATTTTAAATATTTAGTACAGAAGCCTTTGTTAACAATTACAGAGGTCAAAGGGTTCCTGTAGTTCTTCACCAGGTTTGCACACACTGAAGGAGGGATTTTGCCCACTGATCTTCTCTAGATCTGTCAGGTTTCAGGGCTGTCGCTGAGCAACATGGAGTTTCAGCTTTGTGCTTTGGGTCATTGTCATGTTGGAAGACCCAGCCACGACCCATCTTTAATGCTCTGACTGAGGGAAGGAGGTTTTTGCCCAATATCTCACAATACATGGCCACGTTCATCCTCTCCTTAATACAGTGCAGTCATTCTGTCCCCTGTGCAGAAAAACACCCCAGAGCATGATGCTTCCAGCCCCATGCTTCACTGTATGTATGGTATTATTGGGATGATGCACATCATTCTTCTTCCGCCAAATTCGGTGAATAGAGTTAAGACCAAAAAGTTTGACTTTGGTCTCATCTGACCACAGGACTTTCTCCCATGAATACTCTGGACCATCCAGATGATCCCTGGCAAACTTCAGATGGGTCTTGACATGGGCTAACTTAAGCAGGGGAACCTTTCGTGCGATGCATGTTTTTAAAACATGACATCTTACTGTATTACTGGTAGTACCCTTGAAAACGATGGTCCTAGCTCTCTTCACGGCATTGATCAGCTCCTCCCGCATAATTCTGGACTGATTCTAGACCATTCTTGGCATCATTAATACCCCACGAGGAGAGATCTTCCGTGGGGCCCCAGTCTGATGGACATTGACAATCATCATTAGCCTCTTCCATTTTCTGACAATTGCTCCAACAGTTGCTCTTTCTTGGCAATTGCCCCGTAGCAGTTTCAGCTTTATGAAAGTCTACCATTTCATCTCTTGTGTCTTTTGACAGCTCTTTGGTTTTGGCCATGTTGCTACTTAGACTTTGACTGATTGTGGGGTGCACAGGTGTCTTTATGACAGCTAGTGACCTCAAACAAGTGCTACTAAATTAGAATCATGAGCAGAGTGCAGCTGGACTATTTTAAAGCAAAATAACAGGTCTTTGAGGGTCAGAAATTTGGCTGAAAAGCAAGTGATCAAATACTTATTTCACACAGTAATTTACAAATAAATTGTTAAAAAGTCATACAATGTGATTTCTGCATTTTTATTTTTAGATTCTGTCTCTCACAGTGGAATTGCACCTATACTGAAAATTCTAGACCCCTCCATGATTTCTAAGTAGGAGATCTTGAAAAATCACAGTGTGATTAAATACTTATTTCCCTCACTGTATGCTGGATAAGTTGCCGGTTCATTCCACCATGGCGAACCCTGATTAATAAAGGGACTAAGCCAGAAAGAACATGAATGAATAATTGAATTTGAATAATAATAACAACAACAATAACAATATTGTTTAAATGATTTATTAACAATAACAGGGTGTTTGCGGGGTCTTAAAAAGTAAAAGTTGATAAATCAATTATGAGAATATTAAGGCCCTTAAAAGTTATTAAAAAGTCTTAATTTTGTTTAAGCGTAGTCCAAAGTGTTTGACTCTTAAAAAAAAAAAAAAAAAAAAGCATAAATATATTTATTTTCCTCCTAATATTACCTTGTGCTCAATCCACATGATTGGTTTGGGCCGGGGTGTGTCATTTTTTTTTTTTTTTTTTTATTGGAAATGCAAAATCCAAATGCAACAAAATGGCATTCAACTTGACAAATTATGTATTACACATGGAAGGCTCAACACTAAATAATATACAAAAATACAAAAAAGTAAATTACAAAAATTATCCAAACTAAAAATAAAATTAAGAGTGAAAAAAACATAAAAAAGAATTTCATTAGATCAATATAAAACAGATATTGGTTATGGCAAGCTATATGATACAAATAAATGAAACATTTTTAAAGCAATTTTTGTTTTCATTAAATCCAGGGCATCCGAAAAGATTTTAAGTTCTTTTATAAAGACACTAGTGTAGTGGAGGGGTTTTGAAATATCTGCATTTATGAATAAAATATTTTGGCCCGGGGTGTGTCCGGCCAAGCTCGTCTGTCTGAGTGATGTCACGTAATTTGCGACAAACGCAGGAAGGTGATGTGACGCTCTCCACATGGAGCGAAACCAAATCAAATCAAATCACTTTTATTGTCACATCATCAGCAGCACGTGTGCTATGATGAGTGAAAAGCTTAGGTGCTGGCTCCAGACAGTGCAAAATACAGACAGTGTAAATACAACGACAGTGCAAAATACAGACAGTGCAAAATACAGACAGTGCAAATACAACGACAGTGCAAAATACAGACAGTGCAAAAATACAGACAGTGCAGGATACAGACAGTGCAGTATACAACAACATACTCACAAAAAACAAGACAATGTAAAATTGGCAATGTTGACAGCGATACGTAGGCAGTATTGTTTTAAGTATGGATTTGTTAAAGTGCAGTGCATGCTACATCTTGACGGTGTGCAGTGCGGGGTATGGAAGAGTTTGTGTGGGGTGTGTTAAGTGTTCATCAGCCTGATAGTCTGAGGGAAGAAACTTTCCTTCAGTCGGCTGGTGCGTGACCGGATGCTGCGGAACCGTCTGCCTGAGGGTAGCAGAGAGAAAAGTCTATGGCTTGGGTGGCTGGAGTCGCTGATGATTCTCTTGGCTTTCCTCATGCACCTCCTGGTGTAGATGTCCTGGAGGGAGGGAAGCTCACCTCCTACTACACGTCCAGCAGTTCGCACAATCCTTTGTAGACCTTTGCGATTGCTGCTGGTGCTGCTTCCGTACCAGGTGGTGATGCAACCAGTGAGGATGCTCTCCACAGTGCAGGTGTAGAACGAGCGGAGGATGTGGGGGCTCATTCCAAACCTCCTGAGACGCCTGAGGAAGAAGAGACGTTGTTGTGCCTTCCTCAGCACTGCGTCTGTGTGGGCAGTCCATGTCAGATCCTCAGCGATGTGTACTCCAAGAAACTTGAAAGTGCTGACTCTCTCCACTGGTGTCCCGTTGATGGTGATGGGAGTGTGTTCTTTCTTCTCTCTCCTGAAATCCACCACCAGCTCCTTGGTTTTGCTGATGTTGAGTGAGAGGTGGTTTTCCTGACACCACTGCGTCAGAGCGTGCACCTCCTCTCTGTAGGCCGTCTCATCATTATCGGTGATTAGGCCCACCACCGTTGTGTCATCAGCAAATTTAACGATGACATTGGAGCTGTGTTTGGATGTACAGTCATGTGTGTACAGGGAGTACAGGAGTGGGCTGAGAACACAGCCCTGTGGAGCACCAGTGTTGAGGATCAGTGTGGATGAGGTGATGTTGTTCATTCTGACCACCTGGCGTCTGCTTGACAGGAAGTCCAGGATCCAGTTGCACAGAGAGCTGTGTAGGCCCAGAGCCTGGAGCTTCACCACCAGCTTGGCAGGCACTATGGTGTTGAATGCTGAGCTGTAGTCCACAAACAGCATTCTCACATATGTGTTTTTGTTTTCCAGGTGAGACAGAGCAGTGTGCAAGGTGAAAGCAATAGCATCATCTGTGGAGCGGTTGTTTCTGTATGCAAATTGCAGAGGGTCAGTGTTAGCGGGCAGTACAGAGCAGATGTGGTTTTTAATCAGCTTCTCAAAGCACTTGCTGAAGATGGGTGTCAGTGCAACCGGACGCCAGTCATTCAAGCATGTGGTTTTAGCTGATTTCGGTATTGGCACAATAGTAGCTGTCTTAAAGCATGTAGGAACCACAGGCCGAGAGAGCGAGAGGTTAAAGATGTCCGTGAAAACCCCCGCTAGCTGGTGTGCGCATGCTTTAAATACACGTCCAGGGATGCCATCTGGGCCCATAGCTTTTCGGATGTTCACGCGACGGAAAGATCTCGTTACATCCGCTACAGAAACAGAGAGTGTGCTGGCGGTTTCTGTGTCGGCCGCGGTAGCGCGCTGTGTGTGTGTGCTGTCCTGGGCTTCAGAGCGGGCGCGCTGTGTATGTGCGCTGTCCTGGGCTTCAGAGCAAGCGCGCTGTGTATGTGGGCTGTTCTGGGCTTCAAAGCGGGCGTAGAACGAGTTGAGCTCGTCCGGGAGAGACGCAGCAATGTTCACAGTGGCGGATTTATTACTTTTAAAGTCCGTGATGTAATTAAGTCCCTGCCACATGCTCCTTGCATTATTGGTGTTAAATTGACCCTCTACCTTGTCTTTGTATTGACGTTTTGCTGCTTTGATCGTTTTCCTGAGGTTGTAGTTTGCTTGTTTTAGTTCCTCAGCATTTCTGGATTTATAGGCGGAAGTTCGCACTGATAGGGCTGTTCGAACTTCGCGATTGATCCATGGTTTTTGGTTAGGGTAGATGCGGACAGTTTTTGTTGGGACTACGTCTTCTATGCACTTTCTGATGAAGCACGTAACTGTATCTGAGTACACTTCGATGTCGTCATCAGAAGCTGCCCGGAACATCTCCCAGTCAACGTCATCAAAACAGTCTTGAAGTATGGAATCCGATTGGTCTGACCAGCTCTGAAACGTCCTGAGGGTGGGAGGTTCCCGTTTCAGTTTCTGCCTGTAAGCAGGCAAGAGCAGAACAGAAAAGAGATCTGATTTGCCAAATGGTGGGCGGGGGAGGGATTTGTAAGCATCCCGGAACGGAGAGTAGCAGTGGTCCAAAATACGATCCCCACGCGTGTTTGTGGTGATATGTTGAAAGTATTTTGGAGCGATTTTCCTGAGATTGGCGTTGTTAAAGTCCCCTGTAACAATAAACGCTGCCTCCGGGTGTTGCGGTTTCCTGCTCGTTTATGCTCCCATACAGTTCCCTGAGCGCCTGCTCTGTGTTGGCTTGAGGATGGATGTAAACAGCCGTAATAATCACCGATGTGAATTCCCTTGGTAGCCAGTATGGTCGACACCGAAGCATAAGGTATTCCAGATCAGGAGAACAAAATGATCTAACTGAGTGTATGTTTCTCTCATCACACCATAAGTTGTTAATAAAGAAACAAACACCTCCTCCTTTGCTTTTCCCTGTGAGTTCCTTCGTTCTATCCGCGCGGTGCACGGAGAACCCCGAAAGTTCAGCAGCTGTGTCTGGTACCTCCGCAGATAGCCAGGTTTCTGTAAGACAGATAATGCAGCAGCTTCTTGTTTCCCGTTGGAAGGAAATGCGCGCCCGTAGCTCGCAAAGTTTGTTGTCCAGTGACTGAACGTTAGCCAGCAGAATGGTGGGGAGCGGAGGTCGAAGTCCACGCCCAGATAGCAAAATACACTCGGGCCAGTTCCGGCTAGATTCTCGCCTGCCGGAGACTTACCCCTCGGCCCGACTCCGGCTGCCGTACTCGGGCCGGATGCCTATGGACTCACTGCCCGATTCCGGCCCGAATCAATCGGGCCAGATGCGGCGGCCGTAAGCGAGCCGACGCTGCCGCATCCGAGCCGGAATCGGCCCGTGAGTAATGTGCACTGCGGCCCGGAGCTGGCACGATTAAGTCTTCATATACCTTGATATAAAACCTTTTGGTATTAAATTAGTACTTGATATTACAACCATTTGAGTTGATATAACAGCAAACGCAGGCTATGTACTGTAAACACAAAGTGTAGGCACTGCGTTTAACCTTTAAATAAAATGCAAACAGCATACATATCCTATAACGTAAATAATCAAAGGACAAAATAAATAAATGATAAACGTTTATTGATTGCAAGAAACAAATAATACTCAAATTTAATAAATTGTTTTGTAGTGCACAAGAAAAACAACAATAAAACTGCACAATACACAGGAAGATTTATAGAAAAAAAAATATATCTGAAATTGCACACATACACAAAAGTTTTCAAAACAACCGTTTTCCCAACAGATTTGAATTTTAAAAATTGTACAAGACACATCTTAAAACAGCTAAATTTTATATAAACTTGAATATAGAAACCAATTTAAGATATAGCAAGAAACATCTTACAAATACCTATGACAATACGTAAAATATACAAGTCAAAGTTGTAAAAAGAACTGCCGAATTCTGAAGAAACGTCTCGAACCATTATTAATAAACATTAAAATAATAACAATAAAACAAAAAAATATATATGAATATAAAACTGCAGATGTATAAAGACTTAAACTTAATTTTTAAATAAACTTAAAAGAATAATTGGAATAAATTGCACAAACAGCAAAACATGAGATGATGTGTGTGTGTATATATATCTTGTGCAATTTTATATTTAGAATTTTAGTTTATTATTATTACAGTTATTGAAAATGTTTCTTCAGAATTATATATTCTTCAGAATATATATATATTAAAAATGTGCAAATGAAACACAAATTGCCCAAGTATCAGGGAACATCTTAATAAAAAATAAAAATAGTGATTTAGACATTTGACACATTAGCTTTCTCTCTTTCCTTCCTTCCTCCGTGCCTGTCAGGAGCAAGTTGTAGCCACCTTGTAATGCATTTTTCCACCTCTTCATCAGTGGCATGGTATGGATATTTGTCCTCACTGCATCTGTGATCAAAAGATATACAGATAATTAGTAGAGAACAAGAACAAATGTTAAAGAAAAAAAGAAACATGCTTGCTCTCACATAAGTACAACCTAAATGGGACCATATATAGATTTTTTTTTTGTTCCTCTGGTTAATGATTCAAAGAAATACACAGATGAAACAGCTTCTAATTGTATTGAAATGTATATTAAAAACCAACTTACTGACTACGACAGTCCCAAGGGGAAGTGCACGAAAGGTCACTTTTTAGTTTGCCCTGCTCCAGTTAATTTGTTTGGCCAAGGAGTTAGCCAAAAGCTTTCCCAGGATACGCCAAACTGCTACCCTTGTGGAAAACACCAATAATTCCTAAGTAGGCTACCTATGAAGCAAAAAATCAAATAAATAAATAAATAAACTTAAAACACTTTGAAATACACAAGAGCTTGAACTTACCATGTTCTTCATTTGTTCGGGCTGGTCCTTTAGTTGATTTTCAAGCTTTTCCAAATCAAACTGGACAAAGGAAGGTCAAATGTGCTTACATCTGGAATTTCATCATGTCTGTTTTGGTTTTGCAGATTTTTGAGAATCAGGACCAGTTGCTGCTTTATGTCGTCTTGTGATTTTAACACTTCAGACAGTGGTGCTAAAAAAAGAAAAATAACAAATTAGTATAAATCAACCTATAGCTTATACAACTTGTGTAAATACAACAGAGGGTTAGATACTGCTGATATTCTCTAGTTGATCTTTACTTTCTAGCTGCATAAAGCCTTTACAAATGTAGTGATGTATTTAATTCTTACGAAGACATGATGAGTACCAATAAGTTCTGTCTTGATCTCCAACTGCACTGGAACAAGGACTGTAAATGTTCATAGGCGCACTGGAATGTACAGTATCTGTGCATCTTGATGGTGTTCTTAAGGATTCTTCCATAGTCATTGGTGGTGATGGTAGTTGCGGTGCTGCATCAAATTCTGAAATCTTCATATCTGCTTCTTTTCCAGCCTCTTTGTTCCAAATATTTTTTCTTCATCACTGTCACTATAGTCCTGTCTTTTATGTCCCATGATCAGATACATTTACAAAACAAAACATTATTTTAGTATAGTGCCAGGGCAAAAATTGCAGGTTGTAATTGATCATTGAAATAATGTTGACAGTATGTGTTTAAAATAATTGCAAACAAACCTGTTCTTTCTTTTGGTGTATGACGGGCGAACATCGTCCTCATCAGTTTGCAAGTCAGACATCACAGTTGCCTGTGGAAGGGAGTCGAGCTTCCTCTATAATAAAACATCACATTGTTGTTAACCTCCCCCCAAAAAAAGTTCAAATCCTGAAATACTATCAAAGTTAATTAATGGCTATAATACCTGTAGTGACAGCCTTATGATTCTTAGACATAGATTTGTAAGATGGTTAAGCACATCTATCATTCTGTACCCATGAAGATAGCACAATTTCCATTTCAGATGACTCGAACACCACGATATGGAACTCATTAACTGAGCCTTCAGATGTCACCATATCATAATCATCTAGGTTATCAAAGTCTTTATCTTTAGGGGCCTCATTTTTACTATATAAGACTTTTAGATAGTGAGAAGTGTCATCACTACAATGAGTTTGCAAAGGCTTCAAAATCTGAGCAACACTGGTCCTTGCCCTATTCAAAAACTCTAATTCACATAGTAAAACTCATAATTTTCAACCATGACTTACATTTACTGGCCTCTTCTGTGCCGAGCTTCTTTGATCGTGCTCAAGGATCTTGTCGTGGACTGTCAAACAAACAAACATACAAAAGTGTATAAAAAAATGTTTATCTTCACAAAAATCATTATAAACATTAATAATGACTATTCAGAAAACGCCTGAAACAAACATTATACCCCTTGAGCATAAGGCCAAAAATGTTATTTAAAGCAGAATAAGTCACAATCAGTCAAATTTCTTTAAAATAATAAACCTTTTGGATCAGATAGTTGTAAGTTACTAAAAACACTGTTAACCTACCATTGTGGAAAATGTTTGATGATGATAGCCAATAACAAAAACCATTTCAGCTGTTTGTGAAGCTATTAGTAATGTAAAGTCTGAAAAGCTCAAGTATGTTGAAAATGTATCAACAGTTTACAGCTTATAATGGACTATAAGCACCTAACTATAACATGCATATTCACATCTTTTGTCTCTGTGATGTGCTGCAAAATGGCCTCACTAACCCTTGTTAAACAAGAATAATAAGACTTAACCGAAAAAATATTGTTACCCATTGATTTAAATCAGAATTTATAACTATCAATAACAAAAAAACCCCCATCAAAATCTGCTTAAGACGTTCAGTTTTACATGCACATATTACAGCTTGAACATAAGATTCACATAGGCTAACACATATTAAGATCATTTAAAGAGAATAGTAAACAGTATCGAGCTTAGATCACTTTCGTGATGCATTGCATAAACAAGTTAAACAATACTATTTTATAAATCCAAAACGATTAATTTTTATTTACACAATCACTCAGAATTATTTCTGTTGGGCAAGTACACAACTGTAAAATCATTTTTTAAACACCCATGGTATATTAAAATGTTAACTCAGAAAAAAGCACATGTTTTGCCATGGTAGTGTTAACGGATTAGTCTACAGACACTTTCTTTAACGTAACGTTAAGATACACACCAATTCGTTTCAGTCATGTTTCTTTAAAATAATTAAAATAGTTTTCAGTTACTAAACACTCACTTGATTGAGGTAAAGTTGGTTTTATACAGACAATGTTGTAGTTTGATATTTGTTGTCTGCTAGTATGATTTATAGAGGTAAAGTTGGTTTTAAATTCCCACATTCAGATTTCGGCTTCTTAATATAATATCGTTTGCAAATTCCAAATAGTGAAATCATACTAGCAGACAACGAATATCAAACTACAACATTGTCTGTGGTCTGTGTGCTAATGTTGTTTTAAAGTGTTACTTGCATGCGATTTCAGACCGGATATTCAACGTACCATGGTAAACAATATAGAGAGCATGGCACTGAACGAATGTGCGAATATAAAACCAACTTTACCTCAATGTATGATTTCACTATTTGGAATTTGCAAACGATAGTTTTCTAATATTATATTAAGAAGCCGAAATCCGAATGTGCGAATTTAAAACCAACTTTACATCTATAACTTTCAGACGTGTTTGTAACATTAGCATACACATCAATTAGCTTCAGTCGTGTTTCTTTAAAACAAGTTGCATTTTGTATCAAATTGTTTTAAATTACTAAACACTGTTACAACCTAACACTGTGAAAAAAAGTTTTTGAACACTAAATTCGCATAGTATACACAGTATAAAAGCAGTAAAAACCTTACCTTTCTGACCAGAAAACACGAGTTCCATAACTTCTTCTTCTTGTAATCTTTAACGCGGTTGCCAACCAGCTTTTTGGAGCATTACCGCCACCATCAGGACAAAAGTTAAACAAGCCGAGTCCTTGCCAGAAGCGGCCCGGACTCTACAGACAGACTCGGGCCAGATATGGTTAACTGGAATCGGGCCAGGGCTTTACAGCCGCATCACAAACACATGTGCGAGAGCGAGCTGCGGGCCATACTCGGCCCAGATAACACTCGCCGATGCCGAGTCGGAGCCGGAGGCGCCGAAGGGTAGCCGAGCTCGGGCCGATTACTACCTGCTATCTGGGCGGCGTCGTAGTCTGACCAGAACGCCGGCTCTTTTCCCTCTTTTTCGGCTTCGTTTACGGCGCCGTGTCGGTTGTGTGGTCCAGACAAAGGGCTCTGTTGTTGTGTTTGTAAACAGAGCGTCGTTGAGGAACTCAAAGTCCGGTCTTCGGTGTGCGACGAGGGAGCCAATTTCCCGAAGTGTGTGTTTGTCGTAGGCAATAAGAGTGTGTACATCCAGCACGAAAAACAACAAAAATACAAGAAAAGCATACAAAATGCAACGAAGTTTGCTGGGAGCTCGCAACACGGCAGCCATGCTCGGCGCCATCTTGTGACATGCAAACCATAGAGCGAAACAGACGGCAAAATGGGAAAATGTAAATTAAAGGTTTGATACTGATTAAAACTTGAAGTGGTCATAAGATCTTAAAATATTCTGAGAAGGTCTTTAAAAAGTCTTAAAAAGGTATTGAAATTTCCTTCAGGATTCCTGCATATACCCTGAATAAAAAATGACTATATAAATAAAAATCAAAGATAGACAATTTAGAAATTGTGTTTATTTGATAAATGTTATTATTTTTATTTGTTTTTCTTTTATTATTCATTCTTATTGTATATTTTGTTCTTATTAAAATTCACTTTGATAGCTAGAATCACACGTACATTGAAGTCAGAATTATTAGCCCCCCTGAATTATTAGCCCCCTATTTATTTTTTCCCATAATTTCTGTTTAACAGAGAGAAGATTTTTTCAACCCATTTCTAATCATAATAGTTTTAATAACTCATTTCTAATAACAGATTTCTTTTATCTTTGCCATGATGAAAGTAAATAATATTTTACTAGATATTTTTCAAGACACTTCTATATAGCTTAAAGTGCCATTTAAAGGCTTAACTAGGTTAATTAGGTTAACTGGGCAGGTTAGGGTAATTAGGCAAGTTATTGTATAATGATGGTTTGTTCTGTAGACTATCAAAAAACAAATTAGCTTAAAGGGGCTAATAATTTTGACCTTAAAATGGTTCTTAAAAAATTAAAAACTGCTTTTACTCTATCCGAAATAAAACAAATAATACTTTCTTTAGAGAAAAAAAAAATATTATCAGACATGCTGTGAAAACTTCCTTGCTCTGTTAAACATTATTTGTGAAATATTTAAAAAGAAAAAAAAAATCAAAAGGGGGCTAATAATTCTGACTTCAATATATATGAACAATGTCATTTAAACTACCTTCTCTGGACTCTGGAGTACAAATTGATTGTGAGGCCTAAATTTGCCTTTAAATTGAAATGGATTTTTGAGCCATTTCTAACAAAAAAGTAAGACGGCCACAGCTAAAAGCCTTTTACGGGAACAAGCAATTTAGCTAAACAATTTACCAAATGCATTATGATAGGCTTACAATATTCTCCTCAAAAATAGTTAGGGGCCTTTCATTTTTAGAGTATTTTTTTTTCTCTTTTATTTGGCTATTTGCAGCATTTTCAGAATCATAGACTGATAAAAAGATCCCTAAATGCCCTGTAAAAACCTCATACTGTAATATAAATAAGTTAAGAAATTAAATAAATGAAGAAATTCAATTAAACTAATTTTAAACCTGACCATCCAGTGTTAAGATTTTAGTGCTAGAAATGTATGTAAATTAGCATACATATCAAATAAAACAATGCCTCATTTGCATATTTAAAAATAACATAAAAATGTGATTTTTAATGTATTCAATAAACTGGGTTATAATGCCCATAATTATTAGTTTGTACACTAATAATCTGCAATGTCTATGCTACTGTATATATTTGGAGAACAAGCTGACATTGAGCCATAGGTTAGCTGCAGTCCAGAAAGTGTGAGGCAGCAGATCTGCAGCCGGAGGGAGATGATTCCTCACTGGCCTTGAGTCTCGTGACACGTCATCACTTTTGTGAACCACCTTGTGTGGTGAAATACAAAGAGTGTGTCATTAGCCATTAGTGTTACCTGAGACGTGCAGGACAACATTCATCAATGCCACCATCGTTTCTGCTGACTCAGTGTTTTAGAAGTTACTGTAAACCTATCTCTACCGCATCTGTCTTACTGTACTGATCCAATGGTCCTGTGTATATTAACCAGAAGTAACTGTTTCCTGTAGTTTTCCCTGTGAACTTTACATGAACAAAATGGGTAGTGGCTTAATGAGCATATAGGAAAATGTGGGTCTCATGGCCAAACCACTAAGATATATCTGTCAGATTGTTAAATAGATTAATGCTTTTAGTGAATGTTATAATAAATGTGACCCCAGACCACAAAACCAGTCATAAAACACTTTTTTTTTTTCCTGAAAGCAGAATGAATGAGGTTTCCATCAATGTTTGGTTTGTTGGGATAAGACAAATTTTGGAAAGAGATGCAACTATTTAAATATCTGACGGTTCAAAAAATGAATAATATTTAGAAAATTCCCGGTAACACTTTAGAATAACTATCCGTTATAACTAGTTAATAGACCATTAATAAACTGTTAGTAAATGGGTTATAAATGACTTGTTAAATAAAAGTTAATAGTTTGTTAATTATTTATAACTGTGCCTTATAGATAGCCAATAGATAACTTACAAGCTGTTAGTTAACAAGTTATAAACGACTTGTTAACTGTATTTGAATGATTTATAACTATACCTAATAAGTAAACGAGGAATAGTTGCAACTTTAGAATAACGTCCCAATAACATACATAAGCTAATAACTAACACTTAACTAATATATTAACTCACACTTTACAGATCAGTCGTTCATAGTATGTTAACCATCTACTAATACCAGTGAAACTTTGTAGAACAGCAAATAGATAGAACAGGTTAAAGCTACAGAAATTAGGGAATAATAACAGGGGGGATCATACAGAGGAGTTACTGGTAGACCGTCTCAGAGTTATTGAATGGCATGAGTGTCTTGCCTGTAAGCATCGCAAAGGCCTGTTAGGAAGGATAATCCATGACATTACTGTGATGTATGGACATGTACCTCAGAAATTCTGTTTATCCAGTGTTTAGCACAAACAGTGCCCAAACCTCATGGGTTTGTATTCTGTTGTATACTGCTGTTCTGTCATGTGATGGCTCAGTATGTGTGTCTCTATACATTAAACACAATGTTCAACATTTCATCTGTGGAGTTTCTTTGGTAAAATACAGTACACAGAAATACCACAAAAATTTTATATTTTAAATATCACATCAAATTTCTGTAGCTTAACCTTATTCTATCTATTTGCTGTTCTACAAAGTTTCACTGGCATTAGTAGATGGTTAACATACTATGAATGACTGATCTGTAAAGTGTGAGTTAATATATTAGTTAAGTGTTAGGTATTAGCTTATGTATGTTATTGGGACGTTATTCTAAAGTTGCAACTATTCCTCATTAACTTATTAGGTATAGTTATAAATCATTAAAATACAGTAAACAAGTCATTTATAACTTGTTAACTAACAGCTTGTAAGTTATCTATCGGCTATCTATAAGGCACAGTTATAAATAATTAACAAACTATTATCTTTTATTTAACAAGTCATCTATAACTCATTAGCTAACAGTTCACTAATGGTCTGTTAACTAGTTATAACAGATAGTTACAAATAATTAACAAACTATTAACTATTATTTAACAAGTCATTTATAACCCATTAACTAACAGTTTATTAATGGTCTATTAACTAGTTATAACAGATAGTTATTCTAAAGTGTTACCAAATTCCCTTTAAACTTGTCCAAATTAAGCAAATAGCAATGCATATTTTGCAGTTTTGATATATTTACAGTAAGAACTTTACAGAGCATCTTTAACGTGATCTTAACTTAATATTGTAATGATTTTTTGGTGCAAAAGAACAAATCAATAATTTTGATCCATACAGTATAATTTTGGCTACTTGCCAAAAATATACCGGTGCAGGGTCACTAATTTAAAATGGTAAATTCATTATTGATTTATGCTCTCATTGCAGAATAATTGTTTAACAAAAACCTCACTAATGTAAACATGTGTTGTTATTTTACTGTTTCTAACATTTGATGACACAATTTTAATTTATTGGTGAACCATCCATTTAAAATGACCATTTGCTTTACATTCACCGGCCTCTTTTTTTGGGTACACCTTATTAGTACTGGCTTGGACCCTTTTGCCTTCAGAACTGCCTTAATCCTTCATGGCATAGATTCAACAATATACTGGAAATATTCCTCAGAGATTTTGGTCCATATTGACTTGATAGCATCATGCAGTTGCTGCAGATTCGTGGGTTGCACATCTATGATGTGAATCTCCTGTTCCACCACATCCCAAAGCTGCTCTTTTGGATTGAGTTCTGGTGACTGTGGAGGCCATTTGAGTACAGTGAACTCATTGTCATGTTCAAGAAACCAGTCTGAGATGATTCACGCTTTATGACATGGTGCATTATCCTGCTGGATTTAGCCATCAGAAGATGGGTACACTGTGGTCATAAAGGGATGGACATGGTCAGCAACAATACTCAGGTAGGCTGTGGTGTTGACACGATGCTCAAAGGGCCCAAAGTATGCTAAGATAAATCCCCACATCATTACACCACCACGACCAGCCTGAGCCATTGATACAAGGAAGAATGGATTCATGCTTTTATGTTGTTGATGCCAAATTCTGACCGTACCATCTGAATGTTGCAGCAGAAATCAAGACTCATCAGATCAGGCAACGTTTATCCAATCTTATACTGTTTAATTTTGGTGAGCCTGTGTGAATTGTAGTCTTAGTTTCCTGTTCTTAGCTGACAGGAGTGGCACCCGGTGTGGTTTTCTGCTGCTGTAGCCCATCTGCCTCAAGGTTCGATGTGTTGTGTTTTCAGAGATGCTCTTCTGCATACCTCGTTTGTAATGAGTAGTTATTTGAGTTACTGTTGCCTTTCTATCAGCTGTAACCAGTCTGGCCATTCTCCTCTGACAGTTTGGCATCAACAAGACATTTGCGCAGATTGTTGCTATAATACATACACTGGTAGAATAAACTGGTAAATATAATAAATAAACAGGGAAATAATATATATAAAAGAAAATACAGTTTTGTGTGAATTGTCCTTCTTTCCAAATGTTTACTTTTGCTAGATACTCAGCGGCCACTTTATTAGGTACAACTGTCCAACTGCTTGTTAATGCAAATTTCTAATCAGCCAATACCATGGCAGCACCTCAATGCATTTAAGCATGTAGTCATGGTCAAGATCCTCTGCTGCAAGCCGAGCATCAGAATAGGAAGGTGCATGGTTGTTATGGATGTTGGCATGGTTGTTAATGCCAGACGGGCTGGTCTGAGTATTTCAGAAACTGCTGATCTACTGGGATTTTCACGCACAATCATCTCTAGGGTTTACAGAGAATATTGAGCGGCAGTTTGAGCGCAGTAAAAGGAGAGCAATATAGTGTATGTATGATATTCTGAAGTATAAAGACTAAAATAATTTAGTCTTGCATACAGTACAGTATATACATGCAGTCCAGTAATATTTGTTAGATTTTTTACAACAATGTGTTAATTTTCAGTGATAGTTGTTAAAGTGGCATGAACAAATGCTCTGATTATGTGCTGTGAAATGACATATGCATTCATTTCGGGTGAATTGTTGTCAAATTGCAGGCTCATTAAGTCTGTATCATTTGTTCAGTTTCTTTTAGTGTGTTCGTAATGATTCTCCACAGATGTCCAATATGCACAACATGGAGAGCATTACAGCTGTCCTTTGAGAAACGGCTACAAACAGAAACCTTCATAACAAAACTCCTGAGGAAAACAGTCCAGATGTTTTTTTAAGCCGCTGATAGCACAAAACCAACAATATCTTAACATACAACAATATTTAAAGAGAATATATGTCCTCAACAACCTGCAAAATAGATGATGTTTTGTTTCTAGAATTAATAAAGGTTTGTAACAAATCATTAAATTTCCCCGACAGCACTGCAAAACTGTGAAGGTGTGAAATCTTCCCATTGAAGGCATGGATAAAAGACCAAAAAAAAAAAAATGTGTTGTGTGCATGATAAAGAGAAAGAGAACATGAGTATGACTAAAATATTCAAGACAGCCTCCCAGCCAATGCAAATGAGTTCAAAAGAGTTTCATGGCCAGGCCTTTAGAAGCACATGAAAAGATGCTGGAGGAAAACAGTGGAGAACAAATTACACCACAGTCATAGTGATCCTGCTTCAAACGCTGTGTAAATGTGCTAAACATAATGTTCCTGCGTGAGTAGCAGAAGGTCTTCGTTTAAAAATAAATCATAGATCCTTCTTCTGTTTGGTTACATGGAAAATGTTGATTTTGTGTGTGTCTGTGTGTGAGTGTGTGTATTTATAGGTAAATGAAGAGGGGTATTTTGAGAAAAAAGTATTCACATTTCTTTCTGTCCATATAGTGCAACTTAAAGAAATAAGCACATGCTGCTTTTTACTTGTAAAAACTGTACTTGTGATGTACATAATATGCTTTAAAATTATATACTAACTAAATATAAAGTTGTTAATGCTTAATTAAATGATGATTGCAATAAAATGAGTATAAATTATAGTTCAGATTTGTTTAATGCAGGTGGCTGATTGTAAAGGGTTTTGATCCATTTAATTAAAACATAATTATGTAATTTCAGTTACTTTTAATACAATTGGAGTGTGTGTGTGTGTGTGTGTGTGTGTGTGTGTGTGTGTGTGTGTGTGTGTGTGTGCGTGTGCGTGTGTGTGTGTGTGTGATTGATGTAGAGTGTTGTTTTTGTTGCTTTTAATAAAATAAACATTACCTGAAATAATGTATATTTTAGCTATATCTGGAAAGTATGTATAGGCTAATAAAATATCTAGAAAGAAAATAGCTTTATTAATGAATAATAATAATCTAATAGTAAAGCTGGACATAAAATGTATAAAACTTAAATGCATAAAACATTTTATGAAAAATATTTAAATGATACAAAAGCAACACGAACATGCACTGATACACATTTATAGAAAGAAAAACCTGAATGTGCATGTCATGGTTTTAAATTAATATGTAATTACGCATTTGTAATGAAGCTGCAATTAAGTACATAACTTCAAATGTAATATTGAATAATTCAAATTGTTAAAATTATAATCAAGTAATTTGCTAGTCAACACAAAGTGTAATATAAAGAGAAAGTAGCTTTTACAGCTGTCTGCTTATTAACATAAAATGTATGCTAACTGTTGAACATTTAGTCTGCAGTTTTATGCTAACTCCTGAAAATGTAACTATACAGCTGTCTGCTTATTTCTAAAAAAAAAAAAAAAAAAAGTTACTGTATGCTAACTGCTGAAAATCTAACCTTAAATTCTGAAATTGTAACTATACAATTGTAGGCTCACTCCTGATGCAGCCTTACAGCTGCCTATGCTGGCTCCTGAAAATGTAGCTTTACAATTGTATGCTGACTCCTGAAAATGTAGCTTAACAATTGTATGCTGACTCTTGAAAATGTAGCTTTACAATTGTATGCTGACTCCTGAAAATGTAGCTTTACAATTGTATGCTGACTCTTGAAAATGAAGCTTTACAATTGTATGCTGACTCCTGAAAATGTAGCTTTACAATTGTATGCTGACTCCTGAAAATGTAGCTTAACAATTGTATGCTGACTCTTGAAAATGTAGCTTTACAATTGTATGCTGACTCCTGAAAATGTAGCTTTACAATTGTATGCTGACTCTTGAAAATGAAGCTTTACAATTGTATGCTGACTCTTGAAAATGTAGCTTTACAATTGTATGCTGACTCCTGAAAATGTAGCTTTACAATTGTATGCTGACTCCTGAAAATGTAGCTTTACAATCGTATGCTGACTCCTGAAAATGTAGCTTTACAGCTGTATGCTAACTCCTGTAAATGTAGTGTCACAGTTGAATGCTACCTCTTGAAAAATGCAGCAATACAGCTGCCTTCTAATTTCTGAAAAGTTGCTGTTTGTTCACTCCTGAAAATACAGCCTTACAGCGATATGCTAACTCCTGAAAATGTACAGGTAGCTTTACAGCTGTATCCCAGTCAACAAATTTCCTTTGGCCCTGATCTGGCCCAAATCAACAGCTAAGATGTGGCCCAGATCAGTTAGTGTTCCCCAGCCCAGAACTGGCCCACATCCTTTTAGCCAGAATTGAACCAAAGTAGTGCTAAACTCCACCAAGCTTGAGCCAAGTAATACATTTTTATGTGGCCCAGATATGGGCCTTGTATTCAAGATTAGTAAGACTGAGTTCTGTGGCCCTTATGCGGCCCACATGTGGCTGACCACATATATTAACTGAGTAAATCACACAACAAAAATTAAAATCAAATAGTTTACTTTAATCTATGCAAATTACATTCAGATAAAACAATTACTGAACAAACTGTGGACAAATAAAGAGTTAGAAAATATTTTAACAACATACAAACAGAAAAATACAAAATAGAAATAAAAATAGAAATAATTGTTAAATATAAATGTTATATATTTGATCCAAAGATGATATAATACATACATAAATGCATATAAATGTACATAGGTTTATATATATATATATATATATATATATATATATATATATATATATATATATATATATATATATATATATATATATATATATATATATATATATATATATATTTATATATAAGTGTTAGAGAGGCGCCACGTGCTAACGCCCAAAAGGATGCGCGCTTCTAGCACTCTCACTCCTGGTGGACACGGCTCGCCCTAGCTCAGATGAGAGAGGGAGATGGCATTCACTGTTCAGTGGGTATGTTCCAACCTCTGTTTGGATATGGCACTTCCCTTCTGCCGATCACCGTAAGAGATAAAAGAGCTGAGTACGATCCGTATAATACGCAAAGCGCGAAGGACACAGCAAATAAAGGGGCTGGGTCTGCCTCCTCCGTAGGCAGCGCTTGCAGGTTCACTACGTAGCTGAAAGAACGCTGTAGGAACCTAGGGCACCTAGGTGGGCCGGGGTCTCAGGTAAACGTGAGAGTGGGCCGGCCCAAAACACTGGCACATTTTGGGGTCTAGGATTGCCCATAGCCCACCGCTCTTTTAGGTACGATAAAGTACAGGCTGTAAACCCGCTCTCCATCTCAGCTGGAGGGATCGGTTAGATTGCATCCTTCGCCAGGAGGACAGCAATCTTCTCTCGCAAGACAGGGGCGGGCACAGGGCTGACTATAGTGAGAAACGTCCTTGTAAACTTGGGAGGCCGTTCGCGAATTGAATCGCGTAGCCGAGTCTGATCGTGCGTATGAGCCACTGCGAAGGGCTGGGTCGTGCTAACCAGGCAGGCAGAGCCCTCGCTAATGGACTCACCGCTACAATCGCTGACGTACCAGCAGTGGGGCAGCGCGGAGTGGGAGTGCTGATCCGGGGAGTGCTGGGGTCCCACTTTCGAGTTATCAGGCTATCACATCCAGGGAAGAGAAAAATGCTGGAGAAGGTTCCATCTTCTCCGGATGGCTCGTCTCAGGAGCGCTTCGCGGTCCGTTAACTGGACTTAACGGCACCCTAGAACGGGGAGCACTGGTTGCCTGTGAGGTGCTGGGTGCTGCCGCTGGCCGGAGGCGCAGGCTGGGGCGGAGCAGCACTCGTAGATGGATGGTCCATCATATCCAACTGCACCGCCGTGAATTCCTGGGTGAATCCACCAACCGTGTCGCCGAACAGGCCAGACTTGTATATGGGGGAGACAAGAAAGTGAACTTTGCCGACTCCGCGCATATTTTTGCCAGGTTTAGCCCGAGGTGGTGCTCCTAGACCACTAATGTGGCCATCGTCCTTCCCAGGGCACACGCAGCGGACTTGAGGTCCGTGGAGCTCAGTCGGGTGCGGTGCGGGGCTTGTAACAAGTCTGGGTCGGAACCACCCTCGTGCAGCTGGGCCAGCGCTTGCGCATGGACCCTAGCGTGCAGGGTGGAAGCAGCCTGGCAGAAGAGGCAGATCGGGAGGCAGAAGACCAACACGCCTTGGACGGGAGATGAGGCTGACTCCAGCAGGAGGAGGCACCACGCGGGCCCGTGATGGCACTCTCAATCTGGGGAATCGACTCGTACTCCCTGGCTGCTCCACCATCAAAGGTGGTGAGGCGGAGGCGCAGGCAGATCAGTGCCCTCAAGACTGCGTGAGCCCACTGTGCACTTCCGGGAAGAAAGGGATGGGAGGCTAGAAGGTCTTGCCTTTTAATCCTCCACATACACCCATCTAGTCGGTCCGGCCGCGGGGCTGGAGGATAAACCATCTCCAGACCCACGACCGAAACAGCCAGGGAAAGCACGGTTATCATGTCTGTTTCAAGATCTGCCGCCGCCGCGCTCGCTCCCGAGGTTAGGAAGCGGAGGGGGGAAATCCTTCATCAGACCATGACAGCCCAACCTCCAATGTAGCAGTAGACATCTGAGCCTCGGTGTCATCAAGTGAGAGGGCAGCCATCCGAGGATGGAGCGCTTCTCTTACTTGAAGCTTGGATGGAGCGCGTGGAGGAGCGAGAGGTCCGCAAGCCCGAGGGCGGCAGATTTACTCCCACTGTAACCCTCAGATCTGCCTGAGTACCCACCGCGGAGCGGGGGACAACTGGGGTGGGTGGCCTTTTTGGGTTACAAGAGCTAACGGTGATCTTAACTGCGCAACAGACATGCCACCGCAGTGATGGCATGCACTGCCTGCGAGGACCGCATTAACATGCTGGACCCCCAGACATGAAATACATTGCTCCTGTCCATCATCCGAGGAAAATGCTGCATTACAGCTGCAAGTTAACTCCTGAAAATGCAGCCTTGAAGCTGTATGCTAACTCCTGAAAATGTAGCTTCGCAGCTCTATGCTACCTCCTTATGTTAACTCTTAAAAATGCTGCATTACAGCTGCATGTTATCTCCAGAAAATGCAGCCTAAGCTGTATGCTAACTCCTGAAAATTTAGCATTACATCTGTTTTGATAACTTCTGAAAATGTAGCTCTAAAGCTGTATGCTAACTACTGAGATGTAGCTTTACAGCTGTATGTTAACTCCTGAACACACAGTCAGGGCCGGATTAGGAACACATTGGGCCCTGGGGCTATAGCAAATCCAAGGGCCCCCCTTTAAATTTTTTTTACCTCACAAAAGTGTGTATATGGGCGACGCAGTGGTGCTGTAGGTAGTGCTGTCGCCTCACAGCAAAAAGGTCGCTGGTTCGAGCCTCGGCTGGGTCAGTTGGCGTTTCTGTGTGGAGTTTGCATGTTCTCCCTGCGTTCGCGTGGGTTTCCTCCGGGAGCTCCGGGTTCCGGTGGCGACCCCGGATTAATAAAGCGACTAAGCCTAAAAGAAAATGAATATATACTGTATATAAAATTGTGTTGTTGTTGTTAATATTATTATTATTAATATTGTTATTATTATTATTAATTTACTAATTAAAATTATTATTATCAAATTTTACACCATTTAATTTATATTTGATTATTGTACATTATTTCTATTTTATTAAAATAGGCCTGCAAGTATACAAAACTAAGTAATGACATAATATGAACTTTAAAGTTCAAACAGGCTGCAAAAATCAACAAAACAAAAATTTTTGCAATTCTTCCTAAACTAGTGCTTTATAATAAATACTTTAAATTTACCTTTAAAAAGGTTCTTTAGAAATTTAGCTGACTATAAATCCCTAATGATATGATATCTTTAATATCCATGCTTCTAATATCCAAAATAGTTTATTGTGGTCTAGCATTCTTATATATTTATTTATATATTTTTTGCATCAAATATAATGTCTGATGAAAGTCAGCGCTGTTATTTCATTGCTCAATATTATTATTGTCATTTTCATAAAAGGGGCAAAGTAAACATTCATGAGAAAAAAAGTTTGCTTTCTAGCTGGTTCAGTTAGACTTACTGTAAAGCATAACCGAGTGTATTTACTTGAGATAAATAGTCCGCAATAATAGATATTTTGATAACTGCTCGTGTAGGAAACATGACCACATTACCCCAGTTTTACGCTCTTTACACTGGTTGCCTGTGCACTATCGAGTCACTTTTAATATCCTTCTCTTGGTTTTTAAATCTCTAAATGGCCTGGCACCTTCTTATCTGTCAGACATGTTAATTAAGCATCAGCCTGGTCGGTCTCTTCGGTCATCTAACCAGAGAATGTTATGCATCCCTAAGTCGAGGCTGAAATGCAGAGGTGACCGTGCCTTCGCAGTAGCTGGTCCTAGGTTGTGGAATGCTCTGCCCCTCTGTGTTAGATCTGTTTCATCCCTGTCTGTTTTTAAATCTAGGTTGAAAACTTACCTCTTTGATTTGGCATTTTATTAGTGAGAATTGTCTGTTTTAGCTATATATATATATTTGTTTTTTCTCTGTTTCGATTTGTACTGTGCAGCACATTGGTCAATCTCTGGTTGTATTAAATTAATTTTTTGTTCCACTACGAGCTTGGTTAGCCTACCTTTGACTGGACGGTTCTCGTGGTAGTGCCGAAATAAGGGACTGTCCTGGGAAAATTGGAACATCTGACCACCTTATGGGTGACTAAAACAGAGCTATTCGATATTCTGATTAAGCCCCAGTTTAGCACCGGCGTCATTGTTTTTGAACAGCAGCAAACCGAAAGGAATACTTCACCTTATCGACGAGAGAAAGCATAACACAAAGAGGCGTTTCCCACGTCATAGCGCAAATTAATTATTCAGCCAATCAAGGGCCCCCTTCTTCCGTGGGCCCTGGGGCTTCAGTCCCACCTAGCCCTTACGTTAATCCGGCCCTGCATACAGTACAGCTTTGCTGTCTCATATATGCTAATGCTAATGTAGGTGATTATGAGGGGTAAGATAGTTGGATATTTAGTCTTTATAAACAATGCTGCAATGCTTGTTTTGAAGTGTTTTGTTGCAGCAGCTCTGAGCGTATAGACCAAAGCGGCTCATGGATGTGTCAGGCAGACGGGCATCATCTGTGACAAGAGCACTGTAGCGAAACAATCAGCAGTCGTGTCACCACAGCTCACACTGTGGAACCTGCTTCTCAAAAGCTCCCAGTGTGCTGTCAGCTTCTCACTAACAATACTTCAATACGCAAGCTGTTTGCTAATACACAAGGGCCTTACTAGCCCTCCTCATCTCTCTGAACTACTGACAGAAATAATTCTCCTATTTCACAAAATCTCACCAGAAAAAAAAAAATTACTACCAAAGCTGATGCTTGACTATAAACAAGTAACGCTTTGTTTGGCGTCCATGATTAGGCTGGCATGTACTTTTTTTTTGTTTCTTGATCATAGTATGCTTCTTGTGTGTATTAAACTTTGTAGGGTATTTTAGGGCATGTTCACAGGAAGGATGATGCTACACTGATATTTTTTTTTTCTTTTTTGTAACAATAAAAACATTGACAGCCCATTAATCCATCCTGCTTAACAAGTTCAAGCATTTTAAATGCTTGATGAAAAAAATACACACTTAGAATAATTGGATTTTGTGTATTAATATGGACAGTGGCAGTTCTAGACCAGAGTAACTGGGGTGGGCCAGGCAGGGGCCACTTGTACTTTTAGGGGGCAGCGGGGCACACTTTACAAATACACCACGAACTACTAAAAGGATTATTCCAAGTCAGTTTTCATAGGCTAATGAAATAACTTAAACTCAAATAAATTTTCCATGGTTATTTATTTTACAAGTAACTTTGTATTGTAGTGGATAACATATTTTTTACATTCAAGTACATCAAGGCACATTTTCACACCTATAAACTTGTAAACAGATTTGCCCTCCTGTTAATTTAAAATAATATTTCCCAAGTGATCTTTAACAAACCAAGGAAACAGTATTTCTTATAAAACAAAAATAATTATTCTGGAGTCATATTACGTCTTATTTCTTAAAGTATATATGCGTATATATTAGGGTGGATAAGATTTATCATTGCTTATGCTAACTTTAACTGCTTTCTTTAAAAAATTAATGTGTTGTAAGGATTTTTATCACAAATCTAACAAATCAGCCTGTGTAGACTCTCATTTTGAAAATAACGGGTCACAGCTTGGCATGCAGCGAGCATCTCCGTTCTCACAAAAAGTTTCTGAGTTCTCGACCGAGTTTGTTCTTCTGAGATAATCTGGGAACACGGTCAGTGCTTTGAACTGCTTGTAAAGCCTGCCCTGTCTCATTTAAAACGCTTGATTAAATGAATTAAATTGAGCGGCGTAATGGATGATATTTTCATTAACCCTGAAAACAGTTTAGTATAGGCTTCTCTGAAACCGTAAATATTTCAACATTTTTTTTTTTTAGATTATTATTTTATTTAACAAATTGTGATTTAGCGCTGAAGCATATAGCCAACTTGTACACTTCACCTCAGATGTAATTCGTTCTTCTTGTTTCTTTTGTAGATAACTGACCAAAAAAAAAAGTTTTTTTTTTTTCAAAATTAAGATACAAATTAAACCAAACGAAATTTGTTTCAAAAAAGTTAAGTGTATATTTTTGTTCCTACCAGTGGGTGGATGATTTGTTTCGCTTTGTGGAAAATAAAGATTTGATTAATGTTCCAGTGTAATTGTTATATCACAAACCTTTGTCATATATTTGCTACATTTTTAATTTGTCATTATTTTAAAGATTATGTCTTGAGCATCTGATTTGTCCTCAGTGCTGATGTGCTTTCATTCTCTCCATCACACTCACATTTTTCTGCGTCAAACTGGCAGGAAAATATACATTTAAAATACATTAAATACAAAGGCTGGTTATTTTGCTCGCGATGAGGGACACTATTACTGATTTCAACGAAAACATCTTAAATATTTTATAAGGAAACATAAGTTTGACAACAAAAGATCCCATCAATGTCATAACGAATGTCCTTAAATAATATAGCTTGTAGTTGACAGCAAGCATCAAGTGTTTATTGGGATCGTGTCTGTCATATGGTCTTTCCTTTATTTAGCCTGTAGCCTACTACTGTATATAAATATTTTACATATAATGGTCCATTACTTAAAATTTCTTTAAAATGTATATATTTATATAAACTGAGCACTTAGCTTGTTTTGCTGTGATCATTATGCAAAAATCATATTGCATATTCAGTTTATTCTTTAGTAGCCTAGATAAATAATGATTTTATAAACAGATTGTTTATGGACTAAGCTATTAATAACAATAATTCTCTGAATGCAAAACATGACTGGAGGTGAACTTTTTTATTACATGTGTCAGTTTGGGGTTTAACTTTTGACAAAGGTGGAAAACTCTGATGCGTGCGGCGCAGTGCTGTCACTAACACAAATCAAGCAAAAGCAGAGAGAGACTGTGTGCACGCGCGAGAGGACTCATCTCCATACGTTCTACCCCCAATGGCCGATCTCACTTCTTTGTGGAATTTTAGTCATGGCACCACTTTTCTTGTCACTGTTCTCACAGTACACATTGTGCATTGCAGCCAAAATTGTTGGTGCAATCCGCACCCAAATGTAGGGGGACCAGAAGGGGGGCCAAGCTTGTTGACACGGGGGAAGCTGCGTCACGACCATGAGATCCTTGCGTGTATTCCAGCGTGTAGACTGGATGTCTGTACCTGCGAGTACATCATGACGTCTCTGAGTGTGCAGTACTAATTCATGAGAAAGACTTGGTTCAAACCAATCAGCGCACTCTATTGTGTATGCGGTGCAACTTCATTAATATGCATGATAGCTTCGAAGAACGACAGAGAGACGCCACGTTGTGTTGCCAAAACAAGTGGAAGAAGAATTGTTTGGAGACACGAATCGTCAGTGTTGTGTTAATAAATGTGCTGCAACGAAGGTTTTGTTTTCATTTCCCACTATGAGAGCACAGCTGGACTCTCATGTGGATTACAGTGCAGGCGACACGCCGCAGAAATATGTTTGTATGAAACATTGTTTACATGATCCCTTTTTGCATCTGCAACTGGTGAAATCCCGATTTGCCGCTCGTCTCCTATAAAAAAAGACACGGTTCCAGTTGGTGTTGATTGTCCTGTCTCTACAGATTTGGTAAGTAAGCGATCAGTGGTCTTTGTTTGTTTATTCAGATGGTAAAGTTAGTTCGTATCGTCAGCAGTACTCTTTCAGTGTTTAAAGACATATCTTAGTCAAAATTATTTCTATGTTACTAACTTTACAGTACGTTAATATCACTAAAATATTATGGACTGAAAGATCGTCTGTAAATGCTGTGTAAACATGTAAACACCGCAATCAAACTATTACCGCCGTGTAGGATTTTCGCCGCATTTTGTGACAGGATAGTCTATACAGTTCCTCAAATCAATCTCGTTTGTTACGGGGGCATGAAGGAAATGTTCTTGAATGAAAGTGCCAAACTGCAGTTAAAGTCCACCATTTAATAATTTGGCAAATAATTCGATTACTGATGTCCATGTAAACACAATCACTGCCTTTCTCCCCTGCGTTTTTTTTGCCACTGTGATAATCAGCGCATGCGCATAACAATTTATTAATAGGGGCGAATAATATTGACCCTAAATTTAAAAAAAGCAATATATTTAAAAAGCTTTTATTTTAGCTAAAATAAAAGAAATAAGACTTTATTATTATTATAGTATAAATATTTTAATTAAAAATAAAAATTTGTATATATTACAATATTACAACTACAACTGTGTATATATTATCTGTGTCAAACTTTTTGTTATTGTCGATTTTTGCTCATTTCCCAAATCCCAAATTGAATTTGCATTTATGACATTAAATCAATGTTTTGGAGGCCTGCTTAATGCTAACACTTCAATGAAAGTCAGTGTGATTCATTTAATGATTCAGTCTTGCACAGAGAAAACGATCCTCTTGTCAACCATTGCTTTTATGTTTCTATGATTTGACAACATGCGTATGTCTCCAGGGCTGTGTAGCATGCAGACGGCATGTCTGTCTAGTTTGGTCTTGACACGGATCATCTACATGTCAGATTAACATTCCTTTCCATGATATCAAAGCTAAATCATTGTGTTTTATGCTGCACATCAATCTCTTGACAGGAAAACGCAACTTTAACAATGCAGGTATCCCATTCTCCTTCTCTGCATTATGTTAGCAGTGCAGATATTTATATTGGTCTAGTCAATGCAGTCATGCACATTCAGAGGTAGTGAACACTTCAGCTCATTAGGGAATTGGGATCATACAGCTGCTACTTCGGAAAGTGTTTGCAAAAAGGCCCCAGAGGAGCCAATTCAGCTTATTCCTGTATAATTACCTCAGATGGCAAACGGAAATCGATGGCATGTCTGTCGCTTCAGCTTGGTACGCTGAGCTTTTGTAATGAAAGTTCACATACCTGTCCAAGGCCGAGCTGGATGGCTGTTTGTTGAACACTTTGACATGCCAAGTCAACGCTTTTGCTAGTAACACACTAAAGGGGGGAACAGAGATGCATAATTAGCCAAAATGCGATGTGCTGTTTGTTGCACTTGTGCTGCTGGAGTTTATCTTAGGCATAACGCATGCTGGGCTTTTAAGAGAGGAGTTTGTTTTAGTGGCGTTAAAGTGGGTGTTTGTGTCTTCATTGTTTTCAATGCTCTTTGCATACCTTAAGGGTTGCTTATATACTTTTTGATTTGCTTATTGCAGTATTTTCACAATAGTTTCATTGTGCACTTTGAATTTAGCATTTCTGTGTTGATGTATTTGCACATCTACTCATTTCAATGATTGTTTATTGATATAATTATATTTGTTTATTGCGTACTTCTGATTATTCCTAATGAGATACAATTAGGCTGTGTTTTGCTTTGTTTTTGTTGTGTTGTTGTACGTTTGTGTCATTTTGTTCTTGTTTTGGTTTATGTGTGTAGGTTTTGGTGTTTAGTTTTTTTGAGCACATTTTACTTATAAATGTCAGTTGAGGCAGGAAAATTATGCCCCTGCAAACAATGCAACTTGGCTGATTTTCATGATTGTTTGTTTGTTGTTTGTTTTTGAATACTCTTAATGAATCTCAAGTTTTGCTAATATTGTTAACTGGCCTCTTTAGTGGGTTTGTTTTGTTTTGGTGTTTATTACCGAAATGAGGTGTGTAACCAATATTTTGCACTTGTCCAAATACTGAAACTCAATGCTTTGTAAAATTTAATTATTTGTTTCTTAAATAATATAATGTATTTTTTTTTTATTTTAAGACTTTGCCAGTTAGTACACACATGGATACAGGTTAGTGGTGGCGCAAGCTTAACTGGTGCTCTAGGCAAATGACAGTTGTGCCGCCTTCACGCTGTACGTACCGCTCTTTCGTGTACGTGGGGTGGGAGATTGTCAAAATAAGGACAGTTTTTTTGTTGCGTGTCGAAGGGTTGGGTGATGTTGACCAATTTAGCATCGTACGATGTCTAATGTGAAACATCGCGATGGACGATGGCATCGTCTTCATAGGCGGAGGTGAATTAATTATTTATGAATAATAAATTAATTCATAACAAAGTATATATTTGTAGCCCTCCGTTTCAACTACCTGGCCCGCATGGTCTTTGTTTTACCCATAACCAAATCATAAATAAAGATAAATTACACACAAATTACCACCTGTCAATCACTTTTTCCGCAGGACTCTGGCATGAATAGGCAGAGTGATCTGTCATTATAATGGCGTCGACAAACTTGGTTGGTAAAAAAGGTGCACAACCAACAGGAACCAACCAACAGTATCTGAGGGTTTCGCTAAAATTACTAAGTACAAGTGTGAAAGCGAAAGATTGAAGCAGTGTACTGATGCTGTGACACGTTACCTGATAGATTCAAAATCCTGAAGAGTCGTTAGATAGAGACAAGATTAATTAAATATCACATTTAACAACTATAGTGAGACGCAATCCAGCGATACATCTTTGATAAACTGTCCGTACATTGTTCTCTGGAGCTCAGACGAGCGCATGACAGTGTGTGTGTGTGTGTATATGTGGCTGTGTATATATGTGTGTGTGTGTGTGTGTGTGTGGTCACGTGATGTGCGTTATCAGCAGACTGAGGGCTGTTCAGCAATGCGAGATGAAACACCAGTGTGGACATGGATCATTTTCGTTCTAAAATGTAATTTTAAAACTAAGCTGTATTAGTGTAAACGGGGCCTGAGTGTGTATTTTTTACGAGTGGGTTTGTGACGGGGGCGGGGTGGAGGATCGGCGATGCCGGCTCAGCATTGTGATGTCTATCGACCATCGAGGGTGGGGGTGGTGGTGTGGGATTGGGGGTTGTGGGGTGTTCTCGGACAAAATTGACATCATATAGTCAAATCGAAATCTCTATGGCGCCTCTAGCAAGATGCCGCCCTCGGTGATCGCCCACATTGCCCATGCCTAAATCCACCACTGATACTGATACATCAACAGAATGTCCACAGAGCAGAAAAGTGAGTTGAATTTTGTTCTTTGACTGTGGCAAGCATGTATGGTGCATTCCTCTGTTCTTTGGTCGGTGCAGCCACAAACTTTTTTTGTGAGGCACAAGCCATAGACATGACTGGTTTTCATAGTGCAGCTCTTCTTGTCTGAAAGCCACTTGTGCAATGACTATGGCTGGAGGGAAAGTAAAACCAGCCTGCTGGACAGTGCAGTGCAGCATAGCTTTTTTTTTTTTAGCTCATATATCGAGCTGCTGTTCTTTTTTTATTTTTGGCCAATACTTTTTGTCAGCCAGAGTAGGGTCTGGCTGCAGGCCGAGTGCACATGTACTGTCAGACATGCACTCTCAGGAATGTCTACACCTAACCTGCTGCTAACCCTACCCCTCACAGTGAAGTCACTAGCTATGTTTCCATCCACCTATTTTTATGCGCATTTTGGAGATGTGCATAAAAAACCTGTTGATGGAAACGCCATGATGCGCATAAATTTTGAAAATGCGCATAAAAAACATGCGCATAACTGAGTAGGATAAACTTTTTATTCGATAAGAGAAGATGCGCTTAAACTGTGATGGAAACACTTTTACCGCACAAATTCCAATATGCGTATGAAAAAAGGTCATGTGATTTTGTTATACGAGATCATGTGATGATAAAAATGTGTGTAAATGGACAAACCAGTAGGCTGAGCACACTGTAAAACATCCAAAATGTTGTTTTGGTCCTTCAAAAACGCCTTACCGTTTAAGTATTTGTGTTATTGTATTATTAATGACATCCAGAATCAAGAGCGTCTGTGCTCCGTGTCTGACACCTTCAAACGCCACCGCGCGTTCACTGCATGTCAGGATTGCCTTCTGAGGCACAAGTCATTTATTATATAAAGATAAAGTTTCTCCTATTGCAACAAATTCCGTTTTTACTGTTGATAATTGGCGCCAGTTAATCAGGAAGTGACGATTTTGTTCGCTTTGACCCGTTGGATGGAAACGCAGCTTTATTCGCACGTCTTTTATGCGATAATCCAGTTTTGCGCATAAAGTTCATTCACATTTTTGGATGGAAACATAGCTACTTGCTCTATTTAGTGCATGCTTCTGAAAATGCAAGTCTGAGTGGACACGCAAGGCTGTGACAGATACTATTGGAAGATTATTTATTTATTAGAATTATGCAGGATGAGTAAGATCTGAATGTGACATTAAAACATCAGAACAAAGAACAATTATAAAGATATACAAGTCATGAGCAGAGAGCGCTCAATGCACTGCAGCTTAAAACAACACATGCAAATAGAAAAAAAAAATACCAGCAAAATCAGTTTGACGGCACATGGTGTTGCAAATCCTCACCACACAAACACATTAGAAAATGTGCTGCAAATCGTCACAACACGTTCATATGTTGATCTGAATTTTAAAAAAAAAGTTGACTGCAGTTAGCACGCTGTATTTGTCTTTCCAACGTTAGCCTACTAAAACGTCTGAAGAATTTAAAAGATATTATTCATTTAATGTTTAATTTATATTGACCTTGTTTTTAACTCATGATTATCATATTCATTTTCATTACACTAACCTTGAAATTATATTTAGTTGAGGAGTTAAATTAACTTACTGTAGCTATCTTATAAAATGACATTTTACAGTTTATTTAGGTTTAGAATACACAAAAGACAAAATAATTTTGTAATCAGGGTTTAAAACAGACAAAAAAAAACCTCACCGTTCAGTTCACCTACAAATTCACTGACTTTTTTCATTTCATCACTGAATAAGAAGGGCAGCACTTCTCACAACTTGAAGTTTCACTTACAGTTGCAGAAAGAATTAGAACAGCTTTCTGAAGCTTGTCGCAAAACAGATGGGAAGCAGTGCCTCACCTATGGACCCTTTCCATAAGAAGATTATGATGTGGTTAATGATCATCAGCGTCTTAAATCTTAAAGTTTTTAATAATAGATACAGTATACTGTATAATAGATACAGTATCCTAATGCATTGATGCTGTTTTCTCACTGGTTATCTGGCCTATTGTGTATTGTTCCCTATTTTGTCAAGCCCAGCAGACTGCAGGAATAGATGCTGGCAAAATATGCACAAACTCAGTCACTGTTAAAGTCGTGTATTACAGTATGCGTTTTAAGCTGTATGGTGTGAATGAAGAGTGTTTTCATTAGAAAATGGCAGTTTAAAATTAAAACACACTAGTGTAAACACAGTCTTGCTTTGTGTTGTTTTGATTGTTGCTGTTTTGCAGGACTGTGTTTAACACAATTAAGTGTTTACATGGTAACAGTAATGGGTTAAAGGTCCAGCCCAACAGTTGCATTCTGCTTAACTGGCTTACATTAACATGCTGATTGTCACACACTTGCTGTTGAAGTTTTTCTTGCCATGAAACATGAAGGGCTTCAATAGAGAAGGTGATTGTAGTGGTGATGGATTAGTGACAGTAGGGCAAATTAGCTCTTCAACTATTCCAAAAGCCAAGCCAGGAAACCAGATTTAATAGAGGGAGCAGGTGGGTTAAGTGGACATAGACAGTTTGAATGTGAATCGTTTTGTTTGATTGTCTAAGATGTTCTCATTTATACCCGCTGTGTATGTTTATTGGTCAACTGAAGTCAATATTGTCACAACAAAGAGTTTTCTGTTGTGCTTTAAAGAATGTTTGATTTTTATAAGTTCATTATCATTGGGGTCCATTTTGAAGACAAAAGAACACTATTTGTTCTGTCAACTTGGCTTATTGGCTAGTTGTTTTGTTAGTGATTCCTGACAAGCTGATGCAATTTTAAATGACTAATGTTTGTTTTGGGCTTTTGTCTGATGTTGATGAATATCTTTGATTATTTTTTTTTTCTTTTCTTTTC
The DNA here is from genome assembly GCA_903798195.1 of Danio kyathit. NCBI lineage: Eukaryota > Metazoa > Chordata > Actinopteri > Cypriniformes > Danionidae > Danio > Danio kyathit. The sequence goes on from LR812542.1 coordinate 18,589,157, forward strand.
TTTTGTTTTCGTTTTATTTCTGTGATTAGCCAGAATTGTCAGTTGACTCAGGAACATGGCATGCTAATATAATGATTTATATAAGCAATATCACACGAGTAGCAGTGTGATATGGCTGTATATCGGCACTGGTGGGAGGCATGCGTTGACACGAGGCAGGCCGAGTGCCTTAGTGTCCCACCAGTGACGACATACAGCCATATCACACTGCTACGAGTGTGATATTGCGTTTATACAACAGTTTGACAGCATAATCATGTAGATAAAAAAAGAAAATCAAACACAGAGAGTCTAAAAAAATCCTTTGTATGAGGAACTACTTTCTTCCGCCATTCATTCACATCTGCAACTGACATCAGAACAGCAGAAACGGTTGCTAATCCATCATTATTTTAGAGCTAGTGTTAATGATTCTCAAGAGTAATGTCTAAAGAGATGACAAAACAGGTGATGTTGCTGACATTTAAGATTATAAGACTGAACGGCATGAAATGCCATGTCTAGAGACATTTTGCAGTATTTCTCTGTTGCAATAGGGACATCACAATAATTAACCCTGAAAAAGCCAAAGCAACACAATCACTACCAGATTACTCTTGTGTTTGCGATAAGGAAAAATGCTAAACACATGCGGGCATTTCTTCTTTCTTTCTTTTTACTGAACTAGTCTGCAGTAAGAAAACAGGAGACACATTAGAAACAAACAGATGGCCAACCAAAAAGTAACTCAGGGTTATACAAAGAGTGGCCAAAACAAAATACATTCCTGATATGTGAGTCCCATCTTACACTCAATACACTACAATTACTATGGTATAAATACAGCACTACAACATACAAAAGCGAGAGATCGACTTAGAAAGTCACTTACTATATTTTATAATGATTTGATCAGCTTTAGTTTGAAATTACGAGTTTGAGTTTTTCTCCTCTAAGGGCTTTTATTGTGCAGTTTCTGTCGCCATCAACTGTCTTTGCTCTGCTCAGCTTTTAAATTATAAATATTTGAAATAGGCACTGTACTTATAAATAAACGGCATAGTTGCAATCTATACACCATTCTGGCCTTAAATAAAGCCCCAAAAGTACATGACGTTGTCCAACAGCTGCAATATTTGTCAAACTGTAGTGAGGTTATAGATCTGCTGTCATTCTTTGAGGGCGGAGTAATACAGAAAGGTGAGGAGGCTGTACAAATGCTGTTATTGCAGAATATTGCACGGCTATCAGCCAATCAGATTTGAGAACCAGACAGAACTGTTGTACAAATTTTGTTATAGTTTACCAGTAAATGCCAGTTAATGCAGGAATATTAAATTCTGTTATTGCTAATATACTGATCACACTCCAAGAGCCCTAAAAATGGTTAAGCATCTATAATGGTATTGTTTTCATATTGAATAAAAGCAATGTTTGAATGAATATCAATGCTATTGCAATTACACAGTTGGCTAACTGGAACACATTACGGTAACTAGTGAAACTTTAATATTTCGACCTGACCTGTTATTTGAACAGGTGACCAAAGAACTAAAAAAATAATGTTGTTAATTTTGTTTAGGGATTAGACGCTGGCCTAATTCTGAGCTCAAGGAATGTGTATTTCTATGACCTAGTGTGCCAGTCCTACAAACTGACAAAGGCCACTTTGCTGCCAAATCAAAACTGACAGCTCCTAATGAAGACAGAGAGCATTATTCATAGTTTCAATTTCACAGTCAGCAACATTCAGTGACCAGGGCAGAACAGCATGTAAGTGGCAGCTCACACCGCTATTACAATGGGTAAGGTCAAATCTCTCAATGTGTAATTAATTTCACCAGCTGTTACTCCACGGGGGGAACATAAAAGTACATGTGCCTGTTGGTTTTACGGAGGGGTGCTTTAATAAGGAATTAATGTTTGCTGTGTGTGGGAATGCATTTGTTAAATTTAGATGAATACATAATAGCTTGTGCATGCAAATTCAAACTCCTAAAATCTCTGCTATTGTTTGTTCAATTTGTACTTTATTCAAGGGAAAAGATTTATATAATCCTGTCCTGTAACCCAAGTGCAGTTATAATCGTTAGACTTAACAATCACTTTTATATTGTTCTGCATTCAAAGCAGATTGACTATTACGTTTCATTATTACTATATTTTTTTATTCAGTTGATGAAAAAAATTGCTTTCAAATAGTTTGATATTTGAAAATGAAAATATTTGATATATATAATGAAAAATAAACTTTATATATATATATATATATATATATATATATATATATATATATATATATATATATATATATATATTCATTCATTCATTTTCTTGTCGGCTTTGTCCCTTGCGGGGTCGCCACAGTGGAATGAACCACCAACTTATCCAGCACTATTTTACGCAGCTGATGCCCTTCCAGCCGCAACCCATCTCTGGGAATTTCCACACACACACATTCACACTCATTCACTACGGACAATTTAGCTTACCCAATTCACCTGTACTGCATGTCTTTGGACTGTGGGGGAAACCGGAGCACCCGGAGGAAACCCACGCGAACGCAGGGAGAACATGCAAACTCCACACAGAAACGCCTATATATATATATATATATATATATATATATATATATATATATATATATATATATATATATATATATAAATATATATATATATATATACTGTATATAAAATAGAAATTCACAGTTATTTACCGTCAACTTTGAGGTACACAGTAAAATCTTTTACTGCAGTGGCCCTAGATCTACATTGTTTTATATCATTGGGGATGAGCACATTGCAAGCAATTAACTCACTTTGTGATAGAGCAAATAGAGAACAGTTAAATAATTAAGATTTTGCTAATATTTTAGCAGTCCTACTGCTCGATTAGACCTGTAACAATTTTTTTTAAGTAAATAGTTGGGTTTAATTAACAATAGTAAGACACATCAACCCCAAAAGTGTAATGAGGTGCCTGGAGTCTCATGCCTCGCTCCACAAAAATAATAATAATAAAAACAAAGACCATCAACAAAGATATATAACTTAAAATGTAAAAAAAAAATGTTTGTTTGTTTTAAAGGGAAAAGACAAAACAACAAACAAAATTTAAGCAGCTAACTAAATTTTAGACCCTTTTATCAGCACAAAATAAAACAACATTTCTTGACAACATGAGAAAAATTGGGAAGAAATCAAAAAGAGCATCCTCCTCCCCACGTGTGTCTTCATACTGTACAATTGTCTGATAGTTTAACAAATAAACAAGCCCAGCAGCAGGTTCAGCAGTATCAAAGGACATTCTAAAACTAAACAACAAAAAACTAAAATTCTCACAAAATAATCTACAACGAGCTGGGAGAGAGTAGACTCTGGGAACGAATGTTCTTCCGTTTTGTTGTTTTCAAAGAAATGAATGCATCAGTGACTTCATCATTTAAGACTCTTTCCCTCCCCCTCTTGGCAGTTTCAGATATTTATTTAGAGTATTATTTCAGAAAAAAAGTATATTACCATAAAGGCTGATTTATACTTCGGCATCAAGTGCACACTTATGGTCCGGCGCAGCCTTCGCGTGGTCGCATAGCCCTCGCCATGGCTGACGCCAACACGCACCTCTCTACACTACACGTCGCAACGACACATAGCACAAGCTCTGTGATTGGTCTGCTTGGTAGCGCTGACGAGTGTGGTCAGGATCGAGAGCCACATGAACCCGTAGGAGCGAGAGCAAGTGTCGAGTCCCGTGAAGGAGCTCCAAATGAAAACTTTTGTTTTGTGTTTACCTTATGATTAAAGTTGTTGCACTTCTGCTAGTTCCCACCTCAAAATGAGCGACTTTGAGCCACTTGTATATTACGGTATAGCGCTCATAAAAAAAAAAAAAAAACACCAGCGAAGAAACTCGACACAGAGAAACATAAAAACCTCACTGCCAGCTTGTGTTTCACACAGGCAGTGTTGCCAGATGTAGCTGACTGATTCCAGCCCAAAAACTATTCAAAACCTGCCTAAATGCAAAAACAACCGGCCAACAACCTCGATCGACCCAATTTTCATTAAAACTGGGGCCCAAATATACAGCCCAAATATACACTACCCGCCTATTTGACACCTGTGTCATTTTTTACCCGCACAATCGAATTTAAAACCGCGGTAAACCACCCAATCTGGCAACACTGCACACGGGGCTTCAACGCTTGACAGAGGGCATGTCTGAGGTTGGGGCTGATGCAATCGTCATAACAGCGTCAGCCAATGAAATTAGTCTGCAATCGGCCACTGTCTGAGCTGGTGTATTTGCATAAAGCGATCTGATTGGACACGTCCCTTGGCGCTTGAAAAGTTGAGAAATTCCCAACTTCTGCAGTGAGCAACTCCGCTTAAGCGGCGCCAAAGGATCCACAATGCAGTTCAGCAACGCCTGATGTCACCCATTCAAAGTGAATGGGAAGCATTGACGCTGACGCCCCGTGTAATTGCAGAGCAACACAAACAACACACAGAAGTATAATGCTGATTCACAGGAGGCTTCAACGTCAAGGCTTGACCGAGGGCATGTCTGAAGGTAGGGGAGACGCGATCGTCATAGCAGCATCAGCCAATGAAATTAGTCCGCAATCGTCCACTGTCTGAGCTGGTGTATTTGCATACAGCGATCTGATTGACTGATGCGTTCGTTGGTGCTTGAAAAGTTGATAAATTCCCAATTTCTGCAGTGAGCAACTCCGCTAAAGGGGCACCGACGGATTCACAATGCAGTTTGGCAATGCCAGATGTCAACCATTCAAAGTGAATGGAAAGCGTTGCCGCTGACGCCCCGTGTAAAATGGGCATGAACGCACAGCAACACACAAGGCATGCGCCATTAATCACACCGATCCCTCAACACAGAAGTATAAACCAGGCTTAGTACTCCTTAGTTATTAATAAAAATATATAAATAAAAAAGGGCATTTCTCACCCAAAAGTATGATTCTGTCACTGTGTACTTTCCCTCATGCTCATTAAAATGTGCACATTCTGTAGATTAAATGTAATATTAGAAAAATGCATAGTAAATAACAATTTATTTAAATATACATGGAAATACTTAAAAAATAATATTTGATGAAGTATTTCTTTAAAATAAGTATTGGATGCCAAATTTGTTGAGGATATTAGGCATGCTTTGTCCTGGATTCAGTAAAGAATGTCTGGCCTGCACTTCAGAGCGTTTTGTCTGTTACTCTTTCATGTTGTTTGATAAAATCAGAGCTGTTGCACACAAGGCTTGTCCTCATTTAGAGGTCTATAAATGGTTTCCTCCTTCCCATAGTCAGTTCTGATTGCTCCCAACCCATTTTAACATCTCTCTCTGTCTGCAATCAAGTCCCATTTATCATGTACATTTCCAGTCGTGCTTTGCTTTCTCTATCATTTTTAATACCTTTTGCCGTCAATTTTTTCTTTTTGTTTTTTTTTTTGCAGGACTGGCATGTTATTTGCCTGACACAGGCAAATAACAAGGGCTTTATGGCATTTGCTTGCATGTGATGTGCCGCTGGCTTTATGATAATGAACATTTGCTGTCCCTGGGTCATTTGTTTCTTTGCTCTTTTAGCTGAATTGCTTCAGCAGATGGCTGTGAATAACCATACACATCTCAGGGCCTGTTTTGGTTCCATTTCCTGCTTGTTTCTGAGTCTGTCCTGCTCACAACAATCTCCTCTATGAATTTCCACTGCAGTTGTATTTCATTGATTGTGAAATGTTCTTACGTCAAGGTGAACATGGATGGTTACTCTATGTAAGACAGGAAATAGTGTTGTTTTGTAGTTGGGTTTTTATGTCAGAATTGTCAGATTAGTTCCACTTGAAAGAAATCATACAGCGCTAATTTAATCCAAATTCATCATTTAGAATTTGAAGGAATTGTAGATGTGGCTAGACCATGCTAAAATAATAGGGTTTTACAAAAGAAACAAAGCATTTCAACAAAGTCAGTTTTTATAGTCAGCATTAAAGAATGGCATTGATTGTAGTGTGGATAGGGATTACAACTAAAATTGCTAAAGTTTCAACTGTCAAGAAATGTGTTAATTTGATTACTGATTTGATGGATTTGTTTTTAGCCCTAATGGAAGCCGGCTTTGAAATGAAGTGACAGAGTATTGTCAAGTATGGTTGCCCATACTTAAAATTGGTCCTCTGCTTTTAACCCATCCATTCACACACACAGACAGTGAGCATACACCTGGAGCAGTGGCCAGCTATTGCTTTCAGCACCCAGGGAGCAATTAGTAGTGGGTGCCTTGCTTAAAGGCACCTCATTTGGATATCGAAAGTGGAAAGAGTGTGGTTCATTCACATCCCCACCTTCAATTCCTTCCAGGACAAGCAATAGAACCTGCAACCTTTCGATTATAAGTCCAATTCCCTAACCATTCACTAACCATTCCCAGTCTCTAACCCTAACCACAACTGAAACATGTTTGTACATCATAATCCTTATTTGCTCTGAACTCTTGACATCACAGGTGTAGACTGGTTTTATCCCAATCTCATCTGACATGTTTACCGACAGCCAATTAATAGTAATTGCGATCAAATTTCTTTCTTGGATAAAATTTTGTCAGTTTCAAAAGATTTGAGACAATTTCCTGCAGTGACTTCAGCAATGAGGATCCTTAAGGAGATACTTAAGGCAAATTCAGTCACTCACCCTCATGTCGTTACAAAGCCCTGATACCTTCGTTCATCTTCGGAACACAAATCAAGATATTTTGGATGAAATCCAAGAGTTCACTGATATCCGTAGACAGCAATTGTTCTGACTCGTGCAAAGCCCAGAAAGACACTAAAACATATTATCAATACACTCCATGTGTGCTCAGCGGTTCAAGCAGAATATCAAGCAGAATATCAAGCAAAATATTAATCAATGAGAATACTTTTGTGTGCAAATAAAACAAAATAAAGACTTTATTCAACAGTTTCTTCCAGCACAGGCTCATTATGAAAGTCAGAGCTACGTATGGCTGCATTTTGTCTTTAAAACTAAACGCTACAGGGCCGTATGACGCAGACGACGGCTTCTGTTTCTTTTCACGCGACTAGCTGACTGCTTACCTTGTGAGAGAAATTTGAGATTTGAAAAAGCGTACACAGCAGCCTCTGATGAATTCGTGAAAACTAAAACTGCAAAAAAACATACCTCCTGGGACGTATTTTGCCCTGTCCCGAAATGTATATATAGGGGTATGTATCAATAACGAGTCTGGGTTAGTTTATTCTCCTCAGTGTCAGTATAGGGTGCACATTCAATCCTTATTATTGTTTTTATGTACAAAAGCATGACCATTTTTGTTTACCCTTAGTGAAAAAAGATAAATATACATTGTGCCATGCCTAATCATGTTCATCTTATGAACATCGGCTCCACTTGTTTGGCACTGCGCTAATGTTTGCTGTGCTTATTGTATTGGTCAATATGTAAATGTAATGTTACATATTTTGTTTTTTAACCCACCTGTTGAAGTATAGGTCAAAATGACCCAGGTACCATTTTACAGCCAAAAATAAAAAAACTAAACGAAAAAAAAAATTCATCTTGAAATTTAGTGAGTTTAGTGATTTTCATGAGGGATGTACAGATTCAGGGTACACCAGTTGTCCTTTGGGACAATTTTTACCAGTCACAAAATTACTGGGACACACATGTACAATCCAACACAGACAATATTAATCTGTTGCTTTAACTTTCATTAATACTATCTTGCTAAAAAGTTCTAAACTCATAAATGTACTTTACATGCATTAGAAAATATGCCCTTCACTTTAGTCAAAAAATAATCATGCTGACTGATTAAACATTGATGAAATACTCCACATTAATGAGGAAAAAACTAAACATTCACAGTTTGTGATGAAGATGAGGTTGTTTCTTCATACAAAAATAGTTTTGAGGATTGATAATAAACGTATCTGCTTTATTTTAGAGGTTTAGTGAATTATTTCTGATTGAAATTGTGAATAGTGTATAGCCTACATAATTCTAGGACAACACAAGGGTTAGATCATTTTTGCTAGGGTTGATCATTGTTGGTAAATCATCTGAAGAAATGTACAGACACATCTACATTGTTTTGTAATTGTGTTCTTGCACAGATTTTCATCTTTAGTAAATCTGGCCCTATATTATTATTTTTATTATTGCTTTTTTTTTACTGGTCCAATTAATTAGTGCAGACCAAAACATGATAATAAATGATATTTTCACCAGCAGTAATTTACTGTATTTTGGCTGGAAACAGGAAAACACTTCCAAGAGTAATCAAGCAGGCATCTAAGTTTGCTGGAAACCCACAAACTCTACTTTTAGATTTATACAACAAAGAGGATGGCAGATTGTATTATTATTACTTATCTTTTTCATGCATTACATAGTTTTTTTTTCCAGGTTCTTCTGTCAGTTTGAGCAAGTAAGAAAACCTACAGTAATTACAGTATTTTATCCCAACTGCAATTCATTTTTTAAATAAGTGCAAACATATAGTGTCAGGATCTTGTGTTCTAAGTCTGATATTTGTTATTTTTGGTCTTGTAGTTTGGTCTTGGTTATTGTCAGTGTGTTTCTTTGTATAGTGGATATTTGATAAATAATACATTTTGAATTTGAATTGTGAAAACACTATAGACAAATATAGAAAACTATAGACAACACTATAGACAAAGCCTTTTTACTGCAAGTCTGAAATCTTTAGCCTTAAAATCATAACAGCTACTGTAATAGCCCCTTTCACACATACAGACCTTCCGGAACAGGCCCTTTTTATAAAAATACCTGTAAATTCGTTCCAGCAATTTTCCAGAAAGAGAAGTTGTAACATTACCGGTAATTTCCCGGAATGCTTAGCTGTGTGAACGCAGAAGGAAAATTGCCGGAAAGAGCACGTTTACGCTTAGTATGCGCTGACGTAAGATGTCTACTCCAGCCAATCAGAACATTCAGATGCATTCACATCCACGCTGGTAATAAAAAATAAAGGCCTTTGGATATTTTTCCAGACACATTCAGCTGCTAGATGTTAGTCAGATAACTTTTCTATGTTCCTTCTTAATGCCAACTGTGTAAAAAATCATCGATAAGATGCTTATGATAAGCCGTTGTTTGTTTACCTTCAAGCTCTGCTTCAGTTGCTTGACGCGTGTGCACGTGAGATAGAGCTCAGATGAGCGCCAGCACACACACACACACATATTATGTACATCTCGGAATGCGAAAGTGTTCCTCCATATATTTTCATCAAAGTTGTTCACAATACTCACCCATGAACAGAATTTGTAATGTCGTTAAATGTGTAAACATTTAGCTGCGGTTCGCGCTTCTGCCTTTGGATATCTCTGGGACAAAGCAGCATGAATGCTAAACCTTTAAATAAAAGTGAAACCATCAACAAAAGCCTGACCTCTTCTATGTTTACAAATACAAGCGCTGCCGTTTATAGGTCATTTCTGGTTAATGATGTCAGAATTTACCGGTATTATGGAATGGATGTGTGAATGGTCTTTTCCGGAAAAATTCCGGAACAATCCTTGCCTGTGTGAACAGCACTTTTTTGAAACTACCGGTAACATCGTTCCAGAAATTTTCCGGATATTTACCGGTATCACTATGTGAAAGGGGCTAATGTTAACGCAGCCTCTAAAAGCCGTCATTTGATTGGCTAAGACATGCTTTTTGTAACCAAGTTAGAAAGATATGGTTTCCCAATGGTAAGCAATAGAGGCATTTTCATCTCCCTGATAGTAAGAAAAACTCTGCTACAGTATAGGAATACTGGTAACACCTTAAAATAATGGCTCATTAGTTAATGTAAGTTTAATGCTGTTTAAGTTAAATAGCGTTCATATATATCATAAATAGTTCATGTTAACTCACTGTGCTTTAATTAATGTGCATTAACAAGCACAACATTTTATTTTAATAATGCATTATAAGATTATTCATACTTAATGTTAGTTAATACATTAACTAACATTAATTAATGAACCATTTTTCTAAAGTGTTACTTAAAAGATGCTTAATGAATACAATAGTTTTTATTTTTATTGACATTCATTGATTTTCTATTTACACTAAAGCATTTTTTCCATTTCATCAGACAGTTTTGCTAGCCTCGTCTGAATACTTAGATCAGAGATTGTTCTTTGAATGTTGTGTTGGTCCACTTTCAAAATGCTGCTCACACATTAGTGCGCAGAAGATGAATAATTGTTGTGGCTTTCACAATTGGTCAAAACTGCAGACAGGTAAACAAACGTATCTGTTGTGCAGTCAAGAAGAAAGATGTGTTCGCTGGTGGAGAGTCGAGTGTTTAAAGGCAGATCCATCAGATGTTGCCACCTTCAGTCATGTGTAAGTAATGCGCCAGTGCATTTGATCTATGATAATGACTGTATGCTTGATTATGTTTTGCTTATCAAGGATTCAACACAACCTTAGAGGTCACAGCTTGAGGATTTCACACACCTCCAAAGCCCAGCTAAAGGCCTGACACTGCAGGTGAATAGGTAATACAATTAACTACCTATCACTGTACTTCCACTTTTGATTGATTTCATTAAGAATTGAATTTTTTTTGTATTCTATGTTTTATAAAATGTATATGCATTTTAATATGTAGTTTAAACTGTTTACATTTCTAGCACAAAAAGAAATATAACATAACATTACCACACATTCATTCATTCATTTTCTTTTCGGCTTTGTCCCTTTATTAATCTGGGGTCGCCACAGCAGAATGAACCGGCAACTTATCCAGCTCATGTTCTAGGCAGCGGACGCCCCTCCAGCCGTAACCAACCCCTGGGAATAATACACACACACGCATCCATTTACATACACTATGGTCGATTTTAGCATACCCAAGTCACCTATACCACATGTCTTTGGACTTGTTGAGGAAACCGACGCGAACACGGGGAGAACATCCAAACTCCACACAGAAATGCCAACTGACCCAGCTGAGATTCAAACCAGCGACCTTCTTGCTGTGAGGTGATCGTGCTACCCACTGCGCCACCGCATCGCCCCATTACCACACATTATTATTGTTATTGTTAATACTACTACTACTAGTACTATTACTACTACTAATAATAACAATAACAACAACAACAACAGTAATAATAATAATGATCATGTTCCTCAGCCTCCCTGGGAAAGTCTATGCCAGGGTACTGGAGATGAGGATCCGGCCAATGGTTGAACCTCGAATCCAGGATGAACAATGTGGTTTTCATCAAGGCCATAGTGCACTGGACCAGCTCTATACCCTCACCAGGGTGCTCAAGGGTTCATGGGAGTATGCCCAACCAGTCCATATGTGTTTTGTGGACTTGGAGAAGGTGTTTGACCGCATCCCTCGTGGCATTCTGTGGAGGGTGCTCTGGGAGTATGGGGTCAGAGGCGCTTTGTTAAGGGCTGTCTTGTCCTTGTATGAACAGAGTAAAAGTTTGGTTCGCATTGCTGGCAATAAGTCAAACTTGTTTCCAGTGCATGTTGGACTCCGGCAGGGCTGCCCTTTGTCACCAATCCTGTTCATAATTTTTATGGACAGAATTTCAAAGCGCAGCCTTGGGCTGGAGGGGGTCTGGTTCGGGATTACTGGATTTCATCTCTGTTATTCGCAGACAATGTTGTGCTGTTGGCTTCATCAAACAGCATGCACTGGGGCGATTTTCTGCCAAGTGTGACGTTGCTGGGATGAGAATCAGCACCTCCAAGTCCGAGGCCATGGTGCTTCACCTGAAAAAGGTAGTTTGCCATCTCCTGGTTGAAGGAAAGTCCTTACCCCTGGTGGAGGAGTTCAAGTATCTTGGGGTTTTGTTTACGGGTGAGGAAAGGATGGAACGTGAGATTGACAGACGGATTGGTGCAGAGGCAGGAGTAATGCAGTCGATGTACCGGTCTGTTGTGGTAAAGAAGGAGCTGAGCCGAAAGGCAAAGCTCTCGATTTACCGGTCAATCTACGTTTCTACTCTCACCTATGGTTATGAGCTTTGGGTCATGACCCAAAGGACAAGATCTCGGATACAAGCGGCCAAAATGAGTTTCCTTCGCAGGGTGGCAGGGTGCACCCTTATAGGGTGAGGAGCTCTGTCACCTGGGAGGAGCTCGGAGTAGAGCCGCTGCTCCTCTACATTTGTTTCGGATGCCTCCTGAATGCCTACCTAGGGGGGTGTTCCACGCATGTCCCAGCGGGAGGAGGCCTTGGGGAAGACCCAGGACACTCTGGGGGGACTATGTCTTTCAGCTGTCCTGGGAACGCCTCGGAATCCCCCCGGAGGAGCTGGAGGAAGTGTCTGGGGAAAGGGAAGTCTGGGGTTCTCTCCTAAGACTGCTGCCCCCTCGACCTGGCCCCGGAAAAGCGGTTGAAAATGAATGAATGAATATTATTATTAATTCTACTGCTACTATTACTACTACTAATAATAGTACTGTTATTATTATTATTATTATTACATTATTATTGTTGTTAATTCTACTACTACTAATAATAATAATACTGTTAATAATATTATTATTAATAATAATAATATTATTGTTATTATTTTTATTATTATTCGAATAATAATAATGTTACATATTAGTGTTTTTTTTTTAATAAAGGGGATTTTGGAAATCTATTTTTATTACTCCATAAATACATATTCGCACATGCTCTACATACATACTCTAGAAATACATATTAGCTTTTTTTATTATCATGCAAATCATGTATGAACGTATATATAAATATAGATATGAGAATATAGATCTTTAGAATATAAATATTGATACAACTGTGAAGATTGATATATGTAAGTGTAAGTGGTAATTTATGACAAATAAATACATAAACGTTTTGAGAAAATATTTTTAAAAATATGTATAATAATTAACATCTATAGACACAAATTGATAAAGTGACAAAAATAAACATGTATTTTTGATGGTTTATTTTCTTTAGATTGAAAAATGATAATACACACTTTATAAAAAGTCTGAAATCTCAAAGTTGACAGGTACATTAAACATGTCTTTGCCTGCAGTGTCGTGTCTTAAAGCCAGCTGTGAATATTCTCTATGATATAAAGCTGTAGTTCTTCAACACAAGCTGTGGTGTCATAAATATTTGTGTACAGAGTTGATGGGTTATTAATATTTTACTACAGCTTAGGACATGAATACACAAGTGTGACTTTATTGCACACTTGTTTTATGTTAGCCATAATGCATTTGCCCTATTCAGTGGCCTGGAAGTCCAAACTCATGTTCTCACTTTATCTTAAATATATTTGTCAATTTATTTGTATTAATCGGGCTGCTGAACACAAGCTGTAAAGGTGAGGTGAGTCATGTCATAAATATCAAAACCATTAATTTACATTTATTTTAAAGCATGTCTGAGGGCATAAATAGAGGCTTTCTCATATGTTTCTTTCTTTCTTTCCTTCTTGTAAGATGCATTCATACATCTATAAACAACATTTTGTTTTAGTTTAAACATCCACATGCAGTTTCAATTTATTTATTAATAATCCAACAACACAAGCACTGACACAAGACAATTGCAACATGAAACATGACAAATAGCATGAAAATGAAACTACTAGTAGTAGTAGTAGTAGTAGCAGCAGTAGTAAGAGGAGGATAATTACTTGCATTTATATAGTTCTTGTCTGAACACTCAAAGCGCTTTACACATTTTTGAGTGGAATCTCCTCATTCACCAGTGTGCAGCATCCACCTGGATGACGCGATGGCAGCCATAATGCGCCAGACCGCACACCACACACCAGCTGATTAGTGGAGACTGAAGAGGAGACGGAGTGATGAAGCCATTTATGATATGGGGAGGTTTAGGAAGCCTTGATGGACAGAAACCAGTGGGCAAATTTGGCCAGGGGGATTTTTAATGACCACAGAGAGTTAGGACCTCGGTTTAACATCTTATCCGAAAGACGGCACTCACTGAGCAATATAGAGTACCCATCAATATACTGAGGCACTAGGACCCACACAGACCGCAGGTTAAGCGCCCCCTGCTGGTCTCATTAACATCACATCCAGCAGAAACCTAGCTTTCTCATGTGGTTTCTCATCCAGGTACTGACCGGGCACAGCCATGCTTTGCTTCAGTGGGCGACCGTGTGAGAGTTGCAGAGAGCTAGCTACTAATGATATATATTAATAAATGTATATTTTAAGTATAATAAAACATTATTTTATATTATAATGGACCGTTCTTTGCTTTGTAAAGCAATTATTAAGCACAAAAATCTAATTGCAAAAAACAGGAATCTTTGTTTTACTGTATTTATATAGCCTATGCAATTTAGTTGTTTTATTGCTGTAAATGTACTTAAAATTATTCATTTAAAACGTGGTGTGTAAATAAGAAACTGGAGATTTATATAATAAAGGTCTTATAAATCTTAAAAACATTAACATTGACCATCTCGGTAACACTTCAGAATAATGGTCCATTAGTTATTGTTAGTTAATGAATTTACAAACATTAATTAAGTATGAACGCAGTGGCGCAGTAGGTAGTGCTGTTGCCTCACAGCAAGAACGTCGCTGGGTCGCAGGTTCGAACCTCGGCTGGGCTGGGTCAGTTGGCGTTTCTGTGTGGAGTTTGCATGTTCTCCCTGCGTTTGCGTGGGTTTCCTCCGGGTGCTCCGGTTTCCCCCACAGTCCAAAGACATGCAGTACAGGTGAATTGAGTAAGCTAAATTGTCCATAGTGTATGAGTGTGAATGTGTGTGTGGAAGTTCCCAGAGATGGGTTGCGGCTGGAAGGGCATCTGCTGCGTAAAATCGTGCTGGATAAGTTGGCGGTTCATTCCGCTGTGGTGACCCCGCAAGGGACAAAGCCGACAAGAAAATGAATGAATGAATAATTAAGTATGAATAATCGTATTAATCATAGTGCAACCTTAGCTTATGCATTTTTAAAATTCAAAGTTGGGTAACACTTTAGGTCACAATTCATGCTATTAACTACTAGCTTATTAACTGCCTGTTATTAGATATTAACTGTTCATTAGTAGTTATATAATAAAATTTCATTTTGCATCCCTACCTATCCTACCTAAAATTTAACTCAACTTATACCTTACTAACTATTAATAAACAGCTAATTAGCAGTTTATTAAGCTAGTAGTGTTAGTTAATGGTTTGTTAATACTGTGAATTGTGACCTAAATTAAAGTCTTGCCCAAAGTTGTGCTTGTTAACATTAGTTAATGCACTGCAAGTTAACATAAACTAACATGACCTCATGTTATTTAATTTGAATAACATTAACGTTAACGAATATGAATAAATATAGTAATAAATGTATTACTAATTGTTTGTTTATGTTAGTAAATACACTAACATTAATGCATTATTATTCTAAAGTGTTACTGCCATGTCTTCAGAAAAATGGATCTTTGTTTTTCTATTTACTGAGATAAAAACATACAATGTGTCCCTCGTGAGGTTGTTTTCTGTTATGCTAAAAAAAAAAAAATCATAGTTTGTATTTGCTTTGCATGAACTGATGTTGTCAGTGAATCCAGCAGAGCGTCAAGTGTTTTCATATGTGAGTGAAATGCAGTTGGGCAGTATCATTTCCACAAGCTCCAAATCCCACAGCAGAAAATGGTTTAAATCAGATGGCAGATACTGACTCTATCTGTTTCTGTTAGATAGAAAGACACACACACTGTCTGGAGAGCGTGTATGTTAGCAGCACATTCATCCTCGGGTTATAAGCTCAAAAAACCTATTGATGTTATTCACAAAATTACATTTTCGATAATATCCTAAAGGGGTGGTACTGGATTTTTTTTGATAGCGTGATTGTGTTTATGGAGTGCAGAACAATGTTTGTTCATGTCTGTTTTATTTTTTATCTTTTTTTCACATTATTTACCTCATTTTTACACTGCTCTCTTCTCAGGTAACATGAAAATGTTCTGGTTCCCAAAAGGCCCTCTCTCAATGCACTGTAAAAAAAAAAATGCTTTGTTCCACACAATTATTTCATGTTGTCCCAACACAAATCATTCATTCATTTTCTTGTCGGCTTTGTCCCTTGCGGGGTCGCCACAGCGGAATGAACCGCCAACTTATCCAGCACGATTTTACGCAGCGGATGCCCTTCCAGCCGCAACCCATCTCTGGGAACTTCCACACACACATTCACACTTATACACTATGGACAATTTTTAGCTTACCCAATTCACCTGTACTGCATGTCTTTGGACTGTGGGGGAAACCGGAGGAAACCCACGCGAACCCAGGGAGAACATGCAAACTCCACACAGAAACGCCAACTGACCCAGCCCAGCCGAGGTTCGAACCTACGACCCAGCGACGTTCTTGCTGTGAGGCAACAGCACTACCTACTGCGCCACTGGGTTGCCCCCCAACACAAATCGAATAACTTAATTATTTTTATAACTTTAAGTGGATTGAAGATAAAACAATTAAGTTATCACAAAAGATAAACTCTAAAATTGTGTTAATTCCAACCCAGGCTCATTCTGAAAACGTAGTCCCGTGGATGTTTCTGGAAACCACGAATTATGTAGCCGGAGGTACGTATGGCTGCGTTTCATTTTTTAAGCGAATGCTACGGGGTGGTATGACAACGTTCCTTTTGGCGCTTACCGGCTGACCGCTTACCTCCGTGTGGAGGCCTTTCCCGCCTTAACCAGTTTGTCCCGCTAGCTCGTCGTGTACGGCGGCGGACTTGAGATGCAGAGAGGAGTTGACCCCGACGACGACAACCGGGTTCGAGTCTGGGGAAAAGCAGTTTCAGAAATCAGGTAAGACAAAAACAGAATCCAAAAAAATAAAATGAACGAGTGAACAACAGGGTGAGAATGTGGTAAAATCCGAAAACGTGGTAAAAATCAGACAAGGGCTTTTCTTTTTCTGGACAGCTTTTGTAAACTGTTGGTTGGGTTTAGGGAAGGAGGAGGGTGGGTCAGTTGATTGGCCATTCGCCGAGTCAATCATTCAGTCAGACAGACAGACGGTAGGTCGACAGCGGCCTCTGGTGGGTTTACGCGAGAACAGCTTGGGCGCGAATGGCACTCGCGAGAGATGTTTGAGATACAAAAAGGCACACACAGCAGCCTCTCACGGATTTGCAAAAACAAAAACTGCAAAAATACGTACCTCCTGGGACGTATTTCGCGGTCTCCAGAAACGTCCACGGGACTACGTTTTTAGAATGAGCCTGGGTTGGTTAATTCAGCTCATTTTAAATAATTAGTTTAACAAGCAGCAAAACATAATTTTTTGAGTGTGGGCTCTGATTTGTTAGCTAACCGAGTATGTTGATTCGCAGAACGACTAATGCATTTTGCTAGGAAACGTGATGCCTCTTAGCATAATAGAGAAAGAGTGCATTTAGGCCACGCCCACACAGAGAGGGAAAACAATACAACTCACTCCATTGACTTTCTATTGCAAAAGGCTGCCTTACTGCTAGGGCTGAACAATATATCGATTGAGCATTGATATCACAATGTGTCTCTCCGCAATAGTCATGTTACGATGTCATGTAACGCTAAGAGATCGATGGAGAACATTCACATTCACACGGACTACAATCCTATCTCCATATGAACTACAAGTCCTGTCATACACCACATACGCACCTGCTCCAAGTCTCCTTTGATTACATTCACACAGCTGATGCTGATCATGTACTGATTACACAAGACATATATGCTACTCACTTTGACACTCTTATTGCTGAGTCTTGTTTGGTTAACACCCTGTAACATTACAAAAAGTTCCCTGGTATAGTTTCTATGCGTTCTGACTCAACCGTCTGCCTGTTACCTGACGACGCCTCCGGATTGCCTTGTTTGTACCCGTTTGCGCATATTGTTGATAATTGCCTGTCTGACTATGATTCCTAATAAAACCTGCATAAGGATTAGATTGTAATATATATAAATTTATATATATATATATATATATATATATTAGGGCTGTAAATATTAGCGCGTTAACGCACGCGATTAATTTGAAATATTTAATGCGTTAAACAAAAAATAATGCAATTAACGCAGTTGCTGTTTTTTTATGTGCTGTTGTGGCCGATGTGTGTTTAACGTGCAAAGAAATATGGATAAGACCAAGGAAGTGCTTTTACAAGGTACGTTTCAGTGTAAAACAATTAATGTCTCATCACCAGGCTATCCAGCGTTTCCTCCAGAGTTTCATGCAATTTCGAGTGTTTTATTTTTAACCTTTAGACTTTAACTGCAGTTCAGCAGTTCACTTTCATTCAGCAACATATTGTTCATGCCTCGTGACAATTATTGGATGAAAATATGAAGTAAGGACTGCTGGAAGAGTGCTGTTTTAATGGAATTTAATACCGCATGGCAAACGAAAAGAAAACCCTCCGCATTTCGGGAATCAAAAATTGCTGCTTACATGGTAGACTCTTAATCAGAGTATTCTCTTAATCATAAAATTGGAGTATTGGTGTCCATGTAAATGTACTCAGTGAAAATGCCAGATGATGTTGCAAGCTGTCAAAGACAGCCCATTCCTCTCCCTATAAGTTGATTTCATGCGCCCTCAAATGTTTCATTAAGTTTGACGTGTTTCCCCCTACACGCAACTTTTGTAAACCGTCTGCTTCACGTTGCTGTGTCAGAACCCTTGCTTGTAAAATACAGCCATACTTTAGAACGCTTAGTTTAAGCAAATTTGATGAACGCGATCGTGCGTGTTGATGAATCGCTGAGGAGGTTGAGTCGTCGCTTACCGGGTGCACTGTACTGCGCGCGTTGTCTCTCTGTCTGTGTGTGTGTTTGTGTGTGTGTGTATGTGTACGTGTGTGCGTTTTCTAGCAACAAGAGCAAATGCCTGACTGTGTCCAAAAAAGTCTCTTTAAGGCATTCTATATGTATTCTATAGTCTTTGCGGTGTCTGTATCCCTCAAAGCTGTTTAGAATTAAATGTTTAGAGATGGTGTGACCAAAGTCCCTGTAAGAAGTCTATAGTCTTTGGTACGTGCCTTTGATGTACCCCTTGGCCACATTGTCCCCCGATAATGTCAATAGACTGGACTGTCTTAGCAACTGGCTAAACGTTAAGGAGGACTAAGCAAAATTGTTTCTACTTTATAATTAATGTTCTCAACTCACAATACAACTTTACAATGAGGACAATTGTTTGTATTCAATACTTTATTATTATTATAATTTTCCTTTTTTTATATTTGCAATGCCTGTATTTTGAATTTTTGTTGTAGTCCACTTAGAATCCAACATGGAAATCATTTTTGTTTGGTATTGGCATTGATTGTTTTGAAATTCAAATGGCACTTAAATGCCTGTGTTTTTATTTCTGTAATAACTACGGCTTTTCGTGATTAATCATTAATTTAAAAAAAAAAGTGTGATTAATTAGTTATTTTTTTTATTCAATTGACAGCCCTAATATATATATATATGTATATATATATACATATATATATATATATATATATATATATATATATATATATATATATATATATATATATATATATATATATATATATATATATATATATATATATATTAGTGCTGGCCCGTTATCGGCATTAACGTGCTGCGTTAACGCGAGACTCTTATCGCGCGATAAAAAAAATATCGCCGTTAATCTATTCTCAAAGTTGGGTTGGGAGCTGGGTGACTGGGTCTATTCTACGCAAGCTATGATGACTTTCACCTTGATATACTAGCACGGATGTATATCTGACCGGTGACAAAATAGTG
Source organism: Danio kyathit (assembly GCA_903798195.1). Taxonomy (NCBI): domain Eukaryota; kingdom Metazoa; phylum Chordata; class Actinopteri; order Cypriniformes; family Danionidae; genus Danio; species Danio kyathit. Next base: position 18,608,955 of record LR812542.1, read on the forward strand.
CCCTTTGAATCAAATCAGCAGGATGCCCTTCTGGATCTTTCATTTTCTTCGAAAACACTACCAGGGGCGGATCTATACCCCATTTGCCACCCCAGCACTAGTGTCCTAGTGTTCTAAAAATAAAAGCGTTTCCTCAACCGATTTACAGCAGCAGCGTCGCCCCGAAAAGCAAGGACGGACACCTGGAAGAGCTAGTACAAAACCAAGCGATCGCTTTGGGTGATCAAGCGCCTTCAGCAGGCCACTAACCACTGTCTCCTACAGATTATAGTTCGTGAACTCTGCACTTGAGCTCATCCACACTGAGAGTGAGCACAATGCACCACCGAAACTTCGCGAACCTTTAATTATCAGTTTGTTTACATCTTACCTTTGTTCAATTAAACCACCCTCCGGGATTTGTTCACCTGTATTTCCGTTGTTGCTCTTTATTCCACGCTAATACCCATAAATAATAGAACAAAATCTCGTCTTTTTATTAAAGCATAGTCCGAACAAACGACTCTTATGAACTGCTTTGTTTTAGTGAATCAATTAGTGCAACTAGCGAGATCATCACACACAGATGACTCAATCCGGCTCTTTTAACAAACCGAAGCAGTTATTTTGATATCTTTTTGTATATTAATGACTAACAGCTTAACTGCAAACTATTTTAAAAAGTATGTTGTTCAGTAGCTTGCATCTTCAAGATTGTCCGAACCTTTGATGAATTGTGTCAGTCATCTGACCAAACAACTCTTATGAACTGCTTCGCTTTAGTGAATCAAAGACATTAGGTGCGTTCGACTTCATGCAGCGCTGCGCAGATTGATCGAAATCTGTCTTAAAGCGGTGCATGCTGGTTAGATATTTTGTCCGGATTGATGCTGCGCTGACGCCATGTGACTGTCACATGTGGCATCAAAGTACCGCGACAGCGCTCCGAGATCAGACGATTGAGTCAGCCCGCGCAGCACCTGAAGAGCGCCTGCTGGAGCTGCGATGACGACACTGATGTTACACGATTGGCTGAGTTCACTGCATGACAACAACCACGTGTGTTTTGGGTTTATTACTGGACAAATTCCGATTCACAAATTTCAAAACAATTAACTGTTCATACCCTCTCTGTCTTGTAATGCTTGTATGCTTATTAAAAGACTACAAATATTTTACTGCAGTATCATCTTTTGTTAAATAATTTGTTCATAATGTCTAGATTGTTTGAACAGGTTTATTCTGCATTTTTATACAGACTACTGTATTATACATTTTAGTAAATGACCAAATATTTACTCAAATAAGTCTTACAGACTAAAAATATTAAACAAATTAAAAAAATTATTATCATCATTGATCCTGACACCCCTATGAAGATTTCTTAACAAATTAAGTAAAAAATATTTTATTAAATATAAAAATAGATGATTATAAAATATTTTATTTCCTTTCAAGCCATTTATGCAGAAATGTTAAAAGTGTCATTGATGTACCTGCTCTTTCTGAGTATTTTCTATTTTATTTATCGTGGTCCTTTTGTACAATCTCTATGGATTAAAGTGTTTTTATTATCCAAAATAATCGTTTAAGACTTAATCAAAACACCTTGTTTTTGGGTTTTACACTAATAATTATTGGAAAGTTATATATTTATGAATGTAAATAAATGTAAACCCTTTTTAGCATATTCAAAGCTCTGGAACAGTATTCAACATACCATTCAACATCTAGTAGCCCAAAGACTGATGTTTAAACTCCAAGAATTTGCTTATTGTTTTGTTTAATAGGTCTATTTATGGATATTTATTTCCTTTTTATGTGCCCTCTCGTTTTCCACTTATTTCTCATGTGTTTGTTATGTAGGCTACTTAAATTTAATTCATAATTCTCTTGTATAAATTATAGTTTGTAGAGACTGTATTCTGTTTTATGTGTACTGTAAACCTTTTGTTGTTATTGCAATAATAAACAAAATAAATAAATGATGCCGCCATGTGATCGGTCATCATAACAGCAGCAACTTCGAGCTCCGAAGTGTCCGGCTTGACAGCTCCGTTTTCAACTCCGCCCCCGCCTGCGCACGGCTAATCTCGTTGATCACCGGCTGCAGCTGTGCTTCATGTCGAACGCACCTATTTAGTGCAGCGAGATCATCATACAAACAAATGACTCAATCGTCAATCAGGCTCTTTTAACAAACCAAAGGTGTTTTTTAACCGATTTCCTCGCATATATTAATGACCAACAGCTTAACTGTAAACTATTTTCAAAAGTATATTGTTCAGTAGCTTGAATATTCAAGATTGTCCGAACCTTTGATAACTGACATCACGTGACAACAACGCATTTGGCCGTGTCCAGTCCATCGATATGCTGAAGTTGAGAAACAAATCCAGGTACTGAATTACTTTAATACTTAAAAAAAATGAATGCCAAATTAAGGTTAAAAAAAATCTATGTGTTGTCTGAGATAGTTGCTTGCTAGTAATATGACAACTAAATAGCAAGTTTTTTGAGGCAGCCACTTTTTTCCAGGGGTTTCAGTACAGCGTAACCGCTTCCACGTCATCGGGTGGGCGTGGTCTATCTGTAAATTTGCATAGGTCACGGATCATGCGTAGATTGTGAAAACAGCCGTTTGCTTCAGATACAAGTGTGCCGCACGCCTGCTTTTGAGTGAAGGTCTCGACCGTTAGATCGCCCCCTGGGGGCTGGCTGCAGTACAAGTCATAAAGCCCGCCTCCTCCGTGTTAATGAAGGAGACATGAGACCAAATAAAAAAAAAAAATACTCTTGCAATAAAATGTCCCGAAAGCTGGTTCTGGTCAATTATGGCACTGGTTATCGTGCTGATATAGGTGCAGATCTTCATTTTTGTAAACAGTATGTTTTGAGCAGTAATTTAATGCTGGGCGTGTCATAGTGATTGACAGCTGTGATTGACAGTTTCTCAAAGCAGACGTCGGAGCTTCGGCAGGAGACTGAAGTGTTATTATTCCATTTCTGTGTTATTTTACCATGATAAAATGAGTTGCTAAACAGTAAACTATAGTTTCTGACATACAGGATCTGGTGGAACACTGTTTATTCGGTAAGGTCATGGCTTTATCAGTTTGCTGATACACGCTTAACTACCCAGATAGCAAAATACACTCGGGCCAGTTCCGGCTAGACTCTCGCTTGCCGGAGCCCTCGGCCCGACTCCATCTGCTGTACCTACTCGCGCACAATACTCGCGGGCCGATCCGGCTCGGATGCCGCAGCGTCGACTCGCTAACGGCCGCCGCATCTGGCCCGATTGACTCGGGCAGTACGTCCATAGGCACCGGCCCGACGCTAGCGAGCCGACGCTGCTGCATCTGAGCCGGATCGGCCCGCAAGTGATGTGCGCTGCGGCCCGGAGCTGGCGCGATTAAATCTTCATTATATAAAACCTCACCTTTGTTAACGTTATTACAACCATTTGTGTTGATAAAACAGCAAACGCAGGCGACTATGTAAACACAAAGCGTATTAGCATTAGCGGTCAAGTGAGCAGTTTGGGGGGCGTGGTTGATTTGATGTACAAGCGTTTGGTTGGAAGTTCGATTCCACAGCTCCTCCTCTGGCTCCATCAAGCAGTCCTTCTGCGCATGTCCTGGCTCCAATTTCAGCAGTCTTTTGCGACAGTTTGTGCCCGTCACGAGACGATTTTTCCTTCAAAGCGTTTAATGGAAAATGGCGCTGTCGCGTCGTCCATATTATATACAGTCATTGTTCAGATACCTGTACGCAATCGCAGGGGTTTCGTGTCCAATGCCTTTTATATGCAGTACTTTGAAATAGCTGTCCTGATCGCAGGTGTTTCATGTTAAGTTAGTGTATTTTATATTAAACAAAGTAACTTAAGATACCTGTCAGATTAATACTGTAATATAGAGACCTGTCCTGATCCCAGGGGTTTTGTGTTAAATACTTTATATATCATATACAGTAACATCAGATACCTTTCCTGATCTCAGGTGTTTCATGTTTGATCTATTTAATTGTATTTAACATCAGATACCTGTCCTGATCTCAGGTGTTTCATGTATAATCATTTTAGATTATTTAACATCAGATACCTGTCCTGATCCCAGGTATTTTGTGTCTGATAGTTATTTATATACAGTAACATCAGATACCTGTCCTGATCTCAGGTGTTTCATGTCTGATAGTTATTCTATTCTATACAGTAACATCAGATAACTGTCCCGATCTCAGGTGTTTCATGTATCATCATATTTATTGTATTTAACATCAAATACCTGTCCTGATCTCAGGTGTTTCATGTCTGATAGTTATTCTATTATATACAGTAACAGCGGATACCTGTCCTGATCCCAGGTATTTTGTGTCTGATAGTTATTCATATACAGTAAAATCAGATACCTGTCCTTATCTCAGGTGTTTCATGTTTGATCTATTTTATTGTATTTAACATCAGATACCTGTCCTGATCTCAGGTGTTTCATGTCTGATAGTTATTCTATTATATACAGTAACATCAGATACCTGTCCTGATCTCAGGTGTTTCATGTCTGATAGTTATTCTATTATACAGTAACATCAGATACCTGTCCTGATCTCAGGTGTTTCATGTTTGATCTATTTAATTGTATTTAACATCAGATACCTGTCCTGATCTCAGGTGTTTCATGTATAATCATTTTAGATTATTTAACATCAGATACCTGTCCTGATCCCAGGTATTTTGTGTCTGATAGTTATTTATATACAGTAAAATCAGATACCTGTCCCGATCTCAGGTGTTTCATGTATCATCATATTTACTGTATTTAACATCAAATACCTGTCCTGATCTCAGGTGTTTCATGTCTGATAGTTATTCTATTATATACAGTAACAGCAGATACCTGTCCTGATCTCAAGTGTTTCATGTTTGATCTATTTTATTGTATTTAACATCAAATACCTGTCCTGATCTCAGGTGTTTCATGTCTGATAGTTATTCTATTATATACAGTAACATCAGATACCTGTCCTGATCTCAGGTGTTTCATGTCTGATAGTTATTCTATTATATACAGTAACATCAGATACCTGTCCTGATCTCAGGTGTTTCATGTCTGATCATTTTTATATTATTTAACATCAGATACCTGTCCTGATCCCAGGTGTTTCGTGTATAATCATTTTTATATTATTTAACATCAGATACCTGTCCTGATCCCAGGTATTTTGTGTCTGATAGTTATTTATATACAGTAAAATCAGATACCTGTCCCGATCTCAGGTGTTTCATGTATCATCATATTTACTGTATTTAACATCAAATACCTGTCCTGATCTCAGGTGTTTCATGTCTGATAGTTATTCTATTATATACAGTAACATCAGATACCTGTCCTGATCTCAGGTGTTTCATGTCTGATCATTTTTATATTATTTAACATCAGATACCTGTCCTGATCCCAGGTGTTTCGTGTATAATCATTTTTATATTATTTAACAGCAGATACCTGTCCTGATCTCAGGTGTTTCATGTCTGATAGTTATTCTATTATATACAGTAACATCAGATACCTGTCCTGATCTCAGGTGTTTCATGTATGAACATTTTTATATTATTTAACATCAGATACCTGTCCTGATCCCAGGTGTTTCATGTCTGATAGTTATTCTATTATATACAGTAACATCAGATACCTGTCCTGATCTCAGGTGTTTCGTGTATAATCATTTTTATATTATTTAACATCAGATACCTGTCCTGATCTCAGGTGTTTCATGTCTGATAGTTATTCTGTCATATACAGTAACATCAGATACCTGTCCTGATCTCAGGTGTTTCATGTCTGATAGTTATTCTGTCATATACAGTAACATCAGATACCTGTCCTGATCCCAGGTGTTTCATGTATGATCATTTTTATATTATTTAACATCAGATACCTGTCCTGATCTCAGGTGTTTCATGTCTGATAGTTATTCTATTATATACAGTAACATCAGATACCTGTCCTGATCTCAGGTGATTCATGTCTGATAGTTATTCTATTATATACAGTAACATCAGATACCTGTCCTGATCCCAGGTGTTTCATGTATGATCATTTTTATATTATTTAACATCAGATACCTGTCCTGATCTCAGGTGTTTCATGTATGATCATTTTTATATTATTTAACATCAGATACCTGTCCTGATCTCAGGTGTTTCATGTCTGATAGTTATTCTATTATATACAGTAACATCAGATACCTGTCCTGATCTCAGGTGTTTCATGTCTGATCATTTTTATATTATTTAACATCAGATACCTGTCCTGATCCCAGGTGTTTCATGTCTGATAGTTATTCTATTATATACAGTAACATCAGATACCTGTCCTGATCTCAGGTGTTTCATGTATGATCATTTTTATATTATTTAACATCAGATACCTGTCCTGATCTCAGGTGTTTCATGTCTGATAGTTATTCTATTATATACAGTAACATCAGATACCTGTCCTGATCTCAGGTGATTCATGTCTGATAGTTATTCTATTATATACAGTAACATCAGATACCTGTCCTGATCTCAGGTGTTTCATGTCTGATAGTTATTCTATTATATACAGTAACATCAGATACCTGTCCTGATCTCAGGTGTTTCATGTATGATCATTTTTATATTATTTAACATCAGATACCTGTCCTGATCCCAGGTGTTTCGTGTATAATCATTTTTATATTATTTAACATCAGATACCTGTCCTGATCCCAGGTGTTTCATGTATGATCATTTTTATATTATTTAACATCAGATACCTGTCCTGATCCCAGGTGTTTTGTGTATAATCATTTTTATATTATTTAACATCAGATACCTGTCCTGATCTCAGGTGTTTCATGTCTGATAGTTATTCTATTATATACAGTAACATCAGATACCTGTCCTGATCTCAGGTGTTTCATGTATGATCATTTTTATATTATTTAACATCAGATACCTGTCCTGATCTCAGGTGTTTCATGTCTGATAGTTATTCTATTATATACAGTAACATCAGATACCTGTCCTGATCCCAGGTGTTTCATGTCTGATAGTTATTCTATTATATACAGTAACATCAGATACCTGTCCTGATCTCAGGTGTTTCATGTCTGATAGTTATTCTATTCTATACAGTAACATCAGATAACTGTCCCGATCTCAGGTGTTTCATGTATCATCATATTTATTGTATTTAACATCAAATACATGTCCTGATCTCAGGTGTTTCATGTCTGATAGTTAATCTATTATATACAGTAACAGCGGATACCTGTCCTGATCCCAGGTATTTTGTGTTTGATAGTTATTCATATACAGTAAAATCAGATACCTGTCCTGATCTCAGGTGTTTCATGTTTGATCTATTTTATTGTATTTAACATCAGATACCTGTCCTGATCTCAGGTGTTTCATGTCTGATAGTTATTCTATTATATACAGTAACATCAGATACCTGTCCTGATCTCAGGTGTTTCATGTTTGATCTATTTAATTGTATTTAACATCAGATACCTGTCCTGATCTCAGGTGTTTCATGTATCATCATATTTATTGTATTTAACATCAAATACCTGTCCTGATCTCAGGTGTTTCATGTCTGATAGTTATTCTATTATATACAGTAACATCAGATACCTGTCCTGATCTCAGGTGTTTCATGTCTGATAGTTATTCTATTATATACAGTAACATCAGATACCTGTCCTGATCTCAGGTGTTTCATGTCTGATCATTTTTATATTATTTAACATCAGATACCTGTCCTGATCCCAGGTGTTTCGTGTATAATCATTTTTATATTATTTAACATCAGATACCTGTCCTGATCTCAGGTGTTTCATGTCTGATAGTTATTCTATTATATACAGTAACATCAGATACCTGTCCTGATCTCAGGTGTTTCATGTATGAACATTTTTATATTATTTAACATCAGATACCTGTCCTGATCCCAGGTGTTTCATGTCTGATAGTTATTCTATTATATACAGTAACATCAGATACCTGTCCTGATCTCAGGTGTTTCATGTATGAACATTTTTATATTATTTAACATCAGATACCTGTCCTGATCTCAGGTGTTTCATGTATGATCATTTTTATATTATTTAACATCAGATACCTGTCCTGATCTCAGGTGTTTCATGTCTGATAGTTATTCTATTATATACAGTAACATCAGATACCTGTCCTGATCTCAGGTGTTTCATGTCTGATAGTTATTCTATTATATACAGTAACATCAGATACCTGTCCTGATCTCAGGTGTTTCATGTCTGATCATTTTTATATTATTTAACATCAGATACCTGTCCTGATCTCAGGTGTTTCATGTCTGATCATTTTAGATTATTTAACATCAGATACCTGTCCTGATCCCAGGTATTTTGTGTCTGATAGTTATTTATATACAATAAAATCAGATACCTGTCCCGATCTCAGGTGTTTCATGTATCATCATATTTATTGTATTTAACATCAAATACCTGTCCTGATCTCAGGTGTTTCATGTCTGATAGTTATTCTATTATATACAGTAACAGCAGATACCTGTCCTGATCTCAGGTGTTTCATGTTTGATCTATTTTATTGTATTTAACATCAAATACCTGTCCTGATCTCAGGTGTTTCATGTCTGATAGTTATTCTATTATATACAGTAACATCAGATACCTGTCCTGATCTCAGGTGTTTCATGTCTGATAGTTATTCTATTATATACAGTAACATCAGATACCTGTCCTGATCTCAGGTGTTTCATGTCTGATCATTTTTATATTATTTAACATCAGATACCTGTCCTGATCCCAGGTGTTTCGTGTATAATCATTTTTATATTATTTAACATCAGATACCTGTCCTGATCTCAGGTGTTTCATGTCTGATAGTTATTCTATTATATACAGTAACATCAGATACCTGTCCTGATCCCAGGTGTTTCATGTATGATCATTTTTATATTATTTAACATCAGATACCTGTCCTGATCCCAGGTGTTTCGTGTATGATCATTTTTATATTATTTAACATCAGATACCTGTCCTGATCCCAGGTGTTTCATGTATGATCATTTTTATATTATTTAACATCAGATACCTGTCCTGATCTCAGGTGTTTCATGTCTGATAGTTATTCTATTATATACAGTAACATCAGATACCTGTCCTGATCTCAGGTGTTTCATGTCTGATAGTTATTCTATTATATACAGTAACATCAGATACCTGTCCTGATCTCAGGTGTTTCATGTATGAACATTTTTATATTATTTAACATCAGATACCTGTCCTGATCTCAGGTGTTTCATGTATGATCATTTTTATATTATTTAACATCAGATACCTGTCCTGATCTCAGGTGTTTCATGTCTGATAGTTATTCTATTATATACAGTAACATCAGATACCTGTCCTGATCTCAGGTGTTTCATGTATGATCATTTTTATATTATTTAACATCAGATACCTGTCCTGATCCCAGGTGTTTCGTGTATGATCATTTTTATATTATTTAACATCAGATACCTGTCCTGATCTCAGGTGTTTCATGTATGATCATTTTTATATTATTTAACATCAGATACCTGTCCTGATCCCAGGTGTTTCATGTCTGATCATTTTTATATTATTTAACATCAGATACCTGTCCTGATCCCAGGTGTTTCATGTCTGATCATTTTTATATTATTTAACATCAGATACCTGTCCTGATCTCAGGTGTTTCATGTCTGATAGTTATTCTATTATATACAGTAACATCAGATACCTGTCCTGATCTCAGGTGTTTCATGTATGAACATTTTTATATTATTTAACATCAGATACCTGTCCTGATCTCAGGTGTTTCATGTATGATCATTTTTATATTATTTAACATCAGATACCTGTCCTGATCTCAGGTGTTTCATGTCTGATAGTTATTCTATTATATACAGTAACATCAGATACCTGTCCTGATCTCAGGTGTTTCATGTCTGATAGTTATTCTATTATATACAGTAACATCAGATACCTGTCCTGATCTCAGGTGTTTCATGTATGAACATTTTTATATTATTTAACATCAGATACCTGTCCTGATCTCAGGTGTTTCATGTATGATCATTTTTATATTATTTAACATCAGATACCTGTCCTGATCTCAGGTGTTTCATGTCTGATAGTTATTCTATTATATACAGTAACATCAGATACCTGTCCTGATCTCAGGTGTTTCATGTATGATCATTTTTATATTATTTAACATCAGATACCTGTCCTGATCCCAGGTGTTTTGTGTATAATCATTTTTATATTATTTAACATCAGATACCTGTCCTGATCCCAGGTGTTTCATGTCTGATAGTTATTCTATTATATACAGTAACATCAGATACCTGTCCTGATCTCAGGTGTTTCATGTCTGATAGTTATTCTATTATATACAGTAACATCAGATACCTGTCCTGATCTCAGGTGTTTCATGTATGAACATTTTTATATTATTTAACATCAGATACCTGTCCTGATCCCAGGTGTTTCATGTCTGATAGTTATTCTATTATATACAGTAACATCAGATACCTGTCCTGATCTCAGGTGTTTCATGTCTGATCATTTTTTTATTATTTAACATCAGATACCTGTCCTGATCTCAGGTGTTTCATGTCTGATATTTATTCTATCATATACAGTAACATCAGATACCTGTCCTGATCTCAGGTGTTTCATGTCTGATATTTATTCTATTATATACAGTAACATCAGATACCTGTCCTAATCTCAGGTGTTTCATGTCTGATAGTTATTCTATTATATACAGTAACATCAGATACCTGTCCTGATCCCAGGTGTTTTGTGTATGATGACTTTAATTAAAATAGAAAATAAATATATTCGTTCTGTTAATTAACTAAGATCGAGTCAGAGAAATTAACCACGCTTTATTACAGAAAAATGTGGTATTAATCTGTTTAAACAGGACTGATTACCACATTTTAAACTACAAAAACGCGGTTAATCTAATGTACCACAAGCATTATTATGATTTTGTGGTTTACCATGGAAGTACAAAAGCCCCGAGCCTTTATTGTTGTACAACCATGTTGAATTTTCAGTAAAACTGAGTAAAACAAATGGCTACAAATGAAGGTTTACACTTCTCGTGGTCGACTGTTTTTGCTAATGAAGTCATTAAAATATAACATTATAAAAACTAAAAAAATAACCTGTATGATTGTTTTTTTCCTTCTTTATCCACCGCGGTAGGTTCTTTATCCATCGGAGCTAATGATCCTGTATTTGAAATGACCGCGAAAAAAAAACAACCTGTACTGCGCATGATCGGTGACCTGTTAGTATTGTTTTTTTTTTTAGGGGGGGCGTTTCCCAAACAGACCGAGCCACACCCATTTTACGTCGCGTTAATGAAACCCCTGGAATTTAGTGCATGCCAGTATTTTGAATCAGTTATATTTATTGTTAGCCTTACCTTGTTAGCTAATCGAAATAGTTCAGTTTAGTGTATGTTGTGTAATATTTGTTTTTGACTTAAGGAAACTTGATTCACTGAGAAGTCTGCATTGTTTGTCATGCTTTGTTAATCAAATTTGGCATAGACTTAAACTCGCTACAGATTTGCATAGAACTCATCATAGAGAAGTTAAACATACCATACCATCTCCTTTAATTTATTTGACTTTCCAATCCAGATATCAGGTTCAAGTCAATCACACATCAGCCTTTATTTCATTTTTTTAGGACAATGTAAAAATGTGCACCCTAGTGTATACACCGAATAAGAATAGCGTTCCTTGAATTTACAAAAACCATGCAAGGATGCTTGCTTTAGTGTTGCCACCCCTCATAATTTTAATGCCACCCCCTTGCCACCCCATGAATATTTTTTTTAGATCCGTCCCTGGACACTACTGATTATGCTTACATGGACATCTGTAATCTAGTTATTTGCCTTAATAGACAATAATATAATTAAGGTGTTTACGTGAAGTGCTTTCATGTAAGAGTTCCCTGTAATTTTGGGTGACTTATTTTCCGACTAATTATGGACATTATGGTGAAAAGTCCTACATGAAGGTAATAGTTTGATTGTGGTGTTTATTTCAATAATGCCACTAATATCTGCATACTCCACGTCTTAATTCCAGTTTTGTTTAGTTCAGTTATGACTTTTTAGTCATTATTTGGGTAGCACACATATTCTGAATGCCTTCGGCAGAATTCAAATGAGCCATTTTAATCTAGATTAATTTCAAAATTAATCTAGATTAATCTAGATTTAAAAAATTAATCTATGCCCACCTATTATATATATATATATATATATATATATATACATACATACATACATACATACATACATGCATACATACATACATACATACATACATACATACATACATACATGCATGCATGCATGCATGCATGCATGCATGCATGCATACATGCATACATACATACACACACACACACACACACACACACACACACACACACACACACATATATATATATATATATATATATATATATATATATATATACATACTATGATGACCATGTTATTTTAGGTTTGATTGTTCCATTTCTGTACTTACTGTTAGCAAAGCACTGTTTATTTAACTTTTTATTTTTGCTCTGTCGTATTTATATATGCTTCTAATACATTTTATGCAGATGCACTGCATCTAAAAAGACTTGATTATCTGTCAGTCTAAATGAATAAAATCTTTTCAAATAGAGCTACTCAAATCATCTGGTGAAAATATATTTATATCGCAATATATATCACAGCAAAACAAAATATCACAATTTCAGATTTTTCCAATATCGTGCAGCCCTACTTGCTGCCATTTCTTACTTCTAACAAAAAACATAACAATGCCTAAATGCTGCTGTATGACATGGTGTATACAGCAAAAACAGAAAAAAATAGAAAAAACTGTTTTTTATAAGCTACTGAACCATAAAAGCCAGCTTTAAGGTGACAAATGTGTATATAGGTAATAGATGTGGGGTGGAAGAATGGATAATAGTGGGGTCCTGACACTCAGTATGTCTGAGGTGAATTTCTTTTCACTGGAAGTCAAATATCCCAATGTGAGCTGTTTGACAATATGCAACTTAAGGATAGAGTAGAAAACTGTGCAGTAAGGTTATTTGCGAGTGCTGTGTCCCATCATCATTTAGTTTAAAACAAACAACAAAAAATAGTTGAAACTATATTAAAGGGCACTTATTTTACCCTTTTTACAAGATGTAAGATAAGCCTTTGGTGTCTCCAAAATGTGTCTATAAAGTTTCAGCTTAAAATACTCATCAAATTATTTATTATATAATAAAGAATTTGCCCAATTTGGTTTCTGACTACAGTGTAGCTGTTTTTGTAGCCTATGCCTTTAAATCCAAATGAGCTGCTTATCCCCGCCTACCACTCAGACGTGCATGTCTGCTTCTCATGCGTTTTGTCAGGTCACGAGTCAAAAATACCAATATGTTTATTTGATGTATTTGTGGTGTAGTATATTCAAGCCTTTCTGAAACATTGACGCACACACAAATGCTGTTTGCAGTGCGCACACACACGTATACGCGTTTATTGACACCATGCGGCCGTGGTGATTGTAGCGGTTTAGAATTACATGCCAATTTTACTCTTTATCACAAACGTGCACTGTTTTAAAAATGTTTTAAACATAAAATGAATTATGGAAGTGCAGATGATCACAAAGAGTTTTAACATATGTTTTAATCCCAGTTTCTTTGCAAAACAATGCTTTGTGGACATGTGTATACATGTTATTATTAAGACATTGTACCTGTCAATCAATTTGATGGGTGAGGAAACCGCACTCCTGCGTCACTAGAATTTGAATCCTATTTTAGCGTCAGTAAATTTTAAAAAAGATACTTGTCGGGTTTATATCACTCCAATATGACTGTGAACACATCATACCTACACACAGTTCTGTCCAAACAGCTTCCAAAAGTTGGTTTTCATCATAAGTGCCCTTTAAAGCATTTCACATCAACCCATTGATGGTTTTTACGTGATGTCACATCATTAAAGAAACTATCTGCCACTGACTGCCAACTCACGGGCTGAATGATTACTTTTTTTTTTTTTTGCCAAAAAGCAGGCTATTTGTTGTGCAATAAGATATAGTATTACTAACTGACAAGGAGACACACACCTGGAATTGCTTCAACAGAATTCATTCATGAAAAGAACAACCAAAAAGGAGAGATTTATGGATTTGTGCCGAATGGTAGCATATCATTGACCCATAGCAATCTGCAGCCTATAACTGTCAGTACGTTTGTATGCTTTTTATACAGTTTCTATTCTAATTTGCAGGTTAAGTGCAATTAAACTATGAATTAAAATGCAAAGTCAAGATATAAATAGCAGAAGTGAAAGAATAGATTTTCCCTACCAGCAAATATTAATCTAAACACAATAAACCGACATCAAATATAAAAACAGTTACTTGCATGCTATAACGCCATCACTAATGACAAAATTGCTGAGGAATATCCACAAAATAGATAAAAACAAAGCTAAATTGGAGCTTTGACAGGGACATGACTGGTTTAAATGGCTGAAAAATGGCTGCGGGTGCAGTATACGAATCGAAAGTGCCCACAATTTACAGTGTGATCATATCTCTGTTTTGCTCTGTTCATACGTGACCCAAATGTGTGTAGCTTGAAACAAATGAAAATGTGTGTTGTTATGGAGATCCCAGTGTAGCTGTCAGCCCAGTGTTTTTTGCCCGCCAGGTATTTGCACAGGTCACGTGACTGAAAACTATCAATTCAGTTGGAACTTTCTTTAACAGAAGACCCAGGTAATGACAAAAAGGTTGTTCTGGAGATTTGTAGTCTAATAGATTTTCAGTTCATTATGACTGCAATATTCATATGTCATATGTCATATCAAAGTCAAAAATAGGTGACATTCTGCCATCAAACACAAGGTAAACTATGATGGTTCTGTTTGTATCAAGTAATGAGAGTAATGATAAG